>CM055841.1:25143622-25783622 GCA_029490765.1 Euthynnus affinis | reverse complement strand
CAAGCGAGCAAAATTAATTTAGAGCCACATTAGCATAACAATGAGACAATACTGTAACTGTTGACAAATGGATTTTTTTCTCTCATTCCAAACTTGTTTCTCTGTATCTGAATGTAAACACTGTATGACTATTATATTGCAAGTGAGAATATTTCAATATAAAAAAAAAAAACAAGCCTTCATCTCATGAGTGAAAACACTTTCTTTCCCCAAATCAGGAACAGCTATCTCATTCCTGGCTCCTATCTGCACCCTGCATACCATGCGCACCTTATGAGATCTTTCTTTGTACTACTGTACTGTATGATAGAACCCGCGAATGCCTGCTGCATATAGTCAAAACACTTGGCAAGCCACTTCCTATCTGCGCTGGACGCAGCATACTGATAGCACAGATACACAAGGTCAGAAGAAAAGCCACCATTACTCTTAAAACATACACACACACACACACACACACACACACACACAAAAAAAACTCCATGGGAAGTTGTCTCATCTCTTAAGGATGCAGCAGACGGATAGTCAAGTCTGTTCTTAACATCCGCTACGCTCAAGTATCCCTACTGGCTCAGTTTTGCAGCTGACCCTGACCTCTGACCCTTCCTATGGAGGGGCTAAACCAAAACAACTTTTCCCCAAGACAGACCATAAAGTATAGCACATTCTGCACGTGTCTTTTTCCATACTCTGTGGGAGGCAAGCTTTTCTTTTTCTTTTCCTGCAGATGTAAGAGTTGGGTCAGTGTAGAGTCAGTGCTTACCTTCCTGGACACGTGGAAGGTTGGACTGGTCAATCTCCAGCTCTGCCATCACTGTCCCAGTGCTGTCACTGCCTCATAGTGATACTGAAGACCCTGACACCAGACAGGGATTGTTGGGAAGTTATTATCAAGCAGAATTAAATGGCACCTAGAAGCTAAGTATAGAGCAGACAGAAAGCAGGCTATATGACGAGACACTTGATGCACATTAGTGTCTTTCACTTCAGGAGAAAAGTGGTTTATCTCAGTGACATTCATGCACAAAAAGTCTACTAACAAACTCACCAAGCTAGCTGAAATCAATAGCTAACCTTGCTGATATCTAACTTGAGCAGTGCTGCAGTTAACACAAACTGGAGTCTATAATGTGAACAATATCTGCATTGCAGAAGGCCACTGCTGTTTGTCGAGCAAAGTAAATTTACCAGCAGACAAACATTCAATCAGTCTGTGTACCAAAGAGTCATTGTTTTATGACCTACCTGTTCCCACAGCACGCTGCCCACACAGGCTCTGTTATCCAGTGTTGTGTATGCACACAACAGCCTATTCAACAAGTACCAAACATGACAGCGAGGTGTCAACTTTGGAGTCGTCCGCTGCTGAGTCGCACTTTCCCTCTCCCTCCACTCTCCCTTCCTCTCTTTTTGCTGTCTCCACAAATTATCCAAAGGTCAGGACCGTGCTTGACGGTTTTTAACGCCTGCACTGTGCTGTGAATTTAAAAGCGAAACGGACGGTTGTTGTTCATCAATGAAACAAAGCCCCGTCGACCTGTGATGGGAAGCCAGGGCGGACAAACTTTAGCCCACAGTCTGTCGCTCTCCGGCTGCTTCTTCACAGCTCCTGTTCGGCAGCAGTGGGGGCGGTTAACGGCTGCTGCCTTCAGTGCTCCTTCAAGCTCAGACTTATCCCTGCCAAAGTTTAGTCACGATGATTGTTTGCTGTTTTATTCGAGCTATGAAAATACAATAACTATTTTGGAAAGTACACGTGCCAGTGTAGAGAGACTTGTAAGGCTTGTAAATATTGTACAAGACAAGCCAACTCAAGATGAAAGATTAGACAATGAAATACAGAACACAGAGTAACACACACTAACGTAATCCTCACAGTGTCAGACAATAATGTAAGAGCAGTCTTTTACAATCAGTTGGTGACAGCTTCATCACTTAATGTTAAAACTCGGATTTAATACAGGCCGAGCCACGCACACTTTCGTTTACACTCACTGAAAAGCAATATTTCCAACGGCTCTTGAACGCAGCATTCAACCAGCCAAATGTTCCAGTCCCTCAAAGATTGTAGCTGGGATGTATAATACTAGCAGTTTTTATAGTCTGTATTTGATTAATCTAACTCCAATCATTAAATATGAACGGAAAACAGAGAAATAATACATGGTGGACTGCCAGGTGCCCAATTTTGCCAAAATTTTCAAAGTTTTCAAGCACACCTACTGTTCAGCTGCAGTGGTATAAAATAAAATAGCATAAAATAGCTCATTATTATATAAAAATATATATATAAAGACAAGACAAGAATGTAACTAACAGTCATTAAACAACATTTCCAGCAATGTGCAGCAGCAGCAGCTGGATGGAGACAGTTTTTTGGAGAGTTTTTTTTTTTTTTTTTTTTTTTTTTTTTTAATATTTATTTATCCAGAGTGACAGGAAACTGCCATGCTTGTATGTGTGACATACAGAACATCTTTTCAAAAGTCTCACTTCTGAGCAGGATAATATGCTGATTTTTTAAAAAACCTGTCTTGGAAATGTCACTGATGATGAGACTTCATAGATTTTGTTTAAGGCTACAGGTTTTGTGGCAGATTCGATTTGCACCCCCATCCATCTGAGAGTCTTTGAAGACCGATAAGATAAGGAAGAAAAAAGTAGTCTGTCTCCGAAGATAATATTTTTAACCCCACAAGCTGATTTGAAATGACAAAGTGTACATTTATTGGGCTCTTTTTCTTCCTAAAAGTAATGTTGCCCTCTGCTGGTTGCACTTATGTCTGACATGTATGACACCACATTTTGTCAACAAATCACAAACCTGTTGTTTGATTTGTAGCAGCTTTGGGACCCATAACTGTCAGGACGTTAAGACTAACTGTAAGTCATTCTGCTGTTACAAGATGTATGAAAGGTAATTCACTTAATTTCAATTTGTGGAAATATATACCTTTTTGTCAAGTACATTTCAGTGGAAAATATTTTTGTTTCTACTTCAGTACATTCATCTGACTGCTAAGTGCAGTCGCTCATATTGAGATTTTATTTCCAAAACAAATGGTACACCCACAGAATATAATGACTTGCTGTGTTTTAAACCACCCACCAGGTGAGATCTAGTCAGACCAAGCACCACTTTGAACAGATACATGCAAGATTAAAATGCTGCTTATGTGTTAATCCAACAGAACTCAACACTCCAAAAGGGACAAACTGTCACATTTAGTACAGTTTCTTTTGCTAATTTTGTATATTTGCACTGCTAATATTTGTTCATATTCACATTTAACATTTAACATAAAAGCAGGACTTCATTTGTAATGGCATTATTGAGATATTGCTGCTTACTTGTGGTAAAGATTTACTTTAAGCAAATGTGTATGTGTTTACAGGAAAATGATTCAACTATATGGAAATACTTTGTCACAAAATTTTGTTTATGGTGAATGTTTTGGATGTCTATACATTCACTCTCTATATAACACAATGGTAAGTGTTGCTTTTCAAGTCTGGACCACAACAGCAGAGCCAGACCTTCAAACCCGATTGTCCATCACTGAGTCACTGCCTGCTAGCCTGCCTGTCTCATTCACTGCCTTCCTGCCTGACTGACTCATTGACAAGGACTGACCAACTGCCTGCCTGTCTCAATGACTGACTGACTGACTGACTGACTGGGTGATGAAGTTACACCATTGTTTGGCTGAAGTTGGACAAAGCTAAGTGCCCCATAATGCATTTCACATCAATCGACAGCAGAGAGATTACTGTTGTAATTTTCACTGTAGGACTGTTAATATGTCACTTAATTAAGTTTTAATAGTTTTCAGGCAAGAAAGTATAGATTCCCAAATAAGTGGTCAGTTTATCCAAATAACACCTGTTTGAGTAAAGAGGATAACCATGGGGACTGTGTGTAGTCAGCCTAACTTCCTGTCCACTTCCACGGTATTTGTCTCAAGCCTTTTCAAAATAAAACACTTCCATGTTCATGGCAAATGAAATAAAATAACAAATACATTTACTAATGCAAACTTTACACATGAAACACATTTAGACTTAGCATTAATGGTTAACTTGATTAACTTACTGCATTCAAACTATTTTTGGGTTGTGGGTGAGTGAAATAAAATATAAAACATATCAAATTGAACTCAATCCTTCTTACAACAGCACCATATAGTCTACACCCAAAATCTGCTACAATGTATTTTAAGTAATTTTAATGTTTTTCTTATGTGTACAGCACCTTGAGTTACAACTACTGTATGAAAAGTGTTATACAAATAAATAAACTTACATAAAAACAAACATCTTAAAAATGCTGGTGATGTCATGTCTGATAGTAACCAGGCAACGAACAAATGCCAAGCTCTCTACTACTAGGTTTTGACCTAGTCTTGTTTCAAGTCTTTGAGCTGTTCAGAAACATGCACCTCTTTGAATTTATTTCCCGTTAATTCCACCTTCTTCTGTCTGCCATGATAAAGCTTAGATGGCACTGATCCACATTATGTTGTAAGAATGTCAAGAAATTGTAGTATGTGTCCATGTTTGTTTCAAAACTCCTATCTATCAAAGAAATTCTAGATCCCTCATGAATTGTAAAATGGACCTCATATCCGACAGGATAAACCCCAACTACAGGGGAGACAACTATTTTAGAGGCTGGAATAAGCTGGGATTGGCAGCGGGGACTTGACTAATACAGAATATAAATCTTAATAGCTTTTCATGATATACAGCAACACCTAATGGAGTGTCTGGCCTTTTCGACCATAAAATTAAATGTCACTGTCGCTTCGAAGACCCTCATTATCATACAAGAGACTGAACATTGACGTCACATTTCTAATAAATATACAAATAACATACAGAGGTGCAAAATGTGACTTTGTAAATAGCTCTCTCCACCTGTCCCCCAGTTGCCCAACCAATAGGAAGCTTTTCTGACTCTGTCCATCTTTGCTGAGCATACTCATAAAGTTGAGTTTTATTGTATGACTAAGAAGAGGTGAAAGTACAAGTATAATGTCTTTTCAGAACAAGGCCTCTAAATAATGTATGAATCAATCTGATTCATTAACCCATAGAAAATACTCTGTTATCTTAAACTGACTTAAAATGTGAGATGGCTTATCGGCTACAAGGCCTTGAACATTTGGACATTTCCACTGAACCTCCATATACATCATTATGTGGTTTTATTATGAATCCTCAGTGCTTTGTATGCAGTTTCAATTGTGGTGTTTTTCCGTGGGATTTGAGTCAAGAGGATTCAAATTGCCCAAGAGTTTAATGAACTGGTAGCATAAAAGCATTAGTCATTTGGCTGCCCTGTTTCTCCACCTGCTCCCCAGTGAGATGTTGTTGAGAGTGATATCTGAAACACCTGCTTCGATCCCATTTACAAAGTCAGTAAAAACAGTCAATCAAGCCGACGAGCTGATAAAACATGACTTTGCCCTTGAAACACGGGCCACGCCACTTGTCTTTTTATTGAGTCTATAATTCACCTGTGACTGTTGATTTATCACAGTTAGAAGGGATGGGACTCTGGATATTGCTGATGGCTGTTGTGGGCAGCGAGTGTGTTGGCTGGGGTCTGCATTTATGTGTGTGTGTGTCTGCTGTGTGGCATGCAGGAGGGGGGATAGGCTACAGCTGGAAGTATATAACCCAGTTGGGACCAACAGAGCATGTACAAGTCTTCTTCCCTCTTGAGGACCTCTGAGAGAATCAGGAGCACTTCCAACAACAGCGTCTTATAGTGATGAAGTGTAACCATCTCCTGTCCTGGGCCTTCCTGCTTGTGGCCTCTGGGCCACTGCTGGCTCACCCCATCACAGAATCTGCTGAGATGCCTTATCCAGGACCTGGTGAGTAGAAAAGATTTCCATTTATTCACAGTATTTCACCGATTTTAATACCCCGCTTCAAGTTTTTAGCACTAAAACCTAACTTGTGAAGATTAATGGCAGGTCAGTCATGTCGTGAGGCCTTGAAGTAATTACTTTAAGTCTCAGTGTTAAACATTGATTATTCTGGCAAAGTTCACACATGGACCATTAATGCTGGATTTTTATGTTCCTGAGCAGTTAAAATACTGTAGTTCAAAACACTAAGTTATTATTTATTACTGTAGAATATGTGGTGATCATTTTTTTTTATCTTACTCTGTGTCTTTACTACTTAGCATCAACTACACAAATCATTTAAATGAATGAAATAATGGCATGTCTGCAGAGATCAAATGTAGCTGTTGATGGGGTTTTACCATCTGTGTGTGCTTGTTTGGTTGTCCTCAGTATCAGTGGAGGACCGAGTCGTCGAACCTCTGGACGATCTGACTCTCTCTGAGCAAACCTTCCCTCCTCAGGATGGTGCTGGTCTCAGATATTCCGCTCTGATATCTGGGGAGATCAACAGAGATGGTAAGAAACACAAACAAACCATCTGTTTTTGCTACACACTTAATATATTAAAGTTCTTATACTCAATGCAGACACATAGACTGATTAATTTTATTCAGGGACAATTCATCGTCTTCATTGAGTTGCTCTTTTGCAGCCACATGTTGCTATATAAGTTTCATACCATTGTAACCATATTTTTCTATGGTTGGCTGCTAAGCAGCATCACTGAAGAACCAGAGGGTTGGAAGTATTGATCAAGAGCGAGTAGTTAGTTGTTGTGGAAGATGTAACTGATACCTCTTAATTTTTCCTTATCCGAAACCTCTCCTCTTCCTGACAAAAACATAACATGCACACAAACATGGCTGTACAACGATGCAACAAGTTGACATGAGGTATTTCAAGTATCAATATATTCTTATTTTTTATTCTCTCTCAGGTGTCAGAACCACAGGCCTGCTTCCCAGGGGAATGAAAAGAGAGGTGGGTTTTCTACAAATGTTACTTTTAAAGCAACAAAGAAAAGTAAGCTTCATACTGTAAGTTTAAAACTCTTTATGACTTTATCTTCTCTTTCAGGTCCTATTGGAGAAACAAAGTCTCCTAAATCCTTTCAGCCGTGTGCTGGGCATCCGCAAGCAGTTCAGAAAGAGAGCAGGGAATTCTGAGTGTTTCTGGAAGTACTGTGTCTAAAACTGTCAACAGGCACTGACGCTTAACATAAGAGACAGGGCTTGCACTAACAAAAAAGAAAAAAATCCCTATCTTGCACTCACATAAGTACATGCAGACAAAATAAGAAACATCATGTATGCATATACTGTATGTGCACATGTGCATGCCCTGGTGCATGTACACACACACACATATACACACACTCACATACATAAGCGCTGTCAGTATTTGTTCAAAGAAAGAACAATGCCATAGGTATGATTGAGAAATGTTGCTTGGGGAAATTAAGAAGATTTATTAACATTACCTTTCTGTTGTGTTAAACTATATTTATGTACACACCTGATGTATGATCGAATGTCTTTAAAATGTAAAAGTCAAAGGTTGTACAGTATGTTGAAAATGAATTAAAACTATATGGGAAATACTATCTGTGCTGAATGTCTTTTTTTGGATAAAAGGGTGTTGGTGAGAAACATACTGAAGACCCCACAAGGAGGGAACAAAAAGACGTAGCAAACTTTGTTCTCGAGTTTTCTTCATTTTTTCCTTTTTTTATTATTTTACAGCAGAAAGAATATAAAGCATTCAGAAAACATCTTCCATATTTTAAGGGCAATTCAAAATGTTTTGCATGGCTTCAGCAGCTGAAATCTTTTTTTTTTTTTTTTTTAACATATCCATCGAGTCAGTGACGCTTGTACATGCACAATTACAAAAATAAAACTTACAAACAAGAGAAGGGAAGAAAAAGGAAGAAAGCAAAACACATTAGGAGAACCAAGAGGAGATGAAAGTTTTAAGGGTAGGGGTTGGGAGTGGAGAAAACTTGGGTCACATAACAGGGAAAGACAGAGAGAAAGACAGCTATAGAGGAGAGGAAAATAGATCTATCACTAGTTCACATGCAAAGTGTCGAGGACCCGTAACTTTCTATCAAAGCAGGGCCTTTTTTTTTCTTCTCGGTTTGGAATTGATGAAAACGTGCAGTTCGGTAAAGGGTGCCATATAATTGCTGTCCATAAACTACTGAATGCTTGTCTTGCAATACTGGCATTTGCATAAGAGTAAGTCGACTACATGTGTCCAATCATTTTAAACTTCACTAGGTCTATAGGTCTCCACAAAATAGTTCTTTATTGCTCTGTGTCCACAAGTGGAATATGTTGTAAAATTGTTTCTGTTCTGTTGTCCTGATGTGCCTACCTTTCTCTGGTTTGGGTGCTTGGGGAAAAAGAAGAGGAGGAAAGGCAGATTCCCAGGTCAATTCACAGAATGTCATAAAATTGATAACACTGTATACTAATGAAGAGTGCCTAACAGCTAACCAGTCATCCCATTCATAAATGGCAGTAAAAACAAGATTTGCATGTGAACTTTTCATGTAACTACACCGTAAATCTTAAACACCCTCTACACTTTGTCACATAGATAAATTAAAGGCCTAAAGAACCGGCCAGAATTATACTATGATTTGACAGGCTTCTAAGACAGAATGTCAAATCATTTATCTTAATGAGCTCTATATAACAGGACTTTATTCCAGGGCTCCACTGGTGTCTGTAATGTTCAAACTTACTGAGAGGAATTGGATTATACATTATTTTCATTCATTTTAAAGACTTCCGTATCGCAGTGGCGAAACTGTCTGTCTCAGAAAGCACTGTTGAAAGGTTTTCCTATTTCATCTATTTCATGTTCAGCTTCTTCTGCTGTGAATCACGTGTCCTGCTCTGTTTCCTCCTCCCCATTTTGGCACCCTGAGTAAAATACAGAAGGGAGGTGAACCAGTCCCTCAGCCTGGAGAAGAGCAATGCTGCCTTCACCGCTCAGTGTACAAGTGAAACTGACACCTTGACATGTCTGCATGTGTGCTGTGCGGTGTCTTGTGCGTGTGTTTGTGTGTACCGTGTGTCACTTAGTTAATACTTGCTATATATACTGTCACAATGGTCTCCAACCTTGTCCATTTTTCTCCTAATTGAAGTTGGGAGCACACTGATCAAATCTAAATGAATCGAAAAACAAAAGAAAAAAGTCTAAAAGTTAGAGCTTGCTCTAAAAAACAATCCTGTCCTCATGCTTTGCCATGAATACGTCAGTAGCTACTGAGTATTGATCATTGACTCAATTTGTAAGTTTCCCATCCGCCCTCCAGTCACATGCCCTCTGTCTTTCTGAGTTCTGTGACACGTCAAACCATGGTTCATCGTTTTACAGAACAGTAAGTCTTTTAACAAGTCTATCTGACTACCGATTCTAGGAAAATAAGCATGCTTTAGGTGCAGTTCTGTCACCCAGTTAACTATTTTACCCATGCAAGCATAATAAATCCTTCTCCTTTTGCCACGACATTGCATTGGCTATGCATTCTAACCACAGACTAGAGGGTGAATGCAAGGCAACAAACCCCAGTAGTGGCAATTTCTAAATGTGATTTTAACAAGCTGTCCCAGTAGAAAACATAAAATAAGGCAGAAAAAAAAGGAAAGCTTAGCATGTTGACAAGCTGGAGTGCTGTACTCATACTGGTGCGAAGAGGGAATATCATATTGTAGCTTTGGTGATGTGTAAGGTGACGGTGACCATGTGTGTTCATGTCGAGGATACAGCACTGTGTGTGGGTGACCATGTTCTCACACATTTTCTCAAACTCAGGTACAGTGGATGCATTCTGACACTGGATTTGTGTGATCAGGATATGAATAGGCACTTTCTACATAAACACTCGGGAAATAAATATACTGTATCAGGTGTGTGAAAAACAAATCAATTGAACAAACAAACAAACAAACAAACAAAAAAAACAACAACCAGTCAGTCAAGGAAATAAATCTGAGAAATACCTATTTAGCCTAATAATTATTTAACAAACATGACAACATTTCAATAAACAAAGTTTTTTTCAGTGGCACTTGGCTGAATAATCAAATGTCATTACTTGGATACAGAATACACTTTCTGGTAGTTCTGGTAAGAATATATTATAGGAATTAGGCAGCAACCAACAGGCACCTCTAATCCAGCAGCTCATGTGTATTCTCTCTCAGATTGTTCCTCAAGCCCAATAATCAAAACTGCTATATATGTATATATTATCCAATATACAAGACACATCCTATGCCTCATAATTATAAATGGCACCAGTGCACTGTTTTACACATTAGTTACTACAGTCATTTTTGGCTCATTGACCCTGCATCGAGGTTAGTGACAACCTTTAGCGTTGTCCTTCTGGGTAGAATCATTTTAGCACCTTTGACTGTTGGAACAGTTCATTTTGCAAATGTGTTTCCAGCTGCTATCAAAGAAATCCAGTCATGTACAGTATGCTACACATATTTTTCAACTTGACATTGTTTTTTGTTTGTTACATGGAAGGTCTATTTAGACCCTGGCAGCCTTGATCAAGGATTTTTCTTTTTAAACTTACCAAATTAGGAAAATCATGTCACCAGTTTACTCCAGGGATCAGCTTAGGGTTTATCAATTCAATGCTTGCCGCAACATACTGCACATTTGAAGAGGTGAATTCAATCTTTCTCAGTGACAGAGAGTAATAACATGGATTGCTTTGTAGGGACACCATGGGCAAGGCTGCCATTTACAATCTTTAAGATCAGACAAGATACCTCAGTAACACATCACATTCCATTTGCAATGACAACAAAAGTAAAACTCAAACTCTGCTATGGTGTATTCAGTGATGGCAAAATGCTTCAGCTTGCTATGGGAATGGTGGAGACATGAGAGACTTCAATACTTTCTGCTTAAATACAACTCCCTCTGCAAACTGTGTACCTTTATTGTGATCCTCGGCCAGTTGTGATCTTATGGTCTTCAGTGCTAGTGTGTATTTCACTGTATGATTATCTGTTCTGCAAAAATTAACTTAATTCTCTTCTTAAGCTATATAGCGTTCACATACCTTGGCACCATTGGCAAAAAATTCTTGGTAGCCCAAAACAAACAAATGAAAAAAAGAAAGAAAAAAAAAGTAAACATAACCATACTTGTTTTATGATAATTTTGCAGACTTCTCCTAACTCTAAATACAGTTTTTTTTTACTTTTTCACATTGCAATAATATCATGCTTTAGCAAAATGTTCTTCTTAAGAACAATCAAAATAAAATAAAATACTCTAATAGTGAAATAGTTTTAATTTTACAGAGCATAGCCACTACTGCTTTGTTGTTTTTTTCCCTTTTGACTCTGTTCATACTTTTCATGCACATAGCTCATTTTTATCCCAGGTATTTACACTATATACAAACAATACAACCATACTTCTTAGGCATTCAAACAAAACTATACAAATATTCTGTTTTTGTCTCATACCTGTTTTTGACCCATTTTTAATGAATAAAATAATATATTTCTAAAATACAATCCCCTTTGGGTAAATGTTTTTTCCTACGTACTTTCAGCCTTCTTTATATACAGAAATCGCTCAATTGTCAAAAATATGGATTTGTCAAACCCCTATTTTGGGACAAGCTTAGGGACCCCTCAAAGAATCTCTAAGACGTCAAGGCAATGTATGTGATCTTCCCCTCAAAAGCCTTCACAGGCTCTGAAGTTCATTTAAAAAGAACAGTAATAACCTGCATGACCATAACCATTACAACACAAAATAGGCAAGTTCTTTTCTCTTGTTAGGTTCCAGAGGAGCAATCAACTGAACAAGGCAAAATGAAACAAAATAAAATGAAAAAAAAAACAAAACAAAACAGGACAATACGGGGATAGCTTCAATACTTAGATGATGGAACTTAAGTGGGAGAAGATGGATATGTGAACCACTAAACTGGAAATAAAAAGAAAATCAGAGGATAGGCTGAAAGACTAGACCGTAAGCACACAAGCAAAGACTTTTCTTGCCAAGAAGTCATGCATTTTTTCTTGGTAGGATTCAACAACATAGAATCTGAAGATACAGATCACCAATACATTAGACATGATGGAACAAATACATTGGACAGTATGGAACAAATTCAAGTAATAAAGTGACAATATATACGATAAAGCATAAGGTTCTTTAAGAAATGGCAAAACAGAAATATTTTATCCCCCATTTGCTTGGTTAAACCCCCGACTACATTCATTTGTAGCTCCACCCGTGTGGGCAGACTGGTGGGGAAGAGCACAGTGGGACAGGAGGAATTGTAGAGCTAAGTTGGATATATCATCTACAGCAGTGGATAGAAGTGGCCATGTGGGTTACCAATATATTTGGTTAAAAAAAATCCGTCTTCAAATGAATTGATTGGTCACTTAAAAAATTATGAAATACAATTAGAGCCCAGAGTGTTTCTGCATGGTCTCCCTATCCTCTGAGATCTTCAGCAGCAGTCTTAATTTACGTCTCTTCAGGTCCTCACGTGTGACAGACCTCCTTAGACTTGTCCTGCGTTCGCTTCCTTCACCGTCCGAAACCTCTTCATATCCAGAAAAGACAAAGCAATCCATGAAAAAGTGCAAAAAATGCCATGAAGCAAATGTTCTGCACCCCCCACCCTAACCCTTTAAGTTTATAATCCCATAGAAGTTGCCACTCCCCTCAGCCACCCAGAGAGAGAGAGAGACAGAGAGAGAGAGAGAGAGAGACAGGCTGCAGCGCATCGTCCGCTCAGCAGAGAAAATCATTGGCTGCAGCCTGCCCTCCCTCCTTGATATCCACACCTCCAGGGCCAGGAAACGGGCCAGGGGCATCCTGGCCGACTCCTCACACCCTGGCCACCACATATTCCAGCCCCTCCCTTCTGGGAGGAGATACCGGACCATTAAAATCAATACCACCAGACACAAGAACACTTTTTTCATCAACTCCTAAGCCTAACTCCCCCCTCAGCCTACAGACCTGCTGCTATCCGCCCCTGCACCTGCCACTTAAACCCCCACCCCCCCTCCACCCAGCATAACAGTGTCATCATAACAGTGTCTGTGTTTTATGTTATTGTTAAGATTTTTATTTATTTGTTAGGTTTTTTATTGAACCCACCCAGCGTAACAGTGTCTATGTTATGTTAGATTTCTTTTTTTTACTGAATATAAATGTCTTTGCGTGTTTTGAAAGCTGAACCAAGGCAAATTCCTTGTATTTCTATACTTGGCAAATAAATGATCCTTGAATCCTTGAATCCTTGAATCCTCTCCAACCGAAATCAAGTCAGTGGAAAGAATAGATATGTGAAAAAATGCTGTTGTACATGTAATAGTAGTTGAACCTGTAACACTGCAGTAGTAGTAATAATTGCAGTGTTTGCATTGACGTTTTTTTTTCCATTTCTCTTGTAAAATGTCTTGGGTAAAAACAAAAAAGAAAAGAGGAGTCAGGAGAGTGATGTCACATCGCGAGGGGGCTCTTCTGAGAGGTCTCATGTTCCCTGGCCCTTTTCAATTCTTTCACCCTGGAACACAGAGAGAGACAAATGTCCATAAATACGACATCCATGACTCGAGTTTCTAGTAAGACGCTTATAAAGACACACACACAGGCCTAACAGCATCACACTGTTCAGCCACAACTATCAGAACAATATCAAGTCAGCCCAGATCATCAGGAACTACGGCTGGTCTGTGAAAGGAAACGTTGGTCAGGATTGAATTGAACAAAAGGCGATCATAACACGATTACAATATCATTACCATATTCATCTATTAAATTTAGGATAAAGTGCACTTTGCACACACTGTGATTTTGGGACGAATAAATATGAGGAAATCTTGTCATGAATTGCATTTCATTTCAAATGTTCCAAAACAATATGGTAATGATGTTATTATTGTAATGCAATTATTCGAAATTGACGTTACTCATTGTGCCAAGTGACACTTGGCACCTGAAACACGTGGCGCAGACTGCATTTTCGTTTTTTAAATGCAGCATGTGACACTGGTGCCCACCAGTATGACGTGACTACTCCTTTCATTATTGAAAATAAAGCTTAGAATAGCTAGTCCTCTACATTCTTTGTCTATTCAGTCAATGACTAGAAGCATGACTCATTTCACTGAAGGTCAAGTTAGAGCTCACTTTCACATATGAAAAAACTAAATGAAATCTCTCCAGACACACAGGTCAAGGCTGAGAAGAAATTCTCAGTGCAAGTCAGTGAAATTCAACAATGCATTGTTTGGCAGTTCACAAAAGATTATCACCAAACTGGTGTGGATTCATAGAGGAGATATGTGTCTCAAGTGTAAGAGCAAAAAGCGGTCAGCCTGCTGCGTACAAAGTACTCTTAACCCTAAAAAGTGATTTTTTAACACATCAACCACCACCATGTAATGGATTTAGCCCTGCTCTGGTTATTCTTAGCAGAAGGTAAATACTGCAACATTTATGTATCGAAGAGAGGCACATTACGTAGATGCATGGTTGGATGCAGTGTGTACGTGTGTGTGTGTGCTGCATCCTCTCATGCTGAGCTGGTGTACTCCCTAGAGGTATGAATCTATTAAAACTCCGTGGTGTAGTCCCAATGGGTGGAGGAGCCTATTGTTTGTTTTTTTTTTTCCCGCTGTGACCTATATGCTGTCACAGCTTTCTAACCTATATCACAGTATAGCAGGCAAGACTGCCATTAGAAGTGGTTTCAACAACAATCTTACCCTCTCTAAAAGCATGGCACCCTATTTTAGGACAATATACAGCAAATATGGAGGATAGTTAAATCATTTAATATGCAAGGAGGTTAACATTTTGTGAAAGTAATCAAATGGTAAAAATTTCTAAAAAATGCTGTATATGTCCTCCTGAGTTTTTTGCATTCAGGCGGATCTTGATCTGTTTGTTTGGATGACCCAGTGGCCACATTACATTCAACACTTGGACACAGGAAATTAGAGGAGTCAAATCCCCCTCTCAGTCTGTCGAGTGGCTAGAAACAGGACACACAGCCAGTCAGACAGACAGACAACTACTGGAGAAAACAGCAGGCCCATAGCATGCCTATAGTTTGAAGAGCAAGGCCCATAGTTGTCACCACTTGACATGCAGCAGAATTAAAACATGATCGAGAAAAAGCCTCCCGTTCTCTCAAACTGGCCTATCTGCATAACCACACAAAACTGAAATAAAACAAAAACAATCATGAACAAAAAGTAATTTCCAAGGAGAGAAAGACAGAGATAAAGAGAGTCAGAGAAGTGCCTGTTAAGTGTTGCAGTGATATTGTCATTCATAAGCATTTTGTTAGTTCGAGATAAGTTTTGCTCTAAATCTGAGCTTCTCAGTCCACCTGTGGCTCCAGTCGGCAGCCTTCATGCAAGCAGGCATCAAGCAACAGTGATGGAGAAGGAGGTAGGGTGGGTGGAGGGGTGGGAGAGAAAGAGCAAAAGAGAAAATGAGATTGAGGGAAGGAGGGAGAGAATGCAAAGGCCGAAACCTCAGGAAGAGATAACTGTATTATTGAAGAGTGAGAAACAGAGTAGATAAGAAGGAGAAAGAGGCATACAGAATAAACAGGGAGAGAGAGAGAGAAAGAGAGAGAGAGAAAGAGAAGAGTGAAAGAGAGGGAGAGAGAGAGAGGCACGAACTGAGTTGCTGAGGCTGCACTCACCCGCTTGAACAGTCTATGGTCCATCAAGGGGCTTGGCATAAACAGCAAAACAATACCAGACAGCTATTAGCACACAGTAGGCACTGTGAAGGAGGGGGTGAGGACAGGTGGGGGCCAAATACAGTGAGGGGGAGGGGGGAGGGGTGGAGCTTAGGTGTTGGAGACATTTTTAACCACCCAATTTTTTCCAGCAAAAGTAAGTCAAACACATATCACCGGGTAAAAAAAAAAAAATAGTTGAAAGATGGACAAGATTATGAAGCTAGTGGATTTTTCTACTGTCTTACTGATTAGCTCAATGGGATATTATTCACTTAGACCATGAATGAACCCTTGCAATAAATCTGAATGTGCAGTTTTATCTAGCCTATGTGCAGTTTTCTGTGTGTATATGTTGGCATGTTTGTGAGTCAGTGTCGGGGTCTACCTGTGACGGCAGCGACGTAGGAACCTCATGATCTTCCTGGCAGCCTGATCCTGCCTCTTTGTGAGCAGACTACCTCTATAAAACAGCAGACACAGAAAAGTGTTAAACATTTGTTCGTGGAGCAACAGTTAAAGAAATTGGCACACAACTCTGTTAATATGAATTTGACTCAGCTTTTATCTTTCAGTGAAAATGTTAAACCAGTATATAATTATTTTAAAACATAAAAATGAGCTGAAGCTAACTAGTCATCATCTCTATGTAAATGTACCCATGAATAACTTAAGGTATAACTTATGCTTCAACAAGGATTTTGCACAATCATTTTTATAATTGGTAGTATGACAAAGTGGAATCTTCATTATCCTGCAGTCTGTTGCAGGATTGATAGGTTCCAGTATTTGGCCTGAGTGTCTACCTCAGTTTGTGCTGCACCAGGGCAGCGGCTGCCCCACGATGGTGGGGCTTCAGCCTGCCAAACTCCTTGTAGCTGCGGTAGTATTGCTGAATGAGCACGGCGGCCCTCCTGCTCTGCTGAAACTTCTTCTGTTCGTGGTAGCTGCGGAATTTACTCTGGATAAGGATGGCGGCCTGCGTCATCTTCTTATAAAGTGCATACTGCGAACAAGAACAAAATAAAATATGTCATGCTTTACTGTGAGTGAACACTTTGGGTTCACTCTGTGGTGGAATTAAACAACCTGACGTTTGGCAATGGATTCAGCTACTGGTAGTCAAAGAGTTTTACCTTCAAGGCTATCCATGTTAGCTTGCAAACAGAAAAAGGGAAAGATTGTGAATGATGCACTAACATGATCTAATATACACTAAAACTCATCAGACCTTCATTACAGATATATAGAGTTTTTAGATGAGTTAACTCATGTAGAGATCTGCCTCCTAAAAGACTGAGGAATATAGGCTAAAGCACTTCCAGATGTGACCACATCAAGAAAACTGCAATGCTTCGGCGTGCCTACCTGTTTATATTTCTTGTAACAACGTTGAATAACAGCAGCAGCTACTTCCTGTTGCTCTCGGAGCGGCCGCCCCTGTTGGAGAGTAGAGTGGGATAGGTCAGAGTTCAAAGTAGAACCTGCTTTTTGCCACAAAGGATATTAGTGGCTCTGTCAAGTCTCCCTGAGGTCTCCTGGTGGCTCGCATGTGATTGCCACCCTGGCATGAGTCCCCCCCTGGTGGGCAGTAGGGAGGAGGAGGTGAACTGTTGAGTGACAGAGAGCCAAAGGTCCAACTCAGTATCAGCTTGTAGATAGGCACAATAGATGACTGTAAAGAACAGCGAACAGTTTGTCATATGAAAACTCATTAAAAGTAGCTGGGGGGTGGGTAGCGATTTGAGGAATGGGATCGGGCAGGGGGAAAAGGGCTGGTGTGTGGAGAGCTAGTTAAAAACAGGCAGTAGCAGGCTCCATACACCTTACTAAGAGAGAGAGAGAGATAGATAGATAGAAACAAAGAGAGAAGAGGAGAACATAAGCTTAATCATGTCTAATTGGAGCAGGGATACAGGGGACAGTGCAGTCGTTCCTCTAAGCAAGGCCATGCTCTGCTCAAGCCACCTTCCCATGCTGAAACCACAGGGACATATATGTATATTTTTTGCTCATGTTGTCATGTGTATATTAGCAGAAGAACAGAGAATGAGACAGAGATAGAGATAGAAAAATGTCAAAAAATAAGTGTGATTAGAAACAGTACATCACAACCCTCAACTTTACTGTAAAAATCAGAGCTCCTACAACTTGGAGCTATAAACCAAATAAAGTTGAACCCTTCAACATCTCTCCAAAAGCCAAATACAAAACCAACTAATTACACCAGTCCTAACAGTGCACACCCATCACTGCGGGCTGCAGTACACACAGCATATGGCGCCTGAGCGCCAGGCCTGTACCTTGTACTTGCGGAAGGCAGTTTGGACTAGGCGGGCGGCTTCATATAGCTCTCTCTGCTCTGGATCTGACAGAGTCAGCTGGGCCAGGTCTCGCTCCACCTTGCTGTTGGAGGCATTGATGAACTCACTCCAGTCAGCTGGGGATGGAAGCGTGGACCTCTCCAGGGGCCCTTCTCTTAGCGGAGACCCGCCAGGACTGAGGCTGGGGTTGGACGATGGGGTCAGGGGTTCATTATACAGAGATCTGAGCAAAGAAGATGACAGACATTTTCACTTTATTGTAGAGCTCTTCACATACTGCATACATGTCTACACAGTCTGTATGGTAACATGCACATCTGTTATTGCAGGCCCCATGATTCTCCTTACCGTAAGTGTATTATGCTCGGCAGCTGCTCCACATCTCCCAGGTAGTTGGCCAGCCAGTTCATAGTGTTGCTGACCCCTGACGTGTCTAAGGGCACAGAGTCTGTGGCGGTGAAGTTCTCCCTCTTGATTCTCTCTGGCGTTGCTTCAATGATGTGCTCTGCTAGAGTCATCATGTTTACCTGTTTTGTTGAGGCAAACAAAGATGAGTGAAGAAATGACTCACTATGTATATACAGATTGAGAGACTACATATTTTAGTGATTATACATAACGGTCTAGGCATACAGGTTTAATTGTTTGGCCCTGTGACAAAACTGCTAGTTTTATTGCCAGTGGGGAGGGTAATAATGATGACAGTGACATTGTTTGAGGCTAAAATTCCTAATCCAGCACTTCATTTGTTGCAGGAGTAGAGAGACTGAGATGGATGGCTGAAAGAATCCCTTGGCTATGGAAGTAGATCAATAGAGAGAGTTTATTATGCAGTGATGGTCATCGACAGAGTGCCAGGTGCCTGTTGTGTACCGCCTACCCAGTGCATAAGCTGCATATAAAAGAGGTGGCATGGTACTGTAATGTCCTCTATGTTCACAAGTGACTGCGTAGTTCAAATGTAAGCCACTTCACTTAAATGTAAGCTACACTGCATCCTCCCTCTGATAATATGCATGTAATCTTAGAATTATACTACATGTACTTTACATGCAAAGCCTCTCGTTTTGATTTTTATAAAATTTCAGGAATAGATCAGTTAAAAGTGTTCAAGTCTTGTTCCCATGTCTCTAATTTGCTGCAAGAAAACAGGTACTGTAAACAGGTTATGTAATTTCTGTGGTATGCTGCCGCTGTATGCACGTATTTAAATCAACAGCAAAATATTTTTGGCCCAAATGCATTTGAACTTTTCATCTATGGCTCTGCTGTTGCCAAGTTCTACATAATTATCTGCCCGAGTAAACATTTTTTCTATTTCTCACCTGTAAGTCATCCATCTGTGTGAGACAGTCCTGGTTCTCCAGATCCTCCCGATAGGATAGCAGTTCTGCATCAGCCATTTCTCTGTCTGCCATCACCAGCATGCCTAGCTGTTCCCGCTGACGTAACCGGTTGACCAGTTTCTCTTTACCCAGGCTGCTGCTTCCACTGACCCCCAACCCTTTCCTCCCCAAGCTACTGCTGGAGAAACTCTCTCTGGAGGTCCATCTGGTTGTCCCCGTGCTGCCTCCTGTAGACAGGCCCTTGTCTGAGCTCAGGCCCTCTGAGGACAGGCTCTTGGGGCTAGAGGACAGCTTGTGGAGCTGCTGCTGCTCCAGGCTCAGAGGAACAGACATGGCCTTGTCAGGCCGGGTCTGAAACAGTTCTGGGTTGGGTTTATGTTTTTTAGCTAGTGGGAGGTCCCTTTGGCCCTCACTGCTATAGTAGTTGGAAGGCTCTGACCTGGGTCTTCTCAAGTCTGCAAAAAACATAACGTAACAGTTAGCTGCACAGTACACGAAAAACAACTTTGCTGTGGAAGAAATTTAGGAATTTTCCAGTCAGTGACTTATGTGAAGCCATCAGCCTAACTACTTTTCCTCCATGTGTAAGAGGAGCAAAGAGAACTATACTGGCCTGGATTGAGGCTGGTGGTGCTGGTTGTGGTTGTAGTGGTAGCAGGACCTCCTTTCTTGCAGCTGGATGCTACTACACTGTCGTTTGCCCAGTTGACCATCCAGCTGTCTGTGGTGGGGGCGTCGGGGGCTGGGGAGAAAGACATGCGAGTTGTGGGTGGTAGAGGGGCTGGTGGCTGCTGCTCTTCCCTCTGTAGCTGCTCCAGACATTCAGCCAATTTGGTATGGCCACGAGAGCGGGCAATTGACAGAGGTAAGCGGCCCAGAGAATCTGGGATAGCTAGAGCACGTCTGTCCCATTTGTACAGGACCACTGCAGCCTCCAGATGACCCAGCGCACATGCCCACATCTGGATGGAAAACAGAATGATAAGAGAAAGCAGAAAAGAGGAACAGAGTTAGTGGGTTAAAAACATCAATCTACACCAAATACAGGTTTATCTCATCATAGATCACATGAACTAGGATGTTATCATCATTGCTCATACTGTTCTAAAGATGTTAACCTCAACTCTCTTACCAGAGGCGTGCATGAGAAGTGATCCACATTGAGAGGGTCCACTTCTAACTCCAAATCAATACTGTCAGCATGCTTGGTGCTGGATGGAAGAGAGAAAATTAGCATCCCTCAGCTATTAAGTGTGTTGAACACTAATTAAAAACAAAAGCACTATTATATCTTGAGTATTTTGTCCTCACCGCCACTTGATGAGTGTCTGGATGAGGGTGGCGTAGCCCTGGCCAGCAGCCAGGTGAAGGAGTGTCATGCCTCTGAAGGTCTTGGAGTGGATTAAATGTTTGGACTTGGCCCAGCAAGCTCTGCTCATCATCTTCTCACAGACCACCACGACACGGCTCTCGAAGGAGCTGCTGGCCTGCGTCTGGGCAGATACACACTCACATACAGAAAAGAGCAAATCGTTATTGGTTGTTGTTTATTTCTCTTTAACAACAAGACAAATTCACTGCTGTTATGTGTAGTTCTCTAGTACTTCTGTCAATCAATAATGACAAAACACAACAAGCGTGCTGTGTTTTGTCACATACACACAGCATATGAGTAGCATGATGTTGCTTTTTACCTGTGACTGGCTGTTGTTGCCTCCTCCTCCACCTCCTCCGCCTCCTCCCCCTCCACCTCCTCCTCCCCCTGTTCCCCCTGTTCCTCCCCCACCTCCGCCACTCCCTGCACTGCTCGGCTGCTGGTGGCTGGCCATCTCCGCCATCCTCCTCTCCATCTGCTCCAAGCGCTCCAGGATAGACATTCTGAACTGGTTATCTGGGCAAACAGTGGGACACAGAAGAAGAACACAAGTCAGCACGCAAGAAGCATCCAGTGTGCAAAAAAAAAAAAAAAAAAAATGTCTGTCTTTGCTGTTACCAGCACAAACAACCCTTTGTCCTGACAAGACAAATGATCACACAGTATGCACCACAAGCTGCGCCAAATATGTTGCTCTGAGCAGCAGTGGGACTGTCGCAGTGACTTGGGGTTTAACATCATGAGGCATATAATCAACCTTTTAAGAGCAAATGTCTATTTCTGACATGCTGCAAAGCGTAAGTTAATTTCCTACTTTTACCTATAACACACAAAACCTAATCATTATTAATCTTCCAAGAATGTGACTGAAAACAATAGCATCAATCATTAACTTCATCAAAACAATTGGCTTTCCTAAAATAACCTTTAAAGTCCATCAATCATCTGCTAATGGCTCCCATCACTAAACTCCTGCCGCACCACTCAAACACAGCCCCAGCAGACTAATACAGGTTGAATGATTGGCCAATGAGTGGGGGCATGTTAAATCTGTCCACCCTCTCACATAGGGCTTCAGACACACTCTGGGGGGAGTGTGCGGCTGAAGGCCCTCTACAGCTGATTAAGTACAGCCTATTATGGCCAAGGAGTCCGAGCCCACCCCCGTTCCATGAGCTTGTATAGTAGGAGGACTAAGAAGTGACAGTAGAAAATCAATCACAACTTGCACCTATCCAGAGTCCTTGAAAACCAAGCTTTTCCATACATCAAGATGGATGGAAGTGTGTAAGACTTCAGTGTGTTTACATGCTGCTTAGGAGGCAACTACTGCCTTGCACCCTGTATCAGTCAAAGCAGTTTTACGGGTTGTCTCTGCTCGGGTTTTCAGCCTTGCAACAAGAAAAGCTATTTCCTCTGTCAGAAATATAGAACTTGCTGCATAATTCAAGACCTAAGTGAGTATAGGGCAGAGCAAGTGACTTCTAAAGACTTGTAAATGTATGTCAATCAGTGACACAAACACATAGGGGTGTGACAGTAAAACTGCTGGGTATGTTCTTGTTGTTGACCTGGTGCAATAGGTCTATGTAACATTATAAGACACGAGGCTCACTGAGACATTTAGGAATACCCCCCCAAAACACTCACATATACACAAACAAACAACAAATACGTGTGCGTATGAGTGTGCGCGCTCACACACACATATACAAAGTATGCTGTGTACAGACAGTGGAATGGGATGGGCACAGAGAGCCCACTGCAGCAAGGAGTATAGACTGCATTAGCATTCCCCATTTAGCCACTATGAGGCCGTTTCTGTGGCAACCTGCTGCCGAGCGGTAACTAGGCGACAGGAACATGGCTGTGTGTGTATGGTCTGCCTGCGTGCTATTGGCTTATTGATGAAGGGGAGGAGAAGGACTCAGTACACCAGCAAAAAAAAAAAAAAAAAAATGGAGAGAGAAAGGCAAACAATGAAAAAACAGAGACTATAAATCTTCTTTGCTGTGCTTTACGTGTACTTGGCCTACTCTTTTTTCACAATGTTGACGCCGTAGGTAGGGACCTAATGACTCTAAGTGGGGAGCCTTAACAGCATGACCTGGTGACATTTGCGCTTTACCATATCTTGGCAGTCACGGCTCAGGGCTCTGTGGAGAGCTAATGTCACAGTCAGACCCCCTATAAGCTACAGTAAAAGAGGTCAAGTAACAGCTATCATTGGACAGAAAAACATAATGTCAGTGGCTGGTAAATTACTGCTCTCGGTGACAACATGCTGCAATGTGAATAATGGACTTAGAGGACAGCATTGAGGTCTCTGCCTTCTATCCCTGTGTGTGCTGTAGACTGTCTAAGTGAGCCCGCTGTCAGATCAACAGATCACTCTCAAGCAGGAGAGATGCTTTGGAGTGTTTGCAGTGTTTCTTCCTATGTGGGATCCATCTTCATCTATTCACATGGTGACTTGTGGAGACAGGTGAGGTGAAGAGTTGAAAGCCTGTTTGAGAGTGAGTGCTTGTATCTGGAGGCGAGTCAGGGGGTTGAGATAGGTCACAGCATTACAACCCGCCTTGGTACAAGGCTATGCTCTCCCACTTCCCTTGGCTGACATGGGGGCAGAGACGTAGACAGAGAGATGGAGAGAGAGAGAGAGAGAGAGAGAGAGAGGATAGTTAGCGGTAGGCTGACATGTCTTTGTTCAGACCCAGTGCTGCAGTGTGCTGCAGTGCAGATGATGTCATCTCCACCTGCTGCCTGCTGCTCCAAATGCGATGCACGTCCACTGCAGAGGGAGGATGGGGGTAGAGACGAGTAGGAGGAGAGAGGGAGGAGACATGGAAGGTGAGAAGCCAAACAGAAATTGCAACAACACGGTGACGTCGTTAATGCCCTCCCACTCTCCGGTTTACTCCCTTGTGACGGTGTGTGGCAGCAGACGTGGTCACTCTCACACATTTAGGGCAGACTGAGACATGCTATTTAAAAAAGCAAAAATGAGGAAGGCTACCATTCATTATATTTACAGCAATTGAATGAATGGTGCTTAGTAAACTGATGTGTAAACTTTGTCTATCACATGACACAAGCATGCCTTCAAGTGATGCTTGGTTTCTGTGTATGAGCCCGGGTTCCCTGGCTGCGCGGAGGTTTATTTTACATTTTCCCCATGCGTTCGGTGCTGTATCCCCCCTGCAGGATTTGGACTCTTGCTAACTTTCCCCATCCAATTGGATATGAAAAATACAAAAGGGAGGAGAACTCTTCACTTTCCTGAATAAAAATCTACACTGATTTTCATGCTACATCATTTATGTCTATCTACATTAACTCAACTCTGGTGTGTCACGTGGAGTCATGTGGAGTGTTATGTGTTATCTAGCGAGAGTGATATATATGAGAACAGCTAGAGTTAAGAGTAAAGGATTTTTTTTTTACTGTTCAGTCCATTACTCAACTCTTGTAGTGTACTTCTTGAAATTACAGTGAATACAAAAAAGTAAAAGAAATAAAAAAAAGTAACTTGACCTATCTACCCTTAGAAGTGAGAGGAAACCCTCTCACCTGTGGGATGAATGCCTGGAGATGATGGGAATATACCACACTTCAGGTCTTAAAATCGAAGGACAGTTAGCGCCAAGAATGTGAAAAAACATCCATGTAATACTCTGTGACAAGAGGTCTTGAACTTTTATGACCATTAACTCAAATGAGTTGTCACTTGCCTTGGGACTCAGGCTCATTAGAATGTATTACTTATAGCGGGACCCACCACACGCTAGTCCTGTCTAGTGTCTAGCCACTGACCTGGTCTCATAATTTAGATTAAGAAGACGGTGAAAGTTACAAGTCTAGAGTGGGAAGTCACTTCTGCATAATATCAGTGGCAGGAGTACTGTAGCATACTTTCTGCATGATGAAACCGGTGCCTGATCTCTGCAGAGTCAGTAATGTTCCTTAACGTGTGATGACTGTTGTGTGGCGCTGCTGTTGCTTCTCATTAGCTTTTCTCAAAGGGCATGAGTATCCTTTGAGAGAAGCAGAGAGCACAGGACCTATGAGATGTGCATTGGATTTCAATCCACGCAACATCACAGCTCATGCCCCATGTGATCCAGCCCATCTCTGGGACATGGCAGCAGCTCCTCATAAGACAGGTTGATATACAGATGGATAAGGGAAGGAAGGACGGGGCGGTTTATTGAGACTCAGTTATGTACAGTGGGAGTGAGAACAGGCTGAAGGGAGGAAGAAGGAAGCAGCGGGAGAGATTACAGGTAAGGACAGGACAAGGGTGAAGTGAGATGAGAGGACAGGAGGAGCGTGATGGAGAGGGGAAGAAAAGGGGAGGGGAGGAGAAGGGCAGGAAAGAGAGGGCCCGCCAAGGCAGAAATTGTCATGAGGCAGGTTGGAGAATTCAGTGGTTGGGTCAGGTTAGTGGGCAGTGAGGGGAAGCTTGTCTGTTGCTACTTGGAAATGTCAAGGATGAGGGCAGGAGGAGAACTATTATTGGAGCCACATTATTTTGGAAACATGCAGGCACTCGTCACACACTCAGACACCTTTCATTTTCATTGAGTTCAAGTACAAGAAGCTTGTGCACAATATCAACACACAGCTGCTAAGGACAAGTCAGTTATAGCTACAAGTTATTTTGCAGTCAGGGTCACTGGACAGAGGATATATATATACTCAAAATTAGAAATGGGTTGGAATCATTTAGGGTCAATTTATTTTTTGATTTTAGATGAATGAACAGGCCAACTCTAATCCTAATCAAAAAGGCATCCTCAACTCTTACCCTAAAACGACTTTCAGGCTTATTCATATGATGACACTCTGATGAAGAGTGGGAGGACATCTTTAATCCTCACTTCTGAACCTCTGGTTGTGTTCATGCCAATCAAGTTTAGTGCTGGACCTCATTATGTCTCTGCAGCCAGTCAACTTCTCACATGTAACCCAGCAGAGATGCTGGAGGCCAGCCTCCCTCTGGGTCTCTGTGTGAACTGACTGACAGGGGCTGGTATTTGTAACCGTGCAGAGGAAGCGGCCAAGCCATCTGGCAGCAGCCCTCACAGCTGGAACACATGGCTGTCTGATGATAAAAGGCTCACTTCACTTTGACATAATGCAATGACTGTCTTTTGCTTTTCTTTTCTTTTTTCTTTACTTCCTTTTCATTCTTGTTAATAGTGTGATAGAGTGATAACAAAAGTTGAAGAAGATTTAAATTGTTCATTGCACATCTTCCTTTTCTTATTATAGCATCAAATCTATTAGAGCAACCCATCCATCCATCCATCTGCTATCCTGTTTATCTTGTTTAGGATCATGAGAGGCGGGGCGAGAGGCACGGTACACACTGGACAAGTCGTCAATCCATCACGAGGCTAACACACACAAACAGATATACACATTCACATTCACACCTAAGGGTTATTTAGTGTTTCCAATTCACTTAACATGTAAGTCTTTGGATGTCAGAGGAAACTAGATCACTTGGAGTGAATCCCGCAGACACAAGAAGAACATGCAAATTGCACACAGAAACAACAAATGGAAATAAAATGACCACTACAGATTCATGCAGATACAGTTTTTTTTTTTTTTTTGCCTTTTCAAAACTGTAAAACAAGATTGCTGTTTTCTCGATGTCAGCTTCAGGAACATGTTCTGTATGCCTGATAACTCAAACAAAAACTATTTTATCAGGGGGCAAATCTGTCAAATGTTTTTTTTAATGCTCTAACTCACATTTTGCAACCTGTGATCATCAGCAGAAATCCTTCATGCACACAAGACAATCAGCTTCAAACATTTTGATTTTAAGACTAAAAACTACTGTAAAGTTAAGCCAAGTAGATGCCTGCATCACTGGTATGCTTCTCTTGTAGTTGTTCAACAAATTACAACAGCAACAGGTTGGAAAAATTTGCTATATTAAGAAGCATTATGTCCTCTTAGTCAATGCTGTCTGCTCACTGTTGCCCACACACTTACAAATAATTCATTCTCATCCATATACATAAGTTTAACAACAGAAAACAAAGGTCACATTGTTTGAATGATACTTTTCTGTTCTGCCACAAAGGTGAGGCAGCTCTTAACCTGCTGGCATTTGTCCAGATATATAGGTCAATATGAGTACAGTCTGAACGCTGAATAGATAAATTGTGTCATATTGAAGGTAAAATGCCAAGTGTAAACACCATAGGGATTTACTGTCATCTGCTATCATACTAATACAGTGATATAGTATTGGCTTTTTGTCTTGGACAGCAGGGCAGTTTGATTTCATAGATTTTCCGTTGCTACATTAACAAGTACATACCATAAGCTTTTTATTTGCATAAACATCTATATACTGCTTGACACATCAGCTGCAGGCAGGAGTGCAAACGAGAGATGTGTGGAGAAATAATTTCAAAGATGAATCAATCTGATATAAAACACAGTGGCCCAAGGGACAGGATGTCTCCAAAGCTTTCCATTAATAGTAAGACAACACAGTTAGGCTAAATGCATTCACTGATTTTTCAGCCTGTTCTCCCTATTTTTCTCTCACTCGATTTGAATATGGTACTTAAAATCACATTTCAGTCTTTTGTCACTGGAATGCTATGCTATTACAATTCTTTAACAGGAACAGACAGGAGAGATAGGGACTTGAGACTTAGCACCTAATCAAGCCATATGATCTTGAATATGGCATAATTTAGACTTGATTTGGGACTATTACCCCCTTAATTTCAATTTGAGTTTATAACAACTCAGAGGGATAAAACTGCTAGAGCATGAGCAGGGACTTACACAATAAAGAATTTGACAAGCATGTTTAGCAGGCTGCCCCACAAATGAAAAGTAAAACTTACAACATAACATAAAAGAAATATACAATTAGCTAAGAATACAGAAAAATACATTATTCCCTTGTGCTTTAAAAGCAGGCTGGAACCTATTAGCACAGAGTTGGCTGCATAATACATATTTCAACCAATTAAATAATCTATGGTAGAAGTCAATAAAAATCAGGCTATCTTAATTGAGGTCATTCCAAATTATCTGGGAAACTTGAACCGAGGCATATAAACAGACAGACATCATACGCTCTCCCCGAATGATTGTTTCCCTTTGAATGTCCCTATCTCTTTAAACCCTCTAGTCTGAGGTGATCCATCACCTCCAGGTGTAAGCATTCCCACATCACTGCTGCTGTTACTAGAACTACAACCATTGCTATTGCTCTTATGAATACTACCACAGGAAAAACTACTACTGCTGCTACACTGACACTGTTGCCTATAAAAATACAAGAACTAGTCATTTTTTATATTACTTGTAATAGCAGTACGCCACATCTGCTGCCATAATATAATTGCTTGATAGATAGATAGATAGATAGATAGAATATTGCTACTCCTGCTGCTTCTGCAATTAGCACAGGACTACTACAAGTGCTACTATATTGCTAACACTACTACAGTACTAACACAACTGATTTTATGCAATTATACTAAGACACAAACTGCTCCTACTGCTACCAAACATGCTACCACTTTGGATTAAAGTGACCATAAAATAACGTTTTTCACTCTTTCTACTATAGATACTTTTGCATTATGCAAGACACACAAACGCATAGTGGAAAATCACCCAGCAGTTTCAAAATATTATCTGCAAGACTTTGCAATGGGTGGTCTGTATCTTTTTTTTTTTTTTAACCGTGAAATTGCATTTAAGAGGCTAAAATATGGGCGCTGCATCTAGTTCTGAGCCTTGGATATAGTAAAACTCGAAACTTCACAGACAAGCAACAGGTCGATAAATGTATATCTGCAATTCTCTCTCTCAGGTTAAATAGCCTGGAAAGCGCTTAACCAAAGAAAAGTTTGAAGACTATAAACGGGGGTTAAAGTGAAGTCGCTGTTCACAGATCGGTAGTGCTGAAACACTCACTACTGTAGCAACGTGTAGTTTTCATTTCGCCCCATTTTAACTGTTTAATTAGCTCATGCTATTGCTAAGGTCAGCCCTGAAGGCAATCTGAACTATGAAAACAACAGCATAGATTTCGCCGAAGACTCGCTGGCCCCGTTAACCTGAGCAGCACTCAGGGATGCGTCAACCCTCTAATGCGCTAGAGCAACTACCATACTTTCAACAACACGTGAAACAGCACTTGCAGCTGTCAGTGCAACGACAACAGACTGACACGGTGTACACCATGTAGTTCAACACATCAGACGGACTATAACTGTCAAGAAAGAATCGTGAATCCTTGTAATGACTACCACGGTTTTACTAAAAGTGCCAAGACTTGGAAAACAGGTGCAAGAGAGCTTTAACTTAACTTCATTCGCTATTTAAAATACCAGCAAAGCAAATCATGTTTTTTTTCTTCTTCTTTGAAGGTGTTAAAAAGACGTCTCTAATAAGCTCTAGCTATAGTCGTGAGTCAGGAGTTGGCTACTATCAACGTCCTGTGCTCTGCAATGAGGCAGAGTCACATGAAACACTTGAAGAAAGCATGTGGCCAAAATAGACAATTCATTTAAAAGTCCGCTACAGCACAGTTGGACTATATAAAGGCACTTGGGTTACAACAATAACTTGCATGCTGGGGGTTCGAAGAAACGTGTAACTTCAACTTCTTCTGGCACACACGAGAAACACACAGAATATAAAAGCAGCCCAAACACAACACAAACACAACACAGCACAGCACTACAGCCATAGGTTGAACTTAACACTTCTAACCTTCTATTTTATTTTCCATTGGTAGAGTCCACCTCAAAGCCAAAAAACACTGCCTCTTTTGTCTTTAAGGAAATGCAGGTGTCATTCACTGGCATATCCTGACCCAAAGAAGTCCAACCATAGCTGCATTTCACTCAAATTGCAGTTTTGCCCCCACAGTCTGATGGTCAGGCTACTGCATGGTGTTATACGGAGAAAAAATAAAAATATATATCCTTGGTGTAGACTGAGTCTCAATCTCAACAGAGCACTCGTCAACAATAGAACAAAGTGAGGGAAGAGAGCGACGTGAGGAGAGAGAGGGAGAGAGAGGAAGACCGCTCACTACTCCTCTTCCTCTAATAGCCCCCTCCTCCTCTTCACTTGTTTCACCTCACACACATACACACTTTCCTAGTGTTTCTAGTAGTCGCTGCTATCCCAGCCTGCAGTAAAATGACAAATACCGCTGCTTGGAGACGTTGTGCGCACGTGCCGCCGGTAAACAGACGCCCCAATTCCCGTTTGCCGCCTCTTCCTCACTCCTAAAAGCTCGCTTCTTCCCTCATTGTTGTTGTTATAGTTATTGTTAGGTCTATTAAAATAACAATTGTTATTCAAATAGGTTGGTGATCTGCGCTGCTCGACGCGTGTGGCTGTGCGCCTGCACGAAGTCTCTCCCACATTGGAGAAAGTCGGTACAAACGTTCAAAAGACGACTCGGTTCGTCCTCTCGCAGCCTTGCTGCCGTCTGAAACTAAATCTTGTTCTGTTTGCGGTAGTTTACCATGTTTACCCAAACACGCCCACTCCTCCGCTCCTGCATTGTGTGTACACGGTCTGCCGTTTGTCACGCCGGTGTAGTAGCTATAGGCTGTTCAGAGTCAGTACTATCAATACGCTCCCTTGAACAATAACAGTAGGTATGCCGCTATGCGAGGCTGTAATTTGGCAGTTCCCAGCGAACCTCTCCCGGCTCGGGTCGTGGGATCTGAGCATAGGGACTTATTGGGGCGGACGATGAGAGTTCTGCAGCTCCGACAGCATTTCTGTCCTGCCCATGGCTCCGTACCTGCAGTGCTGCAGAGAAAAAGCGCCCCTTCCCCCACTCTGCATTATGACAAATCAAGGCAGGCAGGCAGCTGTGCCATTAGCACATCATAGCACAGTGAGTCTTCCTTGGGAGAACAAACTCACAAAGCTGTAGCCTATAGCACACCGCTGCGGACTAAGACAAAATATTGCACGTATGGCACGTAGTGTCAGCAGCCTATATCGTTAATTAGGTGGCTGACCGTAGGGGTTAAATAGCGTGAGTCTGTGCAGTCACGCTAGGTGACAGGAATCTTTTCACTCTAGATGTGTAGCGCTTATTGCTTCTTCTGTTGTGCTTCAACACCGTGGACATTATCGATGTGATGACTGCACATGCACCAATGATTACATTCTGCCCTACTTCTGATATTCTTCTGAAGTTATATGGTCTAGATATCGCAGTGATAACACGGGGGGAATAGAATTTCTCTGGGTAAACAAAGCCATTTCTCTGGGTAAAGAAATCCAAACATTTACTTTTCAAACCAAAAAATAAAAAAGTCTTCTACATTAACCCTCGTGGGTTTGGAAGTGCGCCCTGCGCCAGAGGCGCTGTCCACAGTGCGGTGGTCCTGCAACCACTGGTCAGATGAGCTTTTGCCATAAGCGTCCAACTAATTGACTGTAGTAACAGCCCATCATGTGTGTGTTTGGAACACTTCAATATTTTTACAGTGGCATACCTTTCCTTATGGTAAGGCTGACACTCTCCTCTCTCTCTGTCACAACAAGGTAAACACAGAAACTCACCTGGTGCCAAATCAACTTGGCAAGCTGATGACTGTAAATATCTTTTTTCACATTAACTGTCTTTGTCTAATCATTGCAGGCACAAATGATTTATTCGTAGTTGGAGAGATAAATTAGAGCTGAAATCAAGCCAAACTTTACAAGTGAGAATCCCAATGCAATCTGTGAGCTTTGTGGATCACTATACATGTGTTTGTCATCCTCATGTAGGAGACTGCAGATTGCCATGAAACAAATAGTGAGAGATGGCAGACAAGGGGTTAATATAAGTAAGGTAATAGGGTGGGTTGTGTTTTCACTGAGACAGTCAGCTCCTCCTTAACTGGTTCTGTGAATGGGCCAGTGAGGCAGTAGGGTATGAATGGCGGAGGGATCCGCTGGTTCTCCCATGTATGGGAGCCGCCAGCTCTCGACTACTCACTCCCACTCCCTCAAGGGCCGTCTGCAATGCAGCTGTCCTGTGAGCCTGTGCTTCACCGTGCCCTACTTTATCCTGTCAATGCTGAAGCACTGCAGCAATGTTTCCCCTTGCAGCAGACGCACACATATCCAAACATGCAATGACTTACATACTCATTACATTCTGGTGAACATGCCTACTGTAGGTCATCTGACTCACAGACTTAACTTGAAATTAAATTGAATGGAAATTTGCCAGCTCTGCATCATCTATTGTTATATATAGAAGACCTCTACAATGCTGATCTGCAAATGCTCTTTTACTGTAATGGGGTCACACAAAACAGTTTTATCACTACTTGCAAATAATCATAAAAAACAATGTCTGAATTAGTCATTGCATTTGCACTGCTGCTAGACCAACAGCTTTTTTATTGGCTTATTGTAAGAATAAGCAAGATGAGATGGCTTTCTCTTACCAAACTGACTTTAAAATAAAACTCAGAATATGACATGTACAAATATCCTGGTGTTAAATTTTCACATCTCAGACAAACGTGAAAAAAGTGAAAGTGAAAATGTCCCAATCAAATCAGTTTTTGTCTCAACAAAGGATGTATCCAAATGAGAGTAGACCGTATGGTTGAAATCAACATCACAATATTAATAAGGATATCTTCTGGAATAAATATACACATTCAAACTGATATCCATTCATTGCAACTGTGTTCAACTGCATTACATCAGACACAACTCTTCAAATGTGCGTAACAAAAAAAATCAATAAATCCAGTTTTAAAATCCAATTTGCTCTGATTAATTCATTTGGGCAATAGAATTGTATAAAACCATAACATTAAATGATCACATCATAACAATATCATTCCAATGACACTTGCTAAATGATAATATTGAATTATTGTCCAGCTCTATTATCAACAAAAGGTACTTTCCAACAATTCACTTACTCCACACTCATACATTCTTTTCAAGCACTATGATAGAGCAGCCAAGTCCAGGATTTTCCAGTAATATTTACCTTGCTTAGTTAAAGACAAAACAACCAGCTTTGCCATATTTTATGGCAAAAACCACAAGATTACATACACAACTATAGATCGACTGATATATTGGTCGGCCGATATTATTGGCCTATCTCATATATTGGTATTAGTCATCCGATATGTGTTCATTTTTTATGTTATATAGGCAGCATTTTATGTACATTTGATCCTTTTTCTTAATTCAAGTTTAATAACATATATATAGTTCTATTTGTGTTTTTTTTATTCATAGTTACTTATAATTCTCAGTGAAGACTACTGTGTCATTTTGGATGACAAGTTTTATTGTTAAACTGTAAAATATCCTGCCTCCATTAGATATCTTTGTCACAAGTGTTTGATATTTGAGGGGTCACTGCAAAAAATGTATGTTCATGTATATGTAAAAAATATCGGCCAATATATCGATATCAGAACTTTTTCACCCCCTAATATCGGTATTATCATTGGCCCCAAAAATCCAATATCGGTCGGGCTCTATTCACAACAAACTCATTACCCTTTTTGTTATCATTCTAATTTTGTGCTCCTGTTATTCTGAGATACAAGATGTAACAACATTAATCCAAGCCACAATTCAGTCCAAGATGAACATTTGTGCAACAGAAACATTTAACAATAGCAAAGAAAATAATGTGTGAATTATTTTGCCCATTCCATCATTGTACAAAATATAGAAAATGTTGTTACTGCAAATGTGGATACATAAGTGTGTGAAAATGGTGGAAGAAAAACCCTCACAATTTATCTTTTGGCAGTTTCCTCAATATTTAACTATATTCTGCAGACTTGCTTTGCTTTAGGGAGAACTATTGCATATGACTGTCTAACTTGTGACACTTTAGTTCAAGCAAAGCAAGAGAGAGGATTTGTAATACATGATGATCCAGCAGATCATTAATCAAAATTAATAAAGCCACAGGAGATTTGGAGATAGAAGAATTAGAAGTGGGAAAAGAGCAACGTCAGAGATATAGAGAATTACATAAAGAAGTGAGTTAATAAGACAGAGAGGAAAAAAGGGAGAGCGGACAGATAGGAAGAGTCACAGCTAGGAAGACACGACCAAAGTCAAAGTAAAACTGAGGAGAGACATACCATCCAGTGAGAGCCAGTCGTGCTGTGATGATGGCAGTGAAGGAAGAGCGCGGGCCTTGTACTCAAACACCACAGAGTTGGAGATGATTTGGTTGCTGACAGCCACCTGTAGCGTCACCAGACCTGTGTCATGAGCTGGGGAGGGAGAGGATAATGCATGGTGAATATACAGCATGTACAATGCCAGTATTATATGGTCAGTCACTACTATAAATGTTAAAATATAATTTCAGGCTTGAAATACAATATGACCTGATTATAAATATAAAAATTATTATAGCAACTTACATGAAGCCAGTCATATTCTGCTTTATTACAAATGTATTTAAACAAAAATAGATTTTTGACCATTTGATAGACAGTAGCTTCTGATTAAAAAAAAAAAGATTTAAAGAAAAGGTTTATTACATTGTTTGTGCTCACCAGCTGGACTTATATCACCAGTATTTTAAGATTCATTTGTAAAAGCAAATTTTTCATCTTTAACCATTAATAAATACACACAAAAATCATATTTACATATTTCTAATGAATGAAAGCTAAACACAAAACAAAAACCTGGCACCACAGTGCAAAACATAAAACATGTTGTTGATTCTTATCTCTTCACTCCCCAACAATCTTTGCCAAAGGAAACTGCCAAAGAATCAAAGATTGCGGAAAAAAAAGACAAATGTTTGAAATGTTAGTAGTAAAGCTGATTGAGCCAGCAGCACCTCTCTGATGGTTCACAAGTCATGTTATACTGAAACCTTCCCATCACTGCCCCCTCTCTTCTTTACTGCGTGTGAGTTCTCTCCTGTCTTACCTGGACAGTAGCAGCGCAGCACCCCTGGTTGGATTAGAGAGGCAGGGACTGAGATCTGGTCAAACAAGCAGCTGTAGTTTGAGCTGGCCTCTTGCCAAGGCCCAGTGATCAGCACCTTAACTCCACCCTGAAAAACAGGACAAATGAATAAAATAAACTCACAACACACCTGCCAGGTCAGGTTCAAGAACCTCTGATTACATTATTTGTTGTTATTCTGCCATCTAGAGCACAGAGCTAAGAATGACACCAAGGAAGAGAAAACAAATTCCCTACATGCATCTCTGCTGCCATCATGTGGAAAGCCAATATTATTGCACTTCACCCCTTTTTCTAAAACACCCAACCAACACTGACATTAAAACACTGTGCTGCCCTCCAGAGGTAGAACGAGGGTATTACTGCTTACAACATCATTGTAATACTGACAAGACTGCACATTATATAGCTTGAACATTATTAAAAGATCTACATTTTTTAAAATTAAATATTTAATTGAAATAGTTTCAGAATGTATTTTATGCTAATTTATATATTTAAAACACTCACTGTAGCTCATACTACATGCTACTATCCAGATTGATTTATCCAAAGCCACAACAACATTCCATCATGCTATTACATTATCTCTCTGTTAAATCCAAGACATCATGGCTGGTGCAATGAATATTTTCAAAATATATCTGTCATTCCCTGTCACTTCTTTTTGAAGGTCAGTTTGAGAAGTTTCACTTGACGTGTTGGCACTTTTTTGACTGTGTCAAAATTTACTACTGGGATATAAATGCACCATACCATAAGTATGCAGAGAGAAGAAAAATGAAATTATGTGAATGCTATTTGCTGAATTTATGTAGATTTATGTAGTTGCAACCCTAACCCTAAGCCCCTTCCTTAATAAACTGCTGTATTATCAATGCACTAACCCTAAATCTTATTTAGTTTCATTGACTGAGACCTTACACTCTATGATAGATGATGTTACTAAAATCAACACCATGCTCTACTGCCTTATCTTGATAAAATTTCAGTCTTTTCAGGAGAATATTAACTGTAAATAAAACAATAGATGAAATTATTTTTCTAACCCAAACAATATGAAGAACAGGTCACAAAATGTTTTGTCAACCCTGAGTAATGTCTACCGGTTTTTAGGCTGCACAGGTCCAAAAGCTCCCCAGTCAGTGGGTAGGGATGCCTGTAAGTGGTCTGAAAAGCAAAACCCAGGCAGAAAAAGTCTGCAAGGTGCTTGTAAATCTTTTGCTGAGATCAAATGAAGGTAACTAAAATTAATTTATCAATATTTAAATCTTGAGTAAATCTCATTTGGGTTATGGCAGCTGGACAGTAAAAGGACACACTCAGTTAGTAAATCAAAATGAAATTGGGGGTGGGGTGGAGGATGGTGTGTATGTGTGTGTGTGTGTGGGGGGGGGGGGGGGGGGGGGGGTTACAATTTTGAAAAGTGAGGGGGGCATATTCCCCTATCCACAGAGGAAATTAAGCCCTAATACAAATAAGCAGGCAAGCAAGTTTGTAAGCAAAGTACAAACGATTAAGAACCACCTTTCAAGGCTACAGGGGGTGTTTTATAATAAAATGGTATTTAAAAGATTGATTGACTTATGTATGCAGCAGAACTGGTTTTTCTATGTTGTTCTCTGCAATCAGCCTTTTTTCTGTATTTATAAATGATTATACAAATGATCATTTTTGTTGTATTGCGAGCTCCAAATATATGGCGTTGAACTTCCTGACTGAAGAAACTAAAACAAATCTTGTTTTTACTTTCTGAAAATAAGCTGTTTATGCATAGATCACCACGCTTCATAATTTTCAGTTCGTACATATTTTGCTGAAAAATTTATAAAACAAGCAGATCAGTTTAAAATGATTTCCATCAGTATTTAGTGTCCACATTTTATGTTTCCTACTCCAAAAAAGAAGACATGAAACATAAATATGAGCAATAACAACGACATGTAAAACAAACTGAAGTCTGGCTGTCACAGATCTGCACATTATCAAAACCACTTTTTTTGGAAGTCAAAATGGTGAACATTCCTCAACTGTCCATTAAAACTTAAAAATTTTATTTAAAATTAAGTGGTTTAGATAAGCATAACATTTCAAAAACCTGTTGGGAATGGTCTAGGCTGTAATGATATTGACAATTAGGCTAGTACATACAATGTCATTATAATCAATAAAAATGTTGGCAAAAATTTCAAGCCAAAAGCTATCTACCAAACATGGTTGTGAAGAATGAATTTTCTTTTCAAGGAAGAAGAGGCCCATCACTCACCTCAGGGTAAGACCACTCAGGAGAGTAGTCAGTGACCATGAAGAGTCGGCCTGTGGCCTGGAGCATCCCCAGAGCCCCCTGGGCTACAGCTGCAGAAACCACCTCTGCTACATTCATGTAGGACAAGGAGCCTGCCTCTCCTGTGTTTCCCCCTGCTGTGGCCCCCCCACTCAGAGACTGGGGGCTGCAGCAAGGTTGAAGGCAGAGCTCTGAGGGGTTGTAGCCAGAACTCCTGGTGCTTCCATCTTCCTGGCCTTGCTGGGGGGCCCCACCTGTTGTGTTCTGACTATCAGAGCTGTGGGATGTGACTAACTGGTGAGCATATAGGGCCCCTCCAGCTGACATGGTGGTTCCACTGCCATCCACTGAGATGAAATCATTGATGAGGTCAGAAAACTGGTTTCCAAAAGAGATATCAAAGTGATCTAGACTGATCTCCATGCCTGTCCCCCCTGTTCCACCATTACTGGCTGCTCCACCCAGGCCTTGGTGAGTTCCAACAGCGTTGTAGAGTCCCTGGACCATGCTTGTGCCTTGGAGGAGAGGCTGCAGCTGCTGTTGCTGTTGGGTGCGGCTGCTGCCATCACTGTTGTTGTTTCCATTATGAAGTGCTACCCCTTCTCCTGCACCTCCGGTCCCTCCGCCTCCGCCATCTGAGGCCTGCTGCAGATAGTGCTCTGCCCCCCCTCCTTCTCCGTTTCCTGCCCCACAGGCCTGAATGTGATCCCCGGGCTTGAGTAGATTCTCAGCTCCATTCTCAGTGGCTCCAGCCTGAGCTGAACTCACACTGCCTGGTTGCTCTAGACCCACCACCTCCTCATGCTCAGCTCCCAGGCCAGGGAAGCTCCCCTGGTACTGCAGCAGCTGCAGAGAACCAGCCTGGCCAGGCCCCTCTGTGGGTGAACCTCCATTACAGTTGGCCCTATGCTGGGTTTGGTGGGCCTGATGGTGGTGGTGGAGGTGGCCGTTGCTGCCAGGGGAGTCCGTCTTCACCACCTGCAGCCCCATATAAGCTCCAGAGTCATGGGAGTTGTGCTCCATCATATGTGTTTTCTGGCCCATGCTGGGCCTCCCCTGCTGAGCCTGGTTGGACTGAGAGGCATCCTGAAGGAAGAAACTGGGCGAACGATTCTGATGTTGCATGTGAGGACTGGACATGGCTTGACCATAGCTCACTGTGGTAGCGCTGGACGTGTAGTCCTGCTTGGCATCAATGGCACTGAAATCCATCTGCTCCAGGGTGGTGCTGGGACTCAGACCCCCACCAGAAGGAAGCAAGGAGCCTGCTGGGGTCAGAGTGAGGCTACCCTGGCCTGAGCCAGCACCAGATGAAACAGACACCCCGCTGCCACAGTTTACTACTGCCCCCCACCTGGTAGCCACTTTCCTTAGCCAGCTGCTGCTCAAAGGATGTGTCTTCTGTCTTGATATTCTTTACTAAAGCTGCGCTGAAGCTGTAGCCGTTGTCTGACATGGAGGGGGAGCGCTGAAGATTGCCGTTGGTGCCATTACTGCCACTGGAGGAAGATGAGGTTGAGGAAGAGTTGCCCTCTGTCTTCATTGCACTGCCACCGTAGGTCTGGCCCTGTTTGGGGTTGTTCAGGAAGCAGTCAGGGTCAAAGTTCATATTGGTCTCTGGGATCTTGATGGTTCCAGAGTCCAGACTGCTGGAGAGCACCAGTTCCTCAGACACCCCAGCTGCAGACAACATGGACAGGTCTCCTGCGGCAGTAGTCCCAGGTTCCCCTACTCCTCCACTGGGGAAGGCAAATTTGTGACGATCAGAGGTCACAGACAGCACCAAGCCTTGTGAGGTGGCATCTGCACCCATCAGGTGAGTGTTGGGGCCCCCAGTAGGAGACATGCTGTAGACAGGGTCTCCAGTGACCTCAGACATAAACACACTCTGGGACAGGCCAGACATGACAGAGGCCACATGGCTCATCCCTGTCACCACGGGGCTGTCAGCCATGTCTGGATCGCTGTTGAGGCCGCTGCTAATGGAGACAGGGGAGTTCTGCGTGGTGTCAGGGACCTCAACCTGGTTGGTGGATGACACCTCCGTACTGTTTTGGTGCAGCAAGACAGGCTTGTGGACTTTGCCATTGCGTTTCTCCCTGGCGCTGCCCCCTCCTCCTCCTCCCCCAGAGCCTTTGCCTCCACCATGGGCAGTGTGCTCGGTCTTCCCCTCTGAGACATCGTTGTTTTGTACCTCAGAGTGAGCACTGCTGTAGCCCCCTGAGCGGGGGTCCACCTTAGGGGATATGATGCGGTGTTTGGCGCTGTTGCATTTGTGGTGCACACTGCTCCCTGCACCTGTATGAGGTCAAATAGAGCAAAAAGGGCAGGGAATTTGGAAGGGTAAGAGGGGTAAAGAAGGGAGAAAAAGAGAAGACAAGTAAATTACATTGATTTCCATGTACTTAATAATTGGGAATTTACTTAATAATTTTCAAGGAGCAAAGACAAAGACAGATGATCAATTTGTTTTTGAAAGAATTAGTTTGGAAATGACAATTGTCTCTTCAGTGGGTGATAAAACTAGTCTTCCTTTTCAGTATACAGTGAGTGAAGTGTATGGGACGTTTTGCATGGCTTGTTACTTTAAGTCATTAGATATAAAAATGCAGATGGGGGTTATACAGAATAATTTGTTTTATAAATTAGCTAACCACTGCTTTATCTTCATCTCTTGGCTACAGCCCAGTGAAATTACACAGCTGAAAATTTTCGATTGATTAGCATAACATTCGAGAACAGCTGGGCTATTTCAGATATGGCCCTGACAGTTATCAGTAAACAAAAAATAATGAGCCAATAACCATGACACTCGATTTTTACTGTAAATCACCTACAGTACCAATAAAAAACCTCAATCACCCTCTCTGATCTACCATATAACAAACTGTATCTTTATGACCTTTTTGCTTCTCTGGCTAAATTTTCCAGTTCTCGCTTGGGAGCAAACTCCATCCCACACACTAAGCCCTTACCCAGGGTGCCCGTGCAGAGGCAGTTGTGAGTCCGGGGAGGTGGCTTAGTTTGGTGGCTGTCCAGAATCTGTTGCACTAGCTGCTCCACTGAGAAGCCAGAGCTGCTGTTCCCATTGCTGCAAGTCCACTTGATGCCATGAACTGCCGGGAGAGAGGAGGAGACAGAGATGTCAGCCAGCCCAACAGACCACCAGCCACGCCAACCCCCCGCCCCAAACACTGTCCTCCCTGTCTACCTGCTAGGATTCCCCATAATGCTCACTGGACACCTCTCTAAAATGCTAAAAGTTACCATGGTGCAACAGAGAAATTAAATTTTCTGGTTTGCCCTGAAGGGAAACAAACAGCCCACTAACTTGCCTCGGGTAAAATGATATAGTAGTTTTATTGGTAGAATTTTAGAAACACCTTGGGTTTATACATGTTCTGATCATTCTTATTCGCCATGCTCTCTATCCTGTCTTCAAAACAACACCCAGAGTGGAACAGTTTCTTTTCTCTTGTCTCCCATCACTGTAATGTCAAACCTTCTATACCACACTGCTCATTCTCAATGGTGCCTCTTTCCCTCCCATATGTCAGTGTCTGTTGCTACTCCCTGGCCTCCTCTCTGTGAGATCTGATGAAGGTGACAGCAAACCCACTCCTTCTATCCTTATCCTGACCCAATTCTGTTGTTCTGACAGGGAAAGCTTCTGGGAAGGAACACCACCTAACTGCTGCTGGATCTGCTGCCGTACCTAGGGAAAAAGAGAGGCTTTCTCCTGTAAAGCTCCACTCCCTGACTCAGTCACACCTCGCTAGTACCCCCTAATACTTTTCATCGCTCCACTTGCCAACCAGCCACCACTTCTGATGAGACAGATAGTGGTTTTAGTGGCAGTAAGGTAGTAGGAGACACCACTGAGTGCTGCAGTGCTCAGGCTCTCAACCGAGAAAAAGGTAATATTTCAGAAGTGAAGCATATTTAGACTATCAAACAAAATCAAGCCAGCTTTAATACAAGTTCCTCACACTTCAGTACCTCTTTTGGTTAAATATGCAAGAGAGAGAGATATAGAGAGAGTGAGGTTTAGAGCATGTATGAAAAACAGCAAGAATTTGCTTAGTGCATGTCTGTTTGTATACGAGATAAAAGGAGATGGAAACAGCATAAGAGGGTGAGGGTACAGCAGATTAAAGACAGAGCTAGTTAAAGGCAAGTGAAAAAAAGTTGAAAACATGACTGGATGACTGTGATAAGGATCTAACTTGAAAGCTTTAAGATCCTTTGGCAGATTACAGGCTGGTCACCAGCAGATGTCAGTAGAGCTGCTGTGATCAAGCTGAGATCATACGCTCCCCTGACAACTTACTGTGGCAGGTCATAAAAACATAACAGGATTCATTTGATCTATTATAAAGTCAGATTTATTCAGCCATTAATCTACAGTGAGTGAGCTGAAAAAAAAAAGATTGGACACCAAATGTGACAGGAAGGTTTCATTTAATGTCAGTATAATTACTGCACAAATAATTGTGTCTGTCTGGAGATCCCATTAGACAGTGTGGCTTGAGTCACCATTCACCTCATGACAGTGTGTAATGCAAACAGTACAAATGAGATGATGCTGGTATTACTAACACAGAGATGATAGGGCCATGAGCATAATAAGAACGCTGTCATGAATCTCCTTCCGTGACAAAGCCAGCAGGGAGGCTGCAGGACAGAGGGGGCATCCGTTCTGCTGATCTGACTCAGAGAGGGTGACAGAGCAAGAGTGAGAGCCTAACGCAACAGCTTACATCCACCATGTAGTGCCATCCCCATTTGTCCAAACAATCTTGTCTCTCCTCCGCCCTGATCCCTCATGCCAGAATTGCCACAGCCCTCTTCATCTAGACGGGCATCACTCCCTGAGGCTCTGGAATGTTGACGTACAGTTACCACCGTGTCTGCCTGTCTTCTCCTCTAACTGAGGGTTATGTTCCAAAGCAGAAATGACAGGAGCAGTGCCACTAGGTTTAATCCCAGTGGCAGCAACAGCAGAGGCACCAAACAGCAACCCAGTCACATCATCATCCTGATGACTGCATCCTGTCATGAGCAGCATCACACAGGCCTAATGACTCACAGTTGATCTGTAGGGCATACGCATATCCCATCTGGTTGCCTTTGCACCATTGGGCACTATATGGGACAGGCGAGTACAATAGTTTACATGATGGCCAGCCCTGTCTGTCTTGCCTTGGTCTGTTCTTCTCTGACCCTGTCTCTCTAGCCTGGAGACAGGCCTTCTGTCTGTCTGAGTATTTGTTAAAGCCGCTCATGCGCTATCTGTCAGCAGGCTAGGGGCATAGCTGGGGAGAGTGCTGCGTGTTTATAGCATTAGACCAAAAGAGTGAATCAAGCTGGCTGCCTTGTCTATGGAACTGTAGCGTGACTGAGTACTGATGCCACTCTCTTGCCCCCCTCTTCACCCTCTTGCTTCTTCTCTTTCTCATCAAACACCACAGGGCATTTAAGGAGGACGAGGTCAGACAAGGCTATGTTTCATGGGGTTTATATTTGAACTGCCGTGTGTGAGCATCTGTGCGTGTGAAAATTTAGTGACAGAGAGCACAAGTACGTGAGTGTGTTTTTGTTGTGGGGGAGACAGAATAAGCTCAGCTGATCCATGAAATTCATATTTTCCCTTTGTTGTTTTTTTTTGTATCATTAGAGGTGTCAAATGGTTTGTGCGCTAAAATATCATGAAGAGAATAACAAAAGGGAAGAGAAAGACGGAAGAGGGCAATTATATTGCAAAAGTTGACACTGTTCTGGAAAAATAACTGCGACATTAAACTAAGAATTCCTGAGCTGAAAAAAAGCAGCTTGTGAAATAAGACCCATTGTCATTAGATAAGAGCAATATTCAACACACTGCCACACAAACTTTAAGTGACTCAGTGTCAAACATACTGTACAATATCATTTCCCTGTCATGCGTCAATACTCAAACTAAAAAGTTTCATAGTTTTGATAAGGGGAGAAAGGACATAAGCTCTGCTAGTTTATTTATGCAACCTGTGAGGAATCGGGTATGTTCTACTATATATTTATATATAAAAAATCCACAGCAGTACACACATATTATAAAATTCCTGTGAATTGCAAAAAAGCATATTTACTGATAGATGCAAGTTGCGTTTTCTAAGATAGAGGCCAGTCTAGTAAATATATACTGTATGTTAAGCTAATGTATAATTTAAGCTTAAATAATGCATGGATAATACAGCATGACTTCATCACCAGTCCTTGCTTCCAGCATTGAAATAGGAGCTGTTATCACATACGACCACTAGATGGCAATGTTGCTCCATCGTTGAGCTTGTGTTGACATGTCGGCTTTTCCACAGAAAAGAGAGAGGGACAGAGAGGAGAAGAAAGACAGAAAGCAGTAGAGGGTTTTTTTTTTTTTTTGCTTTTTATGTAGCCCCCTCATGTAGCCTGGCAGCTAGAGGGCATCTCACACTCACCCTCTTTGTCCCAACAACTCCCAAAGTTAATGACTTTACGCATTACTGCAAATGGTGCTTGGTTTTTACATTAAGTCACAGACGTAATGAATACAGTAGGCCGTTGTTTCTCAGTGGCTGTCCTGAGGTAAGGATTTATGTTAAAATATGTCCTAAAACTGATAGCAAGCAGAGCAGTGAGGAGGATAACAATAATGCCAAAACCTCCAGATGATGGTCTGGACTGCCTTGTCAGTATGCAGCCAGCATGAACGTGTGCTTGTAAAGCTGCTGACAGGCTCCTCTTTACCTGGCCACATCTCTAATAATTGGCCATTGGAATATCAGTCATCGGCCTGCCGGCCCCTGTCAGATACACCAGAATCACAGTCTGGTTGTTAAAGGTATCTTAACAGCTCTCTGAAAGATTTTCAATGCTCCACAAAGTCTCTATTTATTATCATCATCAGACAAACCCTGACTTTTTCCAAAACATTGCCTCAATCTTTGGGCAGGTCTAGAGACTCATAAAAAAACACATAGTGCATCTCACAGACCATAAGTAAAGCTGGTAACAACAAGGATCAATCCAATGAGGGGAGAGAAAGACAGAGAGAGCCAAAGAAGGGGTGGAGGGGGGATTTCTGGTGAGTCAGACATTCTTGCTCCCACGCACTAACATGAATCAATAACCAGCTTGCTGCCCTCCTCTGCCTTGACTTCCTTCTTGGACCAGAAAGCAGGCGCTCTCTCAGCCTGGTCAGAGTGGTGCCAGAGGTCTAAAGGAAGGGCTGAACTTTGACCCATAACTAGCAGACGGCTCCAGGAAGAGCACACAGTCATATAACAGTGTAGGAACACTCAGTGACCGAAGATGCTCCCTGACTGAGGTGCTGAGAGCACTTAGTGTACCAGCTATCTGCTAATAGGACTGGACATTAAATCCTCGGACAAATACAACAGCCACTGTGTTTAGTCTTTCCATGCATGTACACATGTTAAATTATCAGCTGATTATATTAAAAGCTATGAATAAAAGTTGAGGGTGGGTCACAATAATTGATAAATGCATATTTCTAAATGGGATTATTTAAATACTCACACATGGGCTTAAGCTGGCCGATCAGTTCCTCCTTGGTCCACTTGGCCCACTCCTTCTTGTCTGTGTTGATGGAGCACAGTATCGGACCACATGGTTTCCCACAGTCCTCGATGGCTGGAACATTCAAATAGTGGACGAGCACAATATCAGGGTTCTGCGGGGGAAGACAGAGAGGGAGGGTTGGAGGAAGTTATACGACATGGATAATCTCAGCAAGACAAGCAGCGTGTTTTCTTGAGGATACCACAGCAAAGAGTGGTGGTGACACATAGATACTGTTGCTCAGCTGTGAGTGCTTTTACATATCTGGAACATGCCAGCTGGTTGGTGAGAAGTAAAATGTTACTGAGCTAGAAACACTGCGTGGTAACCCTCACACAGAGAACAGAGCCCAAGAACAGAGGAGGAAATACACAACTCAAAGCACAACCGGGGAGCAGAACAAATCTGGGATCAGAAATCGTCAATAATCTCACTCATTATGTGACTATCTGTATCTCTACATCTCTGAACACGTGCACGCGCTTGGAAGTGTATACCAGCGTTTGTGCTCATGCATGTGTGTATTTGTATGTGCATATGTGTGATAATTACAATGTGTGCTCATGTAACACACTTATGGCATTTTGTCAAGTCCTCCCACATGGTGAGTTGATGCCCTCAATTAACTCTGCCTGTATTTACCGAGTCAAAACTCAACAATTTGCCGCCTGCAAATTGTTACTGGGTTACCTCGGCAAATTCCCTAAATTGACAGCTTATGAATAATAGGTAGCGTTTAAAGGAATGTTGTGCTGGTGTGAATAACATCAGTTCGCTTTTGTAATCATGAAAGGCTTTGATTACTAAGCATAGCAAAGACTCACACAAGAAAACGCTCCTGTTTCAGTCCTTATCGCAAATACTTTATATACAATATCCCCCCACACTAATGTGTATGATACAAATAGCTGCACTGATGACTGACCTTTAGGCAGCCAAATATAAGCAAATTGTTTGTATGAAGAAACACAAGTAAAAACATGCACACACAGCTATATTTGAACATGCACGCATTCGCAGCTAAACAAGACGCAAGAATCGACAAACACCAAAGACCTTGATAGAGAAAAATGCAGTGACAACATGTGTGTGTGACTGCAGTTTGAAGCTTCATCAGTACTAAGTGGCAAATAAATCAAGGCGCTGTTACTGTAGGTCTGTGCTCCCTCTCAGTGTGTACCATTAATCTGGGTACTGCTCCCCCCCTTCTCTCTCTCTCTCTCTCCCTCTCTCCTTCTCCCCTTTCATCAGAGAGGGGTGTGGTTGGAGGCGCACACAGATCCACAGAAACAATTACTTCTCTGAAAAAATAACCCAAACATACAAACAACTACCACCGTGTTTACTGTGTACTGGGAAGTCACAGCTCAGGACTGGAGCAGGAACACAGTGTATGTAAAGCAGCTGACCTCCCTCCACTGCTTCTACAAAGAGATGGAGAGCTGGACATTGCCGTGTGTTATCTCACTGCTTTCCGTGTCCCCTGTCATTGGTATGGACACGAGGCAACAACTGGCTGTCCTGTTGGAGATGGAGATGGCACAGGGTGGTGTGTGATGCCCCCAGATGGCATCACCAGCTGTGTCAATAGCTAAGAGATGTCCTCAATCTTTACTTACTACGAGAGCGTCTGATGTAGACAGCTTTGATCAATGATGCACGTACATAAACGTATGTGGATGTATGGGTGTGGGCGGAGTGAATACGCGTAGACGCCACACAGCTCACGCGTAAGTATATGCAAACACACAGGCACAGGCGCACACACACAAACACACAAGAGCAAGGACAAACCCATTAGCATACTGTTACAGACACGTATACACTCACAAGACACACATGGGTGAGCTGAAAACAATCATACACGTGGTTACGCACAATCTCCTCCTTCCAACACCCACACTCCCAGCTGTTTCCTACCTTTTCACACATAAATACACAAATATGCATACACACATAAGTGCTAAACAAAAAAGAAAGAGACCATGTGGCAGTCTCACAGCTCATCCAAACACCAGAAATCTGTGTCGCTGTGCTTTACTATTAGGAATCTGCTATCTGCTGTAAACCAAGCAGGGAGCCAGAGGCGTATGATGTCTGGAACTTTTGCTGAACTGTTTCCCCAATCTTGTTTCCCTTTTTTTTCCGCTCCTCTCACTTTACAACACATTTAACAGCTCTCTCCCAACTCAGGCACACCTCCACTCTGAGAGGAAAACAACACAATGAAAATGTAAAGCGTCACATAAATCTATCAGGATGGTAATTTAATTTAATTTCCTCCTAGCTGCTTTCTTTTTCCACAGTGTAATATCAGGAGTTGGTTCTCCGGGAGCAGGAGGAAAAAGGCTGAGGGGGAACTTTTTTTTTTTCCTGGATACTCTTTTTCAGAGAAAATGAGATCTCATTAACTTATTGATTAATTGTGTAATGTAGTCTTTTGGTTGTTCTTTCACTCGTTTCCCATGCGGGTCTCAGGGCAACTTTCCAGCCTCACTTCCACAGTGGAAGGGAAGACTGGGATATGGTTGCAGAAGCCTGCGGTAAGCCTGCATGTGGGTGAGGATGCGAGGCCGTTTCTATCGCTACAGTATGTATATGTGCTTGCATGATACATGTGTGTATGTGAGCCTGAGACTATAAATATATATGTGTCAGCATGTTGGCTAGATCCGTAAGTATGCGTGCCAACCATTCACATGTTGAGGCCTCTTAATGTATGAATGTAGCATGTATGCATAAAACGTGGCACGTCTCCAGCCAGCGTTTTGATGTTGCTGTGTTGTGTTAATGTTTACTGCGCCTCCCTAGAACAGATGGATAGATGTTGAGCTAATTACTAGCGGAGTCTTGGGGAGTCAGCCATGGGGGCGGAAGGCCTGCTGAGTGGGTGGTGGAGCGCCTTCCTGCCCCTCCTTCCATCACTCTCTCGCTCACAAATACACACAAATACACCAGCATACAAAGACATGCATGCACATGAACACACAGTAATGCAAACACACACACAGACACACACACACGTTCAAAGTCTAAGTGCACAAGACACACATGAAAAAGTTGATGTGCCAACACTCACTCACACACACACACACACACGCGCATATGCGATATGCAAGACATCGCCATCGCAACCGGAGGATAAAGGTGCTGTTGTAGCCAGGCAACAGGTTTCTCTCGCACCCACGCACTCCGAGCAGCCAGTGCTCCTACGATCTCTCAGTGACTGCCTACCTCGTCCTGAAGTCATACACCCTGTTCTACTCCAAAAGACAAGGAGGGAGAGAAAGAGAGAGAGAGGGAGAGAGAGATTCGCTAATGGAGCTGAGGACACAGATGGAGTTAGGTGTCGGTGGAGACGGATACAATGACCTTCTACTTTATACTGAATGTGAGGCAGGGAATGTGTATGTTGAGCCGAGATATAACTAACTGAGACTCCGGTACAAAGCACATCTATTGGTGGAAGCTGGTATGAGTATTCAAGTAATGTGTCCACTGTCTCGTTAAGTCTCTGTGACCCTGCCACAAATCTTCCACTCTCTTGGAACACCTCCATGTAGCCACTACTCCAACAGCCCACTATAGCTCATTAAGAGGAAGAGGGAGCAAGGGAAAGAAACAGAGTTCGAGATAGAGATACGGGGAGAGACAGAGACACAGAAAGAAGAATGAGAGTAACGGCTATATTGCCAGGCAGGCAGCTCTGCTCCATGGTTGTACTCTAACATAGTAGGCCTCGCTTTCACAACCAGTGCACAGGAGCGATAAGAACACCATTAACATGAAAGGATCTTAATTGAGAGGGGATGCTTCATGGAACGTGGATGAGCCGGGGAGTGCAGGGGGAAACCTTGTTCCTCTCTGATAAAATAACCTACACTAAGGAATGGGGGCTTCAAAGCCTGTCATACTAAAGGAAAGAGCAGAGCAGAGAGGGGCTCAGGTATGGGAAAAGCCCCTCTTTTCCACTTTTACTCTGAGGAGGAATGGGGAAAATAAGCAAAGGCGTAAAGGAATGAGACAGTTCTTCATGGGAGAATTGAACTAGCAGGCTACAGGGATATCCATTTCAATGCAAAATATCATGAAGGAGCAGGAGCAGTCAATTGTTTTGTCAAAAACATTCAGCATCAAGGCACTAATACAGAAGGGAGGTGCATGTGTTGTTGTATTTGTGTTTGTGGATGTATTTGTGCCTTTATGTATCTGCGTCTGCCTACATTAAATTATAAATAGCGTTTGAATGAGTGTCTAGAGGCAGATTTCTGTATGTTGGTTGGCGTACGTACATCAGTATGCATGCAGAATGAGTGCAATGAGCTGTGAGTGTGAGTCTGAGCGCATCTGCTATTTTGACTGCATATTCATGCTGTCTGTGCGTGCAATGTGTATTAGAATTAGTAGCGTGCATCTTTGCATATGTCTGTGCAGTTTCACGTGCATATGAAACACCCGCGTACGAGTCTCATGTCGTGTGCTGTGGTCCGCTGAATGGGTACGAAGGGTGATTAAGGCCCTGCTCTCTCGACTGTGCGGGGGCAGTTGCCCTGGCAGTGGCATGGTGATGGATGGCATGGGGTGCCAGTCATTAGGCAGCCTCCTGGCCTCTGGCACTGAGGTTGCACTCTTATACACTGCCCTCCCCCGCCAGTCCCCAAACACCACTGCTCATTTCAAGGTCAACTGCCTCAGTGGTGCTGTAAGTTCACCTCCACAAGGCACAAGACTTCTTCCTTTTGTTTGGAACCTTTATCGCTCACTGCCAACGGGTGTGTTTTGGAATGTGGGGGTGGCTGGCTGGTGCCGTGCCTCGTGCAGACACGCAGAAGCACAGACACACATTCGGTACATGAACACATACACGCACACACACACACATTTACACACACACACACACACACACAGAGGTAAACAAAACCCCACGTCAAACCCTCCCAAAAAGGCAGCAAACAGCCTGAAGCTCCTGTCTAGGTAGCAGAGCAATCGACTATCTGAACCTGCTTTCCCCCCTCTCTCTTCAGGTCCTCTATGACAAAGTCTTTGTTTAAATGTTCCCAGTTTAGAATACAGACACCCTAATTGGGGTGTCTGGAGTCAACGCTCAACTTAACTGCTACAGTTCACCCTCTACTGCACCCGGCTCTCCACCAACTACAACTCTGCCCGAGTGCCAAGCTAAAACGATGCCCGGGGTGCGTACCAATCCAAGGGTAAGAGCCAGTTTACAGAGGGTTTCTTAATGTGAATTGCCTAGATTGCCTCTGTCCAAGGACTGTAAGAGGGATGGCAGAGCAGAAAGCACAGCAGGAGATCCTGATTTAGAGAAGATTCATACTCCACCTCTTTACCTCCACTACCTTGTGTACTGGCTGGGAGATATAAAAGGCAGAACTTGGAACTTTTGAGGAACAGGAAGAGGCCAGCATGTTTGAGCGTGTTTCAGAGGAAGCCAGGGGCTGAGGCCTGTGATGTTTAATTCAGTAGCACATAATCACTCCGATGGAGTTGAGAGCGGGGCTTTAAATAACTCAGCTTAGAGGGACAGAACTGCTTCACTCTGGGTGGGGGAATGCAAGTCTATGCGTGTGTGTGTGTGTGTGTGTGTGTGCACGTGCGTGTTTGTGCACTTGTGTGTGTAATTGTGCAGATATGTGAGTGCATTTCGTATTTCTACATGTCTGCGAGTGAGTATGCAAGAGAGTGCTCCTCTATTTTTGTGGGTGGCTCCTCCCTGCTTTGAAATATTTTATTTGTGCAGTGCACCACAGTAAAAGGTGGAGTGTGTTTGTTGCTGTGCCAAGCGTCTGCATGCATTACAATAAAAGTGCAAAAGGCCAGTATTCAGAGCCTGAATATGGAGGAGCATTCTGGATGCCAAGCAGGCAGGCAGTAAGTCAGGCGGTAAGCCGGGCAGTGAGGCATTGAAGCCCCTTTAGCTGCCACAACTCAACTCACAGTTTACAGCCTACTTATTCTTCCTAAGGCCCTTACAGAGCACACTACCCTCTCCATTAGTTGTGGTGGTCCCAAGTGAGAGACTACGCTGCCCAGGGGCAAGCTGAGAAAGGCCCATCAGGAGCCCATCCGGCTGCCATAATGGCCTTGGCTGAGCCCATGGCACTGATCCTAATATTCAGTGGCCATCCAGGTGACACTGTGTCACACTGGAATAAAAGGAGGGAAAGGAAGTTACTGAGCCCTTGCAGACACAGGGAGGATTTAACCGAGTGCTCTTCTCTTCATGGTTCTTTTCTTTTGTTTCCGCCTCACAATAACCTCTCAACCCTTGGCTTTTTCTGAGTCTTTTACACTTGCTTGCTCTCTCATTTTCATCCCTTCCTCCTAGGGCATAGGGCAATTCATTTGGAGAAGGAAAACACAGCTAATGCCATCTCTCTCCACTCCCTCTCTTCTGCTCTCGCTCCCTTTCATATCAGTGCTGAGTCTGATTTGTTTGTGTGCGTCGTCTTTCTCCCCGTGCCAGTCGACAAGGCGTGCTATTTATGTGCCTCTGCCTGTGTCTGTGAGCGAATCAGGACTTCACAGGAGCAGCCAGGGGAGAGAGATGTGCTGGTGCATTTCTAAACAGGGAGTCACAGGGAGGACTGATGTGTGTCCAGCAGCAAGACAGTCCAACCTGGCTGCTATCTGCCTCTGCAATGGCCCACTGAACAACAATAGATAACACTGGTTGTCAGCATCAACAACAGCAACAACAACTGACCCAGTCAAGCACAAACTAGTCGAGCATAAACGCACATATATGTAGATATGTACTCACACCACATACGCGTCAAGAGACTTACACACAATGACAACAGCAGTGGCCACAGGACTGCTGAGCCTGTGTGCTCTGTCAAACATGGTGAGGGGCTCATTATTATTACTGGGCTGGATACTGGAGCAGCCCCAGAGCTCAGCTTGGCAAGACCTCTCTCTGGAGACACACACACACACACACACACTGGCCTGTACACACACACACACACACACACACACGCACGCACACACACAAACACCATACAAATGGGTAATCAAATGTCTGCCCCTGGGAAAAAAAAATGCTCAAATGGTTTCCTAGCAACCAATGGTGTGTATTGGGTTCACATGAAAAATGAAAAATAAAGACTGTGCGAGTGTGTGGTTGTGTGTGAGACAGAATGAAAGAATGAGGTTGAGATAAACAGTGCATATTAGAGAGAGATAGAGGGGTTTATGGGGTGAAGTATGGAGTGGCCAGAGATAAGGAATCGTGAATGGGATATGAAAAGGTAATGAAGAGAGGGAGAGAGAAGGCGTCATCAGAAGTCTGACAATCCGATCGACAAACACAAGCATTTCCCCGGCCACACTCCACAGGGTTAGTGTTGACTGTGAGTTGATCCATGGAGCAGGTCCATGGACAGTTAAGGTCATGGGAATGGCTTGTCAAATCACAGCTCAGAGAGAGAGATCATCATGGGAATAAATCAGTATCTTACACACTGTTACAAATATGTAGCAGCACTGCAGGGGAGAGGATTATGCAAGAACCAAAGCACAGGCTTTAGAAAATGGCCTAAAATACAGTGCTGTGTATCACACCAGGTTCAAATGCAAAACACAGGGGGTTGTGCAATACCAAAGTCAGACAATCAGGTGAGAGTAGGGGTTTGTAAAATTGCTGCAGAGCACAAAGAGGCATAGCTGAATCTCTGGGGGTCTGAGGTTTTTTTTTTTTTGATCATTACTGAACATTGTAACTAAAACACAGCAAGCCCCCTTTAAAAAAATGATTCAACACAAAGACGGAGTTACGTTTTATTTGTTTATCTGTGTGCTTGTGTGTGAAATGCGAGGAGCAATGCAGTGTGTAATAGTGTGTGTGTGTGTTTCCTTAAGATACTAGTGTGTGTTGGTGTGATTGTGTGTGTGCATGTTTGCTACATCTGTCTGTAAAATTGTGTGTGTGTGAGTTAGTGAGAAGCATACTATCTCCATCCAGCAGCTGCCACAAAGAGACTTCCCAAAACAAGCGCAGGGCTGTGACAGAGACAGAGCGACCGCAGCCTTCTGGTGGTGTAATAGGAAATTAATTGAGACCATCAATATGGTATTAATCATTAAAGCACAGGTGCTGAGGTGGCACTTTGCTGACTGCTCTACTGTTGGCAGCACTCACATACACACACAGTAAAAGTTTGACCTGCTGTTTTGCAAAAAAAAAAAATGTAGGTGGAGACAAAAAGAGAAGTAAAGACAAAAGTAAATGACAAACAGTAAAGTCTGTATCCTCCATTTAAACACACAGAGACAGTGGGGCAGTTTTTTATACACAGCAATCCAAGGACATTCATCCTTTGCTTGAAAAATGGTTACTCTGTCTTTCAGCTCCCTTCGATAGCGACTAAACAGTGAGACAGAAATTGAATTGGAGTAGGTATTCTGAGAGACGTTCAGATCAGAAAATGTCAGGTAAATTTGGGGAAATATTCATCAACTCCCTTGGAAGCCATGTTTCTTATAACACCTAATCCGTCGTGAGGCAAAGCACAGTGAGGACTGGAGTGCTGGTGTTAATCAGCCAGAGGAGAGCCAAATTGCAGCAACTACATTAAGCCGTTAAGCACGCCACGTCTCCAAATTGTTGAAGGTGTCTCACTGAGATGAATGCTCCTTCTTATGAATAATACATCACACACAGACAAAACCAGACACACACTTTATATACGTGTGCAAGTCAGTACACAGACACATGCACCACAGTGCGCGTCTCTCGCTGAGACAATGCGACAGCTGTGCAGTACGGGGGTTTTGTGGTGTGCGGCTGTTCGACGGAGTGATGAGCCCGACGCTGTCTTCGGACTGTGAGGGAAGTCCAGCATCAACTCGCTTCCACAGACACTTTACACCAAGCCTTCACCACCTCATGTCTGTCAGTGTCAAGGTTGAGTCTATGAAATGTTTATGATTCAGGAGCTGTAGATAAGATGGAGATTGATCTGGATCGAAAGGCAAATAAGATTGCCAAAGCTCAGAGTCAGCTGAAAAGCAGGCACAAGGAGCAGAGGAGGGGAGGAGAAAAAAAAGAGTAAGAGGAGAAAATGCATTAACACAGATCTGGCCCTGAGAGAGTGCAGAGTAATGAGTACTTCCTTTTACACACACTGAATACTGGGGAGAGAATATGGACACATCATCATGACCAGCTGATTGATGCTGTGTGTGTGTGTGTCTGTGTTTGATCCGTTGCCTGATTGCTGCCATACTTGAGACTTCACTACTGACACTATCCCTGTTCTATGATGTGTTTGAAAGGCTGAGCACACCAAATGATGCTATTGAAAAACAGCAGGTGTATTCGGGCTAATTGCTGGCCAAGATTTACAATTTATAGCTTTGACTTAGCAGCAGATGGATAAGTCTGTGTCAGGAGACAAGGGAAGGTGCTATAATGTGTATGAAATTTTCATATGATAGAAAGTGATGCAGTGAAAGGTTACTACTAGCCACCGCCACTGCGCAAACAATCCAAATTGGACTTTATGGGAGAACAGGGGCCCCTGGTTCTTTTTAACACCCTAGCGATAGCATATCAACTTTGATTAACAATGTCTAACAGTGGAACAAAAGGGGAAATGATGTCATCAAATAGAGCGTTTTTCAAAGGCCAGAGGTGTGGGTATGCATTAATATATGTATTTGTGTGTGTGCATGTGGGACGGATGGAAGGATAAGACCCTTTGATGTATCTCCCAATGGCCCTGGCCAGCTTGCAGGAGAGGAACAGAGCAGAGGCCACCAGAGAGATGGGGGCCGAACCCTGGGGCCTGTTCTCTCCCTCCCCCTCTCAGCCTGCCTTCCCCTCCCTCCTCTGATCAATAAAGGGTCCTAATCACTGAGGACAGTGTGGTAGTCCTTTCTTTCTCTCATCTCCTCTCTCTTTTTCTTCTACTGGTTTTTACAACCTCTGCCTCTATGCTATTGCCAGCTAGCATAAATTACATGCACTTGTTTGTTCCCTGTGTGTGTGCGTGTGTGTGTATGTGTCCATATGTGTCCGCAGCTTTGCATGTGTCAGCCACACACATTCTGCCTCATATTTGTTAAAGGAAGTCAGTTTGAGTCTCTATAAATACGTGAACAGGCTTATACAAGACTGTTAAAATGTGTGCATGTGTCTGTGTACAACAAGATAAGAGAATATCCTTGAAAAAGCAACACCAACATAAACCCCAGTGAATTATGAGCAGCATGCATAAACTTGAATAATGACACATCCCCTAATTTCGGTGGCTTTATCCCAGTTATCTAATTGCCTGTGTCTTTTCTTTCTTTAATAAACTAATGAATGTAGCTGGGTTGAGGCCTGGAATCACATAGGCAGCAATAAGTAGCACTGCTTTAAACCCCAAACTGCATCAGAACAGCTGAATAATTTGTAGGAGAAATAATTACGGGGCAGAAGAGCAGGCATCAATCGTGGAACACAGACAGTGCCCTCGCTGGAAACTACCTCACCCATAAGCCAAGGCTCCATTAGGTATTGTCTGGGGCCTACAGGCTAATTTGTTTGCATCAATAATACATTCAAAGGATTTATCTAACTTGCAAATGAGTGTTCATTTACTGGTCCAAGAGGCAGGGAGGAGAGCAGGCAGCAGGAGAGAAGGTGTGAAAGGCTGAAACAGCTGGTTGGGGCTATCTGGGACACGATTAACCCTTTGCTAGGTATCAGGATGGTAGCTGATATCTACCAGATAGTCAGTAGTATTCAGAAATGGTTGGTTCTGACATGCTTGGATAACAGCCAGTGTTTATGTAGGGCAGAGACAGGCCAAGGTGCTGGTGACCAACCCTTGGAAAGGCATCAAAAATGAAGCAGAGAGCCCCCTCACAGCCACAACATATTACCTGCTGCACTGAATATTCTCTGATCGTATGCCAGATGACAAAATGACAAAGAGGAGTGTGCATGCATGTCTCTGTTACAAGATTGGGATGTGGCATTAATGAGATATGGTGGGCTGTCCTTGGGGGACACTGGGATCCCTGCGCCCTTTGATCTCTGCACTTTGCTGTCTCCCACAGGTGATGCCAGGATGTGTGAAGCCAAAGGAAGTGGGAAGAAAAGGGAGAAAAGACGAGGGCTATCAAGGGTGAGCTAGAGAGAGAGAGAAAGAGAGAAAGAGAGAAAGAGAAGGGGGAGATGAGAGAGAGAGAGAAAGATGGGAGAGGAGGAAGGAAGCTGGCCATGAACATATGCTACCTCTCTGTGCCAAGCCCCACTGGCTCAGGCAACCCACGCATACGCTGCACTGCTGCTGCTGTTGCCACTCCAGCCCTCTCCAACACCAACACCATGGCACTACTTAGTCAAACAAAGCTGGAGAGATGAATCTGGAAAGAGACGGGGTCTCCCCAGTCTCAGCACTGCCAGGGTAGGGCTGCTTGGCTTGGATAACATAGCCTGATTACACACATGCAAACACAAACACACAAACACAAACACACACAAAGACTCACACACACACACACATATATATATATATATAAACACACATATACAGAGTAGTGGCTTTCAGCTGTTTGGCATGCCACCCCCCCAAAATTGTGACACTTCTGATGTGGGCCACTATGCACACACATTCATGTATGCGAATTGTTATAATCTCTTCATGGATTGGTCACTTTCACTTGGATTTGTTATGATTAATTTTCAGCAGAAGCTGCAAAATATTCAGTATATGCAAAATATTTGTTAATGTCGGGCTTGAAAGCTCAGCAAGTGGAATTTAAAAAAGGCTATTTAAAAAACTTTGCAACACCATGAATGAATTTTGTGATCAGTAAATCTCCAGGTTGGTAATGACAGGTTGAATTCAGACATTAGACCCTTACATATTACATTAAAATATATGGGGATATGCTGCTATCAACTTTATCAGACTTTTTCATTACTAATCATACATTTGGCAAACATGAAAAAACAAATCCCTGTTAGAAGGAATGTTGAGCAGGAAAAGTGACTTGGATAGTCTGAATAGGGACTATTATTGACACTGCTTGTGATACATTTTCTTGGTGAAAACTTTAGCAGAAAGTTTAATGGTTTCGTGAAGCTTTTGTGTGTGTGTGTGTGTCAGACAAGGACATGATGTTTGATGTACTTCACACCCAAAGGTATCATTAACACTCACAGTCTAGAAGGTTCAATTCAGTTTTCATTGCTTAAACATTTTATAAGCACCAGACTTAAAATTCACAGAAAGGTCACACACTAACATTTTAATACAATACTTAATAAGATTTTTAAGTTATATCATTTATATATGAAATGTTTTGTGTAATGAGACTCTTACATTACTTGAACCACTGCAGTGCGGCTAGGGGGTTCCACAAACTTTTTTCAAATAAAAACTGACCGTGTATTTGATTTTACTATGTTGTTAAAGCAAAAGAGGGTAGGAGGGAGGGAGGGCAGGGAGTGGAGGGAGAGTGGGATCTGGGCAGCTTTGGAACAGTGTTGAACATGGCTTCCCACTGGAATTCAACCAAGAAAGAAACAGAAGAGGAAAAAAAAATGCAGGCAAACATCAACAGCACAGATTCAAATTGCTTGCTAACACACATATGTGCACACACACCCTCGCACACAATCTCACACATGTAATAGACCTATACAATAATGCAGACACACAAACGCCCTCAGACGCCCAGATATATAATAACAAATGCTTGTATAACATAGAAATCAAATTTAGAGTTCATCTTGCAATCTGAGCCTTGTAAACTCAATTCTCCTCTGCCGTCTAGCCACCTCACGTTCCACGCCTTTTCCATGTGAACGAATGGGGTCAGTATCGTCACATAAACATCATCCTCTACTCTCTCGCCCCTCTCCCCTCTCTCAGTGAATGGATGCTGAGCACTGGTGCATATCTACGCAGGAATGGCAAGGGCACCGAGGAGAGAAAATCAATACTATATCTCACCACTAAGCACAATCCCAACCAAAAGCAGCTGGAGTTTGCAGGTTGCTCCATAAACTGGACGGCTTCATCTGGCTGGCCGCTGTGTCGGTGGATTGCTACAGTAATGCACTACAGCACAATGGCCAAGGCCAGAGCCTGCCAGACACAGAGGTATACGCGCATGCACACACACACACACACACACACACAAAAACACACATACACAGAGACAAACAGCATGCTCCCAGGGGCTGGGGAATAGCAACAGCAATGAGAAAAACTCTCATGAGGCAAGAACAGGGTTGACAAACACACTCTCCCCTCCTTCACAAGCAAGGAAAAGCACCCCTAGACCATTTAGCCCACCCTTACAGTGGGCTAACACACATACTTGCATGGGCGCGCACACACACACACACACACACACATATACGCACACGAGGAATACCTGGACCACACGCACAAACTCATAAATATAAATATATGTATATATATATACATACATATACACACACACATGCACACACACTTTCTCTCTCTCACACACACACATACACAGCGAAGGGCCCTTAAAATACCTGGTCTAAAAATAGCAGGCGGGAAGCGGGAAACGGGACTGAGGCTATTATTATTGCGCACACGTCCTGCCTGGTCCCACCAAGGAAAGGGAAGAGACTAATGATTTTCCTGGTGCAAGCAATTAAAAAACTATTTGTCACCTGCCAGGCTGCATATGACATTAGGGGCCTTGGCAGAAGACCACAGAGTAACTCCGTGAATACACACTGTACACACATAAAGTGGGTTGCACCATAGTAAGTGGTCCAGAAGCAGAAATGGTGCATGAGAAACAGGTGAGGGGTCAGAGGAAGAAAAGGAAACTGAGGAAAGAAAGGAAAGGGAAAGGTACTTTGGATAAAGGAACAGAGTTTGGGAAACGGCTGATTTATCTGGACAGGTTAATACCGGGCCAGACAGCGCCTCAGACAGCACACTGCCATCAGGAAGTCATGCAATTTTTAGAATCAAGCCAATTAAAGTCATTCTCGTGCTGCTGAGATTCAAGATTCAAGATGTTGTCACTCTGGTTACTACTTTGGGAGGCTCCAATACAGAAAAAATAGTATATATATATATATATATATATATATATATATATATATATATATATATATATATATACATATACACATATATATATATATATATATATATATATATATATATATATACACACACACACATTCTGGCTAAAATAGAAATGCATATTCCTCCCTCTACTCCATCCTCCTTAACCCCCATAAGAGCACAAGAAGAGAGACTCCAACTCTCTGCCATTCATATCTGTGACTCTGTCTGTCCCCACTCTCTCTCTTGGGCTGCCTCCCCGGGAGAACAGGCTGAAGCGAGCAGGTTTACACACACATTTCCACTAAATTGCTGCAGTCCCTGCTGGATTTGTTTAAATGGTTTAAAGAATTTTAGCACACCGAGAAAAAAAAAGTTCAATCACATTTCATTGAAATATTAATTAATATAAAATAGAGATATTAATTAATGTAATGTAACAAGTCCCTATTCCTGCTTTGCTACAGTTTAGGAGGTAAACATTTTAAACTCTACAGGGAGATGAGGAACAGCCTGTCAAATTTGAGTTTTCTGATGGGGCCACTGGGGAAGTCATTTTCCTTTTGTTTTTTGTAGATGTGTTTTCCCCTGTTGGGGTTCGAGAAGAGAGGAGTCTATTGTTTGCTGCCTGTATGAGGATTAGAATGGGCTACAGATAGGGCACTCAGGCTGACTACAGCCTCCCACTATTTATAAGGAAACATCCTCTGATGCATCCACAGGGGGCCAATATTGGGCTCTGGGGCAATGGGAGACAACCAAATAAATTGGGAGGGGGCAGTAAATACTGTTAAGACAAGTGTTATGCCTCCCTTGCACTATGCAGCCCTATCCAGATCCAGCTTCAAGCACACACTCGGCTGCAGTAATTTACGAGGCAGCTTGTTAACGCCGGGTGATTTGCACTGCTCGTTTGCTCCCGCTCATCTCTACCAAATGATATCATCTTCTACCTCTAATCTTCTATCTCTAATCCCCCATTCTCAAAGCACCTCCACCCCTCCCACCTCTTGTTTCCTTCCCTCCTGCCATTCCTCCTCTCCTACCCTTTTCACTCTCCTCCTCCTCCCTCCTCCTCTCAATCTCTGTGTCTTCTCAGGTTTGCGTGGGTGAGTTTTGAGATGGGTGAGCAGACAGAGATAGGCGCAGAGTCATCCCACTGAAGGGTGTATGTGTGCGTGTGTGCTCAATATGACATCTATCCAGATCAAAAAAGACTAAAAGAAGTCTGGTTTGACTCTGAAGGCTTTATGTGCCCTTGTAGTTACTTTTCCACTACCCCCTACTGAGAAAGAATGAGAGCAAGCCAAAAAAAAAAAGAGATATTCTCTCAAAACTTGCAGAGGGGAGAAAGCTCAGCAATCCTGGGGAGACATAGTGGCAAAGAGGAATAAAGGCAGATAGTATGGTGTGATGGGGGGGTCAGACCAGAACAGAATGCAAGACAGAAAAGACAAGAAAAAGGGAAGACACACAGATGAAAACAATGTTCATAACAGAGGTTGTTATTGACAATGTTTTTATCCATAATAAAATAGCTTTGAGGCTCCCAGAACTTCACTATTCACTTCAACTAGTAAATTGATTCAACCACATTGGCTCAATGCTTTATCTTTATCTTATATGTTTTCCACAAACAGTCCTTAGTATCAACATCCCTAACCCACAGAGAAATCAGCCTGCCTGAGACCAGATGCAGCTAACACTCTCACATAGACAGATTTTCACAATGAAAATTGCCAATTACAGAAATTGCAATCAGAGCTGTTGGTTTGTATGTTGATGAGTGCTAGCTGGTTAAAGGGGGAGCTTGATCGATATCTGACTGAAAGCAGAGTGAACGACTCTGGCCCCATATTACGACAACTTTCATGCAGACACTTTGCTCTGCTCCTCTGTAACTTAAACGCACACTTTCTCTGTCTTCCCCCTTACCACTATCCTTTCTGTCCCTGTCTCATCTTTCCCTCTATGACATGTCCAAGTGATCGTGTCGGGATGTCAGCCCTCATCCACGGCTAATTGGGGCTCAGAGGAGTAATCAGGGCAGGACAAATCGGACAGTTCTGGTCATTAGCTGTGACCAGTGTTCTCTGGGAAGCTGGGAGATGCGCGCATGCTTCTGCCATTACGCCTGAGCCTGCATAGTGACACGGGCAGGACGTGGCTTGACATGAGTGGGGACACAGAGATTGGCACAGCATAGAACACAGACTAAGTGGAGAGCAATTGATCTCCTCTGCTTTCTAAAACACACACAGGCAGGAAGTAAACACAAATAAACCTGGCCGGTGAAGCTATAAACAGGGACTCTTATTGTCTAATATGGGAGAGGCAGCAAAAGGCTGCTGAAAGAGAAAGCTCATCAAGTACAACATACAGGGTAATATCAAATCAGGATCATGGTTTGTTGCAATCCTTAATCGCTTACACAGTTAGAGCGACTTTAATCTCAAAGCGAGGGAAGATTATCAGCGAGGGAAATTTGTCTCTTGCTCTTGTTAGTGAGCCAGTTCTCTGTGCTCTTTTGAGCTGGCCAGTGAAAAGACAGGAGGAATAGCAGAGTAACATGTAAAAATATTGGAGTCAATAACAATCTTGGAAGTTACAAAATGTAAACATGTCGATGGCTGCTCCTTCTGAAAATGGGGCGCGTGACTCTGGAGCAAGATGAATGTCAATTCGCCTTACTGGCAGAGCCTTAACCTTTCAGGATAACTGAATTATTTAAGCACCACATACCTGTTGTGGGCCTCTGTTTCTCCGTCTGGGCTCAGGCTGGTTAGGAGGCTGCATGAGTCTATGGCCACGCACGCCTCTTTGGCCGCAGAGTGAAAATGGCAAGACAAATGCGGCGGGGGATTTGTGATAATTGGCCGTGCTGGTGGGCTAGGCGACGGGCCTAGAGAAAAGGTCGCAGGCACCGAGGAACAGATCAGTCTGCCAGGAGGAGTGGAAGCTCTGTGTGCCTCTGGGGTTTAGCTAAACTTCTACTCTCTTTCATCGTATGGGGAGAGAACGCTCCAGTAGGGGCCATTAATTAAGCACCAGAGTAACCTTCAATTTGTTTAGAGGTCAGAAGCCCCAGTGTCACTGTTTTGGGCAGAGACCAACTAACTATATTTTCTGTCTGAGTGGAAACAGAGGGTGGCAGAAGTGCTCAAAGGAATCGAAGAACAGCGGCAGCAATGAGAGGGTCATATTTGAACGTTTACGAGTAGAGGATGGAGAGGGTTAATGTCAGATGCATGTGTCTGTGTGATTGCACACAAGGCGGAGGAGAAGCGAAGGAGATGAGGGGAGCCACGGGGACATGGCTCACACCCCAACATGCTTGTGAAGCAGCTGTTCTCCTCATGGCAGAGAGAGTGGGGGCCTGCCAGCAGCAGCGTGCTGCCGAGAGCGCCATGGTCTCCCTCCGTAGCGCAGAAACAGGATGGCACAGCACACACATACACACACACACACACTCACACAAAGACAAGCGTGTGCACCTGCTGACAGACACACAATCACATTGCAGATACTGCCACCCCATCTCCTGCCAGTCCAGTGTTGAGGTTTTGAGTTGAACAGGTGGTGAAGTCATATTCATATACTGTAGATCTGATCTCGTACTCTGTAGAGGTGCATTTCCATTTGATACAAACAACAGCCTGCATAGCTAAAGGCAATTATATTTCTACTGCCTCCGTTTGCCCCGAGGTTGTAGACAGCCAGTCAAACCCTCGCCAGGTTTTCCTGCTTCTCTACCCTCTCAGTGAAATCAACTGAACGGTGCCCAGGCTCATCCATGATTTATCTCTGTGAAATATTCATTATGTAGCCTTGCATAGTCTGGACGCATCTGATGTGAATCTGGACCTGACAGCTCTGCTTCGTCATCACACATCACCTGAGCCATTCTGAATCCGGCACCTGTCTCCCTCTGCTCAACACAGAGGCAACTAAACTGATCCGAATGAATAGAGGACTCTGGTAGATAAAGATGGATAAAGAATCCATCTGTCTACTTTTAGCCTCCAGGCATGTACGCTCTGGGTCTGTAGCTACTGTATCCTGCTTGCACATCCGACCTATGACGGATCACCACAGCAGAGGAGCTACTCAACTTTTCCCATTCAATTAGATAGATAGAGAGAGAGAGAGGTCTCTGCCTTGACTGGTGTCGAGATGTCAGACATGATGAGTACATGTGTTGGGCCCTGCACATGATCTGCTGACAGCATTGGGCAGGTGTACTGATCTTTGGAAATTGGTGGGCCTGTTATGAGAGGTGAATAGCATGGGAGTTCAAAGGCTCTGGGTATTTTTTTTTTATTTTTATAAATCAACACAGCTCCCTTTCCTCCCCCCTGGAAAAAACAAAGAAGAAAAAAAAGTAAAAAATAAAAGCGTCTGATGTGGTGATCAGTTGGAATAGAGTGAGTTTCAGCACCATGGACAGCGCCAAGAAACAGCACAGAGCCTACGCTGCTCAGGGTTCTCTTTACAGTTATCACTCTGCCTGTCCAATTAAGTAACCTTTGAATTATTCCATAAATTAAAATTACTGAAATACTGTCTAATAGTGCTGGAATGATCACAGGGACAACAGTGACAACTCATTTTCCCACATAACACTAATTCAAGTGGTTCCAAAGTCATTATAGTCTGAAGGACTAATGTAATAAGAAAAATGTAACTGCACTGAATAGTGATATTAATAATGTATTCATGTGAGACAGAGACTAGAGCACAGTGGCCTAAGCTGAGGAAGGTACGAGGGAGAAAGTGATAGCTGTGAAGAAACAAGGTCGTCAGCATTCCCTCCTGCCTTAGTAGTCATTTCATTATCTCATCCCTCTCTCCTCCTCTTTAAAGTAGGAAAAGCGGGAGAGGCTATTGACCCCTCTCTGTGTTCATGGCAGGCAGCAGGACAAATGAAGTTTCCCCTCAGACCCCCTCTGTATTAATATCATAATTATCCCCACCTCTGTGCCCCTGCCGGCCAGCGCAAACTCCACTGTCTGATTTGATGGAGAGGCGCAAGCGGGGAATTACATTCGATTAGCACTAAACAAGAGAAGGGGACACGAAGCGATAGAATCAATCAGTGCCACCAGGCGAGATCCTTTGTGTCAATGGGTGTGTGTCTGTCGGTGTGTGTGTGTGTCATGACAACTTGTGGCTGGAAAGACTGATCGTAGTCCTAAACTCATACAGGTATACCTTTAAATATGAGGTTATTCACATTTATTTAAACTATAACTGAAAGCATTTAAATAGTGGATAAATGATGTATGGTGTTCATGATGACTGCACTACTGTATGCAAATGTGTTTTTTTGTTGGAATTGAAAATATACCATGGTATGCCACAGATCTCTCCCCTTTTTTTTAACCAAATCCACTGAAATGGGAACTTTTTTTGAGTGACAAACCACACAGCCTGCTCTGGGCAGCTCTCTGTCTCAGCAGCAATTTGGATTCATTGTTTGCAACCCCAGATAACTGCGGTGGCACTTTCTTCAGTCTCAGCCATTTGTGGGGATGGGCCAGACATTTTAAAGTAGTCTAATGCCATAGAGAGGTAGAGGTGCTGTGGCGGGGATGAGCAGATTGAGAGTGAGAGGTGAAAAGAACAAAAGAAAATGAATGGAGTGAGAGAGAGACCCCCCTCACAGGTCTTCATTCCTGTCCCCTGTCTCATTACCCAGGCTTTGACTCAATAAAGAGTGGATAAAGAGTGGATAAAGAGGCACACACCCAGAGGCTAAACCCCCCCCTCCCTAGAAGACCTTTCACAAACCTCACTCTGTCTGTCTTCCTCTTTCTGGTTTTCTTGCACTGTCACACACATATCCAAAAATACACACAAATACACACACTGTCCTTTCCCCCCCTTTTCACTCATCCTGCTGTATGTTTTTTTTTCTTCAAATCTTTAAATCTGTCTCTTCAGCTCTCCCTTCAGTGCTTTTTTTTAAAGTCTAACTTTTTAAAAGTTGTCTCAAGCTTTTTATGTTTTTCCGTTTTCTTTCTGCGTGTTTTGATCGCTCCCTGAGTTGGAATATGTTCTATCGAACTGGTAGATTTTGGATTAACTTAAGTAAAGTACTGCCTAGCCTCTCTTCTGGGATTTATGGATTTTGAATTATTCAATGTAAAGTGCTTCCTACCTGCTCTACTGGGATCTGTTTTCTCCAGAGGACAGCGGCTGTCTCTTCCCCCAGCCTGCTGGCTCAGGTATGCCACAAAGTCCTGTCTGACTCCCCTGCACTCGCGGCGCAGAAATCACTCAAAGCTGCGCTGTCATTGACGAACTCTAGTGACTGGGATTTTTCTTCAACTGGAGCTCCCCTTATATTCACTGTAACAATCTCTGCTGCGTGACTGTGACTGTGGCTGTTACCAATGTTGCCATTCTGCCCAAATGACACAACTGCTTTAATTATGATGTCCTATACCTCCACACAGCTATGGAGTTCACGTAGCTTCCTAATAACATCAACAAGGGGTGTTTAACCCGCTGCCAAGAGTTTGGGATGTTAAGAAACAGACCTTGTTACATCCATAGAGGCTTGCAACATGGTTTCAATGTGGATCATGGAAGCAAAACAAACTTAGGTGTCACCATTGGAAACAAGACTACCCTATACCAGGTGAGATGCATTGATCACAGTATACTCCAGAATTTGCAGAGATGTCAATCCTCAGCTCTGTCTCCTGCCACCATGGAACTATTTAATACACAGTCTCTCACCAATAAATCCCTCCTCCTCCATGACCCCATATTGAACAAGGGGCTTGATTTCACGTGCCTAACTGAAACATGGCGTAAAACAGTGGACTACTCTTTGCTTAATGGGGCCTTCCCTCCTGGCTACTGTTACATGGAAAAAGCCCACAGCTCTGGCCATGATGGTAGTTTAGCAATCATACACTGGGCTGAACTGAAACTGTCTCCCCTGCCAGCGCCTGATCTTTATTCTATTGAGTGCCTTCTCTAAAATGTAAAACTCCATACTTCATGACGCTTCTCATCTACTGCCCCTCAAAGCCAAACTCATCTTTCCTCCCTGAGATATATGACCTCCTCACCTCACTCTGCTCCATGTCAACCAACAATATCATTGTTGGTGATATGAATATGCATGTCGACAACCCCTCCTGTCATTCTGAAGTGGAGTTCCTGAGTCTGATTGAGTGTCTTGGTCTGAAGCAGCATGTTGATGTCCCTACTCACATCTGGGGGCATGCACTTGACCTGGTCATCACTGATCCAACCCATCAATAATCTCTGATGTCCAGCTCTTCCTCTCTGCTTCCTCCTGTCATCAACCCTCTGTCTGAGAGCTTGCTGTCTCAACTCAATTTTACTGGCATCAGGCAGAGCCACTTTGAGGAAATCCACAGGAAGATGAATCCCTCCACTTGTGCCCTGGACCCATTCCCACAGCTCTGCTCAAATCATACATCCCCTTTCTCAGCCCCCTGATCACCCAAACTGTCAACCCCTCTTCAAACTGGTAATGTTCCATTTGCTCTCAAGTCATCCACCCCCTCCTCAAGAGGCCCATCATGGACCCAGAAGTTCTTGCCAGCTACAGACCTATCTCCATCTCCCTTTCTTGTCCAAGGTATTGGAGAAAGTGATTGCTTCTGAACTTCAGGACCACCTTAAACACAACAACCTATTTGAAAATTTTCAGTCAGGATTTTGTTCACCACACAGCACTGAAACAGCTCTGCTAAGGGTTGTGAATGACCTGCTTATGGCAGCTGATGCAGGGTCTCCTTCTCTCCTGGTTCCCCTTGACCTGAGCACTGCATTGTGCGTTGTGGATCTGCCATACCATCATTGGACTGTCAGACTCTGGACTTAAGTGGTTTTTAATCCTACCTTCCCAGTAGGCCTGAGTGTGTTTCATTGGGAGAATGCAGGTCTAGATCACTCCCTGTCACCTGTAGTGTTCCACAAGGATCTGTTCTAAGCCCCATGCTGTTTACTATGGGATGTCTTTTCATTGCTATGCTGATGATACCCAGCTGTACATCAAAACTGCCCCAAACCCTTCTGTAGTCATGTCATGCCTCAGCAGCTGTCTACCTGTCAAGAGATAAAGACCTGGATGAGCACACATTTCCTCCTGTTAAACAGCAGCCAAACCGAAATTCTCCTTATTGGCACTCCACACCAGATTCAGTCATCCCCTATACCTCATCACCCCTTTGAAAGCCAGCACATCCCCCTTTCCTCCTCAGTCACTAATCTGGGTGCTAGGCTTGACCCTTAGCTGACTTTTGATGTCCATATCAGACATCTGTGCAAAACCTCTTTCTACCATCTCAAAAACCCATCTCCAAACTCCCCTTTCTAACCCGGTAAGATGCAGAAAAACCCCATATCTTTATCTCCTCAAGACTGGACTACTGCAACGCGCTCTTCACAGGGATGCCTGGCAGGAGCATCCAGAAGCTTCAGTACATTCAGAACAGCGCTGCCAGGATCCTGGTGAGAGTGCGAAAACATGAACATATAACACCAATTCTGTCTTCATTGTACTGGCTCCCTGTCTCCTTCAGGATTGACTACAAAGTATTGCTACTCACATACAAATCCATCCATGGACATGCACCTCCTTACCTACAGGAACTGATTATACCACAAACCTTCACCTGCACCGTCAGATCTGCCAGCAGCTTGCTCCTCCGGGCATCCAGTACTAAGCTCCGCACCATGGGGGATCGAGCCTTCTGCTCTGTTGCACCACACTTGTGGAACAACCTTCCAAACCAATTGAGGGCAGCACAGAGCCCAAAGTCTTTTAAAAAAGCCTAAAAACCTTTCTATTCAGATATTTCTCAACTTAACTCTTATTACTATTTTCTTTACATTGTGTGTTCTATGTTGTTAATACTGTAGCACTTTGAGTTTGACTATGAATGAAAAGTGCGGTATAAAAGGAAATGTATTATTATTATTTATTATTGTTATCTCACTCGTTCTCTCATTCACAGGCTGTCTCTACCCTCTCTGTCCTCTGTGTTCCCTCCCTGTCTGTGCTGTGTAATAGGAGTTATTTTCATCCCTGTCTCTCCGTGACTGTGGCCGCTGGATGGCTGAATATTTACATTTTTCACTCACTGGTGACCTTTCCCTGTTGCCGCTCTGGGAGCTCCAGTCTCCTTGCTGCTCTGCTGTTGACAGACTACTGACTGCAAATCTCATATGGACACAGCAAATGGTACACAGGGAGTCAGGGATAGAGGGTTCAGAGACTGGAGAAGGGTGGAAAAAAGACGGCGAGAGAGCAAGAGAATGAGAGAGTCCGCTGGAACCAGGACAGTCAGTTGTCTGACTAAAAGTGGCTTGAAGACACAGAGGTGCTGAAGGGGTATCTGCATATGCAGAGATATGGACTGAAATGGTGTAATCTTTTACCTCTGCTGTCATCGTTTTTGTGGTTTCCTGTCAGCACAGATGGTCCGCAGTAAACTGCCTGAAAAGAGATGTAAATCTGCGGTTCCAGGCATGCTCAGTGCCAAAAAAAATACTTGGTTGTAAATAAATGTTTTTTCTTGGGCGGCATAAGGTACTTTTTCTTTTTTTTGAATGAGTGGATGTGTTAGCTGCACACCAGGGCCTTGTGAGTCATGTAAGGAGATATACTGAGCAGTGTGAGTGAAGTGAAGGAGAGGTGAAAGCCAAGGATTCACTAACCAGTTGTTCTTGGTTGATGCTCTGTGGTAACAGGAAAGAAAAGTGAACTCCTCAAAGTTTGATGAGTGTTTATGTGTGAGTATCCTGAAGAGGGTGAAAATGAAGGTGTAGCTTTAAAAAGTGAGTGACCCCGTGTGACCCAATCCCTCTATGTTACTACACGTGTTTCTGAATGTCTGCATGTGTCCTTGTATTTTTGTGCATGTGTCAAGTGTAGCTTTGGTCTGTCTCTACCTGGATCTGTGGTTAAGTTTCATTCCCCAGTTGTACTCTGTTAAGCTGGAATATGACTTAAACAAGCTCCTAATGTACACACCACACCATGATTCCAGAAAACCAACACAAGATTTCCCTTACAGTTTGCAAATGGAAGAAGATAAAAAACGATCTACTTTCTCACCAACACAAGCGCTTCCTATCCTATCGTTCTTATCTTCCAATTCAGAACATATACCCTTGTGTTATTCCCCAAATCAGAATGATATATTCCATATAACAATACTCAATTGGTTTTCCATGTTACTTAAGCCTCTTTCACACAGGTAACACATAGCCAACGATGAAAAAGAAAGAGAGAGAGAGAGAGAGAGAGAGCGAGAGAGAGAGAGAGAGAGAGAGAGAGAGAGAGAGTATTAGTATTTAAGCATTGTTGAGGCCAGTTTTCTCTTTTGTCTTTTCCCAGGCAGTCTGTTTTTCTGTTTTGCTAACAGACATTGTGGTTGGTTAGACGACAAATGGATTTGTCTTCTGGGTCTACTCAGTACAGTGGGGATGTTGTGGCTCGACACTTCTTGTCTTCAGGAAATACACTTGACAGAGTGTATTTATACCAAAGATGCTTTTTGTCTACATGGTTTTATATATACTAGAATATATTTAAGACATTGAACTACAGACAGACAGACAGACAGACAGGCAGGCAGGCAGGCAGGCAGGCAAAAATAGCAGAAGCTCCACTCCTCCTTATTCTGTGTGTGTGTGTGCTTTATACTCCTTTAAAATTGTGTGTGTGTGAATGGTTGTACGTATCAGGCACCTTCCGACAATAATGGCTGCCATGCTAAACGAGAATGATGAGATGTATTGGGGAGGTGATCAAAGGACTACTATTTACAACCACTCTCAGCCTGCGGACTTGACGACCCACTGTAAGCACACTATACTGTACAGGGAACCTCTTCCATCATGCTTTTACTGCCCATCACTGCAGCTGTTAGACAGGGGAGATGGCAAAGCTTTTAGCAGACTGAGATACCGTCCTCGTGCTGGACGGCGTGTATGGGCAATGCCATCAGAAAAGTGAATGACTGGGAAAGATAAGGGAAATAGAGGCGGGGTAGAGAAAAGAGAGGAGAGAGAGAGAGGGAGGCGGCGGGTGGATAGGTTGATTTCTGCCTGCCAGCTGTCAAAGGAAAATGCTTCAGTTAAATGGACACTGATATCATGCAACTCATTCAAGTTCTTGTGGATAGGTTGGGGGAGTTTGAGAATGAAACTAAAGTGTGGCGAACTATAGAGAGGAAGAAGAGTTCTTACCTGGAGCAGCCAGTAGCACCTACGGTGGAAGGTGGGGATGATGGAGGAGTGGACGTAGCAGCCATACAGACACTGGAAGGGAGGGAGACAGTAGAGCAAGAGAGAAAGAGGGACAGAAAAAGAGGACATTACACTACAGTAAAGTACAGACAATAGGCTGACCTCTCTGCTGACCATGACAGCTGTGACCTTTTAACCCCTGACTTCTTCCCCCCCTTAGGATAACTCCCACATGGACCTGCTGGCAGATGGTCAAGCTATTGTTCTTGGAAACAAAGACAGTGACCTAGAGGGAGAAAGTGGATGGGGTTAACCAGTGAACACCTCAGCACTGTCCCGCCATATGACTCCTTCCTTCCTTTCCTTCCTTCTCTTCAACTCTTAACCTGTCCTGTTTGGAGAGAGCCCCTGACAGAATGATTCACATGCTCCTTACTCCACCCCCTCCTCCATCACCCCGCGGGGCACCTCAGCACATAACTAAAGCACAGTGTTATTAATATCCTTATCGTAAACAGATAATACTGTGCCTGGGGGCTCGTTACCGTGGAGAGAGCTAGGCAGGGCTGATAACGCCTCCCGGTATCTGGCAGAGGGGCCAGGAGACATTTTTCACCAGCCGGCAGCAGAGGCAAACGCAGCGAAGCACCGTCAGTGAGGAACAGGAGCAAGGCTGCACTTATCCTCCTCCCATCCTCTCTACTCCTCAATTCTTCTCTGGGAGACCCACGGCTTTCAGGGGACCCAGAGGGATGGCTAGCCTGCTTTTGCTTGTTTACAGCAGCAACAAGAGTCTACAGCACTCCACTCTCCCCCTACCCTTACAAACTAGGAGACAGGCTGTGATTTTGCACGATACAATATTTGTGAAAGGTGAGGGTAGGGTGAATTGCTCTTAAGACAGGAAGCTTTGCTCTTACAGGAATAAATCAAACAAGCAGGTTGGGAGGAGTGAGCTTCACTCCAATCCACTTTGATATAGCTGTTTGTTTAGAAATCAGGAGAAATCACAGCTGGGGTGATACATACATGTACACTATTAGTCAGGGTGTGCATGCACAAACGCGCCTGTGGACTCACACCTACTCTAACACTCACAGACATGCACACACACACATACTGGCACAGCTTCATTATTCAGCTGTGCGTGTTCAATAAGTTAAGGCGGGTTTCCTGGGGCACTGTAGATGTGAATGGGTAGGCGGTGAGGAGGGGGCAGGAGTGGGTGACGGGAGGAGGGAGGGAGGGTGGCAGGGCATGAGGACGCTGGGCTTACATAGCTTGGAGGACCATGTGATAAATAGGCACCTTGAAGTGTGTTATGTGCTTGTCTTGTTTAACTAAAACCTAGTTAAAAAGAGCAGGGCCTGCAGAGGAAGTCAGTCTGTATAAACACTCATTTGCCAACATCAAACCGTCTGATTAATTATACCAGAGTACCACAGCTCAGCTACGCAGGCTGGGCATATGATGAGAGACACATCACATAGCTAAAAAAAACAAACAAACACATCACACAAATGCACAAACACGTATGTCTGTGGCTGTGTGTGTGTGTGTGTGTTCATCACATTCTCACATCCAGACATCCTGTGACCGATTCAATACCAACAAAATTAACATGAGCCTCAACTATTTCTCCAGGTGTTCCATTGTTCCAATCACATCTATTGTGAATTGATTTCAATACCAACTCTGTGTGTGAGTGTTTGAGATAGTGAAAGCATACAGACTTTCCCCCCCCCCCCTGTTCTTATATTTTGCTGTACTCTCATCCATTACAGCTGTCTGAAAAAGGATGTATGCCTCCTCCCACTCCCATAGCTCTGCCATCCATTACTCCACGCTGGCAATGGACAGACACTTCCTCCCACTCCCACAGTGCATCTAACATCACATTACTACAGTCAACTACAACTGCTACCAGCTCACACATTTCTACTGTGCACTTTTCTAGGTATTTATGTCATAAACTGTACTTTGTGCTCTTTTCAGGGATTAGGCATTTTGTCATACAATATAGTACATTGGCCTATGAGGCATTAAACTGTTTATGCGTTTAACTACAGTCATATGTTGCGATACCTTTGTGAAAGGTGCTTACAAACAGAAATGCCAACAACAACAATATATGACTGTAACTCTGCATTGGTTTTCACTGCATACAGAAAATGGCAGACTTTTATCAAATGCTGCTTGCGCGCTAAAGAAACTTGCTGTCTTGTTAATTCTGATTACGAAGAGTTTATTGATATATCATGGTTAATACTGCTCTCGCCTAAAGCGCTTGGCCTACTGAGAGTGGGCTGTGCCGTGGCTGTGTGCAGTTGGATGAGGCTATGGCATGCTCCTCAGGATTGGCAGGTGGGTCGGTGCAACAGGCCTCTGTGACTAGGGCGACTGGGGAGTGAATAAATTAGCCCCCAGGCTGCTTTCCTCTCCCTCTGTTTACTCCATTTCTCAACCACACAAAGCAGCGTGCCAGACAAACAAGCAGCTTAAAGCATAACACAACTGTTGCACCTGTCAGTGCCGATATACAGTCAGCATCAAACACATTTGCACACGCACGCAAGCTTGTACGCCCTCACCCTCCCGTCACACTCCCACTGACTCACACGCGCGCGCACACACACACACACACGTAGAATTAGACAATGAGCTCTAACAAAACTAAACCCACTCATAAACACAGAAATATTCACACACAAGCGCAGACACATGCTTTTACACTCACGCACACACACCCTTGTGCGCACTTACACGGGCAAACACAATACGCCAAGATAGAAAGGCCGACCAAGATACTTTTGAGAGCACAAGCACGCCCACGTACACAAAGCTCATCATACTCGAGCGCTTATCAGTAATTCAAGACGCATATCAGTTACTGGTGTTTCTGCTGCTCTCTGCATGCTGAGCGTCTGGGTGACAAAGTGACGGCAGCAGAACCATTATTTGCTGTCTTTGGGCTGTGACAGATGACAGCACATCACAGGGCAAGCAATTAAACCATAATTATATACACATACACACATATCCTCTCATAAAATGTGCAGTCTCGCAGTGTATAATTTTGAAGGGCTTTTGCACGCTGATACAAACACACCGACACACCGAAACAAATACATAGGTGTGCGTGTACACACACACGCGCGCGCTCACACATATGTATGGTGTTTAATTAGTCTTTTTTCATCACAATTTTTTCAGTTTTCACAAACAGATTAAAGGTTTCACAAATCTGAAACTGTGTTTTAATGATTCTTTGGAGTCTCCTTGGTAATCTGGTCCAGATTTGACAATCCCAAGTAAAGTGGTTTTTGATTTAGACCTGGTGTAATGTGGAAATCAGTGAAATCGCCCTTTTTTCTGTTTTCATAAGCAAAAAAAAAAAAAAAGGTATCACAAGCCTCAAAGTCAGTTTAAGAGTGTTAAGGCTTTTGCTACCATGCCTAACACTTTTTCATAGGTGTAAGTGGTAAAAAAAAAAAAAAACAGAGAATCAGCTGCTAAATATCATTATTTATGTTTCCCTTAGTTCTCTCAGGCAACTGTCGGTCGTGTCAATGATCAAACTAAACAGCCAATCAAAGGTCATGGTCAGTATTCAAAGTGAACAATCAAAGGAGCGGACTGTCTATTCCGTCCCAGCCTTCAAAGTCTCAAAAGTCAACTTGACGAGCAAGAGAGTGTGGAGCATTCGTGAGTGCATAGGGAGGGTCGAGCTCGCGGTCGTCACAGCCCCGTGCTCGTGGGACTGCATTTGTGCATGCGGAACAGAAATGCTCTCTCGCGAGGATGCTTTCTGCTCGCAGATACTGTTCTCTGAGCTTACAGAGCATAAATGTTTCCTTCTGTGTGTTCCTATCACGTGCATGCGCCTGGTCTTTATGTGTCCGGGTTATGAGACTAATTAAAGACCATACATATATGAATGTATGTTTGGTGTAGGAAGACTAGAAGAACGATACGCATCACACAACAGTTTAAAGAAGAATTCACAAGTGGTGCGTCCATAATATATTCATGTGCTGTCACTGCGGACAGCAGGGAAAAAAAGAGTTAAAGCAATGCGTGTCCTCTAAAGTCAGACACTGATGCAGCAAATTCATTTGGAGTTGTCACTCAAGCAAGTGGCCAAGGCGATGAAATGCTGGCCCAATGAGAGGGTATTATTGGCTGGCCTGAACACGCCCCCCCCAAGGGGTGTTAAAGCGGTCCCGAGTGGAGCAGGATCGCAGTTCACACAGGCCAAACAGACCAGACAGCCAAGTGATAAACAGCTTGTCCTAAATAAAGCCTTCAGATATTAAGGCAGGGCCACCACTGGTTACCTGTCCTGCCTCTGGAGGCCACAGCTGCCCCTGGCCTGCCTGTTGCCCTGATGACACCTCACTTACATTCATCCATCATGGCTGACAGGTGTCAGGCACAACTAAAAATGGGTTAGTAAAATGCAAAGTCTGTGAAGGCAAAACTGGCAAGCAGACACGCCATTATAGTGAGACTGAGAGAGAGTGGAAACTCTCTCATTAGACCATAATGATGTGTGAAGACAGTCCTAATCAGAGCGTGGCACCTTATTTATGTTGGCAATTTGCTGTTTTCCTGCCGTGATTCAAACGTCTTACTGTCAGAGTCTGCCACACATTTGTCTGTCCTTTGGATTGTCGGTCCAACTGGGAAGAGCGCACACACACACACACGCACACACGCACACACACACACACACACACACACACACACTTTGTACTTTGATCCTTGTAAGGACCCTCATTGACATAATTCATTCCCCAGCCCCTTACCCCAAGCTTAACCTTCCCCTAACCCTCACCCTCAAACAGCCCTTTATAGATCTGTAACAAAGTGGAGACTGACCAAAATGTCAGCATTTTCCAAAAAGGCCCTCACTCCCATAGCCTAAAGCTCAAATTGGTCCTCACATAGACAGATGTACAAGTAAACACACACACACACTTGCTAATATGCAGAAATATGCACCTGCATAGATAATATGCTTGGGATTTTGTTAAAAACTATTTCTTCCTATTTAAAAAAAAGAATAAATAAAATTCTTGCATCCAACTCCCAGTTTCCAGCAATCACATCCAGCCAACTGTTTCAAGGATAGTTTACACATGTTTGACTCCTTTGTCCTCTAATGCTTCCTTAAACCTGCAGTGCGGAACTTTTACATATAAATGAACATCCATTACATTCAAGCCCTTGTCAAATGAGTTCACACAATGCTGATTAAATCTATCACCGCCAGATAAATCTCTCCGTATTTCACAGTATACGGAGTTTTTAAATCTGGTGTCGGGTTTGATATTTCCACACCCGGCCAGATGAATGCATACTGCCCACAGAGCATGAGCAGTATGCATTCATCACCAGAGACTTCTGAGCGGCTAACTTCAGGTTAGCCCTCTGCTAACTTGAATGGGGCATAAATAACTTAATTTTGCGGCCTTTCTAGGCTTTCAAAATGTTATCAGGCCGAATGGATCAAATTCTGATAGTGAAACAAGTCATTTCGCAGGGGTTGTGTGACACTGAAAACAATTTATCCACTGTTTTACAGCTACAACAGTAGCGTTGGGGTAGGCTATGTGGAGCCTATGACGTAAGCACATGTTGACAGTGTTTTTGTAATTACTCTCACTCCCAGAAGGGGGAGACAAAAAAAATTTACAGTTGGATCTAATATACATTTTTTTCTTTATCTCTTTCTGTTTTGAATGACTTGCTTCACACTATTATACAGTTGTTGACATGGACATCTACCTGGTAAAGTCACTTCTGGCTCACTGCTTCATTAGAGGGAATGTATCATGTTGTGTGTGTGTACTTGTGTGTGTGTGTGCATGTTTGCATTTGTCTGTTCACATGGATGCCTGAGGCAGGTGATTCAGCCTGGGGCACAGCAGCATAAATAGAGCTCATGCAGCAGCCAATCAGGCAGTACTATCAAACCCCATCCGGGGAGGGAACGCAAAATCCATACTCAATAGAGATTCATGGACCATGCAAGATTCGAGCTACCCTGGCCATTGACAGCATCCATGATGACTATTGATCAACCAACGATTTCTGGCTCTATACAGACGTGATTAGATGACTTACGGCTGAAAAGTGCCACTTCCAGTTTGGAGGATGGGCTCATTTTCGACAGATACCGTAATGCTCTGCATTTCACCTGCTGTCTTTACAGTCAGTCGCTCTGCTCTCCCAACCGTTCAGCGGGAATCAAATTATCTGTAGTGTCTGGTAGGGTGGCACTATGCCCAGAATGCCCATAATATACTGTATCTCTCTTGCATTTTGGATTCAGAGAGAAATGCACAGATCCTGTATGTTACTGGCACAGTGACTGTGGCTTTTTTCCCAGCTATTTCTTTCTTTATTAAGATTCTTCTCCTTCTTTATACCCCTTTAAATAAGCCACTACTTGTAAAGTTGTAACAGTATAATTCTTTAGTGCATCTGAAGACTTAAGCAACGGTTGATGAGACATTATACATAATAAATCAAAAGAGGCTTAGATTTATCTCCTCGGTCCTCTCTGTTGGACCAGCTGCAGCCTCTAAATCAGTCAAAACCGAGTGGGCTACAAAATGAATTGGCAGGCTTCACACGAGCTGGAGGAAAAAATGAAAAACAAACCTAAATTTCTCAACAAAGCAAAACAAATGATGCTCTGGAAAAAATGCATGTGTTATGGAAATGAGTAGGCTCTAAAAATAGCGTACTCATTGTAAAATAAACACAAACAGTTGATAAACAGGCCCTGAAGAGGAGAATTAATTAGCCACGCTGGACGCGTAAACACAGCTATACATCAAGTTCAAGAGGAAAACAATAACAGGGCTGAGGCAGTTAGAGAGAAACCCCTGACCGCTTGCCACACCGACGTACCTGACTCTCTCTGGCCTCATTCCTGAGGCTAAGGAAGACAAGAACAAATTCAAGACAAATGAGAGGAAAGACATTTTAGGGAGGAAAACTGTGGTGATGAGTTTGGGTACAGAGCATAATGAGAGTGAGATGAGAGGCAGAGGATAGAGGAGAAGAATAGAGAGACAGAAAAGATAGAAAAAGGGATGTGGGGCTTTTGCACGTGCCAGAGGAAGCTCATGCACATGCCTATGCACGTCTGTCTCCCTGACTGAAGACACGGTGTCTGTTGATGCTAATGCTAGCCAGCTGGGCTCACGGCCAAAGGCATTAAGTGGAATCGAATTCCACCAAACTAGCTTTAATCAGCAGGTTTTTAAGGTTAGAATTACTCTCCCTCTCCTCCAGCCCGCTGGCCAAGGTTAAAGCAGACACAGGCAGGGGCTGGGCTCAGCTAATGGGATGGAAGGGTGGCATGGAGCCTACGGCATGCCACCATAAACCAACACACACACACTAACACACAAAGGCCCAAACACACATAGGAACAAACACGCACGCATTTTACTGTGTGCCAAGTTACACCTTTCAAACAACAATAATGCACATAGACCTACAGAGACAGAAATGCATCTGTATGTGACTGCACACACAAGTGCAAGACAACACACACACACACACACACACAAGCACGCGAACATGCATAATGCACGCAACCATGAGAGCGCTGACACACAGTGACACAAGCTGCTTAAAAATTCTCAGCAGGATCAGGTCACAGCCAGACTACATGCGAAATGAATCATCACCATCATGCCAGCAACATCATTACGACACAGCTTGGCGAAAAATATAAAAATAAAACAAAAATGTAGTGAGTTGGGTGTTTCCTTGACATCACAAACTATAAATAGCCAATGATACAGAGTGAAAAGATGGATGAGGACAATAAATGTAAATGCTAAAGGCTTTATAGACTTAACTATCAGTGTCTTTGTAGACTTCTTATCACATATTCATGTATCCTGTAATATTTCAATTAACACAATGCTGTGCCAAATAGATATCGAGTATGCATCAAACATTAAACAAACCTTGACCAGGTCTATGTTGCTGTAGCTACTGTACATCTGTTCTGAATGCAACTCTGCTTAAAGGCTTATTCACTTAAAGTAACAAGAATTTTGAAAACCTTTATACAAAAAAAAAAAAGAGGTGAAACGGCTGGACAAGTAAATATATCAGGCTGTTTTTTATACTTCACAAAGAGCCAGTAGAGGCCTTGCCTTGACCTGAGCCTACAACAGCAGTCAACACATTGATGCCTGTCAACAAAGGAAAGCTCGGTAAACCTTGCAGCGCTTCTCAAAAGTCAAACTGTGTTTCTATACCCACACTATGACGAGAGGCCCAAATGTTCTCTTCCCACTTTCCCTCGCTCTACATTTCATTTTTCTTATCGTTCTCTTTTCTTTTCGACTGACTTTGCTCCGCGCATAAGAAAGTGGCCTTACTATGGAGATGGACTACAGATTAAATTTTGAGTCAAGTCTTTGTTTTTGAAATGCTAATAGGTTGTCTTCCAAATGTACGTTTGAACTCTCCGCGTCTTGATAATGCAAAATAGCTTTAGTTAAAAGTGTATGTGAGGAGATCAGCAAATTAGACTAACGCAACGGATGACAAGTTACAAATGGATGTTAAGTATATGTGTAAAAGGTAAAATAGCAAATGGAAACCAGTCATTATCTCAAGACACCACTTCCTTATCACCTAACCTATGAGCTGACCTCTAGATTGCCTGTCTAGAATAGACATGTAAAAAATGTCTCGTAGCAAGAAGAGTAATGAGCATCTGTTTGCATTACAAGCCTGGGGCTATCAACCACGACAGGCACTTCATTCCATTAAAAGTGGAGTAATGGATATAGCAATCAGGTTATCGGGCCACAGTTTAAAGACACAAGATCAGAGGTCAGGTTTTAGCTGTCATTTTTAGTGAGTGGGAAACAGCTGAGTCTAAGAAGACTTTCCCGTACCTGGTGTCTCCATTCCGCTTAGTCAAACCCAAATGCATGTGCTGGAAAATAGCCAAAGCGATATCAACATTGACCATTGATATGAATTCCCATCCCTTAGATGGAAACAGGGAAGGAGGGGATATAGCATTACAGGTATGGATGTAGCTACAGTAGTAGATGAACGGTAAAAAAAAAAAAAATCCCCAATGAAGTTTGATCTGGAAGTTTTTTATACTCAAAAGTCAAAATGTCCCATATTTGAAATTAAATAATCAATTTAGCATCACATGGTGAGGCTGCTGCTGCTGCTTAATAAACATAGATGGCATTGTTTGAGTCTGTATGACCGCCCATTAACCTTCCCTTGTGTTAGCTGAGGTAAGGATAAAAGTGCCACTGTGTGGAGAAGGGGAGCACGTCCTCTGCATTAATGAGAGCAAACCATCCAACCCTCTGTTTCCCCCTAAAACACACACACACACACACACACACACACACATAGACCCGGTGGAGACCTGCTAAAGATGACATCACAGGCTCAGCCTCCCTGCCGTGTGTTATGCCAGGCAGACGTGCTGCCTAATTGTAAGAGAGAGCTCAGATTTGTAATGCTGTGCAGTTCTGTTAGGGCTGATTAGCGGTGGATCACGCCTTCTCCCCCTGCCGTGATCTATAGGCACTCCAAATTTCCAATATCTCCGGTGTGAGCAAGGAAGAGCTGAGAGAGACTGTAAATCATGACAAGTCCTACTGAGCAGAGGAGAGAAAATAGGATGGATGGAAAGGGAGAAAGAGAGTGAGCGACAGAGAGATATTCCGCTTGTATGGAAACATGAAGGAGGGGGGAGGAGGGGGGGAAGGGGGGGAGAGGAATGGAGAAAATTATTGAGGGAATGAGGTGATGGGAGAGGGAGTAGTGCACATATAGAGGAGAGAGGAGCACACATAAGGGAGACATGAGAGAGTTAGGGATGGAAGAAGAGAGAAGAGGAGATATGATTACCAAGGAAACAGCAAGAAAAAAAATTCCTGCCGGGGAGAAAGAGACAGAGAGTGTGGAGCAGACAAAGAGGAGAAAGAGCATGGGGGGAAGAAAGGGAGTGGGAGGACAGAGAGACACAGAGAGAGAGAGACAGAGAGAGGAGAGGATAGAATGAATGCTAACAGGGAGCCCAAACCCAGTACTGAGGCTTTATCCTTCACAGGCGGAGGAGCAACAATCGCAAACACATTTTCTCTCGCCCTGGCCCTAAGAGAGATAAAAAAGCAATTTGTATTCTATTCCTATTCAGCGTCGCTTGGCCTGTTTCTCTGCCTGCATATTTGTAAACACAGCTTTGTCAGAGCAGCTTAATCTTTCCAACACAAACACAGACTACAGGAAGGAGGGGCGAGAACGGGTGAGGAGGGAGGAACAGTGATGAGGGTGAGAGAAGGGTAAAGGATGAGTGAGAAGTAGAGAGGGAGGGTGAGGAAAGGGTAAGAGGGTGAGGAGCAACAGAGGGTCATGGGGAGAAGCAAGGCAGGGCGTCGAGGATCAGGACTCCCGCTTCTGTCTCTGCGACCGCCGGATGCCCCCCCTCCCCTCCAGAGACGCAAACCATTGGCTGACCCGTCCCCCCCCCTTTTTATTGTGTCTACCCACTGGCCATAAGTCCAACAGGCCCGATTACTGACAGAAGCAAAAGAACACGCATCACATCATCCCTCATAATATGGCCTGGATGTGACAGATGGAAGAGGTGGGCTCTCGTGCTTCCTTAACTGTCACCATGCCTCTGTTTAGTGCTTATGCTGCACATTTAGCCTGTCGTGGAGCTTGGCATGCAATTCCCGGTTTCAGGGGGAGAACGAAGTCCACGTTCTGTACGGGCCAAATCACAGTCATGTGGAAGGACAAACACATCACCGACTATACATTAAACCACAGAGCCTGAAGTAGAGGGAGGGAGAGAGAGAGAGCGAAAGAGAGGGGACTTGGAAGTGGCGATCGTCTGGGTGCACATTCGCTCACAGAGGCGTGAAATTAGGCAGAGCGACACCTGCCAATACACATTGCATTAAAGCGCATTAGGTTCCGCTCTCCACCAAACCCACACTCCGGCCTCCATATCACTCTGTATCTCTCTTTCATTCTCCCGCACTCTATTTCTCCATACTCTGAGATCTTTATTATGGCCCACAGTGCCCAATTAAAGACTGATAGCTGCCCCATCCCTTCCTAACACTGCGGGGAAGATTGTGCTTCACTTCAGAGCATGGCAACAACCTTCATCAGTTTCTATGCACCTCGCTTCTACTCCCTATCCTCGCTCCCCCCCCTCCCCCGGCAGCACCCCTGCCCTGCACACCCAATTTGGACAGCCAGGCTCAGCGGCGGGATTAGTGGGATTGAGAACAATGACAGTAATGACAATGATCACAGAGGTACTATGGAAACAGCAGCAAGTTCAGCCAGACTGTAGATTCTGCCTCCTGTCACATCCCCCGAGCAGAGCTACGACTTCAACAACCAACTGAATTTAAAAAAGTTAAATAAAATATAACAGGGTTTATAAAAGGTCAACAGCATAAAGCTGAGGACTCCACTGTCAACGAGATAGATAACCAGACTGACTTAGTAAATCACATACAGTATTATATGTCCTTTGTGGAACATTAATCTGACTTTATTCCACTATAGATGAGCATATAGCCAAAAAACTTTAACTTGCTCATATTGCCAATGCTTATACTTCTGACTGTACGTGTGTGGGGAGACCGAGAGCCCTGCAGACAGACACACAGGCAAACACACAGTAGACAGATTTGGAGAGACTGGGATTGCCACAAACAGACAGAGAAGCAAGCAAAGGAAGACAGGGAGAGCTGCAGACACACAGCAGGCAGATGGAGGAGCCTGAGAGCCCCCGGGCAGCCCTGTGATGAAGACAGTGGGGAACGCAACTGAAGGAGTCCATGTTATGTTCAGATTGTGATGAGGAGAAGAGGAGGGGGGGGGGGGGGGGGTTGTTATGGGGGTGGGGTAGGCAGACAAGAGAGAGGGAGTAAGAGAGAAAAGAAGAAAGGAAGAGAGAGGGAAAAATCAGCCAGTGAGCCAAAGAGAGGGAAAGGAAAGCAAATGAAAAGTGACACTTTAATTCAGAGGGCTTCTTCTGCCTGAGTTATTATGAGATGTTTGTAAGCTGGCTTGTTCATGCATCTCCCCTGGCCTCGTGCCTAGCTCCCTCTCACTGAGGAGACCTGTGGCGCTAACCTGTCTTTATCTGAGCTACACAGCAGGGGACAGCACTCTGCCACCATCCTCTGCTTTGATCCTCCCACTTTCACCATGGCTGCCTCACCGCCTTGCAAAATGTCTCTCTGTGTCCTGTTGTGGCTTTGATATGGCCAAAGTCCTCCTTGCTCCCTCCACTCTTAATTAATTACGATTACTCAAATCTGGAAGCAAAGGTTAGCTCTGGCTTCACAGGAACACTTTTGGGCTCAGCGGTGCACTTGTACTACATATGAAGATAATCACTGAGAAGAGAGAGAGAGAATCAGAGAAAATACATGAAGAGGAGTGAACATGTTTTTTTATGAGAAAGAGATGCGCACAGAAATAGCAACAGAAAGACAGGGTGAGAACTAGGGCCATAGAAACAAACACAGGGAGAAAGAAAAATAGGACTGAGACTAAAATGATTTGACATTCTGGCTGTGCAAAGCTTGGTGTTTGAAGATGGGAGCCTGACCAGAGTATGTGATTTCAACTGTAGGAGAAGGAGGGCCGTGAGGACTGTTTTGGACTGGGGCAGCAGCTAGGGAGGAGACAGATAAAGGAGACAGACAGATAAAGGAGACAGACAAATAGAGGAAGGGAATTATAGGAGCACGCAGATACATGGGCTAAGATGTACCTGAAATACCAGACAGGTACAACTTGGCAGCCAAAACAGACAAGGATGGAAGAGGGGAGGGGGGAGGAGGGGGGAGGGGCCTGAATGTAGCAAATCCAGTCAGGCAAAGAGATGCGCACACACACACACACACACATATATATATACAAATTCAAGTAGAGCCAGGTAGACAAGAACATAGATATTGTAGATGCACTGTATGAATATATACACAAAGGTGGATGTGATGAGAAATGTAACAGTAAAGCAGAAAGGGGGGGTGGGAGGACCCAGAGCAATGTCAAAGTGAGAATGTGTGTGTGTGTGAGAGAGAGCGATGGCGGTGGGGGTGGAGGGTGGGGTGGTAGTAAGTTGGAGTGGCGACAGGTCTCCAGAGGTTGTAATATATAGCATCGTTTCAATCTCTCAACAGCAACTACAGCCCTCCTTTTTCATATCCTTCCACAGTCTGAGGACAGAGAGATACTTCTGTCCTTCGGAGCCAAATCGGCATTCAAGATGATATAATGTGCTCATTTTTTGACATTATATCCCCAAATCTGGATGTGTTATTTGTAGCTGGATGTGCTCTCTGTCCCCATTCTCTTCTGAAATCTCAAGGTTACTAATGGTAAAGGATGAATATAAAATGCCAACATCAAATGTGTTTCTATGTTTGTCTGGTACCGTTTCCTACCTCTCCCAGAGAGGTTCGAGACCAATGGTTGATTTATCTGCTGCATGCGCCATTAATCCTGCGACCACGCATGCCTCTGCTGAATAATTGATCTCTGTGCTACTGTAACTAAATCTGTCAAAACAATGACAACCCACCTCCCTCTCTTCCACTTCCTCTTTACCTCTCTCCTCACCTGCGCCTTGCCGTACTTCCGTAACAGTCAAGTTGTTCTTAAAAAAATTAATCTAGGATAGGCTTTTCAGCTGTCTGCCAAGTAGCGCCGGGGAGGGGAAGGGTTAGTTCGAGTGCAGCCTTATCACCCAACTTAGGTGTGTGACACTGGTGTTTAACCACCAGAGGGAGTTTCCCCCTGAAGTGTATATCAGGATTCAGAGAGGAAGCCCGGCCACTTGCCCAAACACACAAAACAAAATATAAAGATGTAGTTGACAGGGTACTCTGGCAATGCCAACACCTCCACTCTAGAGTCCTGGCAGCCAAGTAAGTGGGGGCTGAGAGCAGCGGTGACCTCCTAAGGTGATCAGCTCTCAGTTCTCTGTCTAGACCTCAACAAACAGCTGCTCAGTCTGGACCAGAAGGGAAACAATGACCCTTAATTTATGTTCACACCCCTCCCTGCTCCCTCCTTCTGCCTGTCTCTTTGACTTGTTTTTGCATACTGCATTTAAAGTAATAAGTACAGTATCTCCTTGAATGCCACAGTGCTATAAATCAAAAGAAAATAGACCTGTCATCTTAGTAAACAATGCATGGGACCAGTTATCATTAAAAACAAAAGAGTTCTGGAGGAGGCCTAGCCATGCATACGGATGAGGAAGAGACCGATCTACCAATCTCCTTGGCTCGTCCTGAGCTGCTAGCCGAATTTTAGAGAGGCACACAAACACATATGAATATGCACAAACACATCTGAGTAAACAGAATGAAGCCATACAAAAACAGTATCATTTTCTAATTTTAGGATGTCTCATGTTATCTTTATCGCTCATACAGAGGTTTTTTGCACGAAACAGAATGTAGAGCTGAAATATACTCGTATATCAGAAAGGTTATTAAAATAAACAGTGAAAAAAAAAAAGCTGTTCTAAAACATAATCTACACCACAGAACACATTTACCTTTCAAAGGCAGAAAAACATTGTCTTTTTCGCTTCTCAAAGTAAAATACAATGTGCGGTTATACCGGGGGAACTGGGTCCAGAAGACACTGAAAGACGTTGATTTCCTCAGACCTCAATGTACAGATAACGGCTTCACAAATAACAGTTTGATTATGATATTTACGCTGTATAATGACTTCTTATGACAAATAGCGTACGATCACGGAGTCATTCAATCATAACATGTTGGTCGAAGTGACATTACAAAGATTTAGGTCAGCGCTTGGAAAATGAGCTCCGGATTCGATTGCAGAGACGACATTGTTCAATGTCACGACAGTGCCATGAAAATTTAGCATCATTTGTTATGTAGTGCCATCAATGTTTATGACAGTCAATCCATCTTCAAGTAAGCTGTATGTCAACCTTTATGTCAGCTTTATGACACATGGATTGCATGAAATGTCATGGAATGTCATCTCTATGTTCCCAGGCGCCAGAGCACAAGTGACGGATACAACACATGAGAGAAAATTACAGTCTTTAACACATGTTTGCAGAGCAGGGTTTGATACGCTTCATGTAAATCAGGCACCAGTGTTTCTGTGCCCCTGTGTAAGGTGGCAGGCGGATGGCTCCCGGCAGCGATTTGCATGCAAAGCTGCATATCCTCCTTGCATAGCTGGGGCCCCTCAGGTGTAACTGAGTGGAGGCTCCTGGTGGCACTCTGCCCTCTCTATGCCCAAATGAGATTGGGCTGGAGTCTCCCTCATCTCTGTGCGCACACCTCCTCTTGCTTTTCCAAAGCAGGCACAGACACAGACACTGGAGGGAGATATAGAGGTCAGCAAGACAGACTGAAAAAGACAGACACAGAAAGAGTGGGAGAGAGATAGAGGGTCTGGTCTTTAGTCAAGAGACTTGGACTAACATTTACCCAGCTGCTGATTTCATGACACGCAATGAACACTGCAGCCAGATTTTTAGATAATTCCTCCTCTTGCTGATGATGACAGTAATGGAGACAGTCTCCTCCTAGAGCTAAAAGTTACTCTAAAGATGCCACAGTTTGAGAGCAATTGCTACAACCCATTAGCTCCTTGAAAACAAGGTGTATCCCTAAGTGATACTTGAAGAGAATGAAGATGGCCATACTTCTGTGTATACTGTACCTACCAACAGGCCTCCAGCACTAGTTGTGCTGTACAGTAATAGGCTTCGCTGAGGCCTGTAAAGTGCTGCGACTGCATTTTTAGAGTGGGTAGAATTGCAGAGCTACAGAGTTCGTAAAGGGGAATCTGGGAGGAGATGGAAAAAAAAATATGTGCAAACTAGAGTCTGTCTCAAGTCTTCTTTAAGTCTAATGCAGGTTGTTATCTGTCAGGGAGAGCTGAGAGATGCTCTCTTATCAACACACACACACATGCACGCTCTCAAACGCACACACACAGTATATACACACACAGACTTAATTAAAGTTCCTTTTTCCATCTGATGAACATGGTTGGGCTGTGTTGTCTGTCCCTGCCTTTCGATAAACTCATTCTGCCTGCCAGATATGAGCCAGCTGAGCTGTACGTGTAAAGCCTCTGTCTGCAGCTGCCATCCTTCACACACACTCGGTGACAGAGGGGTCCGGCACGTCCTCTGTGTGTTACATGAGGACCGACATGTTCCAAAAGCTCCTCCTACCGCCATCCCTCTTCTTCCTCCAGAGGCCCCAATGCTCTGCCCTATCTCATTATGTGGGCGAGATGTTTGGGGGTCTCTCTGTGCCATCCTTTCGCACTGTCAGCTAGCATAATGCCTCTCAGTGGGCGCCTAGCTAATGCAGCACACAGTTTGTGTTTGTGTGTCTGTGGGTGTGAAGAATTCCTCTCTCCTCTCTGCTGCTGGATTCTTTTCTCATAGCACAAAAATAAGGATGGGAAGGGGGCGGCTATTACAGTCCAGAGGGTGTCCAAACTAATGCACGATTCAAATGTCATTCAATTTTCAGCTGACCAGTGTAAATACAATACCTAGATTTGTCTATGTCTTTTCAATTTGTGCATATGGCTGATAGTATGAATTTAATTTAGTAGGGAGATTTACACAACCACATGACAGTGGGGCATTGGAGAGTGCTAGTGAGAGTTGCCATCCAGCCTGCAGATTAATAAAAGCCTGTGCAAAGATCTGGAGGATGACAAACAGCGAGCACCAGACGGCACAAAACAAAAGTAAAACAATCAACTTCTTGAAAAGGCTTAAATGACATTTAATATATTTACTGGCAAACATAAACATAAATTGACACCGGGAGGCTGAGGGGAGTGAATACAATATCTCTGATTGCTATTACTGGCATAAGCAATGACAGCATGCACTAGATTGGAGTGGTATATTGAATTTCATGTTCTTTGAAATGGAGTCTGAAATGTGAGATTTGTCTTTTGCCTCTGAATAGCTCTCGCCATCCCCCCCTGCACACCCCCCCACTCCTCATTCTCTCTCATTTGGAGACTGGCACATTCAGTTAACTAATGTGCAGTATATGGCAATGCTACACTATTACCCCATCCTCTCAACTGCCTGTCGAAAGGATGGAACATCAGATGTGATTTGGAGATGCTTTCTTCTTGTTTCCGTTTCACATCAGAAACATACCTGCTGGGAAGATTTTCTCTCTATAAATTTCTCCTATCTGGCACCGAAATGCTATTCATCTCATTACGGTTGATTGGGATCCTCATTACATTATAGAGCGTGCACAAGCATGTGCACGCATGTGTGTTTTCATGCATGTAAATAAAGACAAGAGATAATGAGCATAGAGAAGGAGAGCAAGAGAGAGCGATAGAGAGAAGGAGAGAAGGAAAGAGAATGAGGGAGGGCTCCTCCCTCGCTCATGTGTTAATGAGTGTGAGATGTGCTGAGGTCGCTGTGTTTGTTCTGTAATAGTGTGTTGCCGCAGAGCACCGCCACCTCAGGTGGGTGATTAGCAGTAATTATATAATTACACAAAATGTGATAATAAACAGCACAGAGGGAATCAGCTCCATCATCTACTTTGCTACACCTCATATATATGCATATACTCATTCTCTCATATACAAACAAACATAAAAATACACTTCTCGCTTTTTAACAAATGCACACATCTTCTATTTATGCACAGTCCTACACCAACATAGAGAGAGAGAGAGACGGACAAACCCGCTCGCACCCAGATAATTCCAACCTGATACAAAAAGTAATGGAACACTCACACTTGTCCTCCACTCGCACCTGTGAGTAAAAACCGATTTGCTCCCTGACACACAGTAACGGCCAATAAAACAAGTGCTGACTCGCTCCCAAAGGCAGCCGAGGGGAGCGGGGGGACAAATGAACACAAACTGGGAGTAAAAAGCCGCTCCCAGGAGGATTTTGCCTTTTCTGTAGTCCTCATGCTCTTTCCTGCTTGAGTGAGAAACACTATCTGAAAGAGCCCACAATTGTCCATCTCATCTCTTGGCCCGCTGCAAAAAGAAACAAGCGCATAAAAAAGAGAGAGCCAATTGTCTGATGCGTCCCTCAGCGCTATTGGGATCAAGTGAAGTGGCCTTTTCATCCTTAGGTCCACTAAGACTAAAAGCAAAATGTGTATATGTGTGTGTGTGTGTGTGTGTGTGTGTGTGCTTGTGTCTGTCTGTACAGTATGTCACAGTGACCTTTATCGGGAATATTTGGGTTTACATATGGGAAACGACTAAAAAGAGAAAGACTTACAAGAATTACAAGAACATGAATGAGCCATCCAGACGATTTAGTGGTGAGATGACACCTGCAGCGAGGGTGCGAGCGGTGAAGCAACAGTCAAAAATTGAGGAAGAGTGAAGAGGATGGAGGAAGGAGAGGGCAATGTCAGGATCCGGAGGAAAAATAGAGGATAGGGAGTGAGAGAACAGCATGGGGTGGAAGCAGGGGATAATTACTGCTAATAAAGCCTAATGGAATTCAGCCCTCACGTCAGGTGCAAGATGATCTGATTACTGCTGGGCAGCTGGGGGAAATTGGGAACTGATCCGTTAATCCCGCCATCCCCTTTTGTCTCTCATTCGATGTGAGAATGTGTATATCTGTATGTGTGTGTGTGTGTGTGTGTGTGTGTGTGTGTTCACAATATTGGAGAAGTATGCAAAGTTAGTTTAACTCAGTCTTGTAAAAGTGATGAACACAGCAAGCACAGTAATTTAAATATTTCACATTCAGTTTTTCAGTGTATATATTTCAATGTAGAAGTACAGAACTCTACAGTGTAACTGCAAATCATATTACATTTCATATTAGATTTTGTCTTCTTATTAGTGTGTGTGTGATGCATTTATTGAGTGTGAGGTACAGGGTGTATTCTTTGACAATCACTTGCTGTGACCCGTGGTGTCTCTGATTCAACACAGCCCATTATGCTCTCGGCTATAGTTTGTGTATGTATGTGCATATGCTGTACGTCTATGTGTGTTTACGTGCATGCTGTTTGAACTTTTCAACTGCCTCTCCCTCTCCAGGCCTCCTGCTGATGGCTGCTGACCTTGGCTGAATATCACAGTCTGGTGACACAGAGGTCAATGGAAAATGCTGCCTTTCCACATTACAGTGTGGTACAGTGTGTGTGTGTTGTATGTCCATTAGTGAGTGAGAGAGAGAATGAGAAAGATAAAAACAGATAGTCTACTATAACCTATATATATGTATATATATGTATATGTATATGTTTATAGCACCCCTGCAGGGGTAAGGTGTGTGTGACAGGACAGGAGCCTGTGCTGGCATCTCTGGAAGTTGATGAGTTGGGAGATATAAGTGTTTTGAGAAAGCACACATACACACACTTGCGCATCTAGATGAGTGCACGTATATGTACGCGGTTGTGAAGGCAAGCATCTTGTTACTGTATATGAGTGCATACACTCGAAACAATCTCTTCCTCATCTGCAGGAGACCATCTCCAGTCTGCCTCGACGTCTGTGATGTTTCCTGCTCTCATCTGGCTTCAGCCTGGCTGCTGCAGAGAAAAAGTTTCAGCATAGCGAGTTGAGAAAGGAGCAGGCGTCATTAGCCTGGGTGGAGATGCCTTTCTCAGCCTTCCTCTATCTCTCCATAGCACCTGCTCTGTCTCCAGATGAGATCAGGAAGGTGGGGCAGTGGAGGGCAAAGGAAGGGTGAAGCACAGGCAGGCTCGAAGCGGGAAGAGAGGCAGATGAGAGTGTAGAAGAGAGATGGGAAGGAGGAGGGCTGTGCACGGAAGATATCAGCCCATGCCTTGAACCAGGCTCGAGGCACTCGTTATCGTGGTTTGATTTCTTGCTATGCTGCTCCACATACTCAGCTCATTGTAATGGCTGTTGGGTGTGAACATGGACGTGGCAGCTGCAAGTCAAAGGGATTAGCCATTTAAAGGAGGGAAGATGTTTATTTTCAAGTGCTGGGCTTTTAGCATATTTATCAAAATGAACATCCAAGGCAACAGGGAAATAATATCAATCTAATCCCTGAGGAAAAATCCACTTCCTCCATAAAAAAAAAAAAACCCACAGTGTAGTCAAGTTAAACGAAACATCAACATGATGCATGTTAAGTCGTGGCCTTCCCAATGTGAAATGCCCCAGTAAATCAGTAGATCAGTAAATCACAGCATTTCAAACAGCACTGACAATAACAGTAGACATAACAAGGCCTTATTCTTAACCAGATATGGTCACCTTTCAGCATTTACAGAACCAAGAGAATTTTTACAAGCACCGGAAAGATGGAAGGCCCATATAAATCATTATGTTTAACATAATAGCACATTGACCTTGTGTTGTACTTTGTGTCATAGCAGAGAGCACACATGAGAATGGTCTTTTCATTGCTGTTTTCTTCATTTTAATCTGCACAAAAGAATACGCTGCCCCGACACATGACCTACATTATAAGCTGGGTAATAAAAATTATTGCACAGTGCCACAGTAATGCTTACTTACATCTATTTTGAATTGTAATCCGTTCACATGTTCACACGTTACATGTCTGAGAAGTGTTGCAATCATTTTCACAGCGGCCTGTCTTACCAGTAACACCTGAAGTCCCTAAACAACTGGTCAGAGTCTGTTTGCCTGTTCCATGTAAGGCCTTTACAGGTTCACATAGTGTGTAAAAAAGGTTTTATTACGGGCCAATCTGAGGGCTTGTTGTGTTTTTACAGAGTATCATCTCTGCTTGTTGTGTGAGGGTGGGATAACATATTGGATGTTTATTGTACCTGGAGTCAATGCCCAGGCCAGAGTGCTGCTATAAAACTGCCCTCTATAGCTGGCCAGTAGAGGCAGTCAACTGGGCTGCTGGCCTACCCAGGCCAGATGCCACTGGGCTTTATCTCCATTATGTGTTATATGATTGTACTTGTATCTTAACTGATTTGTTTGAAAAATATGAAAGTGAAGTTGAACTGGCTGCTAGGAGCACGTCTGTCCCCAATCCCCATTACCACCAGGTCGTCCTTGAAAGGTCTAAGATTCATGCGCACAGAGGGGATGTCTGCTTTGTTTACGCTAATATGTGACCTCTACCAGCACATACTAGTAGATCAATTAATGTTTATGGCACATACTATACAAACATCTGTGCATATGTGCAATACATTAACAAGCACACAGAAGAATAATGGCTATTTGCCAGACCCAAATTCAGCAGCGTCGTACTGCAACAATTCCCGTGCCTGACAGAGTGGGCAGTGTAGGGCTGAATTCTGGGATCCTCGCCTCTATTTATTTTGGGCCTCTTCAATTTTTTAAAGGGGAACCAAAGCACTGGCCAGAAGCACTTTAGAGACCCCTGCAGCTGCTGCAACATGAGAGATGAGCCTGGCTGAAACACACACAAACACAATCGCGCACACACATCACGTCAAGAGCTGGGCAGTGAGGTGAAATGCTGGGTGCTTAGGATCTGATGGACGCAGCCAGTCCCTTTCTCATCGATTTCTTCCTCAGACCATTTAGCACCTCTGCTACTCTGGGGGCCATGGCCACAGCTGTGTCTGTGTGGTCCAACAGCGCCAGCTTCACCCTGGCACGCCTGGTATGAGGATGGACAGCGTCTGAGGCACTTTCAGGGAGATTGTGGCAGCGTTATGGAGCCGAGGGGAACCAGCCCCTTCTTTATTGCTCTTTAATCAGAGCAGTGCTGGCTGGGTAAAGATCAATGATCTCTGAGTGTTAGCAATGACTGGGGCCTACAGCTCCCAATCAAGGGCCCCTCTCCCACCTAATGTTACATTTAATGAGCCAATTAGTCCACAATGGCGTGGCCGGCATCTTAAACTGTTGTTTACTCTGCATTCATTATTAATATCTCATAGTTAGGTATGAATAAAATTAAAAGGAGCAGCGAGACCATTAGCTCCCCATGGTGGATGCTTATTAAGATAGGATGCTTTGTTATCTGAGCAAGGGGTGGGGTGGTAATTGTTCGTGGTGGGCAGGATATGCTGGTTCAGTAGCAAGAGTGGTGTGATTTATACAACCTTGGAGATGTTGTTGCATGTGTGTATGAGAGATGGATTGGTGCGGTTTGCTCTAATGCCTGTGAGAGGAGAACAACAGCCTGCATTCAGTGGCGTCAGATGCTGCTTTAGTTCCCTCGTAAACACTCTTTCTGTTCTTGCCCTCTACTCCTTACCCTCTTTTTCTCCCTCCTTCCCTCCTGTTTTAACAGAGACCTCGGGGAGGGGGTATGCAAATTAGTTTTATTTCCCCTTTCTGTCATTCTGCCTCTCCTGTATGTTGTTTTGTTTCTTTGTTTTGTTTTGTTTTTCTTGCGAATCGGAGATAAAAGGCTACTAAGTGGTCAGGGTGGGTCTTTTTTAGAAACTTGTAGCACTGGGGAAAAAAAAAAACATTGATCAATAAAACTGGAGGTGAGTCAAAATCAAACACCTCCAACTATCGTCATTGGCATTCTTGTTCTGGCAAGGCCGGGTGTGGATACATGGGCACCGGGACCAGAGTCTGCTTGGGGGAGGGGGGGGGTTGTTTGCCTGTTTGGCTGTTCCTTATGACGAAGATAGAGTGAGAGTGTGTGTATATGGAGGCCGGAGCAGAAAAAAATAAATCAAAAAATCAATAAAACATTAAAATCGCTTCAGTCAACAGAGCAAGACCCAGCTGCATCGAGCAGCTCTTTCGCCCAGAAAGATTCTCTGCTGCTTCTGTTGATGGGAATGACTCCAGATATTCAGCAGGCAAAGCAGGGTACACACCTCAGAGGAAGGGCCTTGTGTTTTTCATTTGGTGGAGAGGAGACAATCGTCAATAGGAATAGAATAAAACATACTGCAACAATATTTGAATGTGATATAGAGGTTCCTGGCCTGAAACATAGTACTTATATCCAATCAGCGCAATTCTTTGTAAGAATTCATGGAATTAAATGATCAGTGAACCAATTTTGAATGCCTCTTACTGTCCCCGAGGCGAGCGGTTAGACAGATACTGGATGAAAGGAATAGTCATTAAATTATGACAGAAATCTGCTAAAGGCGATATTACAAAGACTAATAAATGGCAACATTTGTGTTAAATAATGTAAAGCACTTTGAATTGCCTTGTTGTTGAAATGTGCTATACAAATAAACTTGCCTTGTCTTGCCTAAAGTCTTCATCATCCATCGCTCCACTCCCTCATTCTTCTATTCATCTATGGGCTCCAGTTAGAAAGCAACAGGGTAAGCCTCTTCGGTTCCACTGCTCCTCGCCACTGAAGCAGTGCATAATAACTCATAGCCAACATCGTGCTGGAACGCGGCAGCAATTGCTTTCAAGCTCCCACTTAAAATAGTCCTGGTGACAAGCCTGCTGCTTTAAATAAGCGCCTCAGCCTGCTTGGAGAGGCTCCTTAATCCCAGTGGTGAGAGACACTCCAACAGGAAGACACTGGGGTGAAAAAACACTCCTGCACCAGAGAGACTGGAACAATTTACAGCAGGTGACTACGGGAAGCAGGATTCACCGGCAGGGCGAGATAGTGGGAGCGGCAGAGTGCGCGTGGGGGGTGTGGAGAAGTGGAAAGGGAATATACAGGTAATGGAAATGAGACAGCTTACCTACAAATACCTCAGTGCCCGCACCCACACCCCCTAAATACGTCCTTTAGGGGGGGACTCTAGCGGAAATTTACATTTTAAACAGGAGCTGCTCGAAACAGAGAAGGCCTAAAAATACCAGTAAAGAAAAAGAAAAATACACAAGTCCAGAAGGCAGCAACAAGGCCCCAAATATCGACAGTGGCGTCCCTGCCACTGCTCAGTTTCTGGATGGTATTTGTGCTCTCTGGCCTCTGTGTCTGTGTCCAGCTGTGGAGTGAGCCACACTCTGTCCCAACTACATGATGTAATCTTGGGCCAGAGAGGGAGACAAGGTGGCAGTGACGTCACCCAGCACCTCTAGCACCTTGCTAACATCCTCCCCACCCCACCCCACTCCATCCCACACACACACACACACACACACACACACAAGCTTTTCTCTGACAACAGTGCGTCCAGTACACACAGGGAACATTTTGGCTTGTCCTCCCTCACTCACAATGTTTTTTTCCTTCCTCTCTCTCATTCCCTCCCTGTCCCACCCTCTCATTCTTTTCCTCTCCCAGCTTTTATCCCCTTTCTCCCCCACTTTTCTCCCTCTCTGCCACCCTATCACTTCCTCCTTCCCTCCCCTCCTCGCGCTCCCACCCTCACTCCCTCTATACCTGAGGCTCTTGTTCTTTTATAGCAAATTGAACCTTTCACTCTGAAAGAAATAATTACTCTCTGGAGAGAAAGGGGACTGCCGTGGAATGCTGATATGACACACAATGTCACCTTGCCACTCAGGAGCTGCATGCACACCCAGTACAGACAGAGGGGGGTGGGAGGGGTGGGAGGGATGGAGAGAGCAGGTCAGGGAGCGGGTAGGGTGAGGAGGGTTATAGAATAAAAGTAACAGAAAGTAACAGGAAGAGAACGAGAAAATGCATGGGTGAGGGAAAGGGAGAGGGAGAGAAAATTGTGTCTGCATTGGTAAAAGAAAACAGGAGACATATAGAGAGAGAAACTACAAAGAGGACAGGGAGGGTATAGCAGGTAATAAGCCATGGGAAATGAGGAAAAAGTGAGCAAAAAAATATAATAGGAATGAAAATGAGAGGGAGGAGACTGACTGGAGATAAGTGAGGTTACAGGGCGAAAGTGGGAGAGAGAGCAAAGTGGTGTTTTGGGGTCAGAATGAGAGAGGAGTGAGGAGTGAGAGATAAAGAGAGCGACAGGCGGGGTGTGACAGCAAGAGCCCTTACTGGGGTCACACCAGGGATGGATCCATCTTCATCCACTGGCATTTGTGAGCTGGGGGAGCGAGAACAGCGAGAGCCGTGAGCCGGATCACTGCCATTTCCACTTATTACCCATCATGCCTTTCAGCAGAGTGGCCATGCGGTCATGCTCTGGCCCCTGGGAAGCTAAACGGCCCTCTGTGGGCTGAAGGGCAGAGGGGACGGAGTGGGTGGAAAGGAAGAAAAGATAGGGGGGAAGGATAAGGGTTTTGGACCCCATAATACTGCCAGAGACTCTGAGACAAAGCCAAGGGCTGGATCCCAACTTACTGTGGGTAAATCCAAGCTGTAGCAAGCCTAGTGCCAGGAGTTTCTGCCAGTGTTCATTTCATCAACAAGAACTATCACAAACATTTTTAATAAATAAAATTAAACAATAATATGAAAGGACAAACGGGCAGTCAGTCGTATTAACAGGTAATCTAATCTCAACACTCAGGCTACACTCCTGACTGATGATTACATGTAACCATAGTGACAGTACACCAAAAATAGTGACTGCGGTTACCTTAGGAACTACTTTTTTTTCTTTTTTTCTTCTTTTTTTACAGTTGAAGACACAAATTTGTCCATTACACTGTGATAAAACATGAATGTCTGATGACATCACTTTGCTTAAAGATGTATTTCAGTTGGTTTGGCTTTTCATGTACATATATAATGATGTCATTTTCCTGGATAGCACTGTGTTATTAAATGCGCCGTCACATTCAGGCTGCTGTTGGAATTTCATCAGAGAAAATTTTTAAGACATAACTGAAACTATTTGGGTGATTTTCTTCAATGGATTATGGGTCTGAATTAAATGGTGACATCATTTCATTAAAGACACACTCCAGCATTTTTACACATAAAGATCCGTTTACGTATCACAAGGTGGACTACTCAACACATTAAAACAGTTGTATAATGTGTTCTGGAGGTAGCTCTCTAAAGTCTGATGAAATAACCCCTTATGATGTCATCACTTTATCCCATCTTGGGCTTAAGACTTTAAAGTTTTTACCCCAACTTTATGGAAAGTGCAATAGTAAATCTCAATGTGCACAATTGATTACATTTAGACTGAATCTTATAAAATATTCACTTACTAAGACTTTGACTTAAGTCTTAAAATTTTTACATCAATGTTATAGAGATGCAATACTAAATTGCTGGAGTACCACTCTAATTAATTAAGATTAGACTAAATATTATAAAATGCTCACTCACTAAAAGTACTCTAAATTGTCTGGATATCAACTAAAACTGCAATAAAACTTGCGAGATGAAATGAGTAAAATGTCACTAAAAGTAATATGTTTTTTTATAAAGACCAAGACTGAAACTATATCAAAATCAAATGCCAAAATGAACACTGGTTCCTGGTTCATGCAGGGCACTTTATCAGCTTGGAGTAACATCATATTTCACATTAGATAGTGAGACTTTATGTGGCTATAGTGGTAGAAGTACAGTTACAATATGTTAACACGATTGATAGTGAATGTGAAAATGTGCCCAACAGGTTTGTGACTGGATAAACAGAAATCTTGGCAGTAACAACAAACTGTATAGAAAAAAGTAGTTTATATTTCTATAGTATGTTTCTGTATAATACCTGCACTGAGCCAGTTTACTGAGCCAGAGTACAATTAATCCCTTGTATCTTTATCGTGACACATCAGAAACAAAGTTAAAAATACAGCATATTCCTTAAGAAAGAAAGAAAGAAAGAAAGAAAGAAGGAAAGAACAAAACATATGCATATACATAGTGTATACGCCTACACACACCTCTGATAACAGCCAACCTCCACCACCTCTTCCACCGCGGCTTGTGAAATGAGGGCTATTTTTAATATCTGCTCTGGTGCTTTCTGAATAATGGGCAAATATTACTCAAGGTCACAACTCATTTGTCAGGCTTTGAGTTGAAGGAATGGCCCAGTGCACTAAGTCTAACATTCAGCTTTTATTCTGCTGATAAAACCCACAGTGGCTTTACGAGTACAAGCAGTTAAAAATGGAAGAATAACAGGCATCGGTAAGACAGAGGTATGTGGCAGAGAGTGGCGGACAGCAAAGCATGGAAGAGAATAATTTGCAGGGAAGGAAGGAAGGAAGGAAGAGGAACAGGGCTTAGGCTTGGACCAAATTGGAGAAAATCCATCAGCTTATTGCCTAGTGATGTTATAACAGAATGCCAAAGGTGGCAGGAAGGTGTGGCTCTGAGGATAAATCATGTTGCCTCTGCCTCCATGACAGCTTTAGTCACAGTGACGTCCACAAAGGGGCTGTGGTGATCAAACAGGAGCTGTGATGACTTCATCCAAATGTCACACAGGCAGTGCTACAAACACCCCGTGTCTCACTGGGCAAGCATTATTTGATCCTGGGAGACGTGCTCATGACAGGCCATAACATGACAACTAGTCTCATATCGAAGACGGTGAATGACAAGACACAGTTTGCCAAGTCTATCTATAATACATAGAATAGTAAAACAGATACAGAGGACATCACTACCAGGTCATGCCTTAAGGCTATATTATTAATCACAGGGGTTTGCAGTTTACTGTCATACAACTGTAAACTATTACGGTGCTCTGCCAGTATGTGCTTGCAGCCCCACAACCCCTGGTCTTAGGTTATTAAATCCTACAGCCCCCAGCATGCATCTCCGGCTAAGATGCTTCCATCCCTGGCCAAAGACTTTTATCTTCCTCCCCAGCACAGGCATGGCACCTCCGTGATGCTTTCAATTTTCTGCTCTGTGCCTCTGTGTTTTATGGGCCTGTGCAAAGGTTCCAGACTGACTAGATGGGCTGACCTGGACTCCCTGCCTGTTGGTGTGTGCGCCGTGGTTGGGGTGACATCAAGGCCACTGGCCAACCAGGGACAGGGCCACGCGACATGATCAGCCAACCACAGAACACCCAGACTCCCCCGTCCACGGATACACGGGAAAACATCATGCTCCACACAAGCTGGCAAACACATGCAGTGCTCTCACATACAGAGAGTAATGATAACACAAACCGCCAGACTGGGGTGACAGTTGCTTTAGTACAGAATATTATGGCTCTTCATAAGGCCCAGCCTTTGCTCTGAACAAGGAGCAGATTTTCAGTGGCACAGTCAAAGAGTCTGTGCTGGCCTTTGTTTTTGTTCCAGTTTCTGTGAAAACGGGTTATTCAAGGCTGAAAGGGAAATGAAATTCCATTCTAAACCAGACTCAAAAAATGTAATTACCTGTACACGCAGATGGATGGAAGGAGTAAACCACAGCAACTGTACAGTCTGAGCATCGGGAGGACATGGAGGAGCCTGGGTCTGCTTTTATGTTAAACAGCTAATAATGAACACCAGGTAAAAGCCACATCTTTCTTTCTGAGTGTCCTGTCTGCTTCCATTCATTGAGGCCCATCTTAGCATTAGCTCTAAATGGCTATTTATTGCATCAGTGACTTATCAGCGGAATATTAGATAGCGGTCAGTGCATTGTAGGTGGCCAATGAAGTGACCTCATTCAATAACAACCCTGTCTGACATCTAAATATACAATGTATGTCATAGTAAAATTATAGACAGCAGCTGCAGCCTGTATAACCCAGATTTATTATCTCCTCTGAGAATATGCAGTCTCTTTGCACAGAAACTATGTTAATAAATGTTTTAGGTTGGATGGAAGACATGAAATAGGGATTGGATGACAAAATAAATAACAGTTGTACCCCTCCTGAGCACCCATCTTCCAATGAGCACACATTTCCCACGACCTCCCATCTTCCTTGGCAGTTTCAGTTGTTTTTGCTGCCTCTTGGCACTCCATGGATCCAAATGAAATCATTACTTGGATTGAAACGCTCCGAAGTTGGCTTTTTTCAGGTGTAAATACAAGGTTGATGGGAAGGTAACTCAATAAGGAGGATTTAAAGACACAGTTAGCTGATGGCCTGATGGCCCAGTCCCATGCTGAAGGAGCCGCTGTCCTCCAGGACCTCTAGGTATCTCCCTGCCTGAAATGTGATTCGGTTCAGCTCCTCTTCATGCATTTATACCTGGTTGGAGCTGGCTGAGGGGGCAGAGTTCAGGACCCTGTCAAATCCCTCCTCAAACCCTGGGCTTCTCACACTATTAAATCTAAATCCCATGCCGGGTATGAGGCAAAGATGGAGGAACCTAGTTCCCCTGAAAAGGCTTGAATAGTGAGCAGAGGTTTTTCCTGTGCAGGGGAATATTGTGTGATGCATTACATCTCTCTACACAGCACCCATAGCCCACCGCTTAGCTGATCTTTGAAAGATATTGCTTATAAAAGAGATGACTCCAGGCGACGGCCAAGTTCTGTAGTTTTATTACACCTTGGGGCTACAGCGGCCTGTCTTTGGAGAGATAAGGTTGTACCCTTTTCATTTTGTATCCTCCGGCCGATATTTTAAGCTGGCTTGTTAAGGGCAGGCGAGCTGAGCGCTGGAACAGAGTTTGATGCATGGCTTTACAACAGGAGCCGGGCCCATAACGCTCAAAGGCCGATCATTACTGACCTTAATAGCCCAGTCTGCATCTGGGCTTGATTGATCGTGCCTAGCAGGTTGTGAAATGCGCCATCTGGAAGGAAGGAAGGTGAGATGGGCAAGCAGAGACGAGGGAGAAGGCAGGCAACACCAGCCGAGCACGGAGGAAGGTAGGAGAAGAAGAGAGCAGAAGGAGAGAGGGGAGAAAAAACACAAACCTAGACGATCTTGTACTGAAATTGATGGCCATAGTGGGATGTTGTAGAAACTTAACTGCACTAAGAGGCCCACCAAGCACCATAAACACTGTCCCTGACATAAACAACAACACTTAGCCAGACTAGGTGTATACAATATTCATCTGAGGAGCTGCTGCTTGGTAGCTCTTGTTTACTTGGTCTGTGCGCTTGGAAGAAATCAACATTGCTTAGGTGACACAGAAGGGTGGTAGAGTAAGTGTGATATGAGTTATGCGAATAAGTGTGATTTTGAATGTGTGTGTGTGTGTGTGCGTGTGTGTCCGTGAAGGATGTGTGAGGAACAGAAGGTGGTTAGGTCCACAGTGTCCTACTACAGCATAGTGCTTTATATCATGAAGTCTGCATAATGTATGATCCTCAACCACTACATTGGTGCCACGGATTATCATAAGGCACTCAATAGTACAACTGAGGCAAAAACATTGGTAGGTCACCGCTTTGCATAAATCCACCCTATGTGACAAGAAAACTGCTTTGAAATAACACAAGATCAACAGTAATTTCATATCACTCAGAAGCACCTTTCCTTCCAAATCTGCGAAAGCTTGTCATCTAGGAAGCGGCGCAAGGCGTCAGTCCTCCATACAAAGTTCATGCATAGTAACAGTATCACTCAAATCATTCATGTGCAATGAAATTTCACTGCTATAAATATTTAAGTTAGCAGAACACCGTTGAGCAGCCCTTTCGTGTCAGCTGAAGCTCCCAAGAGCCCATCAAGCTTGTGTTCTCCATTACCATACTCTCCTCTCAGTCAGTCAGTAATGGTAGCTACAGTAGGGTGAACTAATGTGTATCTGGTACAGAAAAAGGACTTTGACAGACTCCCTTTTGCACTTCATTAGACCAATTATTTGGCTTGCTGAGTCATTTGACCCAGCCAAATCAAGTGAGTTATGATAAATGCAGAGAGCGTTATACTGCACTGTGACTTTTGACATCAATATGTTCATATTTCTGCATTTGGAAGAGATGCCAGTACATAGAGTGATATGTAACACACCATACTGCAACTTGGGCGTATAAAAGTGTTTAACAGCAAATTTACGTATGCTGTAATCAGCATCACAAAATGTCTTTGGGGCCAACTTTATGCGAGGAAAGATGAAACATCTGGTATGAGGTAGGTTAGGAAAAAGAACAAGGGAGAGAGGAGAGGGCGAGATATATGCGCGCACTATGCTTACAATACTTGTACAGCATTGCGTTGTGTGTGTTGCTTTTATGCCTGTGTGTATGTGTGTGTGAGAAAGAGATCAAGAAACAAGGACTGTGGGCTTGTGCATGTGTGCATAAGATTTCGAAAAACTGTTTGTGGGAATGCACTGTGTATGTGTGTGTGTGTGTGTGTGTGTGTGTGTGTGTGTGTGTGTGTGTGTGTGTGAGAAAGGGGAAAGGGATGACAGAGGGCCAGGTGGAACGGAGACTTCTGTCGCTGACTCAACACCTTTCTCATTTTATTACCAAATCATCCATGACAAACAGCTCTGGCGTTTGGCAAAGGTGAGGCAGGCAGGATAAGAGCTGGGATGAGAGCAGAGGAGGTCACCTCAATGCTGCAAACATTGCATTGGTAATGCAACATGTCTGTGTCACTTCAAATGTCACCTTTACATGATGCAGTCATCCATGTGTCATTTTTACTGTAGATACGCCGGGGTGACAGTGATGGCCCTTACTTCCTATAGACTTACACCATCATGACACAAAAGGCTGGCGATGGAGAAATCTTATCTCCTGAGTGACTACCAAAAGAAAATGCTTGGTGACAACACAATCAATAGAGCCTGTAAAATATGAAGCAATCATTCTTCCTGAACATTCAAAAGCAAGTCAACCATAATAATGAAAAAAATATTTTGAACTATGCTAAAATGGAAGTGTTCTTGATCTATTTATTGAACAATGATAATAACATATCAGTTACTCTTTATAAAACACTGTTGCCAACAACAATAAAAAAAAAAGACTTAAGTGGAAATCATATCCAGCCTCTTTTTTTTTGTACCTCTTCATCTCGTTCAGCTACACCTGCTTGTGAATTCTTGTTCTTGAAACAACAGCAAGATTACTTCTGACCCTTATTTGGTGCCAGTGTTAGATTGGGCAGATGTTCGGACAGCTCAGTGCTGGGGAGCGCTGTTAGAAGGCAAGCCTGCCATTCTTTGATGTCAATGAGACAAGCCAAAGCATTTGCGGCTACGTGAGAGGGAGCAGATTAGCCTGATTGACGGCTATAAGATGCTAAGGATGGAGCTTGAAGCGCAGCAAGCCAGGGCGTTGGAGTGGAATGGAGTTCATTCATGAGTTACGAGTCTGTTTCAGCGATGTAGTAAAAGACGAATAAATCCTCCCAACAGCCTGTGAAAGAAATACAACCTCAGGCTTGTGATGGAGACTCATACAAGACAACAGGCAGAAGACTGAGACACTGGCGGCTGACACAAATACAGTATGCCAGAAAATCTAACCTTAAATCAACACCAGATATAGTAAACAGCAAAAAAATACACATCAAACTGCCATGCCACTTCAAACAACTTTTTTTTTTTTTCCCACAGACTTTAATATTTTACCCACAGTCAAGACAGCACTGAAAAACAGGCAAAGAGTAGCCCTGAAGACTGTCACACTCTCCTTTGTCAAGTTTATTTTTCAAGGAGATATTCCCTGCTTAAGAGGCCGAGGGAACTCATGTGAAGTCCTGGACAGACAAGGAGTACGCTGATATAAATACCAACACAGTTAAGAGCTCTTCTCCTCTGCCTCACAAGGACCCGGACCTGCAAGGACAAATGACCGTCCCTGATGCTGTCCCTGAGTCCCTGTGCTAAAAGAGGCCAGGTTAAGGTTAAGAGGACCTCATCCCACCATCCACCACCAAGCTGCATTTAAACTTCTCCTCTCATGAGAAGCCTAAGGATCAGATAACCTACTTTACACGCGGTATTATCATGCAGGTACAGTAACATTAAGGACTTTGTCTGAGGAAGAAAATATGAGAAGAAATTAAACTACTCAGAAAGATTTTAAGGAGAAGTCTGATTAGTCTGGTTAGTTTTTAAGTGTCAGTAAAGGATGTCCCTTGACTTCCTGTTTATTATTAGACTGACTAGTGTAGAAACTCCCAGTGGAGACCAAGTGTTAGGGATTAACATGTCATCACAGACGGGGGGAACACAGACATTTTGACAGTTACACTCATGAGCCGAGGCTTCATCTAACACCTGCCTCACACCTCCTGTCCAGAAGCGCACCTGTTCTGACACAGTGTGAGGCTCAGAGCTGTTCCTGGAGCAGTGTTTACACCTGTCCTAGCCTCACAGCAACACACCACGACGGGAAAGAATGAGAGGGGTTGAGGATAAGGGAAATCAGGGAAAGAGGAAGATGCAAAAACAAGAAATTGATGGAAATTTCCTGTGGAGAAGCTGGGGTGGAGTAATGGCAACGCCTGAGCACGCTCAGCAGCGCCGTGGTGTCGAGGTAACATTGATGCATGGTGTGACCTTACTTGTAATGCCAGCCTTAATCTACGCAAGTGGAATAAATGAAGTGGGGCCGCTGCGGACGTGTCACCCAGACTTATAAAGACAAATCCACCACCGCTCTGAGCTGTGTACATGTATTCATAAAAGTCAGAGAGACGTCTCGACAGAGTGGAGTGCCCAGCATTGCCGGCTGGCTGGCGACGAACACATCCTAGCTCATGGTTGTCATGGCTGCGTGGAGCTGTCCATCATTAGGCGAAACACACAAAGAGGGTAGGGGAGATGTGAAGGTGAAAAGTAGACGGCAAGGGAAAAGTCAGATGAATACAATCGAGCGAGAACGTAAAAAAAAGCAAAAGATGATGAAGTGTTTTTAGTTTGGTTTTATATTTCAGACAGGAGGAAATTGTTTCGAGGTTTAGGTGTTTCCATTATGTACCAAGAAACAAACAAAAAAACAGTCCAAATCCCACTGAAACTTGGAACAGGAGAAGGCCACAAGCCCTTAGTCTAATGACTGATGTGATTTGGCTTTTTTCTGAGTGGGTCAAGAATTTCCACACTATATAAATCTTAGTTTATGGCCTTTACTTAAAAATATGATCAATACAGAGGTAAGCAATGGAGTATCCTTTCCCTAAGCTTGTGTGAGTATTTGAAAATGATTTGTGAGGACAGTACTTAAACCTCACACTCATTTGAGACGAACTGCTTTACTGCAAATCCCAGTGTGCTGACACTAACACAACTTGTCATAACCACTCATTACAGTTTAATGACGGATGTCCTGACAAACAATGTTTTCTCCAGGATAGCCGACTGGCTGTCAAGTTAGCTGCAGTCAATTCATACTTGGCTAGCTTTATTGGCATGTAGTTCAAGTAAAGAGCCATCATTGATCACTGTGTGTTTAGTCAGTTTGTTTCCGAGCAGTGGGAGCTGGATGGATTGACAACAGGCCTACCTACCCTTGATAGATGCTACGCTGACAGTGGACATATGGATGCTGAGTACTGACACATGCGAGGGGCACTGGCATAGGGGTGTGTCTAACATGCCAACAACCCCACATCCACTATGAGGCCTGCTAGCCCACTCCCATTCAACCCCCCTGCCCCCTGTCCACTCCTTATTCTGACATGGTTGTGATTAATGCCCCAGGCCAAGATGATGATAATAATGATCATAATTAATCAAGGGTTCCCTGGAAAAGATACCCGGACCTCTTTTCCCCTGTTCTCCCCCTTCCTCTCTTTCTCTTTCTCCCTCTCCTCCTCCCTTCTTCCTCATCTCACTGACAGGTCTGAACCTCGGCCCGGCAGAAAGAGCCATGCATTATCCTGCCATCACCACTTCTATTTATATCACACCGTCCATCACTATCACTTACTCTCCTCCACCCGCCTTTCCTCTGCCCGCCTCTCCAAAGTGGAGTTTTCTTAAAGCTGCCCCATATTTCCTGGTGGAATAACGCTGCCTATGCAAATGGCTGGGAGTCAAAGAAGCAGCCTAGGTGACAGTGAGAAACTAACATCATCATTTTTTAGACATCCACTGAAACAATGTCCAAAACAAAAGCCACCACCTTTTGCTGCCTGAGGCCTGGTAGGAATCTCTCTCTTCCATCTGCGATGTATTCCTGAAGGTTCGACACATTATGTGTGTGTGTGTGTGTGTGTCTGTGTGTGTGTGTGTGAGAGAGAAAGCATTTCTGTGAGGGGAGTATGTGTCTCTCACAGAGATCTAGAATATATGCAGTGGTAGAATGATATTTTAAATTCCTTGGCGGCTGCCAGGTAACAGTAGCCTGGGGCAATGGAAAAGTTTTTTTGTCTCACCTTCTCTTTATTTCCCCTGGTGAGGAGGATACAAAGCTCTTTTGCTCGGCTGAGTCGTACGTGCCAGGCATGTGTTGAAAACACCTCCCTCCTCCCCAAGCTACTCAAATGCACATTGCATACAGCCTGTCTTTTTTTTTTTTTTTTTTAAATCTTAATGTCTCTTAATACACTGTGTCCAAATTCAAAGGTAGATCCAAAGGAATAGGACTGTAACTAATGATTATTTTTAATATTGATTAATCTGTTGATTATTTTCTCAATTAATCGATTAGTTGTTTGGTCCATAAAATGTCAGTGAAAAATGTTGGTCACTGTTTCCTAAAGCCCAAGATGTCTTCTTTTGTCCGGACCAGCAGTCCACAACTCAAAGATATTCAGTGTATGGTCATAAAGGACTAAAGAAATCAGAAAATATTCACATTTGAGAAGCTGGTGTCAGGATTATAAAAGTAGCTGGTGATTAATTTAAGAGCTGGCAACGTATCGATTAATCGACAAAACGTTGCAGCTCCACTAAGGACCTAAACGCTGGTGCTGACAGTGCTTACACATCACACAATGCATTAATCCCAGACTCAAAAATATAAGGAGGTGTCACCAAGTGCAGCTCTGCTTAAAAAACTATAAACACTCAGTAATGCAATGAGGTGCTTTCTGTTGTTGTAGCAATAGGCCACATCTTGCCTGCTTTTCTTCTCTAAATGTCTTTCTATCTCCGGATTTTTGTCACTTTGCGTTCTGACACATTGCCTATCTCAGTCTGTATTTAGGGCTTTGCTGGATCACAGTGAAATCACTGCACTTACCAAATCCCCCTGTACCTCTGTGCCAGGCCCAGCCGCCCACGACAGATCCTGCTATAGAAACAACTGCACGACATCATCAGAGCTCGACCCACACACAACAGGAACAAAGAAAGACCTACATTTACCCCTATACCAACCAGGTGGCCTACATTTCAAAATTGCATAAGATACAGGATCTTTTCTGGTTCTTCGTTTGTGCAGTTTTTCCTCATGCGATACAAAATGTCTCACCAGACACTTCAGCCAAATTGAGTTCTTAAAACAAACAGATACATTATCTGTTATCATTATCGTCATCGCTGACGTTCAACCCAACCTAAACACATATGTACTAAAAATGCATAACAGATCTGAATCCATTTGAGGCAGAAGAGCACTCTGCCGATTCACAGTGCTATTTCTCTCTGTATAAGTGCCATAATGCTTTATGATCTGATTCCAATTCTATGTTGACACCATGAAACTAAACTGTTACTGTTCTCAGCAACGGTAAAACACAAACCACATTTGCTCCATAGCCCAAGTGTCAAAGCGCCTATGGATACATTAGGACCAGTGTCCTCCCCCATGAAAAACAGTGGCCACAGTCAGAAACAAAACTTTGAAAAGATAAGGTTAAGGGGAGGTGGGTTTGTAATAATTGTGAAAAGCAAAGAAATCACATTGACTAAAGCTGCAATACACATCCATGCGGATAAAAAAATATGACAATGGCAGACAGAAAAGGTAAGATCTTATTCATACCCAAGGTCATATGAACACAGTAGTCAAATTAACTGACAGCCATTGACTTGTGTGAGAGGTCACCCCTCCTACAAAGGCCATGGCCAACCCACCCAGCAGAGACCTTGAGCAAACTGCAAAGCAGCAAATGATGAACTGACTGATGTACAGACAGAACAAAAGAAGGGAGAAAAAGATGATGGAGGGGTGGGAGGAAAAGGGGAGGGGAAAAGGGAGAAAGTCTCTGGAGTCAGGGGAACAGGTAAGGCAGACGTTGCTGGCAGCAGAGCAGTCATCTTCAGTCATTGGGGCCAAAGTGAAGTGCCTAGAGGCGATGACTGCGCAACTGCTCTACCAAGTCTGTGTCTAAGAAAGTCTAAAATGAAGGCTTCTTATCACAAAAAAAAATACAGTACGTCTCCAATGAACACAGAGATGCTGTTGATAACCTTGCACTTGTGCTGAGCATCATCTCTCCCCAGGAAGCTGAAGGCAGAGAGGAAATATTGACAGAAATGTTTTCAGATTATATTCTCATGACTAAATCAATACACAGATGGGCCATCTCTTCAGAAAGGAGTTAAGATGGAGTCATCGTGAAGGTCAAGCAGTTAGCCCATTAAAGAGGTAGCTAGGCATGCGATTTGGCAGCACATCTCTACCTCCTCCTGCATGGAACGGAGGTAGCAACCTTGAGGAGTTGATTAGCGGTAGAGACGGCTCCCACGACACAGGAGACCCCCGCCTCATAAAATCCCGGGCGCGGCAGCAGAACAAGGGAGCCTGGGAGAGGGGAACTGGAGGGAATTCAAGGCAGAGGAACTGCCTGCCTGCCTCATCTTTTACAGGACAAATTAAAACCACAGCGGAACAAGTCATAAAACAGGAAATAATGAATTCAATTATACTTTTTAGTGTTTAGGGACTGCTGGTGAGATGTGCTGAGTGGGCATCACAAAGCGCGTGCACATCGGCGGGCACAGGCTGATGACTATGTTGGTGGCGCTGAGCTCTGCTGAGGGCTGCGTGTGTGCTGACTGCATGTCTGCATGCCCCTAGGAGCTGTTTAGACCTCGACAGGGCCTTCATTAGCAAATGAATGACTCTTAATTGGCCTGGCAAATACACAGGATGCTTGTTGAATATAGGGAGTTTTTTTTTTTTTTTCAGCCAGTGCTTGTACTTCTACACAGATGCACAAATACACAAAGTCTATACACAGCGAGATACAACTAAACTAGCACAGAGGCATGCTTTAGCGCAGGCAATACTGACAATAACTGTCATGTCATCAAAATGACAGACAATTCAAGGCTTTGCAGTGCCAGGTTCAAAAGCAGGGCTTCGGCTGTCAACAAAGGATTCTGACAATGGATTATGGGACATATTCTCTTTCTTCAGCCTATCTATACTTCTCTCCCTCTACCTCCCACCACCTATTTTTCACTCTTTTTCAATCCGCTCTAGCTTGTCCCCTGGCATTACTAACACCTCAGCGGGAGGGAGAATCGCAGACAAGAGTCCTGGTGTCCTAGATTCAGCAACACTGGCAGGAGTGCGGCACATACTGGCCTGTCCTACTAGCTGCCATATAGGACTCAAAAATCAGACACACACACACACAGCAGTCCAGTTCAAACACAGTACAGGAGAGCCCACAGAACCCCCAGTCACATAAACACACATATACAACTGATGATAAAGGGAATGAAATGTGTAATGTTAGAATTATTACATGTTTGTTATATCAGTAATGTCATCAGCACGCTCTTTTTTTTATCTGTGTTTAACAATGCGTTTGAGTGAGTTAGCAGATAATACAAAGATATACAAAGAAAACACTGTGTAGATGGATAAACATATTGATTTATGACTTATATATGTGGATCTATGAGTAAATAAAAGCCAGATCAAGAAGGGGGAAGAGAGAAAGAAACTAAGAAAGAAAGACAATAAAAAGAAAGAGAGCGAGCGAGAAGGTGAGAAAAAGACAAAGAAAAAAAGCACAAATGTGTATCTAGGGAAAGTCATTGTCCCCTCTATGCTCCAGCCCCTGGTGCCACTCACCCACTGCCAGCCTGCCAATTAAAGCCCTGATTAAAACCGACAAAGTGTCTCCAAATGAAGAAAGAGCTGTTGGAGGTCTTAACTGCTGAAGCCTGTCAATTACACTGCCAGAGGAAAGTGATGAGGGAAGAGCAAGAGGGTATAGCAATGACACGCAAAGCAGGGGGCATAGATGAATATAAGATCTCTCACTCTCGACGCTCCCCACGCTCCCCCTGAAAGATGGATAATGTGTGAGGAGGAATTTTAGTTAGAAAACAGAGAGGTTGACTTTCGGGTTGTTGTTTTGTTCCTTCACCCCCAGCCTCCAGATCTTTTCTCTTATCTTCAGTTTTTTGGGTTCGATTTGAAAATAAAAAAAAAGGGAAATTAGCATACAAATGCTAATATATGTGGGGAAAACGTGTCGTGCTAGAGATATCACAAACCAGTACCACGGTGTCCTTTTTGCTACCTCTTGTTGCATGTTGTTCTGTAAGTCATAGAAGCCCCACAGTGATAGGCTCAACAGCAAAGCCCTCAATCCCAGATAAACCACCCACAGTGTACATCAGCTGCTAAAATATGATGGTATTTGTGAGGTCATAAATCTTGTTTTAGCGGGATGGGAAGAGAGAAGAAGCCCTAGTCTCCCCTGCATCGTTACAGCTGCATCCCTGCGGCCCATTCCACCCCCATTTAAGCTAAATGTCAACTTTTCAGCTTTTTTTCTCCTTTTGCTTCCTGCAGTTGCCATTTGTTTTAACACAGGGGGAGGAAAGTAAGAAAATAAGTCAACAGGAAGAAAACTACAAGAGTTTGTTGTCAGCGGCTTTCAGGGCTGAGTGGATGGCCAAATGTTCTATAGTTCATGAAGAAGAAAGAATCCAGTGGAGAGTAAATGTGGAGATAAAATGGATTCCCGATCTGTCTGAATCTCTAACCCAAGAGCCAATGATATAAGTAATGAGGGTTGGTATTTGTTATAACAATGTCTTGTACCTTACTGAAAGAACAATTTCACGTCCAACTAGAACTCTAATACCCTAATACTTCATAAATGTTATTATTATTTAGACATTAATCATCATTAAGAATCCTAATGATATTCTTTCAGTTTAATTATATTGGAATGGGTTTTTTTGTACTCAGTGGTGCCAAGTGAACGTACTGCAAGACGCTCTGGAAAGGCGCTCAATCATTTACAGCCAGATGGCTGTGGATTAAAAAGTAACTGGTGTGCAAATTCACGAGGGTTGTGTGGAAATAGGGATGCACCTTGGCTATAATATTGTCACTGTATGAGTTCCCAAACATGATGAAAAATATTGTAGAAAGGCTTAATATATGTGTCCTTTTGACCAGTACGGTGGCTTTGAAGGATGTGTGAAGTGAAACTCCGCAAACTGTACAACTGCCAACATCCACCATTAAAAAGAAGATAGCAAAGCATCAGTTTAATTTATTCATGCTTTCTGCTGTTTTTTTGTTATAGTCACCTTTTAAAGAGTGGTCTGTTGTTGTGCCGTGGGAGGGAAAGATTGTGATGGTGTCGGGTGAAAAACAACGAACAGATGAGAAAGTGCCTCCATGCCTCATAAAACAGAGATCGCCATAGAACAACCATTTCCTCTCTGCACATGGTGAAAAACACTGCTAGAGGACAGACAACAGGCTGAGGCGGAGGAGCCAACGCACTGGCCATCTGATAACATTAAGCCCACTGAATCCTACCACTCATAGCCTCTCTTCTTTCTTACTCTCTCCTACTTTGCTTTCTGTATTTCTTTTTCTTGCTAGCAGATGAGGGCAGAAGAGAGAAAGGTTGAAAAATGGAGACTGAAATATTAGGGAAAAGACTGACAGTAAGACAGAATGACTGACAGTAAGACAGAACGAACACAGGGGGAAAGAAAGACAAAAAGAAAGAAAGGCGTGAAACAAGAGAGATGGTAAAAGCTAGAGAAAAGGCCCTATTTTTCAGACCAAGCTGAGGCCCTAAGGGGCATGCATTAAACACTGTGTGAGGCAGACCTCACCCTTTACTACTCTATTGGCTTATTCAGAGGGGAAGCAGCCGCTGTTAATATTTCATGGGCCAACCAACAGTATAAGCAGGTGTAAGCTCACCGGAGATCCCTACACCCCCCTCACTTTCTCCCTTGGGTCAGACTTCAAATGTGTCCTGTCGCATATATATATTTTTTTTGTGTTTGGATCATGTGCTGTACATGTTTCAGCATGTCGACATGTGACACTACTCAGTCTGTCTGTCTCTTTCTCCCTTTTTTTTTGACAATGTGGAGTAAATGCATTGAAGAGCAAGGCTGAGTGGTCAACACGCTCATTCAGTGGATTAGTGATGGTAGCCTCTATCATTGAACTGAAGAGGTGTAGTGCTGCAGAGAGGGCTTATTTTTTCCAGCAATGTGATCTACCTGTCCACCACTAAAGCACGTAACATCATAAAGCTGCCTTAACATGCATCCTGTTAGGGTACCACATTATCTTGAATAGAAAGCAGTTTCCCATTATCAAGTCAGATGACAAATAGGCAGAGGGTATAAACAGTAGATCATTACACCTTAAAAGCCTTGATATCATAGGCCAGACTTGGTCATTTCGCCTTAAAAGTCCTTTGTCCACTGCACCAAAACAGGGCAACAGACTTTTGTCTTTTAAGCCAATCATGAGCCTTTAATATGCAATTGTAAGATGCTGTGTCAGACATCTATGAGTGCCATCCCTTGCTGGCACCTCTCAAGTGTCTGCATGAGTTGAACAGAGAAAAAAAAAAGAGAAGAAAGAAAAAGCGGGGCAGAGCCTCAAAAGACACACAATGAATCCAGTGCTCTGGTCTTGGCTCTAAGAGGCACTTTGCTGACTGCGTCCCCTGTGTGCCAGAGCAGGAGGACAGTCCTTTGTGTTGCAGAAGTCTTGGGCCACTGAATTCCCTGTTTCAGCGATTCTTTACTAGGGACAGATCCCGAGAGGTGCTGCTTTCTCCCTGGGCTCCCCCACTGTGACTGACATCAACCTTCTGTTCTCATGTAGAGGGGTAAAAATGGGCCACTATCTGACCCATTTCACTTCACCGCTTGAACCCAACTGTCCTTAAAAGCCTGATGTGATGACAAGAGAGGTCACCTATAATTACTTGATGAGCGCCAAGAAAGAGTTGCAGAAAATAAGTGGTTCAAGGAAGCAGAATAACATCACTAAAACTCTTTAAAAAATGCATAATGTCAATTAGCTTAAAGGACCTGTTTAGTTTAGATTTAGTGGCATCTAGCAGTGAGGCTGCAGATTGCGACCAAATAAATACACCTCACCTCACTATCCCCTTCCAAACATGTAAGAGAACCTTCGGTGGCCACGAAACTTGTGAAAGATGTGAAAGACGCTTTCTAGAATCAGTGTTTGATTTGTCTGTTCTGGGTTACTGTAGAAACATGGTGGTGCAAGATGGCGGCCTCCATGAAAGAGGACCTGCTCCCTATGTAGATAAAAAGGCTCATTCTAAGGTGATGAAAACACGACAATTCTTACTTTCAGGTAATTATACACTAATAAAACATACTTATGAATTACTTATGAATATTACATTCTATCTCTGCCAAGTGCGTTCTGCTTCATGCCACTAAATCTTACACACTGCTCCTTTAATGTAATGGCACTGTTTTGTTTTTTTCAACATCTCTCGTGTAAAAGGACCAGACTCCTGATCAGTCTCTCAGTCACTACTCAGCTTCAAAGTCGTTCATCATACCGTTCTTTGACTGAGAGCACACAAAAATTTGCAGAACAAGAATGGAATCAAGTGCTTGCGACCAGTTTACACGCTGGCCTCAGGCAGCACGTGGTGATGGAGAAAGTTACTGTACAGGTCTGTCCCTCTGAAACCATTACAGCCCGTCTGGATGGAATTGTTTTCATAAGCCTATCAAATTCATCAAGGGACTTTTTATGGGGTCATAAACCAAGGCGTGATAAATACAGTGCCTCAGGTCAAAGAGTTGTAAAGTACTGATATTCATAGTGCGGCACGGATCAGGGCTAGACCAGCTTAAGGCAGGGCAATTATTACTCTTGAGAGTGATGTCAAGCCCTGGATGGCAAGGGTTAGAGCATTACACTAGAAATACAGGTGGTGATTAACATCTAATATTGTAATCTCCCACACAGTCACAGAAGAGCAATATCAACAAACAGTTTAGAGTGACAGGAACAATGGGAGGGAGAAACTGACTGAGCTGCTGTCTTAATGAATAAATCAACTCTATGACATGCTTGCAGATGGCGAAAAAAACTACTGGTTTTGATAAAACTAAGGAAAAGCACCACTCACATACTGTGGTTCAGAGTTCTAAACTCACTTTTGATTTTGAAGTAAAGTGGTCAGATTTTGACTAAAAGCGTCACTCACAATGCCCCTCTTCTAGTAAGTGTCCATCTGATGGATGAGCCAGATGGGATAAGGCTTAGATGACGGTGCAGCTGCAGGGGTCAGATGGAGAGGTAGAGAAAGAGGGAAAGAGAGAGAGAGAGAGAGCGAGAGACACTGAGCAGCAAATGAATGCAGAAGCCGTAGAACACCTTGACAGGCAGATATCTTGCTATGCACGAGATCCACCTCAGGGGACGTCTGGCTAATTTCCTGTGAAAACAGCAGACTACCGAGGCAGCAGGCAGCGGGTGGAGGTATAACAGAGAACAGGGAGGAGGTAAACTATTTTCAGTTCCTAGAAAAGTCTCATCAGAGTTTTTTTTCTGTAAGCAGTACTGACATGGGACAGGTGGACAGTGAGAGAGGTGGGGATAGAGGGATATGAAGGGCAGTGGTAGGGTTGCGCCTGGGCTGAAACAGCTGTGATGGAGACCCCTCCCTATTTGTGATGGCGCATGATTATTCAGCATGGCTCCTCATCTGCATCTCGTTTGGGACGCACTGGCCCCATCATACTGTCTGTCTTTCTGCAGCCCCAGATCCTAGTGACAAACACTGTCAAACACACTTAACATAAATACATTAACACTTTAATCCACTTTCTTTCTCTCTCTCGCTCACTCACACACAAACACACACACACACATACAAACACAAACACACACACACAGCCTCCAGTTTCCATACCAAATGGCACCAGGGAGAGATAGCAAATGACAAATTCTGTTCCATATTCTCTGTAAGGGAAATATGGCTCCCCATTCTCGTGACACATTTGATATACAGCCATTGCAAATTAGCCATGAGGCTGCAAGTGTGGAATGAATTGATATTCCAATCATCTGCATGATATAACAGCACACAGAACAACGGCAAAGTCATCTGTGTCGCTTTGATTACTGAAGTACACAAGCAGGAGAATACAATTGTCTGTCTACACTAGGAGCATACTTGTTTCCTAGCAAAGGCCTGCGTCTAATAGAGGCAGCCTCCAATAAATTTGTACAAATATTCCAACAGAAACAGGAAGGCTGCTTCATCAGTGGGATGTGTTGATAAACAATGGTGATCTCTATTAGCAGACGCCGCTGTCAAGGACGTGCATGTCAGCCCCACCAAGCAGAGAGAGGCGAGAAAGCGGAGGGCGAAGGCGAGACGGGGGGAAAAGAATGAAAGAAAAAAAAGAAAAGAAATGGAAAAGAGAAAACCAAAAAAAGAGGTGAAAGAGTGAAAACTGGGGTTGTTCTCAGAAAGGTCAGGCTGATTGTCTCTGCCCAAATATGCTGGCCTTTTCAAAATTAACTTGGCAAAGGCGATATTTTCCACAAAGCCGGCATCATGAATCAAAGAAGCGTCTATAGTTCATCCCTGAAAGCAAAGCAACTTCCCTCCCTGTGTGCTCCACTCGCTCCACTGACACTCCACCCTCCCGCATAGAGCTGACATCTTCAGTAATTATGTAATTAACACCATGGCAGGCCTAATTTCAGAGATAGTACGTTATAATTGCATTTAGTCGTTCATTAGTTAGGCCAAACATTCGATACACTGTGCGCAGGTGCGGAAGGGGGCCAAAGGCTACTTGTTTTTTGGAACGCAATTGCGGTGTCAATGGCTTGATTGGTTTCTGCTTGATATCGCTGACAGGACAGATTTTTGTAATTTACCAATAATTACCCGCGCTCTCTGATACAATAAAAAAGTCACTGGTCTCTGCTAAGATAAACCAGTCAGGGTGCATTTCTTCTGCTCCCTGCTGCCCAGTGGTCAGCTTGTCCGGGGTGAATTGTGTCTAATAGGCTGTACCAGACTTAAGTAAATATTACAGAGGTCAGCGGAAAAAAAAAGAAAAAAAAAAAACTAAAGCGAAAGTCACAAAAGAACAGGACATTTTGTCTTCCTGATGCAGGTGTAATACTGTATCAAATAATACTAAAACAGTCATTAGCTCAGTGATAAAGGCATGTTAGGAAAACCTGCAATCCACGTCCTGTTCAACATGATGTATTGCATTAGTCAAAACAGCAGCATGTCTCTGTGAGCTGCTTTTAATGGATTTTTTTAAACCGGCGATGGGGTTGTGGGGGTTGGAGAGGGGGGGGGGAACCTACCAACATTATCCTTTAACTTATGACTGAATTGAAGCAATTCACACTGGGTGGAAGATAATTAAAATGAATTTGGTCCTAGTCTGGTATCCTGTAATGAAACACTTTTCTTGTGATTAGTGGACGGATAGTATCACACTATTATGATGTTATAGTCTGGTTAGGCAGACAGACAATTTGGTCCCAGTAACACCAGATCTGTCCCGGTCCCTGTGATGATTTCTTCAATTAAGCCTTCCTGGCAGAGGAGGCCAAATGCTTAACTAGGCAGAATTGGAGCTGCCACTAGCTAGAGGTAGCAATGGGCTCCACTTCAACAGCTCATTCATCAGCCCCAGCGCTACCACTGGGCCACCTGTTCTGACACCACGCAGGGATGGAGTCATTTGCATTCTGCTCCGACCGTCCTCTTTCCCTCTCCTCACTTTCTCCCCTCTTTCTCTTTCTCTCGATCTCTGCCTATACAACTTTAAAGTTCCTCAGTGGCAGCTCTGGCAGATAATTGAATACCAGGGTTTGATTTAGTTTGAAATCAATTTGGGAAGGGGCTTTTCATTCATTATGCTCCTTGGCTTTGATACTACGTCTAAAATCCCTCAAACTTTGGCAGGGGCTCGAACATCATCAATTCAAAGTGAAATTAAGCAGCCCTGAGTTGGATTGACAGGCAAGTAGAACATGATGGGACAGGGAGGGTCTGATGTCTGAGGAATAGGTAGACTTCTACCCTCTCCTCTCCTCTCCTCTCCTCTCCTCTCCTCTCCTCTCCTCTCCTCTCCTCTCCTCTCCTCTCCTCTCCTCTCCTCTCCTCTCCTCTCCTCTCCTGGGGAGCCTCTCTCCTCTGTGCTCTTTGTCACCACCAGGTGCTGCTGTGAAATAAGGAGAGAGGCGTCGACAGGAGGCAGCCATGCACATAGCTTGACATTTTAGCCAGCTCCCTGCAGACACATATGGCAAGTGTGTGGGTGGATGTGTGTATGCCCTTATGTGTTACAATTTGCTTCCGTGAGCATACGTGTGTGTGTGTGTGTGCGTGCCTGTGTTTTTTGTTCAGTTATATGAGTCCATGTTTGCGCATATACAGTATTTGTTTTTAGTCATCTAGAATTTTCTATCAACAAACACTTGTCCTCTATCTATCTGATTGTTTTATCTACATCTTTAGGACGTGTCCACCTGACAGCGAGGCCGACACACTGAACACAGTCGGTTATAAATCAATGTAAAGCATTATACTATGTGTTGCACTACATAATGGAACATTATACCGAGCTGAATTTGAAAACAACTTGGTGTTATTGTGAAGAAATATGGAAGTGCCTGAGCAGAGCACATTCACTAAGCACTTTGCTGGGTGTAAGAGGACTCTTTAACACGGACTGGTGGGTTGAATGCCAGCTTTCAATAAAGAAAAGGGATAACATTGTCAGGTGAACAACTGCAAGAGCGCCTTAACTGAGAGGGATGCACAAATGGACACTTGGCATCAAAGCCACTGTTGGGGACATCAGTGTCAGAGATCACTGCAGGTTTTCTCCACTTTAAAAGCAATTTCTTCCTTTGGAGCCAATCCCCCCCACCCCACCCCTCCATTCCTCCAACTCCCTTATCTTCTTGTGTGCTTGACTCAATTGTCATCCGACTGACTTGAGGCTGTGTTAGATTGTTAAAGCCCCCGGATATGGTAATCTGTGAGCTGCTATGACCTTGGGAGAGTGTGTTTGCAGGGTGTCAGACCCCCTAATTCATCAGAGACAGGCCATTAGCTAGCTATCCAGCCACACAAACACACAATGGAACAGGAAGGAAAGTTCTCAGGGAAAAAGCAGCGGCCCCCATTCCTGAGATATCATTAGTTACTGCCTTTCAAAACTGCTGAATTGGGACACTTACCTGACTTGCCCCATTTTTTGCACCACAAGAGCCAAGATGTTGATGAATGGTTGTAAGAGACTGTCACTACCAGGAAATGGAGAGAATAGGGTTAAGGACATATCCTAGCCAAACTCTTCAACATTAGGGACTAATGTAGGCAAACTGAAGATAGCAAAACCAAACTCTTAAGAATTTAGCATTTTTCACATTTACTTTACTTAATGAACGGCACTCTAATTTAAAACCACGGATCTGCAATATCTAAGTTGCATTTTGAGCACCTCTTTGAGGGATTAGTGAATGAAGGACAGGGTATGTAAATTAAGCATTTTCAAACAATTTCAAAGACGGAGAAGGGTTGCCACGTGAGGTCAGTGGTTGTGAACAGCCTCATATATCTAGATGCCAAGTGAGATGGAATAGTAATTACTCCTGTGCATCTCTGTGCAGAGACACAGCCTCTGTCTTGTAAGCGGCTATGATTGACAGCCTCAATAAGAGACGCACGCCGCGCCCCCTGCCCTCCGCCTACACACCCCTGTGAAGACTGGTCAAACCCATCGTCTGGTGCCCCCCAGGCAGGGCATGGGTGACACCCCCCTCTGATAATCCTGCCCATCACATCCATCATGCCACCCTGTTCACCCCATGAGAGGGCACAACCGAGGGAATCTAATCAGGCAGTCTAATTGAGGAGCAAATACCCGGGCTAGGAGGCTGGCTCTGCCTGGGCAAGCTCAGGGGACGTCAATAACACTCAGCGGGTGTCGATTCATCAGACCTCCTTAATGTCATTAGCCCTGAGAGGCTCGCCTCACCCCTCTCTCCTTTCTTGCTCCCCCTTCCATCTATCCATCTCATTCTCTCATGCCTCAAACTTTCTCTTACTTTCTTTCTATTGCCTCTTCTCTTCCCCGTGTCTCTAAATCTATCCATCTCCCACTCTCATTACCCTCTCGCTCAGTAATCTTTCCATAGGCAATAATATGTTCACCTTGCATAACAAGTTCAGGACTCGCCTAGAGAATGTTATATCTCTGTGCCTGTGTTTGGAAAATTAGCATGTGTAAACTCTCACCGCCTCCTTTTCCAGACTCTACTACCCAACTCTTTTCAGTCCTCCTCCTCGCTTCTTTCTCAATCTCCAGCCCTCCCTCTCTGCCCCAATATGTTCTTCCTCTTTCCCTCCAACAACATGTGGCGCATATTCCAGCTGTTTATTAAACAATGCCAGAGCTTCCTGTGAGCAGGTGATGCAGTCAATTACTCCACAATTACCTGGGTAATTATGCAAAGGAGGAGAGAGAAGAGCAGTAGCAAAGGGATGAAGAGGACCTTGGCAGAGGTGGATTGGCTGCGTTGGCAGTTGTTGGGGTCCAGAATGGCAAGCGATTGAGACCTTGAAGTGACAGTGCCAGAAAGAGTGCAGCTATAAAGGACGATGTGCCCCCTCACCTGCCAAAAACATACACTCGCACACACATAAACAAGCACAAACACAGCTTTGAACACTCTGCTTCTGCCCCAGTACACTGACATCCTGATGCCTGTGTGTATGTGGTGTTTCTGAGTGCTCGAGCCTGCTGTTTTTGTTTTGGACAATAATTATACAGTGTTTCTGTGTTTTTCACTCTGCGGTTTGCCTCTACTCCTGTGACAATTAGGTGTCTTATACCTAGGAGAATTTGTAGAGAGTGGTAAGGATAGATGGGGAGAAAACAACAGAGAGAAGGAGAAAAGGTAAGAATAAGACCAGACGAGGAAATCTGTGGGGAGTTGCAAGTAGTTCAGAGTCTTCATACTAATACTGATTAAATAAGTGGGGCTGCTTGTTTCCTTATTTTGCTTTTAAGTGTATATAAGGAGGCACATTTGGTAACATGCACATTTCCTTTTTCTCAAACCCTACTCACTACCGCTAACAACCAGTGCTGCTCTGCAATCATCCATGTGGACTGTTTTACACATTGACAACGAGGCTCATGTCAAGTGGGCCTGACAAGCATGTCTTGGGGTAAATTGAACCACACAGTGGCTATTCTGAAACAAAAAGTGTCAGATGGAAGAAGAGGGCTTGGCGTATTGCCTGCCATGGGAGCTTTATGCACTCGGATTGAAAATATTTTCACTGGCAGGGTGAATAGTAAATTGCTTAGTGTCAGCTCATCACTTAAGGAGGATTGTTGGTGGGTATAATACTTCCCAGCACATGGCTTCTCCAAATAGTCTCAAACCAGCCAACCCCTCTTAACTCTCTCCAAGCGTCCTGATGTGACGCTGTGGCTGGAGTCCTGTCTGTGGACACTAAGCTTTTAGTTATGACTCCCCAAACTCATCACTTTGGCTCATATTCGTCTCTGTGTTGCAGATTAATTTATAAATCCCCCATCAAGAGGGAGGTTGACTGACCAGCCAGCGTAAACATGACCACATTTTAACTGAGGCACAGTTGAAGGGAAAGTATGGCAGAAAATAACTGGTTTCACAGCAGATGAGATCATGAGTATTCTGTGATCCTGAGAAAAAACACAACCCTAATGCTGATTAAAAAAAAAAAAGGAAACATATTTGTCCTTGGCAGCTATGTTCCTTTGGTTTTCCGTCTGTCCACCTGTCTGTCTGTGACTAGCAAAGGGGCAGAATTAGGTAGTCACATGACCATTCTGTCTTAGTGAAGATGGGCATGAGGGAATTACCTCACAGCTCCGTATCTCAAATCTGTGGGATTAAGCTCCATTAAACATGGAGCGCCGCCGAGCTTTATCTCGGGATTTCACTCTGAGACAGAGCAGAGCACACGAGGAGGAGGGTGTCGGGAGGGAGAAATAGCGATGAAACGTCCTTCACCTTTATCGACCAAATTATATAAAAAAAAAGGAGGGATGAGAAAAATTGCTTGCCTGTTCCACAGTACAATGGTGGAGGGGAGAGCTTGGCCATCTTACACTTGTGTGGGTAGCATGCTTAAACATCCAGACAGTCACTCCAATACTGGCCACTACCCCTGTAGCTGCTCCCGACACACACACACACACACACACACACACACACACACATTCTCTGTAAAAACAGACCTTTCCCCTAGGCACACTGGTCACTTAATGAGAAATGACCACTGCTGTGATTTTGCGCTCCCTCTGCTTAAAGACAAAAACACACACTTATTACACAGACAAGCAACTAAATTTGCACTTGCACAATCAAACAAGCTCAGTGGGGGTAAAGCGAGATGAATTAATCGTTTAGTACTTTCCTTTCAACTGATCAAATGGCAAACTCATAATTAGACTATAATATTTTTTAAGTGCACTTTAAGACTGGCTTTCTTAGATTAAGTGCAGGTAAACAATCTGCTGTAGTGAAATGAGCACAAGAGTATCTGTACACTTCTTTTCAAAGGATGACTAGCCTCTGCGTGGCTTCATTTAAATAATCAATAAGTCATACTTACACATAAGCGTATTGCCTGTGTCTAACTACATTTACAGTTACAAGTCACCAAGCTTATTAACCAGCATTTTGCTCAATATATTAAAGGTGAACTATTATGCTCCTTTCCAGCTCTATATTTTTATTCTGGGACTCCTCTAGAGTAGCTTGGCATGATTCACAGTTCAAACAATTCCTTATTTATCTTATATTGGCCCTTTATGTAACCCCTCGGTTCAGCCTCTGTCTCAAACAGGCAGTCTTAGCTCCTGTCTCTTTAAGGCCTCCCTCTTGATGATCCCACTCTGTTCCGATTGGCCATCTTTCTGGAAGCCTGCCGAGGCGCCGCCGTATCAGGTTCGTGTTAAGTTACTGCTGATCCAACGTTTCCTGCTTTCATATTAAAAGCTTTTAAACGACTAAATAGCAAAAGACTTTTATTGTGAGGAATTTATAGGAAATGTAACATGTTCCTCTCTGAATTAGCGGAGCTTCGTCAGTGGCACTAAAAACCTGTCGACATAATAACATATGGTGATATTTGCAGGTCTTTGTTCAGCGGATCAGAAGTAATGCAGGGAGGAAAAGTACAAGCAGAAACAGCCACAGTGATGATGATGTTTGATCAAGAGCTGCAGACGATCAACAGACCTACTTATTTTACTTTGCAGTGCTGTGTAATGGAGTCATGGCTCAGCATGATTACCCCCAAAACAATGGAAAAATGCCATAATGTTAGTGGAGCGGAGCAGTATAGCAGATGTCCGTATAAAGAAATCCGTCACGAGCCGACATCAGCTCGGGCTGAAAGTAGGAAAAAATGTTGGGAATCGAGCGCTCAGAACAGTCTGAACCTGGTGCTTTTTGCTCACAGGGATTATCTCTACATACATTTACCTCATTATTTGACACTTTGGCCACGTTTAATATGAACCTCCAACACTATACATACATACATATATATATATATATATATATATATATAACTGAAAATGAGGAAAAGCATAATAGGTTCCTTTTAACTATGCTGCCTGAGAAAGAAAAAAAAGGTGAGCATGCTGGGAGTCAGTGTGGTCCAGTGATGAACACCTCCTCTGTCCTCCCTTCATCCTCTCTCTCTCTCTCTCTCTCTCTTGCTCTTCTCCCTCCTCTGGGCTGTTATTGATCTGATCTCCTCCTCTCTCAACTGGAGCCATGATTCATGTTGTTCCGACTGGCCCTCACTCACCACACACAGACACAGCTCAGTCATGCCCTCCCCTATCTATCTGTCCATCTGTCTCTGCCTGCTCTCCCTCTCTCTGCCCTCAGGCAAGTCAACCTGCTGTCCACATAGGGCCACCATGGCCTGGTTTTCTCCTGTGTGTGATTATTATTATTATTGTTATTAGTCCTTTGTATGAATATTTCCATTTGGTGCATTTCTAAAAATACTATTAACATATTTTGCTATTTGAATCAATGGTCAATGTTGACTGTCTTGATGTACTTTCTATTAGCTTTACATGAAATTCATGGTAAATATACAGGGACAAATTCAGCTAATTGTATAATTAGAGTTTAAAATCATGTGGCAGACTTTGATATTACTGATCTTAAGTATAAAATAATTTGTTGTCGTACAAGAGAATCAAAAGATAGTTTTCATCAATTGTTTGTGTGCGCGCCATTTTTACAATATATAATATTTCCCTGTTTATTCAGGCTTCATCTCTCAAGTGTTCCAGTCTATTCCAACGCAGAATGTTCATTTTCTGGAGAAAAAAAAGAAAGCTACAGAGACAGAGAGAAACAGACAGGGAGAGAGAGAGAGAGAGAGAGAGAGAGAGAGAGAGAGAGAGAGAGAGAGATGTGTATAGGCCTTGCAGCAGCAGGAGCACATAAAAGCCCAGCTTCAGCCAAGGCCCCTGCTCCAATGTGTAGAAATTAATTGAGTGAAAAAAATCTGCTGTTTAAGGTTGAAGTGGGTTATGGGAGGCAGTGTAACAATTGTTTTCTGTTTGCCAGGGGCTATATATCGTTCATTCCGGCTTTCTCTCTCCTCTCCGCTCAACACTCGCCTCTACCTCCCTCCTTCCCCACCCTCCCTCCTCCCTTACCATCCATCCACCTTCTAAGCGTCTCTTGCTCCCTCCTCCCTCTCTTGCTCTTTTATTTTCCACAGTCTACAGTCTTTTTGATGAATTTTTATCTCTCCCATTTTCATTTATTACATAGGAGATTTTTTTTTGGTATCTTTAAATGTAATTTTCTAGCAATAACAGGCACCATTTATGGAATGAGGTTTTACTTTATCTGCTTATGTGTACATTGAGTGTGAAAATCGACTCACATGAGACATACATACATACATACGTACATACATACATACATACAATAAGGATTTTTCCCCCTGAGATTGTTTCAATGAAACTAAAACAATGTAGATGCAATAATTTGTGTGTGTGTGTGAGTATGCGTGCGTGTCAGAGCATCTGTCTATATGCATGCATCATTATTTGGTGACAGTGACATTAACACGGGACCAGTGTCGACACACAATGCAGAACAAGCTTAGCACCCCCTTGGGCTTTAACAAATGACTCATAGTCTCTCTACATTTAAATGTGCAATAGAAATCCACATAAGTCTGCTGCTGTAGTTAGCTGCTTTTGATTTGAGATCTATCAAAAAAAAAAAAAACATATCAAAACAACAACAACCCAAAAAAAAATCAAAAAAATCAAACAGAAACAGCTTTGAAAATCATCAGAAACTGAAGAAAAAAGGACAGACAAAGATGCATGTGGTGTACTGGACACAGAAGGGAACATCTATTCAGATCACTGTGAAAAGAACAAGGTTAGCACTGATGTGTCAGCCAGGAATGGAATAAGAGAGATGTAGACTGCAATACAAACACAAGAACAGATGATAGGAAGAAGACGAAAAATAGAAGGCAGGAAGAGACAAATTTATGACTAACAAAACTTGCAAGACCATTAATGAAGAGACTTTTATCAGCATTAGTATTTCCTCTGTTGCCCAAAGCAGAAGGGTTAAACCTGTTTCCTGTGTTAAACTCCTCTTTAGCGCCCTTTCATGTAAAATATCAAACCTTTCAATATCACTCTGAGGAAAGCACAGTTGCTCACCCTGTATAATTCTATACAAACACTTAACCATTCTCTTTGAACTTTGCAGCTCCACTCATTATACCTCCTTTGAAGAGTGAATGTTGGAACATTGGTACATTTTGATTTTGCAGTTATTAAATGTAACACAGAAGCAAATTACATCTAAACCTCTGTGTTGCTGGTTAATAATACATAGGCCATGTGCAGTAGCCAGCAGAATATTGTAAATAGCCAAGCAAAAGGAGAGATAAAGGTAGCCAATGAGCTAGACGCTTGAGTATTAACAAATTCATCTCACTGCAAACGTCAATACACACATATTTTTGCGGACGAGGCAGAAAAGCTCCGGTAGAATTGTGGGGCCAGCTGTACTGCCTATTTGAGTAAAGAGTAGATAATGTCACTGAATGTTTCCTCCTCAAAGCCCTTGCCCCTCCGTGTATAGTAGTATCCCAAACACCGGTGCTGTGCTCCCTATCTGAAGGATATTAAAAGACCCAAGTGTTCCAGAGCCAGCAGGGGGAAAGAAGAGATGGTTCTGCCAAGGCCTTACAGCATTCGAAGAAAACTGCTGCTCTTGACATAGGGGTATGCCTTCACTACAGGAATGGCCCCATATTAACGGAGACCATTGGAGTAAGCAGCTTTTTCAAAGGGTAGAAGCAGAGGGGAGTAAGGTAGAAAGACAGAAGAGAAGTAGCAGTATGAAGACAGATGGAGAAAAAGGGAGACTTGCAGATTCAGTAATAGGCATATCCCCAAAAAAACTATCCAAGGCATTTCACGCAGTCTATATAATGCAGTTTACAGGTTTTCAGGAACAGAAAACTACTTTTTGATTCTGCTCAATACTCCTCAGACCTTAGCCAACCCTTTGGTCCTATCCTGTAGACAGAAACACCCAAGAAATGTATGAATCTGCCAAAAAAACTGGTTATAGATCATTAAACACAGATTTTGCAAAAGACTTGCACCCTCACATAAGAGAAGTAGTGTAAGACTGACGCCGAAACAACTTGCGTTCCTTTGAAATCCCATCTTTGAATTCAACTGAATCGAGCAATGGAATGAGGTCTAGACCATTTTCGGCTAAAGAATAGGCCTTTTGGTATATAACACTGCACACTGTATCACTTGGTAATGGTGTTTTGGTCTGAGCAGTATGAATATCTGAAAAGTATGAAAAGTATTCTGGCCTGGATCTGAGAGAAGGCAGAAGCCTTGGTGAAAGTTTCTCATTAACATAAAACCCAGGCCCTGTGTTGCCCAGGGATCTGTTTCACTCACGAGACCCCCCCACAAAAAAAAAGGGGGAAAAAGAAGGATTCACACTCTAAGAGCAAACCACAGAGTCATGCAAAGCTCACTGCCTGCAGCGCTCTGTTTACTTCACCCATTCCCCAAACCTCTTGCCCCTACTTTGCATATCTGGTGTTGGTTCTGCTCAACCACTCCCAGGGGGGTACCATATATCAATGATTCGGTGCATCTACTGTACAGTAATAATAAGGATAATGAGTGGCATGTGACTGGGAAGCATCCCTGTGTATGTCTCAAAAGATCTTTGTGCCAAATGTCCCAGAAGAATAAGCAAAAGTAATTTGGCCTCAAGTAATCTCCACTTCCTCATTTTACTGTTCTCCAGGATTCTTTTGAATTGTTTTTTTTTTCCATGGTGGAAATGAAGGAGGTGTATATAACTGCTGACAGTTCTTTCTTTTTCACAGGAACCAAGAAGGGAAGTGAAGAGCTGTAGTGGGCAGCCTCAATAAAGTCCAGTCTATAAATGGAAGTCCTCAAGTTTTGCGACAAATAAAAATATTTCTCAGGCCGTTTACTTGGGGATATTTCCTCCGTCACTGTCTCAATAAAGAAGGGGTCCCCTGTGGAGATGCCTCAGCATGACAACACTGCAACATGTGGCAACAAGTGGTAAATTAAATTATGGAAGCTGTCAATAATGCACTGCTTTTTGACAGGCCCCTTATACGTTTGCTCTCTACAGCAACCTTTCCAAAATTAGCCCCTCAAATCCAGCTGCTGGATTGAAATGGTGATATGGGGGTCAGCATGAAAGGCAGACCAAGGGCTTAACTGCTACTGAGTGATTCGGCAATTGTAAGAAGTAAGAGAGGAAAACTAATTACAGTGGGCTTAAAGGAAAACCATGGGTAAAGTGGACGTTCCCAATGCTGGGAGTAAGGCGTTCATGTGGGAAGGCTTTGGTTCAGTCGCTAATAACAACATAACAACCCCCATTAAGCCATTATGCTGGGGAGAGGATCACTGCTTTAATCTACTGTGCTGGATAAAAAAAAAATTCACACAATAACTAAAATGGATATCTAGCTCCATCACCAACCTACTATGTAAGGCAACATTTAAAGCTAAATGCTACAATTTCTAATAAAAGCCTTTGTTATAATTTAATTTGTATCTAGTGTGATTTTGTTCGTCATAATTCTGTGAAGCTTTTTACATTTCATTGTCTTTCCGATTTTATGTTCACCTCATATTAGCCTGAATAAATGTACAAGTAGTAACTAAACCATATACTTCATGTGCCTCTGCAACCACTCACTGACTATTGCTCTATGTAAGAGCATAAGGTTAAGAGTTATAACCATGGTAACCATCTTTAGAATATCACACATAGATTGGACTTAACTCCTCCACTATCAAGTCATTCAAAAAGGAAGAGCTAGCTGTGTGAGCTCCAAGGCAAAGAAAGAAAACAGTGAATAACAAAGCCGGCTCCAGGAGAGGAGCAAGAGAGAGGAGACAATGGAAACAGTAATCGATTTACTGTCTTTACAAAGCAGGCAACTGACTGTTGTCTAACAGACAGCCTACAAGTTTGAATAAACATGGAAAATACAAACTTTTTTGCTTTGGGCATTGCCTGTATCAGTAATCTGATCTTAATTTCACAGTTGACTTGGAGCAGGGGCAGGAGGGAAAGCATGCATGGTGTCACCTCCTCTCAGAAACAGGGGTTTGTTTAGTGCCCTCTCACATCTGGCCTCACAATCTGGTGATATCAGCTGCTGCATCTGTAAATCACAGCTACCACTGCTACTGACAAAAAAAAAAAAACATGAAGCCACTCAAAACACCTCTATTTCACAGATATACAGCTAGTTCGAATATATAACTTACCCACTACGTGAATGCTACCCCACCCAGATGGCCATGAAATTGAGATGTTATATCTTCCCAACACATTTTAACTAGCAGGGAGAAAAAGGTAAAAGTACAAACTTGTGCCTCGAGAGAGTCACGAGAATTCAGATAAAAATTTGCTTGGATGGACAAAAAATGTAAACGTTTGACTTGCTGCAAAAGGAAGGGCTAGACTACTAATAAAAAGAGGAGTTAAATGTTGAAGGTCATGTGATATTGAAAGCCAATGCAGTGTAGCATCCAGCACGCATTCACTAGCATCCACTCCATTACAACATTAGCAACTAATGTTTTGACATTTGTCTTCATTATTATCAATGAACAGAGGCGATTGAGCCACCAGCATGCTCCATTACCTTCCTTCATTGCACAGTTGCACAGTTGAAATCACACATTAGGGTGGATCCAACATGAAATGACAAGTTACGGGGGCTAAGGACGCACCAGCTGATTATTTAGGTGGTGGAGAGTGAGAGGGTGGGGTGAAGGGATGGTGAGGTGAAGCTAAGGCAGGGATGGGAGTTAGAGAATTGGTAGAAAACTGTATTGGCATTAAAGTCTGGAGAGTGGGGGCGACGCAGAGCAGCACAGCACACCTTAAGAAGAGAAGCTCATTTCAATCGGTATAATTAGCCTGTGGTAATGAAATAAGTCAGAGACACTGCCACCTTCACTTAAGAGAAAATCGATCTGCGTTTGAGGGAGTTTATTAAAGCTTAGGAATAATGGGGAGATAGGATAGAAGGAGAGGAGGAGTGGGTGAAATGGGGGGGTAGAGTCCACATTAACAGCTAATCAGCAAAGAAGAGACGGTAAAATTGGGGTAAAAGCTTGACAAGAAGCAGAACGGAGACCAGTTAGAGTTTGTCAAAGCAGATGTGTTTGAGGTCTCTGCTATTTCACAGCAAGAAGCCAGGGGATGCTAGAGCTATGCACACCATGAGACCTAAAGCCTGAATTAAGATGACATCACTCTGTGGAAGAATAAAGCCAATCAAAACCTGTTGTAACCAAGGTGCCTGATTGATTGACGGGAGGATCCTCATTGAAGTTTGGCTATGGTCAGCAGCTGGTGAACAACTTGAGCTTGGTAAGAGCAGGGTGTGGTGACATAATCACTGATGGACATCTCTCCTCAGGTGCCCCAAACGCATGCTGGGTGCTAGGGGTGCTACTTGCTCATTTATCCAGCCGTCTGGCCAACTCACCTGGAGTGATGGGGGAGACGTCAGGAAGGCAGGCTGCTATTTCACGGCCTGTTAAGCGCTAATGCCGCAACATGCCCTGCGCTCCAATTTTAGGGAACAGGGAGCATTACCGCCCAACTCAAGGTTCTGTCCGTCTGGACTGTGGACTTGGAGGGTGGTGGAGGGAGGAGGCGGGAGAAGAGAAAAGCAGTAAGGGGGAAAGTGAGGTGGAGGAATAGAGCAGGACAGTGAAACATTTAGTGAAAGAATTAAAAGGCAAAGAAATGAAAGACACAGAGATGGAAGAGGGAGAAAGGCACAAAAAAAAGAGAGTTAAAGGTAGAGACAGAAAGAGAGGGGGCGCAAGACAGTAGAGCTTTGGTTTACACGGGCTGCTGAGCCAGCACTGCAGAGCAGACAGGACAGCAGCAGCACACGCTGACAACTACTCCTGCCACGCTAGGCTGCCTCTTGCAGGCCCCAGAAGGCCCCTCGCGCCTGGACTTACACCCTCTCGCTCACCAGAGCCACTGAACATCACTGGCCTGAACCACCCATAACACTTGTCCTCTCTGTGCACTAAACCTGGCCCATGTAATAACCACAGAACCTCTATTAAGCACTGGACGGCTGGGGAATCAGAGCAGCTACAGCACAGCATGAGTGACGTAAAGAAACTCCTGTAAAACAAGCAAGGTTATACTCAAGTTATGTCAACTCATTGGGTTCTGCCTTGTGAAGGTATGATATGAATAATGTATTTAAGAGGACCTTTCTTTTCTCCTTCTAAATAGTAGTAACTAGAGTAGTAAGCAGAAATAGATAGCTCCTCATCCTCTCCTGTGGACTCACACCCTCACCGAAGAGAGGGTAAAGGTCATGCAATTTGTATGTGCTTAGAGTAAACATGACTGTGCATGTTGAGTTATGGATCCCATCATTGGCTGGTTACAGCAGTGATGGATCACCTCTCTCTGTCAATCTTGAGGGGCGAGGTGTTTAAAGGACATGACTTAGGTCTTATAAGGCTGCAAGATGTGGATGTGTAAACACAAACACACAGAAACACACAACACAGAGTCTCTACAGTATATGAAATAGCTGTTGCGGTTCTATTTCTATGAGCTCTCATGTGGCTTTGCAGTCCTGAGTCAGTTTTCTACCTGCGCTGTGTCTCTCTCCGCTAAACTCACCTTCACATCTTGCTCTGGCTTGGCTGCTCACACAGCAATTAGCTCTGGTAAATTAGACTGGTTACAACATATAGGAGCTCACAGAGCAAAGTCACAGGATGGAGCATTACATTGTCTTCCAAGTTACTGCCCTCAGCTCAGTGAACAGCCATCAGTCTTAATGTGTGTGTGTGTGTGTGTGTGAAACCTTTTGTCTTAAGTTGCAAACACTGCGCAACACAGGTTTAATGATTTGACAAATGTACTGTATCTGAGCCTCTGACTGCTTATTGCTACTGATAGACATAAAATACTTTAATAGTCACCAGTGCATTACTCAAAGTTCATGTCAAATGACGACTGGGATGTAAAGAATAGCTCATTCTAAAACACTAAAAGGTTATTATATGCATTTCTTATTCTATTCAGCTTTGCTTATATTACAGCAATCCTTGTTTTGAGAGTGACGCCCACTGGCCAGCGAGCTCATACATCTGTGCCTCGGAAAGTAGAAACTGATTGAAATCTTCCTCCTTCCTCTTTCCAGCATGTGTTGTTTCTGTTTCAGTCTGGCTAAAGTTCAAACCGCTGCCACCGCAGGAAAGCAGTGCATCATATGATGCACGTCATCTGAAAACCTTAGCGCATGCTGTGGCATGGCAAGTTAGGACCACGCAGCTTATACAGCACAATATGTAGCATATAAAATGAATCTGGACTGCTGCCATGGATTCAAGAGTCTTTTGTGTTTTATCTCTCTTGATTCCTCACCTTACGACCCAATGTCTTAAGTTATGGCCTGGCTGCAAATTTATTTTCTAAATATTATCTTTATAAAGCTGAGACTGTTGGTCACAGAGGTCTCCATATTTTTATACCTTAACAATAAGTTTCTCCTCATCCATTGTGACAGCTACAAGACCACAGGAGAAGATATGCTACCACAGGACATGAAAAGTACCAAAGATACAGTGGCTATGATGTGCCAATTGAGGCAGTGAGTCTAAAGAAAAATGTCTGCTTTTCTGGAGCATTGACCAGCGCTGATGCTGGAAAATAGGACAGTGGAGTACAGTACAGTGTTCTGTTGGGGGACATTGCTTCCACCTGTGCTGAAATGGCTCTCGCTGAGCAGATATAGCAGACACAAGAGACAAGGCAGACACAGGGACATTTTCACATGACATTTGTTAACACTTAAATGTTCTGTTTTGAATATTTGTTCATTCATGTTGTTTGTGTATGCTTTAGGACTGGTTGGGGAAAACAGCTTGCTCTTAACTAATAATTGTACAAGCAATGTTTACCAGAAAAGAGTCAGCTAATTTTCCTACAATATTATACTGCACCAATGTCCGACTGCTATTTGGGTGGGGGCCTGGGTAGAGCTGAAGATGACAACCGACACAGCTTAGTTGGACAGCCTAAAAAGGCCTGGTAAATTCACACCAAAACACTTCTCTCTTCAAGCCTTAGTATCCTGTTAAATTAAAAAATGTTTTTCATTTGTCATCAGTTGCCACCCACAAACATTAAAGAGTAAAACTGGCAATTATGAACCTCTCCTGCTGTTGAAAGAAACACCCACAAAAACAACAGTAACAAAAAACAGACTTTGTATTTCCAGAAGTTTGAGAATTTCTTCTAAACTGAGGACATCATTATGTGAACATAATCTATATTCCTAACCATATTAATGCAAGTTGGCTGACTAAACCCTCTGTACAGCCAGGACTGTCAGAAACTGTAAAATATATAACCGAGTCCAAAAGGATAGATGTGTGCAGTCCCAACAGGTTATCAGACTACTGCAGGACCAGAGGTGACACTGTGCTAGCTAGGCGAAGAAAGAGGCCATTTTCCTGGAGTGACAAATATCTGGAGGAGTACAAACAGAGAGCATAGCCCCTGTTGGGAGAATGCCTGAGCTTTGTCTTTGTCACACTGTGTGACACAAACAACACCACTCCCCGAGGTGTGTGGTTATGTGTGTGAACGGCGTGCATGCATGTGCGCACACACGAATTGGAGACCGAAATTTCCCACCCTCATATATCTACCTCTACTCTATCTCAACTCCTGTACTACTGGCATCAGTGCTTTTGGCTAAATATGTGAAAGAGACCAGAACCAAAACTTCAGCACTATTGAAATCAAAGGAAGCAAAGGAATTTGGGCCTGAGACTTGCCTGGTTTCATGTGTGGGAATGCTGATAAATCAGCCAGGGTGCCAACACTGCATTGCCACCACCTCGGGTCGAGCGAAATTGAGCATAGGTGAGCCAAGGACAGATACAACTGGGCCTTTTATGGAAGCGGTTGGTATGGGGAGTGACTTGGAGTGAGGTGAGGGAACGCTAGCTCCACAGTACTGCTTTGAGCCAGCAAGATTAATGTAGGCTCTCTGGAGCAAAGGCAACATCCAGAGCCTTAATAAGGTACAAACAATCGGTTCCACTCCACTGGCTTCCCAGGGAAAACTATTGTTGTGCCGCATTGTTTCTTCGTGAGGCTCCTTGGAGACAGCAGCATGTGACTGTCTCCATTACAGCCAGGGGAGAGCTCACTGTAGACCTGTGTTTGTCTGTGTCAGGGTGAAGGTTGGCCCTCGCCCGCCCCATACCCATCCCTACCCCGCCTCTTTCCCCGATTCACTCCCTCAAAATCCGAAACTCTTGTAAAGCCCACTCACCTCAACTCCCTGCACTTTCAACTTCATGTGATCCTCTCGTGTGGTCTTCCCGTCTTTCCTCTTCTTCCAGCAGTAGCCATCCTTTCTGTACTTCACCTTCTTCCTATTGTACAATATCATCGACCCATTCTGCGGCCTGGATCCGTGAAAGACAGGGCAGAGAGAAAGAGAGAGAGAGAGAGGGAGAGCAAAAGAGAGAAAGAGAGAGAGAGAGAGATGAGATGAGAAGAATTTTTTAGGCAAAGCTACAGCACAGCTCGGGGACTCATTTCAGAGATGTACAAAGAGGCCCGACACAAGTCTGCAGAAAATGCACCAGTGACTTAGATGACAAGACTTCTTTATGGTGTTTTTCAGCATTGGTATGCACGCTTTGACAATGAACAAAGCCCCCTTCAGCATACATTTCTCCCAATGAGAAGTGTGTGTGCTGTGAGCAGCTTAAGTGACAGTCCTTCTCCCGGAGTAAATTACATGAAGGCCAGTGTGTGAGGCAAGCAGTATGGAGGTGGAGGGGGGTTCCTTCCTTATCTCTCATTCATCCAACTTAAATGAGTTGTGGTGTTGGAAGTCCCCAGGGGGAAGAGAAGATCCTCCCTCACACTCCATTCATAATTCATTCTCCCTCCACCAGACCACAGCCTGTAGGCTCATAATGATATAATGTAACTATTTGATGATAATCTGCCTTTCCACTTCGATTTGTAACAGAGGCATTTGGCTCTCAGTGTTAAACATTAACAGAAAGTGTAACATAAAACATTTATGACTTACTCAACAATTAGTGAGCAGTTGAACATAGTTTTGTGTGTGTGTGTGTGTGTGTGTTTGTGTGTTGTTGGGTGGCTATGTATGTCAGTATGAATCCATACATACAATATGCCACACTGAACATCAGTTTACCATGCACTCTTGCGCTCCTCCAACACACACACACGCGCAGGCACGCTGGCACACACACACACACACACTATACACAGCTGCTATGATTTGGAGCTCTCCCAAATGAGAACAGGTTTGCCTCGGTGTTCGGTGCCTCACAGTGAATGAGTGGGAAAGCCGCCTGCCCAAGCTGCTGAGGAGGCAATGTAACTGTTGAGGAGGGCTTAACCATCCAGTCAGCTGGTGGGCCTTGTTAGCCTTGCACTCGGTGTTCACATGCATAAGCACAACACACACACACACACACACGCACAGACACACAGACACATGCATATAAAACGAGAAACCCCCCTAAACTAGAAAAAGTCTCATCAAAGCAAAGAACAAAAGCCGGGTTGATTTGTGTCTTCTGTAACAATATCCAAAATAAGAAAACCCAAAGCTTGTTTTGCATTGTTTTGTTGTTTATTGTTTTTTTTTTTTTTTTCATATGGTTTATTTATAACGCTGCATGCATCATTTTGCAGGGCTGCCTTAGGGGGCCAGGGCGCGTGTTTATCTTGGTATCACTCATCAATCATTTTCTCGGCCGGATCTCAAGGGCCAGTGGAAAGGGAGGAGTGGTGGGGGGGAGGTGGGGTCCCTGCAGTCCCCCCTCTGTGGCCCCTGACAGCACCTTCTAATGAGAGACGCCACTCACACACTGACGTGCTCACTCCTTGCTGATCTCCCTTCTTCCCTTTCCTCCTGCCTTCCTCTCTCTACAGCCCCCTCGTCTTGCCGTCAGTCAACTCGGGCTGTGCACCAGGGAATGTCTTCGTCTCCTCCCTCCCTCGCTCCAACTCCTCTTCTGCTTTCTCTCTCCCTCTTGTTTCATCTTTCAGGATCCCTAACCTCCACTCTCCCACACCTCCCTCTCTCCTGCTGTCTTCTCTTCACTCACTGCCCTCTCTTTTTTAGTACTCAGCATACTTTGCAGAAAACAACTATTAAACAGACATTTTTATTGGTCAATTTGAGAAGTGGAACTGCTCGATGGCTGTATGGGATATACACAAAGTGTAAATTGTGTTCTAATTTACAACATCCGTAATGTCACCCATTCCGGAGGCGTGATCATAAATGGCTCTTATGAACTAAGAACTTTGCTGCAATCTCAACATGCACTACTATACAGATTTGCATCCTAAATGTCACTTGAAGGACACTCATTTGACATGCCTACGTAAGCACTTGGTATCCATCAAACACGGGAATGGCCCTCTATAACAGTGTGATCCTATTATTTGTTTCGATATCATTCTGGGTTTTGTCCTTCAAAAGATACAAGGAGTGTGTGCTTCTTAAAATGTAGCCCTGCGTGAGACAAAAAGATGGGCGCGGATGAGATAAGGCAGAAAATCAAATGACACAGGGCTATCTGATCTCCTCCAGAGCACTGGAAATTGGGGTGAGGCTTCGGTGTCAGAGGCTCCACGCCGTATTTATCGGCTCGGCGCAAAAACTTATTCGCTCAGCTATTTTTGAGGGACTGTTAGGTAGATGCTATTTTCAATTCAAGGCACTTTGGACCCAGAGGAGAGAGCCTAGGCACCCGCTCTGGAGTAGGTCTGAGGCAGAGGCCAGTCTAAAATGCATGCTTTGGCAACATAATGTGTCTCTTCTCTCTCCCGCTGTCTCCCTCCTTCTCCCTCCCACTCATCTCCTACCACTGTATACTTAGTCGTTTCAATTAATCTTATCAGAATTATACATATTTATACATGAGGAGAAAAAGTTAACTGCTCTGTTATCAAAGAAGCGTGACAGGAGGCCCTCTGTCTCAGATGCCTAAATGTGGCAGATTAATATGGAAATACAGGCCTCTGACAAAGTGCACACAAGCTCCACAGCCGTCTCTCTCTTCTCTTTGGAGTTTGCAGCGATAATAAGCTTTACCCTCAGGGTGGTGTTAGGCCTTGTCCAGTCCTTTAGGAATCATTCATTTACCCAGGTAATGGCATTCACTCAATCAGATTTGTTCATTTGAAAAAGTCAGGGGAGGGTGGGGGGTTTATGAGGCTGGTGACGTGTTTAGCATGGGAAACAAAGCTGAAGCAGGGGAGCCCTGGCCCACCAGCTCACAAGCTCACGAGCTCAGCTCTACTGTCTAAAGGCCTATAGGCACTAAAAGAGAAAAGAGAGAGAAGCTAAAACAGACAGACTGAGAGAGACAAATCTCTGAGTGTGAGAGATTCTCCTGTTCCAACAGGGATCAGTGGGGAGAATCCACAGCTCTGGTGAATCATACTAAAATGTGCTGTGAAAACACAGTAATGGAACTTAGAAATGATCTGAATTGAATAAACATTATGCATAACAAAAGCAGGCTTAGTGTGTAAGTTCATACACTTTTTTTGGTAACTTGCTATTCATAGAATGGCAAACCAAAAAAAAGAATCTAACACATTATGTCCTCAATATATTACTTACATTACATGAAATAAGCTATTTCTGTATTACCGGACTCAAAACTACTCAACTGTATCAAGTGTACTCAAGTGTAAGACAAGCATACAGCATTTTAATTGGCATTCCGGCGTATGATGGTATGAATTCTGTGCTGCTGGATGTATTCTTGTCAAAAGGGTTACAGAGAATGAAATATTTCTGTCTTGGTGAACCGGTGTAGCAGTAATAGCTGGGCTCCAGCCCCCCCCCTCCCCTACACCCTCACTCTGCCCTATTCCCCATGGTGCCCTGGGTTTGATTAATACCATACATGCTGTTTTTCTCTCCAGCAAGCTCAACTGGCAGTACAGCAAGGAGGAGAGGAGAGGAGAGGAGAGGTGATGAGGGGAGGGGAGGTAGAGAGAAGAGAGGAGAGGAGAGGAGAGGAGAGGAGAGGAGAGGAGAGGAGAGGAGAGGAGAGGAGAGGAGAGGAAAGGAGAGGAAAGGAGAGGAGAGGAAAGACGAGGGAGGAGAGGAGAGAGGAGAGGAGAGGAGAGGAGAGGAGAGGAGAGGAGAGGAGAGGAGAGGAGAGGAGAGGAGAGGAGAAGAGAGGAGAGGAAAGGAGAGGAGGGTGGAGAGGAGAGGAGAGCACAGGCTTTGAAGATCGGAGGGTGAGCTGGTTGGGGCCTGAAGTGGCTCAGAAGGGAGGCGACACCTGCTGTTCTCAATTACCCATCAGAGCCTTCAGCCATCACAGCCTTTACCCCACTGTGTCAACAACCACACTTACACCTACTACTCATCTAAACACATTCACATACACACACCTGAATTTGGTGTCACACACTGACCCTATTAAGTATAAATATGAGGCACAAATATGCCCCTGAGCACTCACATGCATGCATCACGCACATGTACACTCACACACACACACACACACACACACACACACACACACACACACCAAGCTTCTAGTAACCCTGTTGCTTCATCTTGGGATAACATTAATAGCAAGAAGAATGACAGAACATCAATAACACATTGATGCTGGTCATTACTGTTTCTGTCAATCACAGGTAAAACATAGGTCACATGTGTTAAAACATGTCCGTGTGTGTGTGTGCGCGCGCCATCTCATACACATCTGGAGGTGTCGACACTGAGCAGAGGTGTTTTCACATGTAATGTAATTATAGTTCAAGCAACGGCGCTCCATTATATGGCGCATCATCTTTGCGCCGCTGGTGTGAGCAGAAAGGTGCGGGGCTCTGTCTTGGGAGCTCCTATCTGGACGCATCACGTGCGACTGATGACTCGCAGATAAGCTGCTCCCTTCAGCCCTGCGAAAGAATGCATCAGGAAGTGGGGCGTTTGCTAAAACTACTTTAAATGTAAATCTGCCACGGCCTCGGGATTGAGATTCAATGTCTGCGCTGCTCCGAACCCCTCCAACTCCCCCGCTAGTGTTCGTATGTCGAGACGCCGCAGGTCGCGCTCCTCTTTGACTGCCAATGAGGCCTCAACGTCTGGCCACTGTGACGCCCACAGTTCTTACTACTCTAGTCCTGAGTGGCCTTAGCCCTCAACCATGAATGCTTCATTATACACAGTAAGTAAGGCAGTGAGGGGCATTGTGGTGCGTCAGCCAGCTGGTAGTTAAGCAACATGTTTGGTTTAAATCATATCACATCCTTCTTTCTTTCTACTCTTGACTGTTTGGAAAGGCTGAAATGACACAGTCTCATCTTTGGACAGTATTAAAGATAATTAAGAGAGAAAACAGAGAGGCACAGCGATTGCCATGAAATAGATTGAGATGAATGATGAAGTTTGCCAAACATGGTATCATCTACTGATCTCCAAGGCTGTACAGATGGAGAACAATGTTTGTTTACCCAATGTGTTCAAGTAAATACGACAGTAATGATGAGAGGGTAGCTAGGCCCCTGGAGTTGTAATTCAGGAGAGGGAGACAGATTGTGAGCCTCCCTTCTTTCCTCTCTATCTATACTGCCAGTGATTGCCACAGAACTCAGGCCCCGGCCCACTGCCTTCCAGCACAAAACAGATGTTCCCCCCGCACTTATCTGAATGAAAAAATCACAGACAATTTACAAAGAATATAAATTACGGTTGTAGCTACACATCAGTGTCTCTGTCCCTATAAGACCTTGTAAAGAGGATAAGGGTGAATTGGTGTGGGAGGGTGGGAGGATTGTTGGGGGACAACATAAGGCGGATGGAAGCAGTAGGGGAGGAGGGTGGTGTATGTCCATTGCTCTTATCTGGTCCACAGCAGCCCTGCAGAAAAAGAGGGAGGCTGGTGACTGGCGGTGATGCTGCGCTGATAGCGCTAAGCCGGTTTCATGCACATTTCAGGGAGGCTGCCATCACTTCTCAGACTTAAAGCTCTCAGCTCGTGCCAGTGGATGAGGTTGGGAGGTTATTTACAAATAGCAATGTCGTACACTGGTTACACCACTCCATTCTCTGTGTCAACACATACACATCATAGCTTTGATGTACAGCTTAGGTGACAAGGAATTTGAATTTCAGTGCTTGTAAGGTTTTGGCTGTGAAGACATTTCTTATTCACTCGTGAAATGCACACTGTTGCTGTATGTGTGTGTGTGTGTGAGTGCGTATAATATGTTTAACTGGGTTGAAATGTTGATGACTTTCAACTGCTTGCTCAAAAGGCTTCCACATCATATTTGTGGTGAATGCTATTTTCAGCCTTTAGTCAGTATGCATATGCTTACTTGGAAATAGCGACTATAGAGACGATGATTCATACCTCACATCCCCTCTGCTAATCTTCACAAATCATCCGTGGTGTGTCTCAGTACGTTGTAAATAAAAGGTGCCATCAGAATGAAGCTTCTCTATAGCCCGGCTCCTGCTGACAACTACATGCTGTGTGCATCGTGCATGTGTAGACTTAAGTCCTGTAGCACTGCCTTATTATGACACTCTATAAAGAGGATGCTTTTGTACTTTCAATAATGCATGAGCAGCAGGGAATTGCATACAGCCTTATTTTATGTCGTGGGGTAAAGTTGCTGTTTTAGCAGCTTACGTTCTCCCATGGTAAGAAAATACTAATGCAATTAAATCTAAGTCAAACTAGACTGCAGCTAGAAAAGGTCAGGTTTTCATTATTAGTAACAAAACCTTGCTTTTTTATTTAAATGGAAAGCTGGAGAATTTTAGCCACCAAGTTAATGTTGTGGTCATGTACTTTCAAAAGCCCTATTCAGAGCAGAGGAGCAAAGATTTTTTATTTCTCTTTACTTAACGCCACGTTCAACAAGTAACATCAACTTGTCATTGACAGTTTTTTAACATAAAAATGTGAAAGCAAGTATGGGAATAAAAAAGCAAGGATGGATCAGAAGAAAAAAAAGAAAATCAAAACCGAGATCATAAAGCTGGAGCACAAACTGTGAAACCTTGAAATTGTGAACTGCTTGATGCTGGCAAGAGTTTTACATGAAGGTGCAAATTATTACTTTTCTTCATGACTATGAAACACCTACTACTTTAAAATAAAGATATTACACTCAGATTTTTAAAAAGTAATGGCAAAATCCAAGATGATGTGGGGATGACAAGAGGACCTTGAAGTCTACCTGAGGAGAGGGCAGTTGCCTCTATCTCCAGAGACCAGGACAGAGACAGGACGGGGCAAGGACAGGATATCCTTCCCATCATGCTTCATGCCAGACTGAACTTATGGATGGAGCGACATGGCCCTTGTCTTGTCTCTCCTCCAGAGCAGTCACCACAGTGCCACTGACCTTCCCCTATTGATCCCCCAGTGACGAGCAGTGCTAGGGCCAGCTATTGAACCACTTATGATTAATTCACAAATCCTGCCTTGTCCACAAAAAAGGTAAAAGAACAAAGCACAAGCAGTAGGAACAACTGAAAAGAGAGAAGGATAAAGAGCCAGTGAGGTCAAAAAAACTCCACTTTTTAAAGTGAGACAGAACTACAGAGTTGGAAGTGCTGCTTTACAAGCTGACCAAGCTATAAAGCCCCATCTCAGAGTCCCTTCTGTCACTAAAATGTCAGCACAGTGAAGGATGCGGGCGTGGTGGGGTTGAAAAGAGGGAGTGAGAAAAAAAAGGAGTGAGAAAAGTGAGTGAGACAGAAAGAAAAACAGAGAGAAAGAAAACGAAGAAGCTATTCTTCCCCTCCCTTCTCCTATTCCTTGGTCCTATTTTAGTCATGAGGATAGACCAGTGAGGGCAAGAGGTTGAAATTGAGCTGTAACTCTATCTGTGTGCTGGAGCGAATCAGAAAGTCTATCCCACCTTTCACCTGGGAATCACAGCTCTCTCTGTGCCCTGTCTGGTCACCATACCAACCACAGCCAGGCATCATGGGATTAATTGGAGCCCAGGGCTCAGCAGCAGCTCAGCCACAGATAGAGAACGAGGGGGGAGAAGGACGGACACCAGCCATGGTCAAGTGATGGTGGCCATGCAGATCAAATCGAATTTCAAGCATTGCTTGCATTGCAGAGCTGATACGATTGTGAGGTAACACTAAACATATTGGAGACCAAGCCACCTCCGCGGTAATGCTCGGATTGGATTCCAGGATGAAGTTCATGGTATAGCACTTGCTTTCTTCTCTGATCTCTGTGTGTGGTGTAGGGATTTTACACAAACACTGACACACTGTGATTCGCCTCCGTAAACACTATCCATGCCAGAATGTTGAGTATACAGAGCGACAACAGAGTGAAGCCTACTGTGTTATGTGTGGTCTTGATATGAGATAAAAGGGAAAATGACAGGTGTAGATGAGTCATGTTTCCCAGTAAAATCAGTGTCCAAAGAAAAAACTCAAGAGAATTTTGAATATTTTTGTTTGATTTCTGTCTTTAGATATCCTTTTTCACATCTGTGTGTTGTCCATTATAAAGAAACATAAAGACAACTGGAAGCTATCTGCTTGCATAAAAAGCCGTGGTGCTCTGTATGTTAATGAGAATGTTATGCCAGTATGATGGCATTTCTTTTCCACAACAGCAATATATGCTAGTTATTCCTTTTTATCTGTTGACAATTAGAAATAATATTCAATGGGAGTATTTTTTTTTAATCTTTGCTGTGGATAATTTGCAGTCAGTTAATTTATTGATCATCAAAATGAGTTTTAGCTGCAGCACGGCAGCAGGAGAGCAGCGAGTGTGTGGGACTATCAGTACGATCCAACTTTCTACAAAAAAAGATTATAGCTGCTCAGCTGGCCGAAAGATCAAAATGTGGTTGTATTGGGAAGCTTCCAGCTACAAATGTGTACAACTGTGTCAATGTGGAGCAGGGTATTCATAGAAAATCGCATTTACACTCAGCAGATCTACTGTACACTGATGACACAAAGAAAAAATAATAATTCAGACAAAAGAAAACCCTGTTTACTTGTTGGCTGTTAAAAGTAGACCATTCTTCCTCTGTGGATGCCGTGGATACTTTGCACTCAGTTCATCAGTTAACATTTTGACCACTGAACATGAAACAGTACTGTAAACAGATCTGCTGCGGTTATTTTCATGATGGATGGAGCGATGCCCATCCAGGCATGACCTGATATATACACAATCCTCATGGAACTACGTGACTGAGGAAGAAATACCTTGAATAAATAAGCAAGTTGGGTTTCCAAAAGTGATATTATTTGTCACAGACAAAACAAATATGCAAGTAACAGGTCTGGATTAAATAATTTTATTATGTCTGTAAGTCAAAACAATCTGTAACCAACAGCAGAATGGAGGAAAAAACAGGAGTGTATGGGGAGACGGTCTGAAAGGAGGGATGTGGGTAGTATATGATGTTATGGGTGAGAGTGTTAGTCAAGTGGTCCCCCAGGCCTGGCGCTCTCTCACACTCTATTTCTCTGGGTATATTTGTATATGATGACCCTTGACCTTGGCCCTTGGCACATGTCTGAGATCACTCCGCTCCGTCTCTGATGCATCAGCTAGGGCCAGGACCTCACATCCCTCACACACATACAAACACACAAAATGTGACTGGGCGAAGCAGAGGATAAGTCAACTCTATTTCTCCTGGTTATACACACCAACACTGATAGGCTCTACCCAGACAATGAAGATGATAGACTGTCTGTGTGTCCCCCTTTGTTTATCTACCCCCGTCCAGCTACAGACTCCCACAGCCATCTACATGGTGCATGTACACACACACACACACACACACACATCTGAATACACTCAAAGTAGTCAGCAAGGCACACCTCTAATCATGGCCACCTCTGCCTTCTCATTTTCCAAGTTCAGTGGCCCATGGAGCTCCCACACACTAAATCACATCAACGCTCTCTCCTCCATAAATGATCCGCGCGCAACCGTTCTCTCTATCCTTTCATCCCTTGCTCCTTTTTATTTCTTAAAAAAAAAACATACTCAGACACACAGCACACGCAAACACAAATATACAGACAGACAGGGACACACTCAAGCTCCGGCTGGCATGATAGTAGCATAGCGTAATAAATCCCACACAGCTTGGGGTGGACTAAACACAGATACAATGAGGATCTAGCCATGCCTTCCAGAGAGGGAAGAGGTGTAACCCTCCTATTCCACGACCATAAAATGTTTATCCTCAGTCTGGCACAGAACATGACTTTTACACACTTCCTGCAGCAGCATTTCCAAACTACAGCAGCACGCAGGCCTGTCACACCGGCCTGGCTGATTGACTATTTCCCCCATATTTGACACACCAGTGAGTCTGCTCATCAGTCACCTCAGCAAGTAGGCAGTGAGAATTTAGGGGTGGGGTGGGGTGGTGTGGGAGTCAAGGCAACAGCCACAGCATGGAAAAGAGTTTGCTTCTGGCTCTGTGCCGCATATAGGGCCTGGCAAAGGGAGACATGCTCTTGAATGGAACTTATGTTTTATTCATCAACGTGGTACATATACGTACTTAGTAGTATACACAACTTTACAACTCATCAGTTGCTCATATTTTTTTTCAAATGTCGTATTCAGCAGGGTTTGCTTTGAACAAACGATGTGTAGGGGGAGAGAAGGCTGAGCGAGATCCACTATTGTCGCCCAGAGACCATGTTGGATGTGTGAAGAGTGTTATACAAAACTAAAACACAGCATATATCTCTATTTCTGATCTGAGTCTCCAAGTCTGATCCCCATACTCTCTCTGTGTTTGCATGTGACATTCTTGATATAGCCAGGGCTAGTTTGAGCTGGAGCCTATGACGCACGATATCGACACTTTAGGGAAATATATATGTATCTTACAGAATGTTTTTCCTCGGTGAATTTATACAATGTATTTCTCAGGAAACTGGGTCAGCCCTGATGAAACACAGGCTTGAGAGACACAGTGAGTTTCATATATTTAGAGGACCCTCCCCACGACACCCACATACACACAAACACGGTCTGCCGTTCCTGCTGGAGCCCCACTGTCCTGCTCAGCAAAATTCTTGGAGGACAATGAGACACTGATCTGGCCAGCGTTGGCATTGTGATGAACTACTTCTGGAAGCAATCATGTGAATTTACATCATCCCTTGACATTTAGCCTCACACTCCACACACTATCAGTGTGGGGTGTCTTGTCTGTGTAGGGTTTATGAGTGCGGCTGTATGCATGTGTGTGTGTGCACGTGGAATTAAATATCTTTCCCTGACATTTAGCCTGACTGTCCACATGGTGCTCTGCAGGAAGAGGCAATGTGGGAATGCCAATCTTGAATCTTGCAACATATTATTTTTTTTTTCCCGTGTGTGCGTGTGTGTGTTTGTGTATGCGTGTGCCTGTCTATGTGTGTCTGTTTTGTGCAACCGTGTCAGAATTGGAATACACAGTTATTAAGGGGGAGGCCTGCCACTCATGTGTCTCCAGAGGGTGAGGAGACCAGACACCATATAGGAGGGAAGGAGAAGGGAAAAGGCAGACTGAGGGAAGAAACAGTGAGAAGCACAACTAATGAAGGAGAGGAAGGGAGTGGTGAAAGTGTCAAGGCACCCATTGTATTCCTGGGCAGGAGCAGTAAAGACAAGCTAGTGGCCTCTGCAACTTTAAGATTGCCATTAAACTCTCGCCTTACTCGTGTTTATGGTTGGCTTTGTGTGTCAGAGGAGAGGGGGATCGTAAAGCGGGGCTTTGTCTGTCTGCCATCGATTTATTTCCTTCGTTAGGGTGATGACACTGCCTGCTTATGATGTCCTAGCACAGACTGTAATTACAGAGCACTTCTGTCTTTATTGATGTCACTTTGTTAGTTTAATTACGCTATATTGGGTTTTAGAGTCGCGGCAAGAGCAAAGCTATGATGTAGGGCAAAAATCATCAATGGAACATCCTCTTTTGAAGATGTCAGGGGCAGAGAGTTGGGAGATAATTATTTCATAGACAGACATCTAAAATAGACCCTGTACATCTCAACATCTACAAAGGCAAAGAAAAGGTAATCTGAAATTTAATGACTATTCCGTCTGTGTTATGACCAAAGTCAGAGGGAGGAGGCTGTGAATGTGATGAAGGCCTTAATGGAAATGAAACACCTGGGTTCAACCTTGAGAACGACTGTTTACGCTCCCAGCCCCCAGGTGCTGGGGTTGACTGAGAGTCACACAGTATGAGAACCATTGCTATGTGTGTGTGTCCATGTGCGAGCATAAGTGTGTGTGCATACAGTGTATATAAGATAGGATGGGACGCAGGGGGAAGCAGTGCCATGTGAAGGTGACCCTTGAGGGGAAGAGGAGGAGGGAGAGGCCACCTGCTTGCTGGCGGAAGCGAAATGAGGGTGACAGCCATCCACCTGTCTGAGAACACACTCATTCCAGACCCCATCTGCCCACCCCCTTTGGGATATCTCCTCCCCAAGGGACCCTGTGACCCTCGCTGTCGTCTACTTGACCAGGCCTCCTGTCCACTGTCCCTACGGCCAGCTGAAACTGCCACCGCTCACCTCCGACCAGAGGCCATTCTGGGGCACTGTAATACAGTACAATACTGTACATAGGGGGCTCTGCAGCAAACGTTGGCAGTTTTACTCTGTTTCTCCTTTTCCTTGTTTCAAAGTGATACAAGTCCCCAGGCCTTATGTGTTAGACTGTGCTATACGTCTCCCGGCTTGGCTAAGTCATCACAGGTGGCCAACAGGGAAGGCCTTTATTTGCTCTCTTTTTTTCCTTCTCTTCGATGTTCTCCAAACTGAAAAACTCATCATGGTGTCCTGTAGCAAACAACGCTGGCCAACAACAGAGCAATTTGGCAACTCAAACAATGGTCACATATAGGACACCGTCTATTTGTCACTTCTCTCCCCCTCTCTCCCTCTGTGCATGTAGCTACCTGTGTTTCGTGCCATTGTAGAGTGGAACACACGCAGAAATACATTCTCTCGCCAACCAATCCACCCTGTGGATGTATCTCTTTATTCGGGCCTGTCTGTCTGACTGCAGTCAGGCCCATCTTTGTCTCCCATGACTGCAGACCCGTGGCCAGGACCTAGGGCTGTGTTTGCTCTTTCTCTATGGGCTTCAACCACATTATTGAGTTGGATCTGTGTGGAAAAGACCCACCAGACTTCTGACATGTCTTCTGATCTCCTTTAGTCCTCCAGGGCTGATGGGCCTACTGTACTTTACCTCTCTGCAGAGGAAATTTTGCTCAGCTACAGCAGAGTGGAAAAAATAAACTGAGAAATGAGAGTTTGAAAGAGACAGAGAGCATGATGGAGAGATGAATGGAAAGAGCAAAAAAAAAAGAGGGGAAGGGAAAAGGGCAGCAGGGAGTCAGAGGACATAAGATAAAGGCAACCATCAGGTCTTTGCTCTAGCAAAAAAAAAAGTGTGTCTTGCAAGAATAATACTGACTTACCAGAAAATAGTGTGCCCACAGAAAGGCAAATCTAATTTAGGGAAACTTGCAAAGGTTTGTAATTAAGGCAAGTTGGGGCATGGAGTAGTATCTAGGAGCTGGATTTCTCTCAGGCTATCAGAGCTCTCTCTCGTATGTTCTGCATGATTGCCTGTTGATTCGCACCATATTGGTGTTACCCTGGCTGCCTCCCTGGAAAAAGACACAATGATATCTCTACCTATTCACGGCAGACGTCACGAGGAGAAGCTGATTAACTGCTCTGCTGCTCCTCTAGGTGGGTGGGGGGTCCTTTCTTGCAAAAGCTTTTCTCGTTTGTAAAAAGTTGAGAAAGACATGAAAGAAAAGAAAAAAGTTGAGAAAGACATGAAAGAATGGCAAGACATTGAGGTGCTTACTGTATAAGCTTAACATATTTGAAGCTGTTCAATTTTTTTGGCACTCCAGTAGCCAAATGGTTACTGTACAAAGACAAAGACAGGGTGAGATGGAGACTAAGAAATCAAAGTAAAACAAAAAGTCAGGATTGGTGGAATAAATGAAGTTCTGTTTTAAAATGTTTGTTGGGTGGTGGCCCACCATTGGACAAAGAGGCAGTAAGGTGATGGCGGAGGGTGGTGGTGGTGAATACAGTGCTTGAGGAAGTATAAGAAGCATCAGAAAGCAGGAAAAAACAGTGTTCCTCCACACACAGCCCACTACCTTTATCCTTCTAGGCTGTGCTTTGATGCCTAAAGAGTATATGCATCAGTGAGGCTGCCTCTGGGCATTAGCATGCTTCTGGCCATTAAACATGCCAATGGGTAGACCTCATTATTGATAGATACACACGCTTACGTTCTTGCACATGCAGAAGCACGTACTTGCATACACCAACAAAATTACATATGCACACAGTACAGAAGATGCCTACAAGACCGGATCTGTGAATTACTCATGGGAGGCAGCTCAAAGCCCAATCGAAGTGAGACGCTGGGGATTCCTATGACGTGACGATCCATGTTATCTGGCCTCCTCTACTCTGTGAGACACAACTGTGGAAATTAGACAAAGTATTGCTTTATATCTCAGACAATTGTTGGTTTAGAGAGTAGTGAGCGCTCTGACCAGTACATGGGGAATCTGCGACAGATGCCAGAGTTTTTTTTTTTTTTTTTTTTTTGCAGCTCAATCCATCTATTACCATACATCTGCAGATCTACACTCATGATTAAAAAAGATAAACAAACTACTCATAAATCTTTGCTTATCACCAAAAGCTAAACTGTCTCCCACAACAACAGTATTAGTGAGCGTTTGGCCAATGGCAAGAGACAGTAATAGATAGCAATAGGGTTTACTAAAGGAAGGCAGGAGGCGCAGACAGGGAAGGGAAAGGAGCACTGATAGAAAAAGAGAGAATGTGTAAATAAAGAGCAGTAGGAGATGGAGAAAAATGGTTATCGGAAAAAATGGAGTCTGAACAAGAGAAACGGTAGGGGTGGTGAGACTGTGAGAGGAGGAGGGTGCCAACGAGGAGAGGGAAGGTTGGTCTCATTACTATTAGACCTTCTCTCTCCCTCCAGGCTCAGGTGACCCGAGCTCTCTAGCCCTCTGCCTTGCACACCACTAATCATTTGGTTTTAATCACCGGGATATTCTCCCCCTTTGCCCCTCCCCCACCTCTCCTCCCCTCTCTTCCTGCCCTACTGTGCGCCCTAGCCTTTGCCAAGGTCCAGCTAATTTTATTCTAATTGGCCATAGCCTGGGCTGGGACCGATCTGCATCATTGTCCTGATTCATCCGTCCATCCTGTCTCTGTTCCACTCCTCGTCCTTCCTGCTCTTCCTCTGTCTCTCTCCCTCTCTCTCTCTCTCTCTCACTGCCTTCACAACTTCACGGCTGTGCTTGTTTCTTCATCTTCCCACCGCCTCCTCTCTCCGCTTCATCTCTCTTTCACCTCTAATTTTTCTTTTACCCATATGCTGCCACGTTGGCTCCCTCCCTCTGTCTGTCTTTCATGCCGTTCATTGACATCACAGTTGCGCGAGCGTTTTCCAATTTCTGTTCTCCCTCTCCTGTTGACCTTACATTCCACCAGACAAAACAAATAGCCTTGATGTTGTCTGCCAACAAAAAGCTTCGTGTGACTGCCTTGATCCACACACAATGGCATGAAAGAGAAACGTGAAGCTGTTCAATTAGGTAAACCTGATGGCTGAAGTCTGACGTTCTCCCTTTTTTTTTTTTTATGTAGGAGTAAGGCAGACTGTGTGTCGAATGGCACTGAAAAAAAAATGTGTGCGCTGTATGAAGAGCAAAGGGTGATAAGATGCCCGCTGGCCAAAAAGCACACAGAATCAGAATGAAACAGACAGTCCAGGGAACTAGCTGTCTTTCTCTTAGGCTTGTGTGAGCACAGTAGACATTTTTAAATTACAACGAAGAAAACATTACCTTGCTGAAATGTAATGCTCTTTCACTATATGTGATGTTGTAGGTTGTATGTGAATTATCGGCCCATAACTTTGCCCTTTAGGATGCTTTATGACTGTAAATAAGACATCAGAAAGGGAACGGAGTTTGGAGGTTGATTTTGGTCATTTTCACTTAGTTTTTCTCACCCAAAGTGCTGTCATTAGTGTTAAAGTTAAATCATTTGAAATCATATATTCACGTATAAAGATACTCATAGCCGCTATCTAACTGACAGGTTGACAAAGCACCAAACATCGAAGCCAAATCTCTCTATACTGGTCATTATGGCTAACTTTACCTGTCCCTGCAAGCAAAAAAGGAGAGAGGCAGATGGAAATCCTGCATTACAATCACACGCTACAAATCCTCTACTTTTCTTTTCTCCTCCGGATCAACAGCTCCAATAAATTTTCATTACACCTGTGTGAAGCGCTTCAAATAGAGCCACAGAAGCAGAAACTAATTACTTTCTAATTTATTGACTAATGGCCACAGCCCTGGGAGACAGCTGCAATTGTTCTAACAGTCCTGCTGCTCCGACTGCACTCAGGTCCACTTTAGATTCATAACCAAAATAATTTATCATTACAAGCACATTAAATTGAACCGTATAGACCATAACAGTGGTAATTTATATCATTTTGTTGTTAGGGATGCTTTTCCCTCCCCTGTCTTGAAAGCATGCAATCTTTGCAATAGGATTCTTCTCCAGCCAGTCGTTGTATGTGGCAGGTTCACTTTGTTCTTCAAAGCACTCTTTGTTTTGTGCCTCATTCACCATTTGTTGGAGCTTAAAGTAGAAAGGAGACCAAAAACAATGTGTGCCCTTTTGGGATTTTAGAAAAGCCTGAAGCCTGTAGAAGTTTCTGTGTCACACATAACAAGCATGATGGCCAAGTCAGAAGCCTATTGTCACTGCCTACATGTTATGTTCACAGGGTGTGATCAAAGCATCAACATGAACAGCAGATAAGGTGGCTCTGTACTGACAGGGGGGTAAACTTTCTGTCATGATTTTGGTTTCAGCATTTCTTTGTCAACCAGGGAAACTCTATGATGATCATATATTAATTTTTCAGCAATTGCCTTTATCCCATAATGCATCTCTTTCTTGATGGGAACAGTGCCTTCCAGGATGTCAATGTCCCTATCAACAAGACACAAATGGTCACCCAGTGGTTTGAACAGCATGATAACAACATTAGCCATGTGTCAAGGCTTTCTTAATCACTACAGAGGATGCAATTTGTGCATTGATGGGATATTCTGAAGCAAAGTATGAGATGACATTTTCCATTGGTGTCATTAAGATGGAAGACCCACACGATCATGCAAATCCATTATGTAAGCAGTGATTAGCATTGACCTTGCCCCCCTTTACGAGGTGAGTGGCCTGAAACAATGCCAGAAAAACACCCTGTGTCCACTGAGCCAGTATGAGAATAGAATAGAATAGAATAGAATAGAATAGAATAGAATAGAATAGAATAGAATAGAATAGAATAGTGGTAAAAACCGTGTTGTCCATAAGGCTGTAACTATTTATTTAAATTTATAGCCTATAACGGCAACAGACCATTTGAAGTAGTTTGCCTTGTGGTCCAGCAGAGGGCATTCTTAAAATCCACTTTCAGCTTGACCCAATGCATGCTCTTTAACCTATCAGTAAATTAAGCTAATAAATAAAAATGGAGAAGGACAGTAGCGAGCTAAGCCATGTTGATCGGATACTAACGACAGCGAAGCATCCGAGAAGCAGTGTGTGGGCAAAGTTACCAACAAATATAAGCTGTTCGCCAGCTTTTTAAAATGCAGCTGCCTTACTCTACAACAACAACAACAAATCTGAAGACTCATCAGCTTACCACACAAGTGAAGCAGCAGAGGCATCAAAGGAGCAGAGAAACATCAACTCCACACATCGCCTGACACATTGCAATCTCAAGACACATAGTGCAGTTTAATGACACCACACGGGAAAATATAAAGACTATGCTGAACGGTAAGTGATCTCTCTGACCACTGATGGATGGACATCGTTGGCCATATGCCAAATGACAGTGTCAGCAAATTGTATCTCCAACACATTATGGTATATGGGTTGCGTTTGAATTAATTCGAACAAATTAGTTGTTAGTTCAAATTTGTTCGAACTTGACTTCCTGAAAAAGTGACAGCCCCATTGTCCATTTCCCTGTAGAGTTGCTGTGAGTGAGTTAAAACTAAGGTTCAGTTGTTCCCTCAGTCTTACTGAGTCAACACAACATGCCAAAACAACAGAACAGATTTTCCAATGTCTTCATGCTGGTGTTTCTTTATTTTTATTCTACGCTTTATGTAAAATAAAAAATATCCTCAAGGTTTAGAGTTCAGCCAGATTTCAGCAGCAATATTGCTGGATCTAAGGGAGGAATTCCAACCTCCTACGGCAACAAACACTGATCCAACCATGTTGATAGTACCAACATTGTATTGTGTTGAGTTACTAGCAGCTTAGTTGATAGTGGTGCAGCCCTGAGGGACAGTCTGAACAGTAGCAGTCTGTCTCTTAGGCCTTTTCCATACACATGTGCTGGCTTGGCTTGACTCACTTTGACTCAGCGTGTCAGCCCAGCATATCAGGGATTTGCATCTCCATTACAACAGGGCTACCCACTTGAAGATGTTTCTTTGGCTGATGACGCACTTGTCTTGAGTTGAAAAGCGGCTGTGACTAATAAGTAAAGTCACAGCTGTAAAATGGCAGATAAACACATTTCACTTACTGGAAGTTCTTCATAATAAAAGTCTTCCATTAGTTTGTCAGTGGAAAGCTTTTAGTATGAAGCAGCAGCAGCAAGAAATGTGTTCATGAGCAGTAACTTAACATGGCTCCGATACGGCAGAAAGCGATCAGGAAACGGTAAAATAAAGCAGATATCTGAAAGTACAAACAGAAACACAGGGGAGGAACTAAACTTCAGATCACAGAGATTCAGTTAGAAGCTACAAAAGTACTGAGAGCTGAACACATAGAGGCTTTTAAAAATTTTGTTTTAAAAAACAATTTCTCTCTGGTGTCCAGCACAGACATGAGTTGAGTCTTGCAACACACATTGAGGAGGAGAAGGGGGGGTCATCACCAGTTGGCTGTAGTCAGCGAGACATCACCATAACCCGCTTGGACGAGGGGACGCTTTGGCCCAACTCTGGAGATGAGTGCGACCCAGCACAACTCGGCATGTTTAAACTGGTAATAGAAACACAAATCAATGCTGTATGATTTGAGTCGGTGTGGCCAAAAGTGCCAATGGAAAAACCCTATCTGTGGGAGGGAACCTCCATTCACACCTCCCTGTGCACCGATATGCCAACTGCTAAATTTACACTTCTAACAGTTTCTCAACCTTTAAAAGCCACACACACAGCAAAATTACACAAATTATAAGATTCAACTGTAATTTGTTATCCGTAACAACAACGGAGTAGGTGACCTTTTGCTCTGCTGCTTTTGCTTTTTGCTCATTCAATATGTGCCTTTTGTTAAAACCTGGTAGTTGACTGCAAAGTTTACTAAATAGGTCTTGAGATGATCTGGCCTGGCTTTAAATTCTCATTCACCACCTCTGTAAACAAAGCAATACATAAAGGCAGCTCACACAAGCTTAAGTGTCCTTAGCAACAATATTAGGAAATCACCAACTAATGCAAGATCTAAAGTTTGTACCTCAAAGAAGCACGAAGCCAAATCCTTATTTTTATTTTATCTGATCACCGTACCACACACAAACATACGCACACACACATACACTGAAAACACATATGGGCGCACTCTCCACCCTCCCTCTCTTGTACTTTCTCTCTGTCCTCCTCTTCAGGCATTCAAGCTTTCACAAGCTGATCAATAGAATTCAGCAGGCCACAAATACAGAGCGGAGGGTGTGTGGAGGGGTGTCCCTTGGGAGAGACAATAAGGACATTGAAAATAAAACAGAGACCGGAGACACACAAACAGAGACACACACAAACGCATACATACAACCCGTCCTATATTCCCTAGCCAAGTGATGACGTCAGCCTTCTGTTTAAGACACAGCCCACCTAATGGAGCATAGCCAAGGCACGATAAGTGTGTTTGTGTGAGTGTGTGAAATAATGTTGGACTGAGAGAGTTTACCCACTACAGCAGAGGCAAGTGAAGGACATGCCGCTACAGTGGAACACACACAAAGTCAAGCACAATAGCCATTAAATCAAAAGCAATCTCTCTGCTGCTGGCAGTTCATACACACAGAGCTCTCACACATGCATGTACCTGTACATACACATACACAAAACTGACAAACACCACTATCCAATACCCTGCAATACTATTAGGTTACTTTAAAAGTGTGGAGAGAAATGTGGGAGGAAATGAATGACATTCCAACAGTACATCCTCTCCAAACCTGAACAAAATGTGTCAGCAGTGGGAGTATAAAATCTCTGAATGAGAGTTTTTTGGCATAGGAGATATGGAGAGAAATCAATTTCAGGGCCAAGTATGGTGCCAAGGACGTCCAGAAGGGCATAGCTCTGTTGATCTGTTCATATCAATTTGCTCCCTTCTCCAGACGGAGAATGCCACAGTGTGCAGCGCTGCATCTTTAAGGAATATCGCCCTGATAACGGTGCCATAAAACACATAATTTTACAGTCAAACCATCTCTGTCTCAAATGCACTTGGAGCGGAAGCCATTTTCAAGCAACATAAAGTTTAACATGGCGCTACATCTGCCGAACCGCTAGCTTCCACGCTACATGGAACTGGGCGATTTAATTAGGGGACATGGGATGGCGTTGTGGGACACTGCAATGAGCCCCACCCTCTTGATCCCAAAATGATCCCACCTGAACCTGCGATCATCTCTGGAAGAGCAGAGGGCATACCGGATTACAACACCCTGTATGCACACAATAGTTGAAAAGTTTCTAACAACCGTATCATTAAACACTGTGATACATCACAACATTATGATACAGCCCTGCTTAGATGTGATTATACAGATGAGCAGCTGGTTTGTATCAGTCTTTTTTTATCTTATCTTATCAGTCAATTTCTACATCTTAATGGTACAGAATATTAGGATTTATACATTTCTACCCTGTATGATTATATGACAATGTTAAACATCATGAATATTTTAGATATAGATATACTTAAGGCCTATAATGGTGTTATTATAACAGAATATTGTTCCTGAATGCAAAATATAGGCCTATTAATATCGAGGTATCTATATTTGTGACCAACCAACTATCTTGTCTATGTGGAACACAGCATTTCATCCATCTTAAATAGATATTTTCTACATGAATACATATTGTAAATAAACCAATTCAAAGGCTAGAACAATTTTGCAGAAAAGCTAAGCAAAATAGCTCGAAATAAACTGGAGATTTAGATGAACTACTTTGATAGTCATTAGTTGACTGAACAGTGACTTTCCCCCAGCTGAGATAACTTTTCGAACAATAATGTCTCCCTTGAAAAGTAATATTGAATATCTCTTTTAAAGTTTCCCCTGTTTTCTAATGGAACCTCCCTCCACTGAGCATTTCAACCACCTGAGTGAGAAGCCACTAATGCACCCTAATTCCACTAATGCACCCTAATTCAGACAGTATAGATTACAGATTGTCAAGGTCAAAAGTTAGATTTTTGCCTTGACCAACTAAAAGCAGACTCCTAGTATATATTAAATGGAGCGATGGTGGATGGAGGTGAATTGTGAGGGACCTTAATACTTCCTGTGGTGAATTACCATGCACAACTGGAATCACTGTGCTCTGTAGACCATTACTAAGTGCAAAATGATCTATGCGCAGCCTTGAAAGAAAACGAGTTAGGTGTTTAGACTGGTGCAAAGTGCAAGTTCCACTTTAAACACTTGAAAACGTGTTGCAGAGTTACTGGTTACCAATAAAAGCAGGCACTGTGACATATCAAATAATTGTCAATTGGTTTTGTTTAGATGTTCCATATGAGAGTGTGAGCCATAACATAAATTCCCTCATGGCAGTCCAGATAAAGAGGTGTGGGGCTGTGGGTGACGAGGGATTTGGCTAGATGGAGATACAAAGGCAAAAGTTCTATTAAAAATGTTAAGGGGGATCAATTTGTTTGCCTTAATTACTTGTTACTCGTTAAAGCATTTACTTCGAAAAATCCTGTGTCACATTTTCTGCTGTGATAATGGAGCCACAGGGAGGGAGGGGCGCTTGGTTGGGTTGAGTGCCTTTTAAATGGCTCACCCTCTGGTTCTAAACACAGTGCTCAGTATGCCTGCTCGCCCATCCCCGAGTCTCTTTTGCGGGGTGTGTTGGTAATGAGGCCCTCCTGTAGTGCTGCACTCCACTCCTCTGTTGGTGCAGAAAAGCGCACCCCCGCCACGTCCTGACATTCTGACAGATAGGAGCCGCGGAAAGCATATGGCCAACGTGGCAATGCCTCCAACGCCCTCCAAACTGTCGTAGGGCTCAGGCATAATGAGTGGTAGAGCGATGAGCCCGAGTCCTACACATAGGAGACATTAGTCATCACTTTTTTCCCTCATCTGCCACAGATCAGCTAGAAAAAACTCTTACCTCGTATAAGAGTCAAGCGATCCCATGAATTTGTGACTGTACAGAAGAAAGCTATGTAGTTTAGCATAGCGGAGCCAGACAGGACGTCTCAGAGAGAGAGTGCATATCTAGGAAAACTGCCAGACATTGGTTGCATGAAACAATGTGAGTTCTTGTGGATACATAGAACAATTAAAATTTGCTGGTTGACTGGTTTAGTGGTTGGGCTGCATTTTACATGCATCACAACACAGAGTCAAGTGACAGATAGTCAGGGTAGAAACAAAGAGGGATGTCACTGACTGAGGCAGGAGTGACTGATGGTGTATTGGGCCAGGAAGCCCTGTCAACTGTCAATGCCGTTAGTGTCCAGAAGCTCAAGTCCACAGCCACTAGACGTGATTTTAGATAAGGTGCCCATCCAGCCGTGCCCTCTACATGGCCTCCCTTTGGCCCAGACTCCCCTGCCAGTCTCCTTCCCTCTCTCTGTCTGGCCTGTTATCCCTGACCGTCTAGACACCTCCCAGCACGCAATCCCTCACCCCAGCCAACCCGGGCTGTTCTCAGCTCTTCTGCTTTCTCTCTGCTAAACACTGCGTCACAACACTGGCTGGCTGGAGGGCTGTGAAGGGCCACTGAAAAGGACAGAACAATGCCATGCAGTTCTCTCTCTCTCTCTCACTCCTGTTCAAGTCGTTCACTGGAAGGCTCAGAAAATGCTGCACAGAACTGCGTTTCAATCCTCCAGTGAGAGCAACTGAAATTATCACAATCCAAGACTTAGCTAAAACTTGTCAGACAGTCTCGGGGGTTGACTGTAAGTGTGAACAATTGTAATGAGGCAGCCGGCACCAATCATTCAATGATGTAGACACACCTCTGAAAAACAAAACTAACAATTGAATGTACTTCAGCCACTTTTTGTATGCAAAGACGCAAATGAATGAGAACAATGAGCAAGCCAAGAGGCAATTACAGAACGTATGGCTTTGGGTACAGACTGATCTGTTGGTTGAAGTGAAACCACCTGAGTGCCTGTGTTCTTTAACAATTTATGCTGACAAAAACTATGACAAAATCTACTGACACTTTTGTCAACGAATAAATACAGGACGAAAATGTTAGGGAGAAATGAGTTGGGAGGAGATAAATTTCACATTTCAGGTCACGGAAAACAAGACTAAACCATATGGGGCAACAATCACTGGTAAAAACACAATGAATTTGAAGCAACATTTGCAGACGAGTCATCCCGAAATGCATGCAAAGGTAAGCACACTTAAATGTTTTGGGTTTTTTTCCCCCAAGATAACGTTATTTTATCAGCTAACCTGAGCCAGTGTATTTTCGCGAAACTTGTAATACAATACAAGCTAAAAGAAACCACAGCTGTCCTGTACTGATTAGAGAAGTGAATTACCCAGAGTAGCTAATCTTAGATTGTAAATTGAAAGATTGAATGACACGCTTAAAATAATAAGTGTAAGGTATCACTGTCCTGAAATGAACAGAAATATGCAACAAATAGAAGAATGCACATCCCAAGAATTGTTTACATTGAGCTTTGAGTACCACACCGGCATGTCCTGTTAATTTAATGTTACTGTTACTCAATGTTAGACATGTGATGGGATAAAGGAACAGAAATGTAGTATAGAGACAACTTGGAGCTGTGTGTGCGCTTGTGTATGCTTGAGAGAGGAGAGGAGAGGCTAGGGGGTGGGAGAGAGAAAAATTACAACTTGATTTTTCTCCCCTTATTCAACCTCACAGATACAGAAGACCTCCGATGACAAGGATGGGCCACTGAGTGCAAATAAAGCTAGAGCACCCCAGCAGAATATTTCAACAGCTCTTCCAAGTGCTTCTAAGGACAAAAGTGACTCTAACGAACAATATACCAAGGAGGAGGGCATAGCGAAATGGATTGGGTGCGCAGGATTACTGGTCACAACGACTGAAGACGAGGACTTTGTTCTAATGATGGAGACAGTAGAGTATATCGAAGCATTCAGGGAGAGAAGGCCTAATGCTCAATGGTGTTATTTTGTTATTGTCTGAGACGGTCTTTTGAGGAAAAGTAAAGCCATATTTTTGTTTCTTTTATATGAGATTTAGTTTTACTTGTATTTGATTTTAAGATAAACATAGACTACAGTTAAAAGTGTGTCTGTGTTGCACATTCAGACCTTAATAACATTCCATAATAACAGGTAAATAGATGTTTCCTCCAGGAGTCTATAATGAGTTTGTAGAGCAATCTGTGTATATACAAGAAATTAATTGGAAATTCTGGGGAAACTTTTAAATAATGCATTACACATTAACTAAACCAGTTTAGCCGACTAAATCTACTTTAGATCTACTGTATCTACATCTTCTGTAAATCTACTGTAAAATCTTATGACATGTAATCCACTAAAAAGAGACAAAAAAACAATTCAGATGACTGAAATAGGACTAAAACTAAATGACAATTTAGTCAAAAGACTATGACACTGAAAATTAACACTGGTCGGTTGAAAAAACACTTGTGCATTTGATGGAACCTTGGTACAAACGCCACAGGGTGTTAGTCTAATTTCCTGAAAGCCTACGTTCATCCTCTGTTCCCCCGTTGCCCAACAGGTGGAGTGTGGACACCATACATTCATTCAAATCCTCATGTAAAGCCCTTTTACCCTGACCTGTTGCAGTAGATAGCAGGGGTTACAATGCCACAACATCACTTCCCTATGCACAGAGCCAGGGCCTTACACCCATGACTGATCTCTATTAAATTACATGGATTAAATCAGAGATCCTTAATTAGGCCCCAATAAAAGTGTCATGTGGCTTTTGAAACCTCTGAGCATGCCATGATTGGATAAAAAATGTGAAAACATACGAAATGAAATTGGTTTACTGCTGAGTGTGCGCCCCATGACTCTTGAGTGGAGCAGCAAAGCAGGGGGAAATAAAGAGAGGAGGAATAAGTAAGAGAGCGAGAGAGAGAGAGGAGACACAGATGCAGAGAAAGAGCATGAGGGGAGTCTCAGGGCGAGTCACACCTCTTTGCCTCAGAAAAGCTCTTAAATTCCATGTGTGACCTGAGGGAGAAAGCTCTAAAGAGTCAGCCTAAGATGCCATGATACAGAATTTGACTTGCGGAGCAGTGAGCTAATACAGTCTGCCACTAGCCACACTGAGGAGTGCTATAGGCATGACGCAAGGCTCCTGGAGACATATATATGTGCATACGGAAGACAAACCTACACATACACACTTATAAAACACTCAAGCACACACATCTGGGACTTGCTTGTGTCTAAAAACTGGAGCGTGATGCCTTCCTGCTCCTCTGGACCCTTGCATCTCCTAGTGTCAGGCCGGCCAAAAGCTTTTAAGTGCTTTAAACTCATAATAACCCTAATGCTTAGTCTCCCCCTGTGAGCTCTGTGTTTGTCAGTATGAAAATGAAATGCAATTGAAATAGATGCAAAGATGGGGGGATGTTCAGACATGTTAAGGGTTGCTGGGGATTTGGCGTCTGTAAAGGCATTAAGAAGGGGAACAGAGAGTAAACAGGCTCCTAGGACATGTTATGTGGTGACAGGGAAAACTGGAGAGCAGCAATGCACAAAACTGCTAACACACACAGGAGCACAGCACACATTGAACTTCTTATTTTGCCCTCTTCTCCTCTTGCATATTAGCTTGTTATGTTGTTTGTGATGTTTCTATTTTTGAAAACATGGGGATTGAAAAAATAAATAAATAAAAAAATCGCAGATCCACAGCCACAATGCATAGCAGGGAATAGTAAGCACACAAACAAAAAACAGCCCCCAACCACCTTCCCACTCGCCACTAATCCTCTCATGCCCTAATTGTGGGTGCAGTCACCCCAGATTCACTTCTTCAGGGTAAAAGAGAAAGAGAGCTAAGGCTCTGGCTGAGAACAGACCACCCTGTCTTCCACTCAAAATGATTCTCTCTGCCAGAAGACACCAGGACGGTAGGTGGTACTCTCTCTCCATTACATTTCACTTTTATCTCACTTCCCCTTTGCCTCTCCATCTTCCTGTCATTTCGAGCTCTCTTTTCTCTCCCTCTCCTTTTTCTACTGTAAACCGCCTAAGGTGATTATGGATTGTGATGGTGGTGGGTGGGGAAGGCGAATCCCTGTCTTTGTTTCCTTAAAATAGGTTTAATAGACTATTACCCAACACAGTTGAGAACCTCTGTGCGATTGTTAACACGGTTTGGTGTGCAAAAGAGTCTCTGCACCACAAGCACTGAGGTCAATATGTAGTCTTTATTTATGACAGAGAAAGAGCGCAGGTGGCTCTGTACCTACTGGTGGGCTACTCTCCTTGGTGGTTAGTGCTGGCAGTTTGCATCGTGCCAGGTCTGCATTTCAGTGCGATATGCAAGATATCACACACACTCACAGGAGACACATTAAAACAGGCTATTAAACTCATTGGCATTTGATTTCTTTTAATCAAAGAGGTCATAAGTAAACTGAGCAGAATCCCACACCACAGGTCTCAGAAGAAGATGCTAGAAAGGAGCCAGTGACTGGTGGCTGGCTGTGTTTTATCTGAAGTGTTGCTACTATTAGGAAGGCTGTGTTGGAGCGCAGCCATGCCAACCTTTACAGCAGCCTTGTATTCTCTTGTCTGGTTCTCAGTCTCTCTCTCTCTATGTGTCTATATGTCTGTCTCATACCCTCTTCTCTCTTTCAGGCACAAAACCAAGGCGCACATTAGGTGCTGGTGCTGCACATTTTGATGCTTGGCTGTCACTGTATCATTGTCTGGTGACATAAAGCACAGTAAAGCAGTGAGCAGTGATGAAGTGGAGAGGTTTTAAACCTGCGCTCACTGGCACATTTCTTGCCTTTCAACCAATGTCATTTGGAGAGTGTCATCATCCTACTGTGAAAGTAGCCAACCCCCACTCCCCTACCCAAAACACAGAAGAAAGAAAGAAAGACAAGGAGAAAGAGAGAGAGATGAGAGAGCATCCACCTTGCTAGTACTTGCTCCATTATTCCGCTGGAGGCTTGATTAGACAGAGGGGGTAATTTACGAGCCACTTCATTGCCAATTCAACGGGCACATCACCTGTAAATAATTGAAACCCTTCGTGTCCATTCCGACATAATCATATCGCTATCATGTTAATGTATCCAGCAGTGCTTTCCTTTGGGTCAGGCGCAGGACTACTTTAAATCTTGGCTGACCTGTCTCCATAACTCTCCCGGGCACCACCCTCCAGCAAACCAAAAAAAAAAAAAAAAAATAATAAAGATGAAGAACTGCACTGGGAAATGATGAAAAACTGAAAATACAGTAAACAAATACAAGACTTCTCAGCAAGGCAGCAGCGGGTTGCAGGTGGAGGGTGCGCATTTTTGCACTGGCTTGTTAATTATCTGTGCTTATGATGTGGATAAGGAGAATTCATCATCTTCTTATTTATTTATCTCTTCCAGAGTTCTATCAGTCAAGCACGGATATGAAAAGACAGCACAATTTGGATGGTAGTAGCTATTACAGTGAGTTGAGGAGAGACAAGGAGGACAGGAGAAATCAAACCCTTTGCTTTTAATTGTGGGGAATTGTACCATCACGGGAACTGTCTCTCTCAAGCACTCTTAATTATACCGGTGTTTAAAAAAAACTTGATATTGAATTGAAAGCTATTTTTCTTACTTCATTTAAAAAAGTTATGAATATTAATTATCCAATCTGAAATGGTTCTCACCTTTCCTTCTGCACACTCCTCTCAAATGTGCACGACAAAAAAAGATTTGAATAATTTATCAATTGACTTATATTTGAATTGATTAATTCACTGATGCAAAATTAATACATGGCTATCCTCCACATTCCACCCACTCCATCCTCTCCCATCGTTAATGAAGCAGTTTAAGTAGTAAGGGTCTTGCCTGGGTAAAGTACTGACTGAGGAAAGGAGCATAGGTATGGAGGGCTGGGGTTTCTGTCTAATACAATTCTGCAGTAATGAAGACGTCTCATCACAATCAACAGGCTCACTAACTTCTCGACTACGACAGGTAAGAGACACTCTGTGTGTTTCATGCTAATTGAGCCAGTGCTCTTTAGGGAGAAGCTTCAGCGTAACAAAAAAAAAAAAAAAATTAAATAGGCAAGAAAGACATACAGTGAAGGATGGAGGCAAACTGTGTGCGAACCAGATGGTTGAGGGCCAAAGGTCAACTAAATAAGGGGGCTATGAACCTGAAAGCTCTGTGTATTAGTGTATTAGTGTGTGATCCACAAAGCAGGCCATGGTATAGCAGAACCATAGCAAGCCAGAGTGCCATTCTTTCTTGGTCGCTAAATGATGATTAGGTGCAAGAGGTCAGTGCTGCCATTTGCCGTTTTTACACATTGAATGGTGCCACGTGGCAACTCATCATCCGCTGTACTTCCTGTACTGTGAAGCTCAGCTGGGGCGAAGAAATGGGACAGAATGTGTGCCAGTGTGTGTGTGTGTGTGTGTGCCCATGTGTGTGTGCTGTGTGTGCGCCCATGTCGTGCCTGTTCTTTGCTGGTGATTCACCCAGCTCTCTGGCAGCTATCCAGGACCTATTTTCTACTTCTCTTTACATAACAGCAAACGGTATCACTGAAGCTGTGTGTCCTGTCCTTTCTCTTCCTCCTCCTCCTCCTCCTCCTCCTCTTGTTCCTCTGCCACTTCCTGATCTTCTTTTCCCCCCATCCTCCACTTTCCTGTGTGTATTCTTTAAACAGCAAAACTGTGTTTTGCTCTCAGGTGTCACTGTACCACCCATGGGACTGCGAAGTGACCAGTCAGGAAAAAATGTTTGAGGACCACACCCAAAGCACAGAGTGGTCAACCAGATTCTAGGGCATGTCATGGAGTGGTGCGTGGGATGGGAGGATGTTGCGCACTGAAATGCCCCCTAGTGCTTTCTAAAGGGCCAGGATCCGGGATCCGCTACACCATATGCCTACAGGACAGCACCCAACTGGGCACCAGGGCGTGACAAGCTGAAAATAGGGACTTGCAGTTACAATCCTCACTGTACAAGCCAACATACGGCCACTCGGCACCAACAGAGCAAAGCGACGAGGTGGAAGAGGATGGTACAAGAGGGGGTGGAGAGCAGAGGGGGGTTGAAAATAGAAAATCAAGGAGTTGAAGGGAGAGGAGCTGAAGAGAGTTTAGTTTGTAGGGAGGAATGAGGGTGAGGAATGAGGTGCTGTGTGTGTGTGTGTGTGTGTTGAGAGTGTCAGTGTGTGTGTGGAGGAGGGATGTGTAGGCAGGCTTTAGTGTCTGGACTGCACAGTGACTCAGGTGTGAATAATACGTTAGGTCTAGGGTACTCTGTGCGTGTGTGTGTGTGTGTGAGAGAGAGGGAGAGAGAGAGAGCAAAGAGAGCGAGGGAACAAGAGAGAGCATAGTGAAGTGCTGGGTCGGTGTAAGGCTGGTCGTCTATGTGTCTAGGTGGCTGAGGGTGTGCTTTGCTGTGTCTATGGCCCGCTCCATGACAGCCAGCCTGCACGCTGCTCACCGGTGCAGAAGTGCTAATTGAATTAAGTCTTTATTATCAGGCTGCAGAGGCAGCACTTCTCCCCATCTCGGCCCGCTTGGCTGACACTTTCTCCTTGAACACCTGCTTGACATCAACTTCCTCCTCTATTTATTTATCCTCTCTCTCCTGTGGCAAGCCACTGGCTGCACTCCTTCCTCCCCTCCACCTCCTCTTCCACATTCACATACTGAGCTAGACTAGGCCTGCTTGTTTTTAAAGCAGTTTCCACTATCAGGGCTGCGAAATACTCCTCAGCTTGAATAACCTCAGCACCACTGAATAAAGTATCTTTGACTTCGGTGCACTTTTTGAAAGCGACACAGAAATACAGGTAAGAAACGTGTCATACACCATAATGTGCATTACCATACAAAAAAAGGACACATAATAAAAAGGATTAATTCCTAGGACTGCCCTTCCTGGCCTTCAGCAGTAGTCCTGGTGAGTGTAGAGGGAATAAAGGCGATAAAGTTAGATGATGTTCTATGTTCTATTGAATAGTCTCCGGTGGGCATGCTGGCCTGGGTAATATACAGCAGCTGGGATGAGAACTAACATATATCTAGTCCCCTGTCCATTTCCACTAGCCTCAGGCTCAGGCTTCTTCCCTGGGCTCGGCTTGGGCATTACTTTAGAGGACAGACAAACAAGAGGCGCTATTAAGTTGGCTAGGAGTCTGAGGCCCAGGCACTCGGCCCAGCACTAGCTGTAATCTATTGACCGTTTGCATTCTCCCTCCCATGCCCCAAAACCACAGGACCTTTCTCTATCTGTCAGTTGAATCCATTGCTCACCTCCCTCCATCTCTATCTGCTGTTTACCCACTCTATTTTTCTCTTTTTTCTCTCCCTCGCCCTCTGTCAGCTCAATCCCCCTCTATTCCATCTTTCTCCCTCTCTTTCGTCTCTTTGCGTAAATCCTCTCCCCCCCCTCACTCTTCCTCCTCCTCACGCCATCCATCACTATTCCTCCCATCTCCATCTAGTCTGTTGGCTTCTCTTATTGACATGTTTCCATTTTCTAAACTGCTCTCGCTCCATCATATTCACTCTTCCTTCGATGACCATTTTTCATTTTCTCTTTTTCATTCACTCTTACCTCATACTCGTTGAGTTCACCTCACTCCTGTCCTCTCTGCTTTCCCTCATGGGCTTTATTTCACACAGCCCACATAGCCCCAGGTGGGCATAGCTGTCCTTGTCAGGGCTGTTGACTGGGTGGAGGCGGCGTGGGACAGTGTCCTCCAAGGGCTCGACAGAATGGGGCAGCCAGGGGAGAAGTGTCACTATGCAACAAACTAAACTTTTAGTCATGGTGAGGTGGGATACAAAAAAAAAAAAAAACAAAAAAAAAAAACAACAGAAGAGAAGGACATGCAGAGCAAAGAGATGAAAGAGATCACACTAGTTCACCTCACCAAGCAGTCTCTTCACATCTACTTGACATGTTGGCTTTTTTCATAACTCTGGCTTGATTCAGTGCCATATGTCCTCCTTCATTTCAATGAGATCTTATCTAATACCTCTTTATCTTTTTATGCCTTTGTTTCTGTACGTGTCCCGTTTTCTTTGTGCCTTCCCCCCTCTCTCTCTCTCTCTCTCTCTCTCCCTCCCTCTTTCCCTATCTCTCTCTCCTGCTGCTCCTGTCCTTTTCCACTCTCCTCTGAAACTCTGCCAGCCAACGAGTGCCACAAAGCATTAGACGCCCTTTTCAGGCACATCCTACACATCAGCCCCCACCCCCACTCACACTCACACACACACACAGAGAGAGAATGCCCAGCAATTCCTCACACCATGTGCCAGACCTGGTGACAGAAACAGAGTTTACACATAGGAGCTTTTATTCATGGTGGCAGACTCACCCAGATACTACCTCTCTCTGAAAAAAAAGGGGACACACATAGCACATACAAGCACTCTATATTTAATTCAAATCACATCCACACAGATTCACTGGTAATTATGGATACACATACCATTTCAATACATTCATAAATGTCTGCATATGTTTTTTTTTTCCCACAATGCGTTTTTCAAATGCGTAGTCATGCTCTCTCAAGCTCTTAGACATACCGTGTGTGCATACGCAAGAGTACAATTACGTATGTATACACATGCGTACACACAATCTCCCTCTACAGTATCTGCTCCTCTCTCACTCACGCCCGCACACACAAACGCTCACGCACACTAACAGTCACACAGATCTGCACAAATTCACAGGCTCCGTACACAATAGCAAACACCATACACAATAGCAAACAAACAGTCATTAGTAGATTTCAGGCTGCCTCTCAGTTCTGCTCTACTCTGTTGTTGGTGTGCCCGCGCCTCTGGGGTGGCGCCGCTGCTGTAGGTTTTAATAAAAGCATTGTCTTTGGAAGCTGTCTAAAGGGACTTGGTTTCATTTTGGAGTGCTGCTGCTGTTGCTGTTGCTGTGGATGTGGATGTGGGAGGAGAGAGGGCTATTGCGCTGGGACGTGGGGGCGGCTAAGTTCAGTGTCACTGCAGGACCCTCAAAGGTCTGGTGCTTATTGTTTGATAGTTTCAATATACAATGTGTGTGTGTGTGTGTGTGTGTGTACGCGTGAGAGAGTGTGCCTTCTGTGGTCATATAAACACGTGTAAATTTGTGTGTGTTCCAAACTAGTGTAGAAGTCAAAGCCTGTGGCTGACACAGCCCGACACTATAGCTGCAGCTGTAACTAGTCTACTGTATGGTTTTTTTTTTTAAATTCTATTCAAGAAAGGAGATTACACAAACAGAATGCACACATACAGAGCGATCTGGTGAGGAGACTCTTTGCTGTTTTGAGAAATGCTGCTGTTAAGCAGTCCTGTAAAACAAACAGTGGAGAAAAGACACAATAATGTGAGCTTGTTCCACTCATGTGCCATTTGAAGGATGCTCAGGATAACGAGCTATCGCTATACGACACACAGGTGTCCATTAGCTCTTTGGGCTGACCAATCTATGACACCCTCTAGTCAATAGTTTCTCCATCTGTCAGCATACAAACACCCCTGAAAAAGCCCCTCAAGGAGACATTTGTGTCATTTATGATGGATAAAGAATGCCTGCTCTCAACAGGGGCATAATGTAACGCCTATGATGAGGTCAAATCACAAGTTATTGTCTAGATTTTGAACCATAATGTCTCTGTGCTTTGCTTGTGTTTTCACTCTCCTCCCACAGGCACCCTCAGATCCCATCAGCTGAAGCAACATGGCACATCTTTAAAAAGGCAAAAGGAAAGAATGACTATTGCTATCTGGAAGGATGTAGGAGAGGAAAATCCTAATTGTCCCTTTAAGTGTGTTCCCTCCTGTGGAGCGAAGGTGCGGGGTAACGGCCATCTTAAATCACAGCCTTGCCGCGGCCTTCATTAAAGCCATAATGCCAGGCTCTCCCTTTAATGGAAATGGAAGCCAGCGAGGCTGTGGGTGTAAATTAAAGTGTAAGGCCCGAAGAGGGAAAGATTTCCCCAGCTCTGACAGGTGCGGCCTGAATTAGCTGTAGTGCTGTTCAAGCAGTCAGTGGGAGAACACTGGTATTGATTTTAAGCACTGTTGCACTTCCTATCTGAAAGGGAATGTGTATTACTACAGCTAGGCACATCAATCACTCAGTATTCCACCACTCTCCCCTGGCACGCTTCAGATTTTGAAATGATAAACAAACAGAAACAGACCCAAACAAAAGACAGCACTGACTCCACTGTTACTGTATGAGCTTGGCTGATGTGCGCGAGCATTAGCGTAGTGAAATACATCTGTGCATGCATGTAATTGGTCCTCTTCATCTCATCTTCCTTGTGTTGACAGGATGCCATCTCTATTCAGGGCATGTCCTGCATCGCGTGTCACCTTGGTCAAACAGCTGGCGTCAGCTCCTTGAGCTCTGGCTGTGGCCCACTCCCATGTTTACGACCTGCATGTGTCAGAGTTGTTACATGCATGCGGTGCAGCCATGCAGTGCAGTGCCTCTCCGTGTATGACCCTGCTGCTTATCTCTGCCTCCCATCATGCCCCACTGACCCTGTCTACAGGCGCTGGCAGGGAGAGAATTAGCCTACTTAGCCTATTCCCCACAGGGGTCAACCCACACACAGACATGCAGACAGCACACCCACAGTCAGATGCACACACCCACCTACCCACCCACACACACACACACATACACACACACCCCACGATGCGTGATGACAAATGATAAGGCAGCACTTAACCACAGGTGTCCGAAGTTTGACCTTTCACCCGTGACCTTGAGCAGAAAGCTTTTCATATAGATGCCAGCCATCAATCAGCTCCCATCAATCACACATATACGCTGCACCCTTTCACTCCCCCCCCAACCTTTCCTTGCCCCAACATCCATCACTATGCTCTACCCTTTCACTGACATCTAGGAAAACACAAACACTTCACAACCTCGCTCCCTCCATGCCTCTCTGAACCACACAGATGCAATACACAAGTTCACACACACACACACATACACACACGTCACACACGTCCTGCAGTGATGGCTCCTCTAAAACACAGGATGTGTTGCTGTGTTGTCAGGTGACCTGCAGGTGTACACTAGAGGCTGCTCCCTGGTGACACGTTTGCCGAGATATCAGCACCTGCACTGAGACATGACATGGGGTTGAAATCCCTGAGCACACTGGCAGCTGAGACCGCTGCATAAGAGACAGCCAATGGTGACAGACTGTGGCCATGAGCATCCAGAGGACCGTTTGGCTCGAAAGTCACTGGATCAAAAGTCTCTCACATTTCACACAAGTGTCATTTTTGGCCTGCCTTGTGCTGGAGGATACCAGCACTGTGATGCTTCACAGTCTGTTTTTTTTTTTTTAAATCCTGTTATATATTTGTTCCTTAATGTCATTTACCACACTACAGCAAAACGACAGCATCTGTACATTCTGGAAAGAGTAATAAGGGTAAGTCTAGTATCAACTATGCAGGCCACATCTCACGATTAAAATAGGTATGACACTGGTTTCATTTTTGGTGAGTTCGAGAGAGGACGCTTGGGGTGGAGGGGACATTCTTGATAAAAAACAGGTGAGCTCAGTGCTCTTTTGGCCCGTGCTCCATAATTACACCGGAGAACGTATTCTAATTGGCAGTGTCTTTATGCAGAACTATTATCAATGTCCCTCTGAGGCAGTGGAAGAGAGGAGGGGTGGGGTGAGGGACGTGAGGAATGGGTTCTATGTCAGTAAGCCCAGGGTCCATTTACACATGGATGAGGACTGCTAATAATGCCAGCAAAGCAAAGTCCAGCTAGCAGATAAAGAGAAAGAAAGGTTTTACATATTGGGGCTTATTCAAAATGCATGAGCATGTAAATGTTAGAAAAAAAAGGGAACATTATGTGAACAGGTTGTATTTGCTGTAGCGGTGAAATGATTTTGGGGTCTGACAGTGTGACAACGACAAGGCAGGCTAAAAGAGCTCCCTCCTGTAGCTGTCCAATATGGAGAAATCAGCAAAAGCTACTCAAACGAAAGGGCTGTCCACTACTGTCAAATGTAGAGGAATGCTATCAGAAAGCCACATGCATATTATACTACATAGCTTATATAATGTCATCACAGCCAATGCTGCCACGGACCAAATTAGTTTAAAAGACAGCTAACATAATTTCAAGGGTTCAAGTTTGCTGAAAAGCCAAGGAGAATGTGTTCTTCATTTGCAAATTGCCCCTATATGTATCTGCATACATTAACAAAATAAATTAACTGCACCGGCACTCCTTTTGTATTTCAAATATCACTGCAGCTCTTGGCATTTTGTTTCACATGTGGGTGTAATGTCTGACCCAGACAAACACCCCCAGCTCCAACAGTGTTATTAGTTGAGTGGTGAATGTGCAGACAGATAGGAACACATTAACAAACCATTCAAAGCAGATGCTGCACCAGTGCATGTTATGTTAATTGGCTTGCTAAAAGGCAATTATTTGTCAATTTTAATATTCTACCATTTATCTGAAAACTGTAAACTTTTCTCAACAGCCATCAGCAGCCTGTAATATTAAACAGGCTACATTTAACTTGACGGAGGTTGCAAGCTGTGCATAAGGGAAATGGTCTTGAAGGAAAAAAAAAAAAAAGTGCAAAACTAAAAATGGAAATTTTGGTTTTCCCCTGAATGTGATACTTTAAGGGCTATGAATCTTAACTTGTGGTTTAAAAACAGGACAGGAGCGTAATTGTCTTACCTTGTTTTAGGGGATGTCGTTAGCCATTCTTCATGCTTTTCAAATGTTATCAAGTAAGCTGCGATCTCCTGTGAAAAAGAGAAGAGAGGAGAGAGGAAGGGAGTGAGGCTTAGATATGTCATCTTTAATCACTGTTCTCTTGTGTTTGTAATACATCGGTGAGACTGCTTCATTGATATTCAGACAGTCTAACCAGCAGCATAAACACAGGAAAGACAGAAACAGGGGCAGTGCCGGGGAGCTCAGGCAGGTAAATGGAGACTGGTAAAAGTAAAGTGAAAGACAGAAGCGAAATGCAGCTGAGGTCAGATCATCTTCTGAGACTATCTTTGTTACGAAAGCTTTGATCAAGTTCTCCTCTGAGGACATCAAGGTGCTCTCAGAAAGATTTGACTGTGTTTGAGAGTGAGCAGCTTTTAACATTTTTGGTCCGATCCTCCACCAAATCCCTTTGATCTGCCCTTGACACTCCTCTATGGATCAATCCACTCTTTAACCTTTGAATAATAATTACACGCCAGTCTCACAATATTGACATGCGTGTGTACTGCTACTTCAGAAAAGGCTGTAGATCCTTTGGAGTCAGTTGTGTACAAAGAGACGCTATAGACACTGAAGTAAAAAAAAAAAGAAAAAAAAAAAAAACCCAAACTGCCACTGGCATAAATAGAGATACTTCAAACACTTTCATGTTTCCCATGCTTGCCCTGCCTACTGCATCAGTCTGAGTGTAAGGGGGAACACGCTAGACCATACCCGGCCATTTTCTCACCAAACTAATGGGCAGAAATAAAAGCACTTTGGATGCTGGTAGACAACCTAATGATTACCAGCGACAGCCAGCAATTCACTCTTCAGCAAGAACATTTGTCAGCTTCTCAGACTGTTAGAGAGAGCTAGACACAAAGATATACCTGCTGACATCTTCCACAAAAATATCATCTTTTCAGTTTCTAAGGATGTACTTCTCGCCACATGTTGGCGTGTCAACAAACATTTAAGTGTGAATATGTTGCTCAAATAGTCTTGTTTGGTCTATAAGGCTTGAGTTAGCAAAAAAAAAAGACTCCAGGGCTTTATGTTGCTACTTTGCTTGTCCACATGGGACAATAATGTCTGAAAAAAATACCAGCTTTCTCTACATCAGAAAAATATGAGACATATGTGGCAGCACAGCGTTCACAAAAACCGAGCCAATTGTTTTTTTTTTATGTCTTTTTTGAGATTCTTCCCTTCCTCTTTTTTCTCTCTGCATGCACGCACACAAAATAAAGTATGCACCACTGCAAGCCCATTGGCTCATCAAGGCTGTGTCACAAGCGTGACCTGGCACAGAGACACAACACACTGGAGGTAGCCCACAGGGATGCTGCAGGGCGCTGCGGTGTGTGTGAGGGGTTCCCAGGTTGGCAGAGGTCCCAACAGAGACGGGGTGGGAGCATGACTGGCACCCTTGCCTCCAGGTGCAGGCTAGGAGATAATGCTGCGTTGATTAACTTCCTGTTCTCTGCCATAACGACCGGAGGCAGTGAAGCCATGACAAGATGGAGTCTCAAATTAAGAAAAAGATAGGAAGGGTATGAGGCTGTCAAGAGGAGCTCAGGGCTGCTCCTCTCCTTTATAACTTTGCCTATCAGAAAGTAAAAAAAAAACAATAAAACTGAGAAAAGTACAGCAGTAGCCACAGTGCAAAACCATCCTGGAGTGAGCAAAAAAAAAATCTTGTTTTGGAGAGAAAAAGTACAGAGCAAATGGGATGACAGTTGTGCCAACAATAATTATAGTGTTCACAGGGAGGAAAAAAAAAAGTCATGCTTTACTACCAGGGTCAGAGTGAAGTTACTTTTCTGCATACATTTGTAAGTAAATTAGACTAACACGGCAGTGATTCGATTAATCCCTGCTATTCTGTGTTCATTTTGGGAGGGATAAACGGCAGCGGGAAGCTCCTTCAGTGACCTCTGTGCCTGTTAGCGCACAGCCCCTTCCATCACTCTTGTCTTTAAAATCCAGCCACAGCCCAAGCCTCAGTGGCAGAGGATGAAATAGGGGGCCGTGTGGTCTCGTATTTAAAATAAAAAAAACAAAAAACAGAAGTGAGTCTCTACCTCTGGCTCTTTGCGTACCCCTCCCTCTCTGAACAGATGCCAGGGATTGTTCCAACCCCCCGACCAACCATAAAGGTGCAATAATCTTAGGGTGAGGAAACAAACAAAAACAGACGTGCAGCCATTAAACAGCTGCAAAGAGACAAAGTTTGCATGGACAGCATAATGAGAGGCTAGCATGCGTTCAGGTTGAGCAAACACGCTTGCGGGTTAGTGCAAGAGGGGTGGAGGGGGGGGGATGCGGGCAAGCGGTGGGCTGAACACTGATGGTGCATCACAGTCAAACCAGCAGCTGTCAATGGGCTCTGCACTCTATCTGCTGACCTCAACGCCTCTGGCCTGCTCTCTGTCACTGGGGAAATATTAAGAGGAGGCTCTCTGTACACACAGCTCCTACCTCACTCTACCTCATAAGTCAGATTCCTGCTCCTGCAAGGCTGTTTGTACTTCCACCCCCTTATACCTTAACCTCCTCATTGACATGATCTTTGCTGAGGTTTTATCTCCAGGTGCTGTTGAAAATACACAGTACTGGTAAAGGCTGTATTCTGCACAGCTTAAATTGAGGCAAATTCCCTTCCAAAACTGATCTAAATAAATAACAATCAGCGTAAACTAGCAGTGAACCAGAGAGTGAGTATGAGCAATACCTCCTCTAATTGACACGGTGGTTGCGGAAAAAAGGGGGCCTTTCATTTTCCAAGGGAAAGAACAACCCAGAGCTGTTTGTTGCAACCCAGCCATCTCATTTGTTTCTTTTGACTCTGTAAAAGCTGCGACACACTGTTAGGAGAGGGGGGCCGCCCCAGAACATGACGGAGCAGTCTAGCAGTTTTCAGACCTGATGGAGATGGAGAGCCGAATGTTTGTATGTGTGTTTCTGTCTACCGTGTTACAATCAGAGGACTTGATTACTGGTTACCTGTCTGGGCCCGGCACGGTATTAACATGCTCTTCAAGAGGTGTCACTTCTGTACTCATCAGCGTGTCTCGTGTCTGGTTCTCTTTTCTCATAGCCTCCACGCACCTTCTCCTATCTGAGTCTCACTCAATCTCTTTTTTTTTTTTTTCCTTCCTCTTTCCCATAACCGCTGAGGTGAAAAGGAAAGCCACCATAAGAAAATTTTCATTTTAAGATGACTGGCTTTTACTGTCTCGCCTTTCAAATGATATTTTCACTCTGGAGGTACAACATTTTCTCCAGAGAGAATCAGCTTTTGAAATGTCTACCTATTTGAAATGGGAAATGACACTAACATATTCATCCCATTTCACTTCTTTGCACCAAGGGAGGGAGCAGCAGCAGTAAACTCTCAGAAAATAAACACTATTTGACTTGTCCCACATTTTGATCGTCTCAGAAGCAGCTGAAATGACTGTTCTAGAAGCAACTCTTTGTAGGCCTAATTGGATAGATTTCATTAGACCCTCACCTTTTCGTATCGCACAAAAGACAGTCAAACATGACAGCGGTGTTTGATGGAGATATTCCATGGTAGATACACTGTCCCGGGATGACCTGAGGCTAGATTGTTTTGCTGTTCCCTCTCATTCTCCCTCTCACAAGCAACTTTGATTTATGGGAGAGAAGAGAGGCGTTGAGAGGACCAACGCTCCAGCATTTGGATGACAGACCTGATCACTTGAAACAACTGTCGCTGTTCCATTAGAAGGAGAGATAGGAGTCTTTTGGCATTATCTCAGGACGCATCAGACACCTGTCTCTAAACACCATCCATAATGTCTTTCCTCTCCTTCTGCTTCCACAGTGAATTTAAGCTGACAGAAAATGAGAGGTGGGGACAATACAGAGCTGGGAAGACAAAACTCCCTTCTGTGCCCCTACATTAAAATACTAACAGTTACATCATTGTCTGAGAATTTAATCTTCGTTTTTTTTTTTTTTTGTTTTAAAACCCACAATTTACTAGACACATTATGTACAAACATAGCGTAATGACTCATTCTTTGTGAGCTTAGTCATTTAAAACCAGTCTTCATCACCCAAAAAAAGAAGATTCAACAATTACAGCATGTGTTTGTCCATTAAAGTATTATTCCAGTTATACTGGTGCTCTAGTGACACTAATGAAAAGGCATTTAATGAATAGCTGTATTAGAAAAACCTAACTTTAGCAACAGTATTGATTGCAGTAAAAGCTTGAGCTAATGAAATGAATATGAGCGAGCAGGAAGATGTGAAAGAATAGATGGAAAGCAAAGTCTGGTTAGAGAGCAGAGCACAGCGCCTCCAGCCTGCCTTGTGGTGAAGTCTAGGGAATGCGTCCTCAAAGCTTTGACCTTGCCCTGTACTTGAAAGCAGGAAGTGGATGAGAGGGGACCATGGGAGGGATACGGTGAAAGGAGCCCTCCCTGATGACCTGGGTTTTACTGTGGAGTGCCAGGTCATCTGATATTTCCTCCAGGGCAGCCCAGGAAACTAACCTGCCCAGGGCCAGGCACAAATGGACTGGCAGGGGTTTCAGGGGGTGGAGAGGTTTGCTGAAGCTCCAGGCTATCACAAGATTACACCAGAAAAAATTCAAATGCAATTAGACACAGAAGAGATAGAGACGGGCACTGGAGAAAGGGATGGAGAAGGAGAGTGGAAGAGTTACTGAGAAGGGAGAGAATAATCATAAAGGAGGGAGTAGGAACAAAGTTTAAAGTTTTTTTCCCATGACAGTGGTTAATGCATTTAAAATAGGAGAAGCGTGAAGGTATGTTGATTAAAAAAGTGCGCTTCGGTTCGATTCTGCAAGCAAAAGCGCCTTTGCTGAATCATTTTGGGTTTTTTTGTTTATACTTCATGAATTCTTAATGCACTAGCAATAATGTATCACACACTGTATCTATGTAATCTCATATGGCCATATTACTCTTTTAAGCTGGGGAAAGTAGTGAGGTAGAGTCAATCTATTCCAGCAAGCTGTAACCTCCAGCTAGCCTTTAAGATTGTTTGAGCATGGCTCATAATAGGATGCAGTGGATCTGCTATCAAGACGAATGGTCAGGACAAAGGAAAAGAGAGAAAGTGAGAGGGGTGATACAGAAACAGAGACATAAGAGGAGAGTGAGAGAGCTGAGAAAGTGAAAGTAAGCAGCAACGGAGTATGGAGCTGTTGACAGCTGCACTTGGCATCTGTTGAAGAGGAGTGAGGCTGTTCTATGAGTCCCTGTGCTGGGTTAAAAAGATGCCCTCTCCAGTGCACTGCTCATTAGGACCTGCATGAGGCTTCCCAGGGATGCCCAAGCTGAGAGGGAGGGGAGGAAGTCATACTGTGTCCACTCTGTTGCTCCATTGTGAAAGAGCAACAGAGTTGTTGTGCACTAGCTTATTCAAAATCACAAACCATCCTACATTTTGGCAGCTGATGTACCCGATCGATTTTTTTTAAAAAAGTGCATCATCATGGCTGAACAAAGTTCTGTAAGGGAATGGTGAGCTAACAAAAATGCATGTTCATGCATTACATCCACGATACTTGCTCACCACCCATATACACCCTCACCACAAAGGCCTTACCGTATGTTTAAAACAGACCTCGGGCAATTTTGTTCTTTTTCTCCATCTAACTCACTATGTACCTCCTCAGCTCCTGAGGTCCGGCTCTCTCTTGCCTTACATGAGGTGGGAAGAGTGAGACAAGCCGTCCACTGCCCTACATTATACATAGTTTTGGGATCAATTTGGCATTGATCCCGGATAGCTTAGATGTTTTCCAGAAGTTGGTCAATGCCTCTCTTCACATTTCTGCTTGGCATGCTGGTCATAAGACTGTTCTGAAAAAGGAGGCATTCTCCTGGGGAGCCTCCTCTCGCTCCTCAACGCTGCACGCCTCTCTGCTCCCACAATCAATGTTACCCACAGCAGCTGCTCCACCAGCACTCTCCTTTTTGTTTACTATATTAGTTCTATGCACTATATACTTTCATGCAAGCAGAAGACTTACCAGTAAGTTAGAATAACAGCAGAGATCTCTACAATGGGTTGTAACTGTTAGTTTAACAGCCTAACTTGAATTTGCGCACACACAGACACCTGTGCCTCTACAGAGGGGTGACAAGTAAAAGCAGAATAAATGAGGGGAAAACAGTATGAATGCAGATGTTTCCATATATGGCAGAAGGGGTCACTGAATGGTTTGAAGATTATAAAAGTGATATGAATCATTTTGTGGCCAGACCTCACACCAAACACCAATTTAGGGGATATCTTTGTGGAGGAATCATCCCTCTATTAGAGTCCCAGAGATTATAATCTATGCCAAGGCACACTGAAGCTGTACTGGAGGCTTGTGGTGTCCCAACAAATTACTAAGACTTTATGTTGGCATTTTGTTTAATTTGTCACCTGCCTGTGTATTCTTAAGACAGAACAAGTGTTCATTAACCAGTCTAGCAGCCAGCATGCCAAGTGCTGTAGGTCCTGTCTACCAAAAAAAAAAGTCTGTCTGCTTCAAAAAAAGCTGTAAGAAAAAGTCAAGCGCAAAAGCAATTACCAAATACAGAAACAGGCACAATACCGCGAGCTCCGATTAGACCAATAAAACGGCAGTATTACAGAAGAAGAAAAAAGTTAATTGGTTAAAATTAACTACAGTGGCTGTCAGGGACCAAGTAGCTTCACATTTCTTTCTAAGGGACAGCAGGTGACCGTGACATGAGACACAGAAGATGTTATTATGTTTTAATTAATATTTCTAAATTGCAACGTAATTTCGCAAAAGACATTATTTGCAAAATAAACATAATTAGGCTTTGAAAAACTACTATGGTCAGCCACCGCCTCCCACACTGTAACAACTCAGGAGGCCCTTATGCTTGTAAAAGCATTTGTGTGAACACACCTGTGTGTCCGCATCATTTATTTCTATGAGCATTTGTACAGCAGAAGCGTGTCTGTGTTAGAACAGGAGAGATAGTGGAGAAGCAGCAGCAAAAAAAAAAAAAAAACAGAGAAGACTCAAGAAGAGAAAAGCAGAGAGATTGGTGCACAACCGAGCGCCAGATAAACCTGGAGGACTGATGAGAGGGGTTTATGTGGGAATGGATCTACACCGTGTGGAGTGTTAGGGACACTGAATAAGAATTGGACATAAAGTTGACTGAGATGAAATACATCCATCTTTGTCAGCCATAATTAGGCAGCATTGTGACCCTGTGGTTATTGCTGTGGATATGTGTGTGCCTGCTGATGTAAAGCCCATATGGGACCTCCTGCTGCTGTACCCTTGAGAGATGTGTCTTGTGTAATGATTCCATTACACCTCTCTCTTCTATCTCTTTCTCCCTCTGGCTCTAACTTCTCGCAAGACTTTAAGACGTGTTGGAAGCTCGGTGGAAATATGGAGCACTACATTAGTAAACTGAACAAAAAAAATGTGTATGCGCGCGCACGCGGATGCATTGTGGTGCGCTGCAGGGCGCGGCGGGAAGCGGCCAGGTTCACTTCCTGGTGCCCTCTGGCTGTCTGACCTGTGGCGTCCACTCTGCACGTCCTCTTCATCATCTATGCAGCAGGATGTCTATTCCCCCCCGCTGATAGCCCAACCAAGGAGAACGGAGAGTGGTGGAGCCTCCATGATGCTGACCTTACCCAAGGCCCACTGCCGAGACTCCAGACTGTTACCCCACTCTGATGCTGAACTTTTCTCCCCCTCAAACCCAACTTCTGTCCAACAAAAGATGGTAAAAAAAAAAAAAAAAACCCTGCAGCAGCAGTCAAACCTACTAGAGGACGTGGTTCTTTCTGTGTCTCCCTCCTCTTTAATTCTTTACTGTATGTCTTCTATTTGACAGATGGTTTTGTTTTGGTAGACAGCAGATATTGAAAGTGCCGTGTCAGATTGCACAGCCAACAGCCGCTAAGTCTGTTTGATTCTTAATGTAATTTCACAATTTAATAGAGTGCAGACATAAATGTTACATTTTTTTTTTTGCTTTCTTATGCTTTGTGTGAGAAAGATATTCTAGTGAAAATCCACTGAGAGGGCATTAAATGTCATCTAAATATAATTGAGGTATGATTTCTCCCTGTGGAGACATTGTAAGAATCTAAGCACTATATCCTCAAATATCACCCAAATTTTCCCAAAAGTCAAGGAGCGATGGTATCATGCATAAATGAAGTGACAGTGGAATCTAGAAGGTCACCATTCACTTCATATCAATCAACCGATGTCAGCTTTCATTTTAAGGCTCCTGCAGGACCTATCCAAAGAGGGGAGGGTAGAGGAGGAGAGACTCCCCCATCTTCCTCGAAAGGCACAAATGAGCAGAGTTCTGTCTCATGTGAGCCTGAAAGCCTTTTTATTTCAGGCTCCAAAATCAATTAATGCCTGCATTATCCTCTGAATTCCACTATTCAGTGCAGCTAAATGACTGGAGCACCCTTGCATGAAACCAATTTCTAACTTTCAATCCGAGACACACCCCAGAACCACCTACAGGTCTTCCTCCAAAATTGCAGTTATCTTTGACCATAGAGTCACGCACGTATGCCTTTTAGCATGCAGTGCACATGTGTGTGTGTGTGTGTGTGTGTGTCTGTATGTGTGTGCTGACGTAGCATGCTGTGCTGAAAATATGTGGGGTTATGTAAAGTTTATGGTGTTTGGTTCAGCCTGTTCTCAATCTGCAGCAAAAGTGATAGAGCTCTTATACAAAAAAAAAAAAAAATGCAGAATGTTCTGACAGCAGAGAGACGTTTGTGAGAGAACAAACTGTGATACACACAAACTAAAGCATGCTCACCATGTTAAAGGCAGGGAGAAAAGAGGTGAAGGAGAGAAAAGAGTAGGAGGAGGAAGAGGAGGAGGAGGTGGAGCAGGAGAGAAAAGAGGCAAAGAAACAGATTGAAGAGGAGGAAGATTTTTGTGGAAAAAATGTTATGTCTTTAATCGACTACATCTTATGTCGTGAAGAGAAACAGGATGAAATGCGGAGCCTACGCTGTCCTCTCCAACCACAGAAAGTGACACATTCTGCTCTAGAGACATAGAGAAAAGACATGAAGACGAGACAAGTCTGAAATTTCACCAAAGGGATGGCCAGATTTCCAGCTCAGGCCAATTAGCCGGCAGAAACTCTTTTTTTTTCCCCCAAACTCCTCGTCAGCATGAAAGGATCACCCTTTGTCTGTCAGACTCATGCCTTTATCCTCTATTGCTACTTCCTGTACACACGTCTGTATGGCTCACGCTCACGTTCACACACACACACACACACACACACACACACACACACACACACACACACACACACACACACACGCACACATACCCTTTTAATTCTTACATGAACAAGTTATATTCCTGCAACTGCCTTTTCTGTTCCTGTCATCTTTCTGTACGCCTGTCAGAACACACATGTCCAGGCATAAAACACACACACTGCGCACACTGACTGTACTTGCGGGCACACATACAGTATCAGTCAAATCCTCACATGAACTGCTCTCATTTTATCTCCTCTCAGCTCCTGCCATCTCGCTGACTGATGTGATTGTTAGTTCTGGAGGAGGGCTCTCTTTAATTGAAGTGGATGTGAGTGCTTGTGTGTGCGTATGTATATGTGTGTGTGCGTGCATGTTTTTGATACCTCTCTGGGACCTTTTCTGTTAAAAACACCAACCTCGTCGGGACTAGTAGACTTCATGAGCTATGAGGACCTCAGAGAACCTCATGGGGGTCATAATTAGGCACAATGTCATTTCTGAGGTCCTGGTTAGGGGTAAGGGGTAGGTGTGAATTGAGGCTAGATTAAGGTAAGGGTCAGGCATGACTTGGTTATGGTTAAGGTTAGGTTTGGATTAAAGGGGTTTCAGTTAGGCTGTCAACAATGAATAGAAGCCAATTCAATGTCCTAACAAGGATAGCTGTGCAAACTTGTATGTATGTGTGTGTGCTTGCGTGCGTGTAGCTATCTGTCCAGAGCATCACCCTCGCCATGGCTGGTATTGTTCGGCCTATCAGACAAACTGTCAAGTACTCTCTCTCTCTTCCTCCCCCCCGCCCCCCCTCTCTCTCTCCTGGCTTTCTGCTGCTTTGTGTTCATGTTACAATAACGGGAATGTGGGACTGTGAAGGTCACAGATGCCTGAAGTCAAACCAGCTTGCTGCCATGCATGTTTTGTCTCCCAACAGCAGACCCCAACAGCAGACATCTATGTAACACTAACCATCCATATGAGCTGCAGTCAATGACCATTCAACGCCATAAATCAACATGTTCAAGGTCATTTTTTATCAAACCGAAGCAACCGAATGTTGAAGTGCATCTGTGAAGGCGTATAGGTTTCACTTACACTATTTTTCATTAAGCTAACTTTTCCTCAACTTTTCTGCTTCTATCTGCATACTCCCATCTGCCTTGTGTGCATTATCAATTTCACATCTCTCCCCTCTAAAAGTTTGGCCTGTTGAGAAGGGAGGTGCAGTCTGCTCTTTGTGAGGGCTGCTCTCTGCAGACGGTAGGGAATCGATCAGCCAGACACTCCACTGGCCTGCTCCTTTGTGATCCCAGTCTGGCTCTGTGCAGCTCTCCTCTGTTTATCTCCCTCACGTCGCTTGCTGGCTACATGCTCTTAATTAAACATGCCGCACGGCTATTAATTGTCAACCAGATTCAATTTGTTCCCCGGGCACGCTGTGAATGGGCCTCTCCTCCCAGAACAAAGGTGTCTGAACAGCCATGTCAGAGTTGAACAAAAGGCCCAAGGCATCACTTCTATCTCCCACAGCCTGAGCTGCTACAGCTCACAGGCAGCCATTGAATGAGGTGTTATCCCGGCAGGTTTCTAGGCAGGTGTTCAAGAGATGTTCAGAGAAAAACCGTCTTGTACTTTGCCACACCATCTTTTTTTCACGCAGTGACATTTGGGCAGAAACAAAGCACTCCATCAGAATTTAGCGGCTACACCTTTGCAAGCTGTCATAATGCTTTTACCTGCACAAATACCCATTCGGTAAAATACTCTAAATCGGCCTCATTTTTTAATCTTGTTAGTTTTTTTTTTCTTTTACATGGGAACTCTTTTGACAAATTGTGGAAACAAATAAATAAATAACCCAATGACTGCTGAAATGAATCTGGGAGTAAGCAGCTGCCAAGGCATAATATAATTCATGGCCATGCATCACTGTTACTGGAGACTGCTCCAGCACCCAGCCAGAACCCACAGAGCCAGGTGCCAACACATCCATCCCTTTGCAATTCCCTCATCCGTCCCACCCCTCAGTCACTCCAGCCATCACCCCAATCAATGCTCTCTTCCCAAAAACCTAAAGCTCTGGGCCCCAGCTGGTGCCAAGGAGGCCTGGCTGGTGCTATTGTGTCACCGCCTGAACCCCTCTACAATACAACGATAAACCTGCCCCCTCTGTGCCTTCTAAGTCACACACAGAACAGATGCCAAACCAAGAGCTGTCCATACACACTCACAAAGAGACCTCTTAACCACATGGCCTCCAAAGAACTGACATAGTCAAACAATGCTGCATGAAATATGAATCCGTGGTTAAAGCCTAGAACTTACCTGTGTTTGCATTAAGGCAAAAATGAGAACGAAAAAACAAACATTTACAAGTTCAGCATGTCTACAAACAAAAGCAGTACTGTAGTACAGAATATACTATTGTGTAGAGAGCCTTGTTCAAACACTGCGTTGTGGAATTTTTAATGAGAGTTGGGCTAAGGTGCTGTAGCATATAGAGAGAGGAGATCTTTTCCCCAGTGTGCTTCTGTGCCTGCCTTTTCAGCAATCCCAATATTTTGCTGCTGTTGAACTCACTGAGCAGTTGAGGAATTACTTATTTAAAAGATAAGGTTTCCTCTGTTGTCAGCAAAAACCGCCTCTTGTCCATAACGGGAGGAAACCAATGCAGTGTGAAATCAAAGGTCACCCAGAGACAAATAGCACTAACAGGCGAGAGCAGGGGTGACAAACGCACCCTCTCTGTGCTCACCAAATTAATTAAGAGTGGAGATTCAACATGGCATCTTCAACACAAAGGAGAACAAGCAGCCTTGTTGTTGTTTCAGCAAGACTTTAAAGAGAACAAACACACTCCCCTTTTCTCTATTGTAATCAAAGCATGTTTACCCACTTCTTTCAAATGACTCTTTCATTGAATGTTTTATATGGCAGCTTTGAGAAGTCATTGATCTCAATCTAGGCTCTGAGGTGCCTCTGTTGAGCTTGCTTCAGCCTCACAACTCAGCCTGCCTTTAGCCCAGGATCCTTGGGGCACTGCATTAAACGTCTTACCCCAGGCAGCCTGCTAATCCACAGCATTCGCAGGTGTCTCTGTCTGGCCGTGACCACAAGATAAGCCCAAAGCCGGAGGAGACAGCAGCGAGCAATAGACACAAAGTGCACGTTTGAGTGTGTCTTCGAATTCAGTCCACAGTCAGTCACCCAGTTGAGAAGATGGGCTGAAAACAGCAGGTCTGAGACCAAGCCAGGATAATGACACCTCATCTGGGAACAGCTAGCGAGAAACATCTGCATCCCCTTATCTCTGCAATGGCTGCACTGTCGAAACGACGCGCCATCATTTACTGGATTACCCTACAGTAAGCTGCTGCCTGATGTTCTTTCACAGATCAGTGTAGTGGAAATGTTTATACAGGGCGAGCTGGGACAAGAAAGTTGTCTCAATGTCTTAGATAAGCATGAGAAGTCAGCATGCCAGCCTCAGGCACGGATGGCAGTGCACTCACCTAGCATTTATCCCAGTCATAGTGCTCAGTCAACCAACTGTGGACCAGAAATCTTAGTAGGGTCGAGTTTAATTAGTCCAAAAAAGTAAAGATGAGAAGTTTTAATTTTGAATGGGATCATTGTATTCAATCCATCTAACCAGTATTCAAGTAGTACAACACTCTCTGAATGTAGTCAAGGGCTTGAGCCAGGAGGGTGAATTTAATTTCATGAAATGCTGAATGCTCTCATTTTGGGGCAATTAATTTCATGAGAAAATAGTCGATTCCAGACAGAAAGCTTGTGAGAAATAAAAGTTTTTTTTTTAATTAGATTTACTATCAGGGGCAGTTAGTAATCACTACATAATATCCTACAAATACTATATTGCATTTACAAATATTTAATTTATATTGCATGAACAATGAGGGGTCTGCGCCCTTGATGTTGGTGAAATATGGGTTGCAGAGCTCATAGCCTTAAGTCAGAATGTACCAATCACATGTAAGGTCATGTTCAGCTGTAGCTTTTGGCCTTTTAATGGTCATTTATTGTTCACCGAGTGTGTGCGCACACATGTATGTGAATGATTGCGGGTTGCAATGTGTGTGTTTTATGTGTTCTCTCCCCCCAGTGGGGGGCAGCACCACCCTGGCCTCACTGCCTCCACCCACTCATCCATCCCACGTCTTGTCTAATTAAACATCGTTAACATTCATCCCAAGGTCTTATGCAGATGAGCACAGAGGGAATGTGGTGCACTGCGCATTAAGAAAACAACTTGGGGGGTGGCGGAGAGGTGAACACAGGGATGAGACAGGGTTGTATCTGAATTGAGACGTGCCTGGATATCTCCGATTTGACCTCATTCATCAATTAATTACCACCATTAGTAGGAGGTGATGTGGAACCAAAGCTGAAATCACTGCACCGTAGTGTCTCCATCACCAGTTTGTTGACTGTGTGTGTGTGGGCATATGTGTATGACAGACAAGCGCCCATTAAGCACTGAGCCAGGTACGTTTGAGTGTGTATATGTACCTACTGTATGACCAGAAAGGCAGACAGATAGACAAACTGACAGGCATCCAGCCAAGCCCTGCCATCGGTGTCTCCTCAAGAGAGCTGTGATCACAGCTCAGTCCTGTCATGTGGCTGTCACTCTATCATTCACAGTCACACACACACACACACACACACACACACCACACAACCACACCACATCATGCTGTAGCCGTACCAACGCCTGAGACTGTATGGTCCCATCTTAAAAGATGCTCTTTGTTCCTTTGTAGCTTGTAGGGCAATTGTCTGGTCAAATAGTTCTCCTATGTATGGACAAGAGGTATGATTTGAAAAGCTGGATGGATGGATACCCTTTTGAACATACCTAACACCTTAAATTACCACCGGCGACAATATCATCAGTCCATGTGAGTCACCATCAGAATACCTAAAGGCGGTAGAGGTTATGAGTGTGTCAACAACCCTGTGTAAAGATGCCATGTCAGTTCAATTTCTCCAATAGCTATTTTTCACAAATTGTGAAGGTACCAGCAAACACTTCAGCTATTCAAATGCAACATAAAAGCCATAAAGCTGGCATTAGCTTTGCATGCATTGTACAAAGATCTCAACAGGGGTATAATGTGTGCATTTGTCAGAGACAGAGACAGGGTTTGTGCACTAGCCTGGGCATGAATGGCATCTTACAGTATTTAATCCAGGAGACTAAAATGGGTTCAAGAGGCTGTGGTGGCTGTTATGGTCTGAGGGAGTGCCTGCCAGGGAAGTGGGGCGAGTGTGGCAGCAAGACTGTGAGTTATGCGCATTGCACATGGGCTCATATTTTTTAGGCCAGGCTGACGGGTGGCCATGCACGGCAGCACAGCACAGCACTTCCTAAGATCTTGTTTGTAACTGTCTGTGGAACAAGAGCCCGAGGGAGGAGCCTGCTTAAACTCACTCACCTTCACCGCCGGCCTCAGATCCATCTCTGTGCACGGTACATATCCTACATGCACTTATGCACACATGTACGAAGGCAAGTGCACATGCAAAAAAAAAAATATACTAGCACATACACACACACACACACGTCACACAAGCTATGTGCAAACATAGCATAGAGTCAGCACGCTGTATGTGGGCCTTTGCAAAAATAAGTAGTCCTCCTCCAAGGACCAGTGTCAAATAGGCATGCATGAAAAAGCACAAAAAGCACTTTGGCCTGCATACATATCTGATACGTGACAGCTAAGGTCAGTCCAAATCCTCTCCCTATTGGCGGACACTTGAATCACCTTTAAGGATCAACAGCTTTCATATGTTGTTTTGTGCATCTCCTCCACAAACATGTTATCCTACTTGAGCTCCAGTTACTCTAACTGACTGAGAAACCCATTGTGGTCTAGTCTTCAATAGTGTCATAGCTCAAACTAGGAGCAGGGGGCGCTGTGTAGACAGTCAAGTACTGGCAGTGAGGGTGAGCAGGCGGGCTTAGGAAACGATGATGAAGTGCAGCATTAGTGTGGTGATTAACTCCTTCTCCCGCTCTTCCTCCTCTCGTTCAGTCCCATTTCCTCCCACTGCGGGACGGGAGGGGGGCCTCTGATCAGTGTGTGTGAGATTCCCTTGACACACCGTCCATCTGTGTGTGTGAGCCGGGAAGCCAGCATGCCTTCTTCACCAACACGCTGTTGAGATTCCTCCTCAGTGTCTCTTCAATATAAACCTGTTCTCTCTGGCTCGCCAAACAGCACTGAAACTTTGATGAGAAAGTGTCCCATTTGACATGTCATGATGGTAGCATGTTATGGGGGACAAGTGTATAAAAACAACAACTTGGATCCGTGTGCCATACAAATGCATTGAAATAAATTTTGCATAGGATTGAAGGCAATCTTGCCATTCCTTTTCCCTCTGTGATCTATAGTGCACAACCTGTGAAATGTTGTACCAGTAGAGTTACACAATATCTGTATAGGCTAATGTACCATGTAGAGGCTCCCTGAAGAAAAGACATGATTCTTCTTCAATTCCTGTCATTTCTCAACAATATCTCATAACAGCCTAGAAAATATTTAAAAAATCCGATCTTGATAAAATTGCAATCATCGTTACAATTCTACATTTTAAATTGGTAAGCTTTAACCTTGTCCTACCTTCTGTGAAGACTTGAACCTTCAAAAAAAAAAAAACCTAAGAAATTGTGAATTTGTATTACCCAAAATTGAATTACAAACAGATATTTCTCCTTTGATTTTTTAAAAAATAAACATTTTATGATGGACTTTTTTGTAGAGGCACACAGGGTAGCACAGGGGGAGAGACCAATCCAGCTACTACAGCCTTTTCCAAGCAGCGATCACAAGGCCAGGTGGCTGTGGCAAATGACCTGCACTCAATGGTGCAGTAATAGTTTCACCTCTTCACCAGAGAGGCTATTCTGTGATCACATAGCCCCCACTCATATCAGATTGCATCACCAGCCGCCAAGCAGGGAAGTCCTTTTTTTTCTCACAGGTGCATGGAAAAAAACAAGCTCAGTGGAAACCCAAACAACCTAAAAACACAGAATGAGTCAGACTCCTGTTATTAGCGATTCTGCAGAAGCTGACTCCTCCGGATGACAATAACTGAGGCTAATAATATTCTGCCGTGTGAACCAATTTCACCCTCATTACCCATAATGCCATAGTTCATCGTTAGTGAACTAGTTGTTCCTTTGTGCAAACCCAGATGCATAATTTTTTGATTTATTGGAGGAAAAATATTTGTATAACTAATAGTTAATACATTCTATGGTGGATTCAACCCTCTTGCCTACCTTAAACAATCTTATAGGTTTCAGCCCGTCTCCACAGATAATGGGACTGTCTCTGAACACATGACAGAGGTCACAGCTTCACTCAGGCATGGCCTTCTGGAGGTGCTGGGGGTATTGAACATGTCTCGCAGACAAGACTCCTTAGAAATCCTTCTCATATGCAGATTCAGAATAATGCCCCATGGACTGCACACAATGTGCACCACCTTGTTAGGCATTCAATAACATTTGGATGCAAGCTGCTGCCAAAATAAACTCTCTCTCTGTCGTTCTAACAGAATTCTAAACTTTTATCATTTCAAGACTACTGCCGCTGTTTTCTACAAAGAGGATAAAACACATGGAGGAGAGCCGCTCTTTCATACTGACTGGCAGTCAACCTTAATAACAACAGCATTTACAATGTTTTTGAAGATTTTGTAGACTTTCACCTGTTGTAACCATCATTATTAAGTTTCTTTCTGTAAAGGTGATCCTCTCAGTGGGTATCTCCTCATGTCTCTATTTCTCTCCTGTGCCCTTATAAATTCTCGACAATTACATGCCAACGCGTCTTCTTCTTCTTTTTTTTTTTTTTTCCAAGAGTAGAAATTACAGCTGTCTACTCTCCTCTCTCTCATCCTGGCATCGCTCATCTATTATTCAGTTTTTAATTTGGCTATTTGAGGTTTGTTCCCTCGTTTGGCGACAAGTAAGCCTCTGCTAAACAGGCACCTTATCCATTACACTAAATCTAGCACACAGCAGACAGCATTCTGGAATTGACCATTAGAGTGGTTATTGATATAACCACCATTCCCTCTTGTCATTATCCCTCTAATTTATCCGTAATTGTATAGGAGCTTTTTGGAGTTATTCTCACCTTGGATGCATCTTCACTTTTTGAAACATATCCATGTTTGGGTAGTTTACACAAAAACCTATCCATCAAATTATGGAGGGGCAGTATTCAGTCTAGGCAAAGCCAAGTCTCCATTGTGGCCATTTTGCTCAAGAGCTTTTGTGTTTATGACAAAAGTTTCCAAATTGCAGTCGGCTTTCACCCAGAGCACCATCACACTCCTGGTCATCGTTAGAGAGAGCTAGGCCTCTCTGACTGATCTTCAGACTCCTATAATCATATGCAATTGTGGTAAAGTGAAAAGAAAGACATGGCTCTTTACTGGGATCTATGGCTCATTGTATCTTATGTGTCACACGAGCCAAGGATCAATAGCACTCAATAGTCTATTAATAGGCAAGTCTTGGCTCTGTTCAGACTATAGCACCACCCTGTCCACTAGACCAGGCCATGAAAAGAAGAGGGCGCAATAGAAACCAATCCTCGCTTTTCTGTTAACAGTGAAAGCCTCTTAATCATCTCAGTTTCCCATTGACTTACCCCTCCGTGCTTCTCTCCCTCTCACCGGAGGCCCATCTTGGAGAGGATAGTTAACCGACCCCCCTCCTCCCCTCCTTGCCACAGAGAAGATGACTCTGTCTATCGGGGAGTTTGGAAGTTGAGGTCAAGGAGGTTTTCTCCAGTTGCACTGCAACATAATGCCAGTCTGGACTGACATATTTGGGTAATAGCGCAAAAAAAAAAAAAAAAAAATCCTGCATGCATTTGCACCTCACTAAAACACCATACTAGGAAAACATCTTGATCATTCAAATTAAAATTGAGTGTTTTCTTTTCATTACAAACATCCCCTCTCCACATTCAAATCACATGATAATAAGCTGCTCTGAAACAGGAATGATTACTGATAGGCAATTGGATAAGTACAAGAGAATCTTCATCTTAAGTGCAAGTGATCTGCCTAATAGACCATAGTATGTAGTTATCTGATAGAGACAGTCACCAAAGTCTCCACTCGACTCCAGTCGTTCACTCATGCAAACAATCAAAGGACACCTAAGTAATATAAAACAAATATTGCTATTGATCTGCAGTCTTTAATTTCCTCCCACCTCTAATAATGTTGAAAACCAAATAGAGCTTCAGGCCTTCCACTATTTACCATCTTGCACAGATTACCACATCAATTCTGGTCGAAGAAGATCTATTGATGAATTCCTCTGTGTTTGTTTAAGCCTGTTATTTTGTCAAGGGCCTTTATTAAATACTACATTCAGTTTAAAGAAGTGTTTGTTATTTCCCATCATTTACTCCATGGAAAATAAATATACTGCATAGTTTGGCGCCTCTCTGTTGATTTCATGCTTCTTGGACTGCTGTATGTAATGTCTGAGGACCAACGTGAGGGAAGAAGGAGGGAGGAAGTCACTCAATAGGATCATCTGATATTCTTTCTCCTCCTTTTTCCCTATGGTTCTTCCACCACCTTGAGCTCAGCCAGAAGGGGATGTAACTAGGAAGGGGAGGTGGTCAGCATCACATGATCTCTCCTCCGTAGTTGAGCACCGCCCCCCTTTTGCGGGACGGGGGCTGTCACATTCGTCTTTGTCATGGTGCGGCGTGCCACCCATTCATCAGGCCTGCCAGCAATGGCATCCCTTTCCTCTGTGTGCCCGGAGACTGGGCACGTCTGGGCCTGACTGCATTCCAGATACACACAGAGAGCAACACACAGACACTCTGATGGATTCATTTATTAGGCCTTTCATTACCCAGGGGGCCACTGGTGAATCGCAATGCACTGAATGCCACAGCAATGCACAGCTATGCTGTTGCCCTTTAGGTCTACTGTTATCATAGACAGGCTTTCAGAGGACACAGTAATCGTCTGAACAGTGTCCCATTAAACACTAAAATCATTTGGATGACCAAAATAAATGAGAAATCCAGCATATGTATTAGACACACAAAAAATAGTTTGCCCATGTTTCTCTACGTCTGCACTGCAACAGAACTTAAAGAAGATGATCCCACCTCTCCATCCTGCCTCAGCCGGAAAATGATTCTACTCACATTTTTATCTGACTACATACTAGGGAGGTGAATACTCCTTTTGTTTTACTATGTGGCCCTGTCTGCACAATTCCCATGGCTTTATGAACCTTGTTTTAAAATGCCAACTCAGAATCAGTTCTTTTGTGCATGACAGCCTGCAGATTCCAAAGCAATTGGGGAGAAACCAACCACCGGGTAGATGTGTGAGGATAGAGTTCAATACTGCCTGCAAAACTTAGTATTATTGATTGCCCAGGATGGTAAATTCAATATAGTCTAAAGAAGTTAGAACTGTGGATCTACAAGCCAAGCAATTCAATAGTGTTCATCCCATGCAATGGTGAGGATCTGGGCACTGTCTGATTCAATCCTAGAAGCCGTGGAGAAGGCTAGCAGGGATGGAAGAGCCAACAAATGCAATATGCTGCAGCTTCAGAGAGGATCTTTGGAGTCAACAAATTTAATAGAGCCACTTTATTCCCTCATATGTTCGTGCAACTAGATTTAGTGTGTGGAGGTTCCCCCTGTGAAGCTCCTAGGAGCTGGGGAGTTTATCCTAAATAAACTGTCGTCTTTATTGCATCTTTCTCTTAGTCCAAGCCAAGCCCTGGTTTAATTATGACAAATCCACCGCATGTGTTCACTATGTTTGCCAGTAATGAAGGATGCTTAAAAGAAAATTGCTCAAAGCAACTTCTGTCAACAACAATGGCAGAGGGGAGACATCTCTGCCTTCTTGTAAAATATTTAAGTTTTACTCTCGGTGTAAACACTAAACTCCTCATCCTCAGTTCTCTTCAGAAGGAGAATAGGCAGATGGGAAAAACTGTCGCAACGATAAAGAGGTTTTCACCCGATGAGAGACATGCTCATTTGAGAACCGCAGTTGAAATTCAAAATCATCTAATCCTGCGAGACCGTGTACGACTCAGGCACAGGCACAATAGCGACAAGACTCTCATCTCACCCCGGACATTTACAATCAAGGCCAAATTAAGTGTGGCATAAATTAGCCACAGATAACATAAACTAGCGCACAGGGGATGGAGGAGGGATATGATGTACACCACTCAAGAGGATACAATACATTTCTTTTCAATTAAGAGTTTGAACAACGTCAAAGCCTAGCTTTAATATTGTCCATAATAAAAGAACTCATTTGAATATCTGCTCCATTCTCTCAAGATATTAGGATGAGGAATCACTCGTTAAAAATGAGGAGAAGAAAGGGAACAAGATAAGCGTTTCTAATTGGTACCATGTTTGTTTCCTAATACAGTATGTGACCCGCGACACAAAAATTATGTAGTTTGAAAACAAAAAAGGAAACTGGAAAGGCATTAAAGTGTGTGCTAGGAGGAGGCAGAGGCGTGCTAGGAATACTCAAATACAAATTTAGCTGTGAGGAACCCTGAATAACACAGGCGCTGGTTGTAATCCCAACACTATGCTGCACTGTCAAGCAGCTAATAAAAATAGGCTGGTGGCAGATCAAGTCTGTGATTCAAATACATTCAAAGCCTTTCTTAACTGAACTGCAAAAATCCCATTCTGGCTCATTTTCAGACGTTTTTTTTTTTTTTTTTTTTCTCTTCTCACTCTCCCTTACTTGCTTCTCATTGTTCTCTAGGTCTCTCTCTCCTCTCTCACTCCTGCTCCCTATCTCCCCTCTCACAGTATCATTGCTAAATCTATTTGGAGACGCCGCTGGGAGCAATTGAGCAGAAATGGGTTTGTGCACGTCTTGAAAACTGTGTCTGTCATAAAAACACAAAGGTTCAGCACAAAGAACTGGTTAAATATCCGTGTGTCTGGCCACTGGTAGCCTGCAGGTGTCCTCAGCTAGGGCAACTGTTGACTTGGAACAACATCAGAGCAGCACACCCACTGTACTGTAGCTTTTGCTTTAGCGATGTGTGTACCACAAAAAATCAATTCTCTGTCTATCCAGGACTGCTATGTGTGCTACACAGGCTATTACACAACTTGACCACACTGAAAGCGAGCTAGGATGACCAGCGTGTACAAATGTATTGCTATCACAATGACAATACCTCAGAAACAACAGCAGTACAGCTGCGCCTGAAGAGACTTCACACTCTTCTTCTTTTTGGACGAATCAAATTGCGGGGATGCCACCATGTGACAGCGCTGCTTCCATTTGTTGGAGTGAGATAATATGACTTCAGCTAAAGCCCTCTGAACCTCAAAGAGCACGTTCATCTCCATGACTTTGAATTCATTACCCATCAAAGATAAGTCTCCTTTTCACACACGGAGCTCTATTTGTCAGTGTCACCACACAAAGAAGAGGGGCAACTTATTCATGCCAAACATGCCTCTAGTTTCAACTTTTGGTCGCCCCTTTGAGCACTGTTTTTTAATTAAAAGAGGTTCCCTTTCTTCTCTTTTTTTTTTAGCAGGAATGTCTCTTTGATACCACTTTCCTTGAAAGTTTGAAATAGTCACGATAGCATATCTTTCAATTATAGTTTTATTGTGACTACCATCCGGTTGCCATTCAACCCTTCTCTTCCCCTCATGCCACCACGTACCTGCAAAAGCGTGACACACGGGTCTGCATAGAAACAGCTCTGATTTTCACCCATCACACACACTGGCAGGAGCGGGGGACCAATGGCTTTTATCTACAAGCTGACGGAACACGCACCGCAAAGAGAGAAGCTGTGGGGTGGCGGCAAGGGGGGGGGGGCGGAGGCGGTGGGGGATGAAGGGTGGATGAGTGGAACGGGGCGCGATGCGAGGGGGACGGAGCTGACCCAACTCCCTTCATCCCATACCTCGGCTGCTTCCCTCTTCACATTGACAGCTGGGTAGATTGAGGGCTAAGATTAGCAGCCACTTTCTCACAGAAGGCCAGGGAGATACAGTATTGAGAATGAATGGTCACGTCATGTTGTCAATGTTGTAACCTTGGCAACAGACAGAGTACTATTTTAGTCCCCCCACTGGCCACCGGGATGGTTGGCAAGCCGAACTGAATCTTCTCTGCTTATGGCCAGTATTGTTCACACACACACACACTTGCACATACAAAGAGGTGTACACTAGCACACCTACTCTAAGAGCCTCATAACAAAGCATAAGCATGTCACATATCTTTTTATCACATATCATATCAATTATCAAGATTCCTAATAACTAATTCAATACATTTATGTCTTAGGCATGTCAGCAGAGCTGGCCAGACGGAAGGAAAATGACAGACAATGGCAATCCAGTTCTGAAGTGAACACAAAGTGAAATCTTTTCACGAACATTTATATGATTACAGCCCAGCTTAATGTCTACACATGCAGCAGCCTCCGTGTTAGTTGATAGAAAGTCATTAAATAGCTCACGTGTACTCCTCAGCACTCAAACCACCAGACGAAGATAAATCAAAGCCAGTAAACACAAACTACACAAAACTTAGATTGAAAAATCAAACGGAGCCACGTCTCAACTGATGGCTGTCAATCTGTTCTTCACATCGCTGTCAAATTATTCAAATATTTTTCATCACTTTGAAACATGGGATGGGATCTAATGCTTCACAATAGTTGTGTTTTCCTGTTTATTTGCAAGTCCAGAAACAGTGTTCAACAAATCAGGACAACATGCTGGGACAGAGAAGCCTTTGATGTCATACATGCTGGCAATTTGGCAAACAGCATTAGGCCGGCATTTGCTGCGAGGAAATATTCACGGATATGGTCATGCCTCTGCTATCACACTAAGTTGCTTTTAAATTATGTTTGAATTATTGACTCACCTCCCACTATAACATAGGTCTGAACAACCTAAACATGGCAGGCTGTGCAGGCTCTCCTCGTCAAGGGCAAACTGGCATAATCAGTTTGTGTTGTATGAAATAATTCCTAATTTGCTTTTTTTCCCTGTGATTATTTTGCAAGCAGAGTGAAGTCAAAGCGCTGTATTAAAATCTAATCTTCAAACACCAACCTGGCTTCTACTGATCAGCCACAGGCTATTCATCACTGCCATTACCTCACCACACATTTTTATCCTCCTCCTCCTCCTCCTCCTCCTCCTCCTCCACTGCTGCTGGCCAGTTCTCCTCCCTCTCTTTCTCCATCTGACTGACCTCACCTCTCTCCCTCCATCCTGACTCCCTTCTTTGATTTACAGGCTCCCGTTTAGCCCATTCCTCGCTATTTTCCTTGCACCTTTCCTCAACTCATTCATTATTTCTTTCCACCTAGTCCCTTTTTTTTCCATCTCCATCTGAGAATGCATTCATTCTCAGAGCTTTTCATAAGCGCCGGCTGTCGGCCAAACAGCCCACTACCAGCCAAACAGCCAGCTACTCATTTAAGTCTGGTCGGCTACTTCATTATATTAATGTTTGATTCTTATGAAATAGTTTTGATTAACAAGTTGCGATTCACTATGCATGTACATTTACGACCACTAGCCTCCGCTTCAAAACAATGCAAGCACAATGACAGAGAAACAAGCCTATTTGTCTGTATCAGTCTTGCCCCCACGCGCTCTATATGAATGTGTGTGTGTGTGTGCATGCTCAACTGAGAGGTTGCACCCTGCCTAGTAGAGAGCAGAGAGTTGTCTCCAGTGTTTGAGAAATATTAGCAAAATAACTGATGACAAAACACATTAAGAATTGCATTGATTGCACAGACAGGGGACATCCTCATTAGATGGGAAAACACCAGTGGCAGCAACTTGACGACTTGCGCACTAAGTATTCAAAAGTCTACTGAAAAGACTGCATTTTCCATGTATGCAACACAGATGTTTATGGGCTTACTGAATGAATGCATGAATGAATTATTTTTATTTATATGGCGCTTTTTATAGCAGAGGCGTCTCTAAGACGCATTTGCAAACACACTAAAACAGGCAATGTTGTCAAAGGAACAGGCTCATGTCATCTGAGGAAAATGTAGGCTGTGCCTCAGCCTCGCACTCAGGATGATAGTGAAGATGGAAATGAAGACGAAGATGACTAGAAGTTGAGTTGATTCAATAGATTCACATGATTTGAGTCACGTGATTTGTTATTTTAGAGTTACTGTATTTTTGGCATAGGCTTATTCTATAAATAATTTAATTTGAAACCGATACATAAACTAGATAAGACATGAGATTAAAAACATGTACCCCCTTAAAATAACCTTGTTTATTTCCCTTGAATAAGACTGCATTTATGTTTCTAGAAAACAATACATCAACCATCATTGTGGTCTTGATAAACCTTACAGTGTAGGTGTCAAATAATGAATAAAAAATAAAGGAAAAAAAGTCAAATGATACTTAATTACAAAAGTTCTGATCAGTCAGGAGTCGTCATGGTTTTGAACATGAATAGCTATTTACAGACTGTGTAGGCTAAAGTGAACAAGAAGTCTAATTATCCTTTACAATACCTCACTACATGTTTACAATCACAAAGGCAAACATTAAAATATGCAATAATTAAGATGAGTGTATATGATGGAATAGGGGCATAAGAATGTGCCAGAGGACCATATTTGGGCTTTGCAAATAGTCCTGCATTCTATTCTCATCTTTACCCCATTCAGTCTTTACCATTGTAATTCTGCCTCATGCATATGCGCCTAACAATTATCTTCTGTTGTTACAGCGGCCTTGAGATCTTTTGGACACTGTTGTGATACCGACACGATCCCCAGCAGAAAAGCATATTTGGTGTCAAAGGGGTCGTGTGAAACTGTTTCAGAATGGTTTTATGAGTTGCGCAGAATTATTAGCTACAGCAAAGTATATTTACCATTTTCAGTCTATTCATAACAGGTCAGTGAGTCCTCCAAGAGTCACTGGTAATGTCAACACTGCAACAATAGAAACTCCAACAAAAGAACTGTGGCTACATAAATATTAAGCAACTAATTTAACATCTATAGTGCATTATTAAAAGTATTATTCAAGAGAAGTTCCACAATGGTTAATAAAACATCTTTGGTTTTTGTTATTGTTCTACATTAGTGTTAGTTTACTAAACAAAGAAGGTTACTATGGCCCGAGAAGTAAAAGTATATAATCCCAGCAATGAATGTCAACAGTCGACAATGCTTTAAAATACAGCAACAAAAAAAGATTAGATTTTTGGCACTTTGGACATGGTAATGCGGCCGCTGAGGTTGAAGGTGAGCGCCCACAGTGTGTTTTGCTTGTCCGACAATCAACATCTGTGTTTCAGCAAAGCTTAACAATAAAAAAAAATGTAATCTGTCAAGCTTAGAGAGGACTTACTAGGTTTTACCACTACATATAACTGAGTATCGCTGACAAGCAGTGAAACTAAACATCATACTACAGAAGGTACAGCAAAGTAGAAACATGAATATGGAGGAAAAACACTGGATCTTGTACTGAACATTGACATCTGATTTTGTTACAGAGGAAACTTTTTAAACTTGTATAGTCTTTCACAGACAACATCCATTAGAATATATATTCAGACCACATTTTGGACACACATATTGTTTGTAAACATAGTCTTACTGACTGCTGTTTAAACATATGATTGTACACAGAGGCAGTTTTGTTCCTCTTATCTAAGTGGCTCTATAAGAAAACCATTCTCCTCTTTCTCTCCTGTGCTTTGTTCTTCTAATTTTGCCCGGTCCTTGTGCACACCCCCAGCAGGGGGTCCCACTTTTTGCCTTACTGACAAAGTAAAAATAGCACCACTTCAGGGCAGTTTAGCCGCAAGTGTTTTTCCTTTCCTTTTTGTCTGCAACTGGAAATGCTCAGAGACAGGCTGACTGCTGAATCTGGAGGATTAGGGAGACGGCTCTTTGATCAGGGCTGGGTGAGCTCTGAGATCTCTTTCACTCTCTCTCTCTCTCTCTCTCTCTCTCTCTCTCTCTCTCTCTCTCCCCCCACCCACCCCCACCGTCCCACTCTTTCTTCCCCTTTCTCCCTCCCTGCCTCTCTCTATTTTCTATCAATCCTATTCCTCCCTCTTTCATTTTTCTTCCTCCCACTTTCTTGTAAGCTGCCCGCACTTTGGCCATGCCTGTTGGCACCCCAGGGCTCCGAGACAGGAGGTGGCAGTGTTACACAGTCGAGACAAATGGGTGCACTGAGGATGGCATCACAGGAGAGTAGGCACTGGTGAGAGGGAAGCAGGGGATAAGGACAGCACATGAGCTACACGCTTCTGTACAGATGACATGGGGAATAAGTAATCCCTGGCCCCTTCTGGTCTGACTCAGCAGTCGTTTCTCTGTCTCCCCCACTGGAGATAAGTCTAATGGAATTGCAGCATTAGAAGTGCCGCATTGCCACGGTTGGGTAAAACTCACAATACGCCTCTTTCTGTTATGACACAGATTTGTTTGCTGTTTCTGCCTACCAAGGGGCATGTGTTGTAGGCAGCTGCCTTTCTTTACATACACTTCACCAAAGTGTGGGAGGGGTTCTGAGCATAGCAGAGGTGGCTACTGGGACAAGGTGGGTGCAGCAACTCCTTTATCAAACCGTTTTTTTTGTGTGTAGTGGATGAGGTGTGGGGATTACTATCCACTGCTACGTAATGGCAGAGCTGAAGAGCCATGAGCAGTTACACAGACAGCAGCACATCTGTGTGCCGATGAAATATTCAGCAGTAAGACAGCTCTACAGAGGAGAGCAAGCTACAACTCCTCCACACGTCCTCCACCAACGTTAATGATTTATCAATAACTCTACCCTCCCGCAGACTGCCTGGGATGCTGGGCGCACCTCATTAAAAACACCTGCCCGACATGAGGAGGAACCCGACATCAAAAGTAGATCTATCCAAAATATGGGAGGTGGGCGGGGGGTAGGCCGGCCTTGCCCAAGCAGCAGCTTTACCACCGGAGATAGAGAGGTTTAGAAAAGCCCCCCCAGCACCTAACCACCCACTTCCCAACCCGACCACAAACACAGCGTAAAAGTGATGTAGGAGTTGCATCCACAGTACAAAATATAATCCCAGTATTTCCACCTGTACAGTGCAGTACAATTCTTTGAGGCTGCTTTTGCGTACGCTGACTCAGAAAAGGTGAGCCTTGGTAAGGTACCTTAGAGCTCTCGCTTTCTGCCGTCAAACAACTCTACCGTTCCTCTGGCAAAGTAATGTTTTACCATGAAAAGGTGTTGTTGAAATAAACTATGTTGGCAGCTGCCTGTAGAAACATTTAGTTTGGAGGTTTCATTCCCAGAGAATGTGTAATTACTTGCTCAACTGGACCATGGCACAGTGATTACACCAATATCTAAGGTAATGGTCCAAAAATCTTCCCAATTTCCATTGCAAAGCTAAGCTGCGACTGTATGGTAATAGTAACTCCCTCACGATTGACAGGAACATCCCTCTGCATAGGGGGGGGTGGGTTTAGAGTAGGAAGGTGTCCGAGGGAGGCGATGGAAATGAGGAGGTTGGTGGTTTACTGTGAGTGTGAATGTTGAAACTATAAAAGCAGTGGGTCGATTCGTAGGGAGAACAAAGGGAGGGGCTTGCACAAAAAGTTCATAATCATAGAGGAAGCCTATTAACCTTGGTTGGTACTTTAAATGTCATTATTTTTAGCTGACACAACAAAAAGGCCTGCGAGAGCTGTTCTCTTCGCGATGCGCCATGTAAATCACTTTTGCAAAAAGGAAATTACTTCCCGGGGCCCAATGTTATTAATCTAAATTCTCTGGTTAGTCAAATTGTTGCACATAATAAATATGGAGCAGCTGATGATGCTTATCTGCTGTGACATCCCATTCTCGCCAAAACATTTTTTTCCTCATTTTCTCTTTATTCATGTCTCGATGGCGTTCTTGAAAGAGACAGCTCTACTAAACAGCACTAACACTGGAGGAGTAGGACGCGTGTGGGGCTTGTAGAAGAGGAGGGGACAGGGCTGGGAAGATGCACTCTCTCTTTTTCTCTCCCTCTCTTGCTCATAGCCATCTTCCCATCTCTTGCTTATATGATGCCTGTCTTAGCTGGCTTCTCTCTCTTGCATGTCTTCATCTATTCTCTGTCTCGGACTGTCTAGCTTGATGACACACACACACACATAGAGACACACACACACAAACATTTGAGCTCCTTTACCCTCTAGCTGGCAGCTGCAGATCTGGTTGCCAATATAGAGCGGACCAGATAACTCACTACGCTGTCATATTAGAATAAGCAGCCTTGACAGTGAGATCATTTGCATGCACCACATCACAAAATACCAAGTCGTCTCCTGTTTTGCACAGAGGCCATACCGTCAGACGGGAGACACAGAGAGAGGCAGAGAAAAAGGGGGGAAAGGTGAGAGAGAGAGAGAGAGGGAGAGAGAGAGAACGGAAAAGCGAGACAGACAGAGAATGAGAGAGAGAGAGAGAGGGAGAGAGAGTCACACAAACAAACAGAAAAGAAAATCCCATACACAAACACAGAATATCGCTGTGATCATCTTGCTGGAAAATAAAAATTGTCTCTACAAAACAATGTAGCCATCCCTTTGTGATAATGTCTCAGTGCGTGGTAAGACTATTGGTGCTCCATGGTGATTTACTGGCTCTGGGACTGATGGGAATGTGTCTGAGACTCTGGTTTGGGTGGGGGTGGTGGGGGGGTGGGCCCTTTTGACTGTCTCAATGATGTGTATGTGTGCGCACATACATGAGTGTCTGTGTCTGCATGTGTGTCTTGATTATGCAGGTATAATTGTGGAGAGGTGGGGAAAGCAGAGCCTCAAGGTCAGGGTGGTGTGGCTCATCAGCTCTAGCCTCTATCACTTTAATTAACTCCTCCGAGGGGCTTAGAAAAAGGCCCTTGTTAAAAATTCACCACAATGGGGCCGACAACCATTGTACGAGAGGGAAGGGCAACATGCAGGTTGCTAAAAATAACTCCTCTAAGCAAAGCACATGACTACTAAGATGGTCCATTATGTAATTTCACTGGCTAGGAAACTAGACCAAGTTCAGGCCGTGGTAACTTTTGTTTTCTGCTCTATTCTACCAATAAAAAATTACAAAATGAAAAATACTGCTCTCTGTCAGCCCAAGATGTGCTAGATTCCTGTAGTTCTATATAAAGGAAAGGCAAGGAAAGAGCTGTTCTATGTTCATGTGATTCCTCGATGCAGGGGTAGATACAGGCTACAGCACTGTAAGCTCAACAATGTGTTCAGGACTTTCAGACTCTCATAGCGTGACATGAAGCATAATGCTACCTCAGCACAGCTGCCTCAGAGAGGCCTTACACTGTGGAGAGAAGGACAGGGTGCAGTGACTGTCTGGCCCGAACACAGACAGGAAGGGAGGGTAGGGAGGACTGTGTGACATGAACAGCACCTGGGAGTACAACCGTGTTTTGGATGCGTCTGACATGGGAGCTAGGGAATCTGGACCGGTTGTATATTAAGTGTTGTTTGTGATCTGTGATCCTACCAGGGCCCTGAAAACCTATGAATCAGCATTATACTGCAGTATAAGTGATAGAGTCTTACATGAAAAAACTATTATCAGTGAAAGTACTACACTGGTTATTATACATGACATTTCTGTGTATTTTGTCTGTGCTCTTTTCACAGAGAAGAAGCAGGAAGAGCTGAGTTGGAAAGAGGCACCAATCAGAATGAAAGACATGTTGGAAGACTTATATACTCTGCTTTGACGAATAATTTGTGTCTGAAGTTTTTTCCAAATTCAAATACTTTGTTGAAAATTCTTAAAATTACATCTTTTTCCTTCTCCCTCACTGAAAAAGCCAGCAATCTATAAATATGTAAATATTGTTTATTTCAAAAGTTTAACTGCTGGATACAAGGATGTCTCCTACTTCACTGAAAAGTCCATTCTCGGTGTTTGTGCACCGGAGGCTTTAAGTTTCCACATCACACTTTTGTAAGTTGAATGTTGTACCACGACTTGCTCCAAACTAGTTGTGGTGTCAAAAATCATGCTTGTACAAACACAACTTAAACTGAGATTTGAGGTGAGCACGGAGAAACTTCTCTCCGTCAGCACAAGAATGTGAAAACAACCTGCTCGTGTCAAACTCTGTACATACATTATTCCGTACAGTGAAGCTCGAACATCCAACTGAAGTGAAAATAAGCAAAACACATTTTTGAGTGGAGGAGGACTTTAACAATATCAGAATCGGACGACACTGTTGGTGGGTTGTTTGCTTATTTTACCAGAAAGTCCACTGTCAATCAAATCTGATCAAACTACAGCGACACTATTCCGATAAAGAAGATTAAGTGAGTAATAATAATAATTTATGACTAAGGATGATTATTTAAAGTTTAATTGTTGCCTTTTGATGTATTCATTTATGTACTGGCATTTGATGTTATAGATAAATACTTCAGATCTGAAAACACTTTTTTTTATGAGCTTTACACTGTGTTTGCATCATATGTTGTAGCATAAACATGTAAACATCTGCGAGCAGTTAATATGACTGCTGTATCGTTGACAGATGTATATCTACTTTGTTGTACTTTTCTGTACGCATCTGATTATAATTAGGAGTAACTGGGACAGACGTAAACTGCTGCACTTGAGTTTAGAGCTTCAGGTCCTAGAAATACAGCATAAAAAGAGCTCACGTCTAGCATCAAGTCAGTCAGGCAAAAAAAGAAGAAAACACATAAATCATACGCATGTGCATACAAACACAGATAAACAAATGCTGCTGCAGGAGACAGGCGCTGCTATTGGCTGTGCTATGTGCAATTAACCATTGAAGTGACCGTCACCATTATCAAAAATAAGGCAGGCAGCCCTAATGGATGGCAGCGTAGATGTCAGGAAACAACCACAACTGTTGTTTTATGATGCTATTATGAGGCAGTTTTCACAATGAAACGTGTTGCTGAGGGTGCTAAAGGACAGATCTGTATCATGTTGTTTGCAGATCAATTTGAGAACTTTAATTAGCCAGGGGGTCAAGCCAGCCAGTGCAGCAAGCCCAGGTAAAGCTCATCAGCGAGGGGGCTTACAGGTGCCTTCGGCCCTAATCTCTCCGCCCATCTCGCTGAAATTAAAGCGGCAAATGGGAAATTGATTTCTAGCCCCCCTGTCCATGGCAATATCTCCTTTTGTTTTAAGGACATTAGGTAGGCTTGCACTTGCCTAAGCTGCTCTTTAAAACGTTCATTATTGATACGGAGGGCTGGGCTGGCAGGCAGCCAGGGCAACCATGAGAGGATGAGGAGGAGAGGAGCTTTCTGAGCTGCTGGCTTTGTCATGGCAACAGGTCGTTCATGCAACGATCCTCAAAACAAGCTGAGTGGAGAGAACGACTTTGACCTCTCTACTCTACCTCCAACCTGAACTGCTGCTGACATGGCACCTACTGCAAGATTGAGGAGATTAGACCATTCTGAGAGAGCTGGGCTCAACTCTTCAAATAGAACCTCTCAATATCATCCAGCCGATCAGTTAAATCAAATATGTTAGTTCTGAGCTAAAGGAAATAGCCCCACGGGCTTTGCCAACTTGAAGGAGCACAAAGCTCTCCAACTCCAACCCATGAGGAGAGCAGAACGACCAAGGGAAAAAAAAACAGGAGTGAGTCAGCAGAAACTTTGAACCGACAGGATAGAGAAACCGTGGCTACTGATATCGCATAGAATCAAATGGAGTCTAATTCATTTCCCTCCCTGCATGTCACTTGCCTCAGATCGCAGTTTCTGTCGTGCCGTGTTGATGTTTTCCACTTTATGGCAGGATGCTATTTGTCATTCTAATGAACTTCTCTGTGGGAAAAAAAGATCCCAGGGAACATTTCTCAAGATGTCAGGGAGCAGAGAATGTAAAGTGTGCAACACAGTTAATTCAAGTGGGCCTGCCCTGCAGGCAAGAGGCCTGCCTGTGTATCAGTTCCTAACAGGGACAATTCATGCCAAATTAAGGCAGGGAATACAGAATTTAGAAGCAAGTCCAGAATACTGTGTTTGAGAGCCTGTTCTCTTCATTTGGAAGAATCTGACTGACAGCACTGACAGTGCAGCATCTTGTCATTAACCAGCCTCGGTTTGTCTGGGGGAACATACTAGAGAAGTGATAGCCAGGTATACAATGCGTACCTTTATATATTATGTAGCGTGGAACAGTATCATAGTCCTGCTGTCCCATTATTCAAAAGCCAAAGACACCCAAAGTGCCCATGGCCAGTGTTGCTGTGAGAGCGGTACAGAGTGTGTTCTGCACCGTAGAGGGGAAGAAGGAGCTCGCCGGTCTGTTGTGTGCACGTGATAAATCTGCTGGTATGCCAGGGCTCTTTTCTCATTTGTTAGGCAGCCATGTGTGAAAATGTTAATGAAGGCCCATATAATCTAGGAAATTCTCACCATTAAAATTTCCTTCACGTAGCCAGGCTTTCTGCTTACACACTGACTATTGTGCGCATCAATCCTTCCACTGTCGTACTAATAATAGACCTAATTGCCTCAGTCAGCCCACTAGCTTTCTCTGCCCCTCTATGCATCTCAAAAAGGACTAGAGGACTGTCTTATGACAAGCCCATGGCATAGAACAAGGAGTAAATCTGGCTATATATAACAAGCAGACACAAATACCAGTGGCACTCTGCGTGGTGTCCATCATCTACCTAGACTCCATCATCTTATCTCATGAAATATTAAGCATCCAGATGCCAAAATATTTGCCAGGTCTCAGCCAGACTGTGCAACGCTTTTTTCCCTCCATCTCATCCATTATGAATAGGATGGAATAAAACTAAGCCTTGTGACATGATGTCTCCCCCTGACCTCAAAGACCTTCTCTTTCTGCAGTATTGTTTTGTTGGGGAAAAGTCTTTTGTGAGAGCTAAACAATATCTTGCTTAACAATATGGGGCTATTATTTTACTTCGCCCCGTCCTTGTACACATAATGTGAAAATATGTAGATCCCTTTTGGATTTCTTGCTTGAATTAGCATTCAATGAATCTGAGTGCCTTTTCCCCCTCTTCGCTCAGAGAGGCAGAATTGCGTAATTACTCTAAAAGGAGAGGGAAAGGTGAAGGTTTGGCAGTCTTAATCTCTCAGAGTAGAAGCCTCTTTAAGGGAGTGGTGACTGCAGGGCCAAAACATCCATAAACCTGCAGGGAACAGCTAACGCATCAAAGCATGTTGGTCCTGCACTGAAACACAGCAGCCAACATAGGCAAAAAACAAATAATGTATTCAATATTTCCATAGCAGGGTCAGAAGGAAAACTAAAGTATGAGAGTAAGAAGCGAGACTCGACAATTACTTTGAACCCATCTGCAGAAGATTAACATGTAAAAGATTTCCTGCACTCTAAAAGTCTTGAGGGACATGAAAAGCCTCTCTCAGGACAAAAGATAAGAAAAGAAAATGTCATGAACACTGTACAAAGCTGGAAAAAAAAGAAGATTAGCTCCTCCTTATATAGGAGAGGTCACTTAATTAGTAAGCAGCAACAGCTGATACAGCAATTAAAGTATTGAAAATAAATACCCATTATAGTAATTTAAGAGATCGACCTGTTCAAAATCTGCATTAACCAAATAGTCTCTGAGATTTCTGCCTTTTCTTTATACAATGAGAGGAGATCTTTGAATAGACACGTTAGCTTTGGATCGGATGATAAGATATGCCAGTGTTTATTAAAAACTGAGTTAATAATTTTAGAGTTTGATGAAACAGAAGGAAAAAAAAAAGTCATTGGAAATTTCTTATCTTCTTTGTATTTTTCATTAGTGGATCTGACTATCTTTTACTCATGGCATGCTCAAAAGCCCCCCTCTGTCCAACTCTGTAGCTTAGAATAATTTGTTTTTAGCAAAATCTGGTTTTCATACCATCACCCTTTTTTTTAATTATTGTTATTTGTACAGTTTCAGATTCTTCTCGGCCTGTAAAAGTGACTCTTGGGTAAACCCTGTTAAAGAGCTACAGGATCAAAACTGATCATGAACCAAAACTAATATTAACACTCACAAACAAGTTTATCGATGTAATGAAACCACCTCACTACATTGTAAAACAAAATTACTGAAGGCTTAATCAGGGAAGCCGACATATAAACAACCACGTTAGGGAGTAAAAACAGGCTTACTCCAAGTGGCCGATATTAATTGTTAAACTTAAAATAGTTGTACTTTACTGTATATGCTGTAAGAAGTCGTGTCAATGACAAATTCAATAGCAAAAGCAGAGTTCCATCATTTCTAAACGCCGCAATCAGAGATTTTGACACATGCTAGAAATATCTAAGTTTAAATTTTATATCTAAGGAAATAAAATCAAATGAATCCCTTATGCATGCAGGTTAACATTGGATATATTGCTTTATGACAACTCATAATTCAAATAAAGGGGACAACAATGACTTTTTTAAGCAATAAAAGGATAAGCAGGTTAATGAGTTGTACAGTATTTTTGTGTATTTATTTGTCTATTTAAATGGACAGCTTTTTTTAAGACTGACCACTTTAGTCCAATTATCACTGAAGTGAAATTTATTATAGATTTTTTTCTTTTTGTATCCTACAAAGGCTGCTACATCATTTTCAATCATCTTAACCAGACTGATCTGTTTCTGTATACCAATCTAATGACCTCTTGTCTTTGGGTTTTTAGACCTGAGGAAAATCCTTGTGGGATTGAAATGTTGCCGTCTTGCTCTTAAAACGTTCTAGTTGTGGACTAAAGGCAGCATGCAGGACCTTTTCTGATCTTTTGATCCTCAGCCAAACACAATCATCTCACCCAAATTCATTGTGCTGCGTTGGATGTTGAGAATGTATGCGTACACACACACGCGCGCGCACACACACACACATACACACGCACACACACCATTTATTTCTCAATTTATCTTCTCTATCTCCTCTCCTCCCTCCCTCTCTCTTTCTCTCTCTCTCTCTCTCTCCCTCTCACACACGCACACACAAACAGACTCATGCACACGCACACGCTCTTTCACTTTCATACCCTCTAAGCTCATTTTGGATTTTTGGAAAGGAGACTCCCACTGCAGCCACAGATAGAGGAGCAGGTGTGCTAACCCCGGGGTCCGGAAGCATTCCAATTAAGACACATACAACCAAAAACATTCTTCCACACTAAACTCGCCAGCAAACATGAATTACATTCACACTGACTGCCTGTTTCACTGAGCCGTCCCTCCTGCTGCTCCATACAGCCCAGTTTTAAATATATTTACATGAACTCTTTAATAGTCCAACTTCATCTGAGTCCAGCTGTTTGGTGACAAAGATGTAGAGTTTTGTTAACAGATTGCACTATGGGCGGAATGTTTATACCGCATGGTTGTGTGTGTGTGTGTGTCTCTCTCTCTCTTTGCATGTTCTGATGTGTTCTGCTTTGTGTATCTCAAACGTTAATCTCACTATCCCCCCACAAAGACTAAAGGCCAAATCCACAAAGAAAGGACCGCACCCGCTAATAGCAAAGCAGTATTTGCAACCATTCTGCCCCCTTTTTAAGGTCCTGTTGACTAAGGTTTTGTGTTAACAGCATACTGGCGCAAATACACTCATTAAGTTTTGCAGCTGAGTGCAATTTGCCCTCTTTTTGCGCCTGTTTGAGTGAACGGTTTCCAACGTTTCAGGCTTTTCTTCACATTTCAGCACGCAGATTGGCTCATAATGAAAACTGCAGAGAGCAAAAGAGCCTCAAATTGTGTGTCTTTAATGTGCTGCTCACGCACAGAGCTCTGCACTATCACAAACCAACTTTCAGCTATTTTGCTTATTCTACTTCTCTAGTATTCCGCATCTATAACACAATCTACCCAAATGTCCATCAAAATAGGCTACAGCTGTTAATGTGACTCAGGCAGGTCTGAAATGTGTTAGATTAATGTCTGAATCGAACAATAATGCTGTTCAGGTGTCGCTGAATGTATCCAGGATTTTGCAGAAACATCCTTACTGATGTTCTGTTTGTTGCCCCCCCAGCTGACTGTGTGTCACAGTTGGCTGCAGAGTCGCACAGCAGCTGAAACGATAAGTGCGTCTCCAAACTGAGAAAGAGGCCGTGCGCTTTTACGCACACAGCACAGCGGCGGTAACTTCATTAACACCGGATCAGTCAGGATCTGACAGTAATTAATGTTCTATGTTCTGCTACACATCTACGCAGGTCAGCCGTTACACACAGATTCCAGGTTTATACGGTGGAACTTTTTGTAATAAAGCAGCCCTTATGGATGAATCCTGAGCTCCATCAGCGCTGTCAGGACATTTTTATTTTAAGTAGCTGAAAGTCAGAGATAAGCCTAAAAACCCTATACCCACTTGATCCCACCCCCCCCCCCCCCAATGTCTAACTGAAGATTTTGCCCTTGATATCATTCAATATCAATTCAATATCATTCAAGCCTCACAAGCTTGAAGATTTGAAGAGAGAGACAGAGCAAGTGAGGAGTGAGGGTGCACGCATTTAACACCAGCTCTCTGAAGATGCGAATAACTCCACTCTAACTGCGTGTGGTATTAGCACTAGTCTTAGTGAATTGGACTGTTTTTGCAATGACGCTTATTTGTAATTTTGCACCAAATGTATGACTATTACCTAATTTACCTACATGGTAATGGAATAGCCGCACCATGCTTGGCAGCACATTTTACAGTGCATTCTGTCTCATTTGCACAGGCTTAGTGGCCACAAAAGCTGCGCGATCCTTTTGTGGATTTGGTCCTAAGTTTATTTATTTTCAGGCTCTCAGGATCACGCTACCCTCTTAAAAAATGGAGGTGAAAGTTGAGCACCTGCTGAGCTAAGACACCATTTTCTGCCTCACTGGTGCTGAGCCAAGTTCATGCCTCACTGAACATGCAACCCAAATTATTAGCTATCATCTACATCATTCTGTTATTTGGCCCTGAAAAACATACAGTCATAACTATTCGGCGAAACAAGATTTCTTTACTATGTAAATAAGCAGAGAGAGATCAAAGACAGGAGGAGCCGCCGTGAGCTGTGTCAATTGTGAGTGGAAGGATTTTCGCAGAACGTAAAAGGGAAAGTGAACTTTGCTCTCATTTTTGCAGGTTGACCATTAACACCAACCTTATCAAAGTCATTTGTCTCAGGACTTGTTGAACATCTCCAAAATGCTCTTTTGTCTGTGCTTGAGTGACACTGTTTTCTGAAAGGTTAATTGCTTCCCGTTGTAATAAAAGGCCAGATTCGAGGCTGTGATTGACATAAATAGAGGTGCTCTCCCTCCACTCCGAGGTTTTCCACTACGTCCATCCTTGCTGCCAGGTCAGTTTCAGACAATTGTGATTTATTATTAATGACATTCAGTGCACTTCCTGTGACATTCCTTTTATTGGGTCTTGTGCCTTTATATGGGCCATCTAAGAGAGACGCTTGTCCGCCCATGGCCAGCTTTATGGCCTAAGAGGGAATAAATTTTCCAATGTCACAGCCACAGCCAACGACTTATTTGATGCTAAAGATCAAATGATTCATTCTGCAATTGTGCATGAGAATTTACTTTTAAGCAACAACAATACAAACAGCAGTGTAATAAATCTTTTGCCCCTCCATGCAGTGATTACTCTCTGTCTGCATAGTATTGGACTTTACACACAGCCAGGGACAGAAAGTTGACATAGCCATTTGCTAATGTAGCCTGTTGTGGTAAGAAAGCAGAGGATAGATTGGGCGGATGAAAGTTTAAAAAAAAAAAAAAAAAAAACAGTAAGAAAAAAGAAGAATGAGGACGAATCAGGAAAACTTCACCAGCAGTTGATGCCAAATGGTGATATCTAATCTGTATTCACTACTCAGTCCACAAATTCTCTTCAAGCAGCTTTGGGCTTTGGAGATTTCGAAAGTTTAGGAGAAGCGTGAGCATTAGATAGTCCTGCAGAGGTGTGCCTGGGATGTGTACAGGGAAGCTGAACCTCCAATGGCTCAGCAGGTTTTTTTAGTAGACACCCTTGGAAGCATGTGCCAGGCCTGAAGGTCAGCCTGCCTCCTCATCAGCCCTTTTGTGCGGGCCGCACAGCACACAAAGCAGCTGGAGGCGGGAGGCCTGGGGTGCGGGGCGGCCCGTCATTGACCACCACTCCCTGCCTAATTACCTTCCTGCCCTGGCCCTGTGTTCATCCAGCCCTCTCCGGTAAGTAAGGCTTCGCTGCTGAGATGGCTGGGAGCCTAGCCTCATTAGATCCTACAGAGTCCCTCTGACTGAAGCAACATGCACACACTACTAGACACCATCATACACTAATGGGCTAGGAGGAAGGCAGAGACAGACAATAAAACACATAAGAAAATACATCATAGAAGCACACAGGGCTGGAGACTAACGGTGTCCTGTCGTCCCGGGGACGGTAGAAAACGTTGTTTGGGATGAATAGAGTTCCTCCTTGGGACACCTTCGGGACGAAAGGGATTTTATATGTAGTTTTTATTTATTTATTTATCTTAAACTATTGCTTATAAAAGTACAAACTGAACCGAGCGCTGACTACAATGGAGTGCAGCTTCTCATGCCGTTGCTATAGTTACTATCACTGGCTGGCTGCTCAGTGCAAGACCTGAAATGTTCCCGCGGTAACCCCTCAGCCACAAACAGCTTGCTGACAGGACCTTGCAAATATGTTGCTGGTTAAACAAAACCCAGCACTAACCTGGCTGTGTGAAAGCATTTTAGCTAAAGCATAGGCTACTTTTAGACAATTTCAATATATTATTCTGCACTTTTTTTGGTATAATCTAAGCTTTGAACACATAGCTTGTACGCAGACAAGAGTGATGCACGGTTTTTGCAGTTATATCCACGGTTATATCTTGTTAATCCACGGATCGGGCGGGTCGGGTCACAAAATTTACCTTTCTGATTAATAGCGAGTGGGTCGGGGGTGGTGAAATAATACATCATGAATGAGGAAAATATTAATTACATTCTCCAAAATATGAACATAGCAGAGAGCAGAGCGGCAGAGCTGTGGCACGAATTACCCACTAACTCCCAACTAAGCAAACCAACAACGGGGAATACTAAGAAATATAAAGACACTAATAACAATTATTTCAACGATTATACAAGAGCGATTGCTGGGGAAATTGGTGAACTCAGCATGCTACAATCTTTCCAGACCGCATGGGTTATCAGGAGCAGAAACGGGACCGCAGCAGGCGGCATACATCGAAGGCTACATGAATATGAAAGTGTATTGCAAAGGCACAGTTCACCATGGAAACGCTGACAATTACTGAAAGTAGCATCTCTAATCTTTAAAGTAAATTGTTAAAGAAAAAACTCATACATCAACAAGGGCGGATTTAATGATTTTGGGGGCAAACTCTGCTTTGCTTTACAAAGTAAAGAAACAACATTTTCACGTTCACTTTGAGATGGATAAAATTGTTTTTTCGGGACGGTTTGGGGACGTTGGTGAAAAAAAGTTAGTCTGGAGCCCTGGAAGTACATCTAAGCATTCACCCAAGACATATTAGTCTTCTGACAGCGTACTTATGGTGGGTGCACAATATGGAAATTAGCCCTTTTTTTCATCCAGGTGTCATGGTAGTGATTCATCCACACTGCATCTAGGTGGTTAGCCCTTTAATGGGTCTGCTAAGCACACACACACACACACTTATAGACACACCATCGCTACGCCCCCTCCCATAACTAGCTTTGATTCCCGCCCATGTCAGCAGAGTTTCCCTGTCACAGTATTCCCCGCCGCGACTGAGATGGAAAAAGCTGCTTTACTTAGGGGTCTTATTTGTTTGCCTGTTTGTTTCTCTCTGTTCGCTTTCATCTTTATCTTTTATGACTGCCCCCTTCTCCCTTCCAAACTCCCCAGAGAGACAAGCGTGGAGTCGGGGAGGTTGGTGGAAGGAGGGGCGCAAGGAAAATACAGAAGGGGGGCTCTTTTGAAGGAGAACGAGGAGAATTGAAAATGGCCGGTGTTGTGAAGGAGGCGAGATGAAGAAAGCCAATCTGCCTGTGAGGGCAGAGAGAAGTGGGAGAATGAGGGAGAAGCAAGAGAAGGAAGTTGAATTGAGAGAGAGAAAGAGAGACATAGGGGGGAGGGTGGGGGAGGAAAATTCTGTTGGAGCCTCTTGTCTATGAAGGAGGGAAATTAAGAGTAACGACGTAAAGTACTGTGTGAAGTATGACTGTGATAGAATAATCCTTACCCAGGGAACCATCTCCACCATGCTAAGACTGGCAGGCTGTGGGTGCAGGCAGAGGCCACAGGGAGGTGCTGTGACAGAGGAGGCTTTGACAATAAAGCTCCTCTCACCAGCAGCACAGCTCATCAAGCAGTGTGCCGCTCCAGAGCACAAGCTGTTTTCTCACAGAGATAGAACTGTAACGATACAAGTAGGTCCTATAAAAACTTTTTGCTCACGTAACAAGAATGGATGGCAGTAGAAGTTTCAAACAGGCCTTGTTTTATCACCTTCTTTTTTTGATATTTCTACCTAAGGCTAGGATCTAACTACTGTATCTTCATGCAGATTTGTAATTAAGATTCCCTTTCTCTCATCAAGCTTCTTTGTTTTTCCATTCACAGTTTTTCGATGATCTCTTGTTTGCCAATCTTCCAGACTGCGATTGTCATAATTGCGTTGCACGAATGGAATCAAAAAGAGTGAGTCAAGTGAGAAAAACAGAATAGAGGGACTACACCGCACAAATCTTTTGATGTAAACTAAATGAGGAACTATCTACTCTTCACATTTGCATGTCTGTCTTTTTTTTTCACCCCCCTTTTCAGGCACTGATGAGTATCATTTATTTATTTGCTGGTTAATTTATTTAGCTGCTACACTCTAGGGTATCCACATGTTATAATAAAGAATGAGGTGATTTGTTTTCTCTCGTTCTTTCATCGGTGCGCTGCATATGCTGTCCCTGATGGTTTGGTCCATACAGCGACTGCAGGATGGGAGTCAGTATATTAATCAAGATGTTGACAAAGTAAAACATCCCACATACTGCCAGGTCCCACCGGTCCGCCTCACATCCTATCCCAAAATCCACTCTGTTACTGAGGTCATGGGAAAAGGAAATGCAGAGTGCGGGCTCCTTTTCTATCTATATGAGCCATGACGGGCTCAAACTGCTTACAGGGGACAGTCACCGTCTCGTGAACTCAGTTGCCAAATCTTGTCCTTGAATTTGAACTTCACCCTGCTACTGAGCACTTTTGTACACTTGCCATGGGCTTTACTTCTAAGGCTTGGCCTACAAAAAGAGTTGGCAAAACCGCCTTTCAACCAAGTCCTCCGGGCTGTTCTGGCCCCCTGCTGAACTGAGGTCAGCTCCTAAACGGCAACTCTATGTGTCTCTTGAGAAATCTGAAACTCCTCAGATATTTGTTGTGTGGTAAAAGGCTTTATTTCCTAAACTAATAAATGCGAATCAAACTATTCTTACTTAGTTATTCTCTAAAACCTTTGCTCTCCTCTCTCCACTGTTTCTCTCTCTCTCTCTCTCTCTCTCTCTCTCTCTCTCTCTCTCTCTCTCTCTGAAGTCCACTGGATCCCTCTGTTCCTTTATTATATCTTCCTGCCTTTTTTGACTGTGACCCTTTTCACTGTTTGCTGCACAGCATTTTTCTTTTCCTCACTCTGTCTCTCTCAAGCGCTTTCTTGTTCAAGGCCTTTTGAGAGGGCCATTCCCCACCGACGTTTACAAATGAAATGAATGAAAACCACTCGTACGTGACTCCTCTACAGGGAGACGCTCCATTATACCTTGGTTTACTCAAACAGAAGCCTCCCTGTGATTGGCTATAAGCAGGGATACCAGACTGAGAAGGGTTACCCTAGATAGCGCAGGATGCAAGCAAGTGGAATAATGGCAGGCTTAGAGAGAGAGCCTTGTCCAATGTTTTTTAGCTGTTTGAAAATTGATTTATTCTTACCGATCCAACAAACCCCATGTATTCTCAACCAATGGATGAAGGATGAAAGGTATCATTTGTCAGAAACCCACTGGTCCACTCACAAGAACAGAAATTGTTTGTGAATGCGGATAAAAATCCCGTATGTACACGCCACAGTTAGGTGTCATCCAAGTCGCCTTTCTCGCTTCACAACTGCAGCCACCACACTGAGAAATGGGGTAAAGTTTTTGGGGCAAGGAACCCCTCGATATTCTCTAAATTGGATTTCAGTCTTTCCCTCAAATGGACTACTATATTAACCTGTGAAATGTTGTGACAGCATAGTATAATAGAGTGCCTTTACAAAGAATGTGTTCAACCTTTTCAATGTTGTGAAAAAGGAGAAACATCTCTATTTTCTTTCATCCTGTATCCCAGAATGGCTGTTATGTTTTCCTCTCCCCTGAGGAGGAGTTAACAACCTTGAAGCTTTGTAAACATCAACAGTATGTGGAATAAAAAGTAGATTATCAAAGGGATATTTCCTATGAAAGCAAACATCTGCTATGATAAGTTATCGTCATCTTTTATCTCTTGATCAATTCATACAGCAGTTTTCCTCTTTGTGAATACAGCCATTTTCCATTTTTTTATTGCACTGTTATCTTGATAAACAGTGATGTTTATCACATTCCGGCAATTGTTTTGATGTTATTCATGGTTTTCAGCTCTTTTAAATGACATGACAAAGGGAGGAAGAGCTAACTATCTCATATTGTTAATATTAGTTGAGAGACCAGGGAAGCCAAATTAGTGGGAGATAAAACAAGATGCCAAGAAGCTCCAGCAGCCAATCAAGCAATGTGAAAGACAGCTCTGAGTCCTGGGAGGGATGTAATGGAGTTCAATGTGAAGGCAAGGACGCTCTCCTCAGCAGATGACAAAACAGTAATACACAGAGCAGTGTGCTAAAATAAAACACAATCAATTCAAACAACAATACCACTGTGCTGGGACGCCCCCATCCAGAGGATTCCAGCCTTTCAGAATCCTCCACTGAAAGCTGGCCCTCCTGCCTCCTATCGCCTCCCTGCCTCCCCGACTCTCTCACTCTGTTCACATCCAGCCTCACTTCCTCCCTTCCTAAATCTGGATAAATCCACAAACCACTGTCTGGCATGCTCCATCTGTCTCCCTCACTCATGTACTGCTAGAGAAAACCTCTTTGCATCCACGCCTGCCAGCAGGCTGTCCTCCAGGCTCACTTAAAAAAGAATGAAACAGAGAAAAAATAAAGTACCCCGAGTGTACGTTGGGAGGACAGGATGAAGACCCACCTCTACATTATATCGCTACTTTTATTCATGTCAGTAAAACAAACTTTCAAATAGGATTACTAAAACCCTAATTTATATTTACTCACCCATGATGCAATGTGATAGAGATGAGCAGACATTTCGACTGAATGAATGCAAAAATCACATTTCTGGTGTGAAGATTTTATGGTTCAGATAAACTTTGCTTTTTCATCCATATTTCTCTCAAAAATGCTTCAATGTTTATGTGAAACAAAAGCAAAAGAAAATGCGGCAAACCGTCACGATAAAAATACCAATTATGTATGTTTTTTTTTTTTCTCCCTGCGTTTCTTTGTTTGTGGTATATTTATTTAAATGTGACATTAGTTGTGTTCAAAAATAAGACTGAATTGTTCGACTGAAGGCAAAAAATGTCGGCCTCGATATTTTTGAGTGAGACTGTGGCAGTGAAATCAAGCCTTAAATTTAATGGACAGTGTCAGAGGCGAGCAGCAGGCGGCTGCAGACGGGTGGAGTCACACTACAACAGGCCTTTGATATCCACCAACAGGGAACACAGAAGGAGGGCACCGCGCATCCATGGTGGCATACTAAAACACACATGTAAGCGTGCATACACACACACACATACACATAAAATCTGCTCCAACAGAACACGGCCCAGCAGTCCAGACTGGGCTCATTACATCCCACCCACCCCTTCCCATCACTACCACCGGGGTCCTGACCACACTGTGGGTCGACGCCCAGCCACAGGGGGCCATGTGTTAGCATTCAGCAGAGTGAGAAACAACAACACCAGTGGGCTCATATCATCATCCACCTCACAGCTCCCAGGGCCTGACATCTCCTCACGGTGCTATTGTTTCGCCTGAGCGCTGCTCTCTTGCCCTTTTCTCTCCACTACAGCGCTCAGGAAAGGGCTGCACAGTCAGGGGGTGGGGGCTTGTTTAGACAGCAGGGGACCCCAACCGCACTCAGGCACTCAGTGGCAAACATCAAATATGATTGGTCAAGGGAGGCAAAGGGGAGTTTGACAGGAAAATAATCTGACCATTCTGGGTGCCCTGTGTATCTGTTAACACTAAATATGTACTATATACTATCAGAGTAGTGAAAAAAAAAAAGATTGTGTTTACCTGTTGATGAGAGTGGCGGCCCAGGAGGATCCATACACATGAAAAAAAAGAAGAAAAAGCATTTGTTTGTTAGCTTTATGTATCCTTGATGAGGCAATACGTGTCATGCGTGTGATTATACATAATAAAGAATCCATTTAAAATGACTATTTCCAAAGGAATAAGAAATAATTGTTTTGACTAGACCCGGCGCATGAAAGCTTCATTCTTTGAAGCACATCTATTAATTTTTTTGTTTTTTTTCTTTTTTAGCTGTTGCATGTGGACATGAGTGGGAGACGGATCCCTTGCAAACACGCTGCTGCAAAATGTCATTTTTGGCAAAATTGGATCTGGAGAGAACAACAGGTGATGGGTCTGTAAGGCTATCGTTCCACTTCTCTTCTTCTATTTGATTAGATGCCTGCGTGCTGTTTATGGAAAATATGTCCCATATTCTTTATAATAATAAAGTACATGGGTATTCCTGTGTTGACCTTGGTTTTACCTGCCCAAGGAGGACACTGAGGAGACCACACTGAGGCAGGCTGGATCAAGCCACCCAATTTACTGTATGAGACTGCTGACAGGTATTGATATATGCATGCACTTCCCATGACTGCACATACAGAGTATAAATCAGAAGGGCAGCAGAACGCTCCAGGAGTGAAAGACCATGTTTACTGCAAAGTAAAACAAAATTTAACAAAATGAAATCAAATAAACTTTGCTCACATTCCCCAAACTTTCATTTACAGCAATGAAGGACTATTTATGGTTCTATCTGTTAAATGTGTAGCTATGATAGAATATGCTTCACTAAGTAACCTCACTGTGACAGGAAGACCTTAGTTTAATGGTCTGTGGGTGATGGTTGGTGGAAGGTTGTGGTCTCTGGCTAATACCACCCATTCAGATCTAGTCTGATTATAATAATCATCAGGAAAGCCGCTGATGAGCGAACTGTCCCAAATGACTTTCTCCATGGATGTTAAAAAAGAAAAATCTGACCCTATATATATATTATGGCACCTTTTGATTTATTCATGTCATGCTCCCACCAGTATATCGGTTATCCCTACATGAGACCCTCCATACTTCCTCACAATCTACCGCTACATTCACATTACAGCAGCCCAGATTTTTACATTCTGTGTGAAATGGGCCTGCAGACGGAACACCACCTGTCATCAACACAAACAGCTCGCTATCAACAAAAACAAACTAAAAACTGTGTCAGACCATTAATGTAGGCTACTGATGCAAAACCACTTGTCTCACCATGATCATGTTTGCGCTCCGCTGTAATATTGCTTTCTTTGGTTCTTCCTTTTCTTATTTGTATGAGATGGAAACAATTTATTTCTTCTTTACAAATAATACAAAGAGTGATGATGAAACGAGCAAGGGCATTTGGTGTGCTGTCTCTTAGAAGACAGGAGACCCATTGAATTTCATGAATAAATGAATGAATTAAAATTCATCTAATCATACTTCAGGAATCCACCCTTCCTACCCTCTACCCCCACCCTCTACACACACACACGCACACACCCTCATCGCAACACTGCCAAGGAACCTCCGTCAGTAGTTCCACTAGCAAACAAACACATATAATCTAGCAGTGCACAATGACGGGGGTTCACTATGGCAACAGCACGTATCACCTTTTGCAATATGTCTCTTTGTGCATGCTTCTTCATTAGGATTCAAGGATCATCAATGAAAACAATTCTCTGTCTCTCATTTGTGAATGATTGTTTGCACACCAATACAAGGGAGATGAAAATATAGACCCTCTATATTTAGACTAAATAGATTTTTGTTCTGCTTCTGGTACCAAGGCTGTAATATATCTGACCAATGAATGACTGCAAAGTGTACTTCAAACATAGTTTCGTATTCACTGTACTGTAGTCTTGAATAAAACATGCTTTTCTTGACCCTAAAACGTATTTTAATAACAAATAAGACTTAACTGTATCTTGGACCTATGAAAACTAAGCCTCATACATTAGCATATACATTAACTATTACATACACACTCACACACAAAACTTGCAAGCAATTGTTTGCTAGCGAAGAGGTCACAGTTGTGGTTATAGAGTGTGATTTTATGCTAATGACTTATTATCTCTATCATATATTGCGTTACTTTGGTTTGATTAATTGATCAAATAATGAGTTATACAGACCGTACAGTATATATACTTTATGGTCAGTGAAGACCAAGCCAAGCAACTCATTACCACGATAACTCAAACTGTTGTAGCAGAGATTCATTCAAAATATATTTAAAAAATAACATTTAAGCAAGGAAGACCAAGCTTTACATTTGTATACTTATTCCTTCTTGACAGCGCAACAGGAGCAAGCTGTTTCAAAATGAGTCTGGAGACCACAACATGCTCTAATTGATATGACCTTTAATTGCTCATTCAGTGCAGAGGAAAGAAGAGGAAGACATCAAGCCAGTCCACTGTGGCTCAGGCTAAAGAGGCGCTGTGTAGATTGGCCTACACTCCCAGGCCCCGTGGACATAATTAAACCTGAATAACAAACACTTACACAAGTGCTCTACTCTCCTGAACAGGATTCTGAAAACATCCAGGACACAAGCTCACTGCTCTTTTAGTTGGTCCCTCAATCAGAGTGGATTTGTTCCTGTGTTGAGAATATAATTGGAGCCTGGACAATTATGCCCAACATAAATGAGGTCCTGTTATCCATGGCCGAAATTTGGTTAGTTGTAACTAAGCTCTGGGCCCGCAGTTCATCAGAACTATGCAAAATACTTCAGATGAGCTCAGCTTTTAACACCGCTGCTGTGATAACCAATAAATATGTTATAAAAGCAAAGAAAATGGAAGATCATTTTAGCATAAAACAAGTATAGGGGTGATAAAGCGTTGTTATTTCCCATATTTTTTCTATCTCTCTGTTTGGTCGTAACAGGTATCATAAATACACTAAAGGCACAAATAAGACTGAACCTCTCAGTAAATATTCCCTCATCCAGATGGAATGGAAGAAAAAGCCAAGGTACCAGTCTAGGTGAAACCACATTCTGAATTCTCTGCAGGTACAACAGATGTACAAACTCTAAACAGAACATCTGCATTGTGCTCTTTAACATAGCCTATCTGCATTTTGCACAACAGTAGTCTACAGGGAGCCAGAAACTGTCCACATATGCTTTGTAAAGAGAGCGTAAGCTTAACAACTGGACCTCTGCACAGAATTAGACATCATTAATTAATTAACTGTGAAGTCCACAAGCCTTCCCTCTGAGTGAGTGCTCAGCTTCAGGTTAGCCATGGGTTCAAGTGGTCCGTCGGGGCCGTAGCAGCAGTATGTTTGACTACTATGTATGCAGACCAGCAAACCGCCGGTCACCAGATGATCCCCCTGGTGGGGTTCACTGCTGGCCTTTTGCAGACCTCCATCATCTCCACCTGCAGTCTACCTACACCCCAGAGAGCTCCCACTAGAACAGCTATGAATGCAGGTGCTGGACGTCTAGACGAGGGCTCATTAGCTTTCCAGTGGCTCACCAGCTAGTGATTGCAGAGGCCTAAGCTGCCTAGCCTGCAGGGTGGGGACAGGTCCTGATTGAGAGCGTGCTTTATTACAGGGGCTTAGGTGGGGGCTTCAGGATTAACACATAAGTCTTCCACCTTCATGGGTGCGAAGAGGACTTGTAGTGCTCCGTGCAGCTGGAGGGGGAGTGCAGCCTGGGGAGTGAAACAGCTTTTCTCACTTTGCATTGATAGACTGACCAGAGGCTTAACACACACATCCTGGAGGTCTGGATGGATTTGTGTTACTTACAGCAGTCAACTTAAATCTCTAAAGGGCAGCAGGAATTTTTTTAAATGCTAATTAAAGTTAATTAGTTTTAATAACTTTGGCTTGACAGCGTGAGCCCGTGTGTTTATGTGTGTCTAACATTTTCAGACATCACTATAGGAAAGACCTCACAGTGGCCTGTAATTGTTTCGGCTCTGTTTTTCACCGCAGGGGGAGAGCCGGTCAAAGAGTGGCAGCCTGTGCCCTTTCCTCTCACAGGTCTCTTGCAAGTGGGGAGACCTTAAGACAAGCTGCCCTTCAAACTGATGCCTGAGTGTGAGCTACAGGTGAGTGACATTGCCGCAGCTGTATGTTGTGCCTTTTAAAAGAATTTTAAGTCCTGAACATGTAGCTAAATTCAGCATTTGCCCTTGATCATGTAGCATATTTAACATATTACTTAAAAGTGCAGTGTGGCATCAAGCGGAGCGGACTTGGCAGAAATGGAATAATAACATTCATCAAGTATGTTTTAATTAGTGTTTAATCAACTGAAAATAAAAAAAATTGTTGTGTTTTTGTTAGCCTACAATGAGCTCTTTATATCTACATAGGGAGTGAGTCCTCTTCCACAGAGCCCGCCATGTTGCACCTCCATGTTTCTACAGTAGACCATAATGGAAAAAGGGAAGGGGAAGGGAGGGGTATTCAGTTGGTTGGAATCTGCAACCTCACTGCTGCACCTTTAAGTTTATTTGTATAGAGGACGATTCCAATAACTTCTACATAATAAATCATAGTATTTTTCAAAACTTCTTCACACTTTCGGAAGTACTAAATAAATATAGGGGCTTTATTGAGTAAAAAAAAAAAATTAATTGGAAAATCTGAATCATTTGCATCTCTCCAGATTCTGTACATATGGACGTATCTCTAATGTGACTTTCAGGTTGCTTTCAAGCCTTATGTTTATAGTCAACAGAAGCTCGCACTTCTCTATATATTACCACAACCACTTTTCTCAGATGATTAAGCGATAAGAAAAAGTCAAAACAATAGTGGAACAAACAACTTTTCTCTTCTGAGCCTTTTGCATAATTATGATGCCTGAGGGCCAACTGATTCACTGAAATCTGTTCTCTGTAGGGGGAGGGAAACCTAAAATAGCAGCCTCTGATTGTCACACAATTGGCTTAGACTGCACTGTGCAGCTGTGCTCTGAGCCTGTCTGTCTGTCATTTAACTGATTGCTGCATGGCTGCCAACCTATCAGGTGCATCATCACTTGAATGTGGGCTGCTTTGCGCACCACAAAATTTATCCTCAACTCCTTCCAGAAACGTAGGGTCAAAAACAGTGTGCGTGTGTATATATATAGAGCTCAGTGTGCTGCTGCATTAAACAGTTCTTCAAATGTATTCCATTTTTGATTACCATAATGCCACAGTGGCAGAGTTCAAAGCTCAGATTGTACAGCTGCAGATATAAACAGAGACAACCCCCATCCCACCCTTCCACATTAGAAGAGAGGAAGAGAAGGAGAGAGAAAGAAGAACAGACAGTGAATTCCAGGGCAGTCTTAGTTAATTAATGGGGTACAATTGTGATAAAACACCCATCTACCTCCGAGGGCTATTACTTCCTGCCAATACCTTCATCATTGTTTTCAGAGCTCATACAAATATGCACACAATTTACTCACAAAGGTTATTGAAGGTTAATGCCCAATATGGTGCCAGACTGGTCCACAGAAGTTAGTGAGGGTTGAACACCCACCTCCATTTCTATTCACAAGCTTTGTCATCACTCTGAGTATTCGGTATGCATAATGAATGAAACTAAAATTAATTAGCACAAAAAAATGTTTTCCATCACTTTGTCACCTTTTGAATTGTGGTAATTTTTTAACATTGAAAAATTGAAAATCACTGCCCCGTAGCAATTCCAGGTAGCAGATAATGACTAGTGAAAAACATGTAGAACTATAGTAATAAAAAAAAATAACACTAAACAGCTACACATCTTCGGTTAAGTCGGAGACATGTGCACTTTGAGTTAACGCCATGTCATTTTTTTTTTTTTAAACAGTGCCAGCGTGTGACTGCATGGCAGTATCTCCAAATATTAATTAGCCTTGTCTGTGTATCTGATTACTGACATGCCTGAAGTGAGGGTGACGCTTGTGGTTTATCTGTTCCCTTCTCCATTGAAAAGAAGGTACAGATAAAACTGGTATCACGAGGTTCATGCATGGTGAATCATGTCCACAGTATTTTCTCTCTCTTCCGAAGTCAATAGGCCTGTAACGTGAGCACAGCACCGGGCTGTCCCTAGGCAGGCTGACTGAGCCCACTAATGAAAACAGAGGAACGGAAGGGAGAGAAAAAAGAAACACAGAGTTCTGTGTGTCTGAACAAACAGAGAGGGAATACCTTCAAGGTCACCGTCAGAGAAAAAAAGAGAAACGGAGTGACTGAGAGACAGAGGGAGGCAAGCTGAAGGGACAGGTTAAATGAAGATGAGGACAGCAAAGAGAAAATAAAAACAGAAAACTTGTCGGATGTGCTTTTGGTTTTGGGCCAGTGCTGCACACTGAAACACTGAGTCCGACAACACTGAATTACACTATACAGTAATAGCTACTAAATAATTATATAATTTCATAGCTCACTTATATTTTTAAGTGCGGAGGATTACATGGGCTTTACAACAATAAAACAATGGAGCAAGAGAATAAAAAGACACGGACACTGTATCCTACTGGGCAAACACACAAATGGGCTTTGTTTCATTTTTATGACCATTTTAACATTACTTTATCAATAACAAATCAGACATTTTTTGATAGCTCAGCACTCAGAGTAATAGGCAACAGAGCAATCCATGGAGCATGCTGAAAGCGGTGAAGTAAAATGGGCTGTGGTTGCAAAGCCGTGTAACAGGAAAAGAAATGGGAAGAGGCCTGTCATAAGGAACGTCAGAAACTGGACTGTTCCAGAAATGCCCAAGTGTGGACATACACTCAGGCGTGACGTTACAGCAAACCTATTATCTACTATTCTGTCACTTTGGCTTTTCCACTACAAACTTGGGACCAGATTCAATTTCAGCACCAGAGATGTCTGCTTCTCTGACCATCACACAAACACTCTCTCTCACCCTTGCTGAGTGGGTGTGTCCCCTCAGGGAGAAGATGGTGCTTTTTACAGCACTTCACCCAACCTTAAAAAAACACTTAGCACCAGATCCAGAGTAGATTTTTTTTTTTTTTTTTCCCACCATTAAAAGGCGTCAGCGCTGCCGCTAATCAAAAACCGTCCTGTAAACAGAAATACGATGTTTGCGGAGTATGCAACTGTCAAAACAGATAACTGTCCGGACAGAAACTTTTCAGGAGGTATGCGGTCATTCAGCTCTTCAAGGATTTATGGTGAGGAAGTGTCTGATATGAGACGTTGGTGTAGCGATAGTGCGTTCAAGATAACAATTCAGTCTTAGCGAGCTTATCATTAAAATTCGATCAGAGATATGGCACAGGGAAGGAGGCAGAAGAAATTCCCAAGATCTAAGGACAGAAGGCCTTACATCACAGAGTCAGCTTTTGATCTCTTTGTTTACCTGGATGAGACCTGCTTGAAAAACACACCAAAAGATGGACCTGTCAGCTATGAAAAGCAAACTTTCATGTGACAGCTGGCTGTCTGACTTTCTGTGTCAACCCGGGCCCCTAGTACCCCCCAACCATCTTTAAACAAGCCACAATATGCCACTTGGTGAATCAAAGAAAGGTTGTTACTACATGATTTGATTCTCAGACAGTCATGCACCAATAAAATATCTGCTGTACGCACACAGACACAGCACAATACCGTACAGAATACATCCCCCTAAACATAAGCGATTGTAAAAGTACTCCTTCTCAGTCTTCTGTGTGTACCATTTGGTGTAAGAGCGAGTAGGAACTTGAATCTCAAGTCAATCCATGACAGTTGAAAGACGTGCCTCTCAGTCTCTGTCTCCGTGATCGTTTGTTTCTGGATGTTGTTGTTTCTCACCTCTTTTGTTTTCGATGGCTCAACGTTTCACTCGATCGGGCTTTTTCAAGAGGGACCTGTGCGCTCGGTATTAAACTCACAGAGGAAAATTAAGGAAAAGGATGTTACACAGATCAAACCAGAGGACTCCTGGGCACCTTACTCTCTTCAATCAATAGGCAGGATAACACCAGCCAGCATTAAGAGGCAAATGAGGACATACAAATAAACATAGACATTACAACTGTGACAGAACTTTCACACACCCTACACACACACACACGCACACACCGTAAACTGCTAAACAGCTATTACTGGGCTGAAAATATATGGTTGGTTAGTTGGGAATATAACACATAATTATACTCGGCTGTGTACTGTACATATGCACGAACAGATTAATGCCTACTATGCTTGCATGCCTAATACACAGCCAAAGTTTATTTAAATTGGACGCTATAGTTCTCCCTGAATCTGCTCTGTATTGATACATGGGTGCCTTTTGTTTCAAACGTAGCTACTTTAGGTAAAGCAAGTGTCCCTCCAGACTATGCACAGTCATACCCTGATTCAATAAAAGTCTGTTTCTGGGTTTCTCAGCTGGTGTGGCCAATTAGTGTGAAATTTGGTGACAGAACTGTGGAGGAGCCGGTCCTTGTGTAATTATTGATCTAAGTTTACTTGCCTGCTTGGCTACATGTGGGGAAGAGAGGACACAGTACAGGGTTGTTCTCATACAGCGCCTAATTAATAGTGACATAATCTGATACTATAGCTTAAAGTTGTTGAGGATTTCTGATCCCCCCACTGCTCTGTGGACTTAGAAGTGTTGCTTGTTGCACTCTAATTGCAAAGCTTTGGCTTGGTGTCACAATTAGAGTGAAACCAGCCTTATTATATCCACTGTTATAATCTCTGCCAGCCCCTATTTACCCCTGCTCTAGTTTGGTTTCCTTTCTTTTGACAGTGTGCCAATCTGTATAGAATGCAGACACTAATCCCTGTGACTGCAGGTTTTTAATAGGGGTTCATGCAACGCCATGCATTGGCATACAGTCCGGATGTTTTGCAGGACAGGTGCAATAATTATAGTGACGAGAGAATAAACAGGGAGGGGGATATCTAGTTAAAGAAGATTTGCGGTTAGACATCAGTGTCAGGCGTCATATTGTAAGGACTGTGTAGCAGTTTAACCGGACTAATAAACAGTGTCCAAGAGCTGTTTCTCTCTCCAGATCACACATTCTGTTGGTCTGAATGACAAGCCACTTCTTGATTTGATTGTTTTGCGGGCCAGAGGAGGACACAGGTAGAAGTGTGGAGCAAAGTCATTTGTAGAGCAGCTTGAAAGACCCCCCTCTAGTGTCTTATTAGACCCTGTGGGTCACATAAAGCAACAACTGTGGGAAAAGCACACAATGCATGCTGAAACAGCATCTGACTTCAGTTCACGATTCTAACGCTGCATCTCTGAAGAAATGCTAACCAGCATCTTTCCTTTTTTCGACCTCTCTCTGGGATTACTTCTAACCAGTCACTCTCTGAAGGCTCCTCTACAGCGCTTCAGCCAGAAAGACACATAATATTTATCAGAAGAACAGAGGAGCTGCACAGAAAAAAGGGAGAGACAATTTAAGTGGTGTCTTTGATAAAGCAGTGTTTTTGAAGCACAGCCCGTTTAGCTTCAACAGGACAAGAGGAAATAAGGATGGGAAAGTGTGTCTCGCGACGGTGCTCCACATCAATACACACCGCAGCTACCTGGATGCCTCCCAAACGGAGGAGAGACTCTAAAACCGCCCCTCCTCCCTTTAAACTTACACTCTTTGATCTTCTCCCTCTTGAATGTAAAGACTGTTACTGCCTGTACCACAGAGAGTTCAAGCACCCCAGAACCTCCACCTCACTCACCCACCGCAATACCCACACTATGCGCTTCCTCACTCTTAGAAAACTTTAGAAAGAGGGCAGAGGAACTTTTTCCTCGGCACCATATAGTCATCTTTACTTATGCTGCAAGACGGAAGGTGACTGTGCTGTTGTGAGCTGGTAAATTAGTGGGTCAGAGGTTTGATAGCACCATTTACCCACCAAATAATCACTTTTCTGCTTGTTTATCTGCTTCCACCTTTTCTCATTTGATCTAAGTTTTTTGTCCTTGTCTAACAAAGAGCAGAAGCTACACAATTTGTTTTTGACGTTATTTCTTTGGCCGAGGCCAATTAACGGGGCTGCAGCAGCATCAGTCGAAGGCTAAAAAAGACCCAGGGTACCAGCGAGATCCAACAAGAGCCTTTACAGACAGTTTCAATCTCCTTTCCTCTCTACTGTTGTTACATCTATTTTAAATCTCTTCTCTGGACTTTTCTTTCATTTTTCTGCACTTATTACAAAATAGTTTATACCTCTGCATCATTCAGACTTAGCTGACGTTAGGTGCTTGAAAGATTTATTTTCATAATTTCTACAATCGGAGCATTTGTGGTGATTTACAGTGAGCTGGATGTATACTGAACTCTTTTTTTTATGCACACTGATATTCTATTTCAACTAAATCTCCGTGGTGTAACTTTGTTGGTGTAAACAAAACAGAAGCATAAATGCTGATGTGATGCATAACTATCTGATAAGCTGGCTAATGTATAACTGCTCCGCTATTTGTTTCGAACTGTTTAAGCGTTACACTGTAGCTTATTCGATTTTTTTTCTATGATTTAATAATTAAGACACTAATAATCTTGATGTTTTCAGTGGCGGTAAACTAGATGATACAGTGATTTCACCAATTGCAAAAAAAATCTTTGGAACGGGGAAAATATAGGATATCCATATGTGCTCTAATAAATTTGAACTTCTCTGTTTATTCACATTTCATTTTCTACTCTAATCCTGCGCTCCAAAATCTGTGAGGCTGAAAATTTTTCATTTGAATAAAAAGGGAGAAAACAAAAACAACAAATTAACTGAAGTGGTTGACTACAGCAATTCAATGCTTTTTGGAGGATAAATAAGGATGTTCTCTCTATATATACAGCAGCATCTCCCGTTTTACATTGGCTCTAAAATGGTCAGTTTCATTGTCTCCTCTGTCATCATGTTATGGGATTACTTAAACACGGAATGACATGTTTACATGATTTATTCAAGGCAGCACAGTTTATGTGGTTATCTTGACTATATGTTGATTGTACTTTCCAGCTGTTCCTCGTGTGCAGAAAATTGGTACTCAGATTTGCAAGTAGTCTGATAAAGGCTTTTGGCTTGTCTTTCATGGGTAGTTTGGTTCTATTAAATGTTCAGCAGTAGAAAAGACAATCCTTGGCAGCGCTGTGTCGTCTAACCACCAATATAAAGTAGACACAGTGGAGTGGTTTCACCGGTCTCAGCCAACTGGAGGTGGGCGACAGTTAGGGCTCTCCCGTCCCGTGAGAACAGAAACTGTTAACACAGCAATGGCTCCGGCATTGCTGAGTGGCACTAACAGGGGGAGGGGCGGTGTAGTGAGAGGACTCACCTCTCTCTACCCTCCAGTTTCCCTCATCGAGCAAAAAAGCTTTCTCTTGTCTCTTGGTCTGGTGTAATGTGCGTCAGGATCTCTGGAATTCAATTACTGTTCCCTTTTAGCCGCGCCTGTAATCTTCGTGTTCCAGTCATATGCTCTGGGTGCCAGCCAGTGTCACACACTTTTTCCAAAATTATTTCTTTTATGACCAGCCAGCGAGAGCACAAACTATATGCAGTTATAGTACAGATCTGGATCCATTCAGACCACCATTTTGCCTAAATCTAATTACGTTACATTTGGGAGAATGTCACTATAAACTGTGGAGGTATAACAATGTACTCTCTAATGAGTGTTCAATTAAACAGAGAGCACCCATAAGGCAAAGCGGGCCCAATAAAACTAGCTGAATGCTTTCCAATTGACACAGTCTCTCTTTTAAGTCCCACTTAAGGTTTGAATCAACAATCCATGTTTGTAACAAAGACTTCACCATAGAAAAATGTCTCCGTCCTGCCCTGTGGAGTGTGGGAACTCTCGAGACTGTCCTCAACAGAGAAGCGGTAATTTTTGTTGACTGTTGTTTCTCAGAAGGACAGATGCAAGTCGCACGACGTTATAACAATGCGAAACCTCAGAGGGAGATGATGTGGGCAGATGGTTGTGTCTACAAAGGGCCCGATTTTGAGACAGTAAACTATTATTCGCTTCCTCTCTCCTACCAACTGTCAATTTCAATTTTTTCTTTCCCTAACCTCAACCAAGTACTACCTAACCAAACGTTAACTCTCGACGAGACAGAGAAAAAAAGTAATATGAGCCATCAGTCATTTGGAAAAAAAAAAAAACATTCTGACAAACAATGCTGTCCTGATCAGGAAAAAAAAACACTTGCATGGGTTGTTTCAGAAGATGACGACAAATGATGTATTTTGTCGTTAAGTCTGGAGGAACTCTTGCAGGGTGAACTGTTGTTTCACACAAAGTTGGAGGAACTGAGTGAGAAGTGGAGACGGAGGGACTGTGGGCATTGTCATCACCTCTGACAAACATGCGGTTGTGTTTAATTATCAAGTGTTTACTCTCCTGCCCTGCACGTCAATCTCATGGACCCCCAAAAATCTGACACACACTGTGGCCCCACGCTATTAACTAGAGTCAACAGAGCAATGATCTGTGCCTGGTGTTCCTGTCTTGTGATAGGTGAGGATCTGCACCCCCACCCCACTGCTCCACCTGCCTCTCCTGTCTGCCGGAGTTAATTTATCTGGGTGATAAGCAGGTGGACGAGGGGAGGAGAGGCCCTCAGACTGAGCTGCACTGTCAGACCTGGCAGACTGAGTGACAATGCTAATAGCCCGGTCCCATTAACCTCACCACACGCTTCACCTTTATCTACCACACAAAAGACTGTTTGTTTGCTTGTTGGATGATAATATTTACCTCGTGATTTGGCGGCCCCAGACATGACAAATATATTTGTGCATTTTGAGAAGGCACTGTGATTCAGGTAAAGAGGGGTGCTACTGAAAGGAGACAGTGCTCTCTACGGCTCCGGTCTGTGATAAGAGGTAATGTTCTCAACCTAATCTGTAACTTTAAAATGAAAGAATATTCTTGTTTCCCCTTTCTTACTTTAAAATGAACGGTGTCCTTGCCTCCCATTATTCTGCCATGTTCTTGGCTTACCATTATACAATACAGTTCAGCTTCATAAAACACAATGTATCTGCGCATTACATTAGTGCATTAAGGCTGTTTATTCTTATCTTGGGGCCACGGTCCTATTATAAAGAACTCTGGTGTTTGTATATGGACGAGTCCTGTGGTGAGCTCAGTGCTCTGGTGCCAGGCACAAGACTGAGAGATATTGCTTTAATTGGAGAGTTACTGATCCTGCAAGGCATTTGGGTGCCAGACGTTAGCATCAATGCTTCTCGCCGTATTCTGCTGCGCAATCACAAAAATGATATTGGGGGACAGCAGGTGATCCATAAAAGCCGTGTTTTAAAGCCTTGTTAATTATTCCTTCAGAAGTCTAATGAACAATGGGGATAAAACCTTGTGCAGGGCAAATCTATTTGTGGGAGAGGAGGAGCCAACTCTCTTTCAGATACAGTACTTCTGAGCCTTTACCCCATCTCATCTGTCAACATGAGTCTGTCATTATTAAGCTCACACACACACAAGCTTTGTGCTTTGATCATGCCCCCGAATATAGCTGGTACAATATTTAATAGTCATGTACACTTACAGGGATACGGTGTTTGGATGGAAATGCATGCTCAAAATGGTGTCTTCCATGCATAATGAAGCAGATGTCGAAGATTATATAGTTTGGCACAGAATTTGAATATGCATAGATTATCTCCTATTTGATTTAGCAGCTGGTGTCTGGATGAGGATGTGTACAGTACATCACTTACGAATACTGGGACCTCCACATTCTCGAATTTCGTTTCAGTGTAGTTTATCATATTTCCTTGTGTGGAACAGACATCGTATTCTGTCTTTGGCTGGAGAGGGCTTAATACACGGCAGGCCTGCCAGCTCTTTCGCTCCGTAAGAGATATGAGAAGAAGGAGATTAGCTCAGCTACCCATCCATGACCTTGATATTACGATGAAGACGGATAAGAGCTTTCTTCCTCCACCTGCCCAAAGCCTGCAAGGCTGTTTAAACAGCGAGCCAGGCAGTCATCATCCATTCAAAACAAATGTCTTCTACCAGGGTTCAATTTTTCAGCCATTCTCTTTAGTATCCTAAGTCAATTAATGATGTCATACGCTGGCAGAATGAAACAAATGCATGCTATATACCGGAGCCTCCAGAGAGATGATTATGGAGGGCTTATGAGTTTAGGATAGTGGCTGTACAGTGCCTTGCAAGAATTGTTGATTAAAACTTAATTTTCACATCGCTAAACTGCCTTCAAAGGTTTCGCATAAGGGGAGCGTTCTACAAAATGTTCCTCTGTTTACTAAAAGGTTTCACTGTTTACCCTCGCTGTGACAAGAAATTGTTAATTCCTTGCTAACAATGTTATGACATTACTAGAGTATGCGTTACAGAAGGCACATTATCTGAACCCAAAAAAAGACCTTTAAAGCAGCTGTTTGAAATAATGAGCAGGGCAGAAGTGATCCGCACTTCATCTTCACCTAACAAAGAGATTAAAAATGCAATGTGGAGCTCAAGCACCCTGCAATTGCTGACTGTACTAAAAGAAGCTGGTTAAGTTGCTGTTTCCCTAAGCAGGCATAAAGTTTATCTTTTCTTCGTAGACCACATCCCAAACTAAGATGATCTTTATTGTATGTTTCTAGAATTAATTCCAATTTACGTAAAAAAAAAATATACAAGATCCTGTATTTGCACTTTTTGTTTAATGAGAAATAAAATGCCTACTTAATAAAGTTAAAACGACAGTCTCATATTGTTTTGTATTTCTTCATGCAGAGCATAAACTGTACAGTACCAGCCTGCTACAGTAACCATTGCATCTTGTAGCGTGGTCTGTCACTGGTGTCACATAATGATGATGTCTTGAAGATATATGTTTCCGTTGCTGTGGCACTACTTGTCATTTTAGCACTCGTTGGTTATACAGCCGGGATTGCATGTCTACTACTCGCCCATTACTGAGTCTCACTAAAAGCATCTGCAATTGTCCGTTGCTGGCTCGCATGTCATGGAAGAAGTGCTGAGAGGGCATACCTTTCTTTTACCAGAATGCACTGAGAGTATTAAAGAGATGGCATTAGGGCACAATGAGTAAAAAATGTCTCTCTTACACTGGGCCAAGAAGCTGATGGGATGTTCATGCTAGACTGAATCTCAGATGCATTCAGCAGACAGAAAACTACTCAGGACATACTTGTTGGTTACTGATATAGCAGTTAGTTAACAGCTGTTTCTGTATTTAGAAATAAAATAAATGCTATTAATTCGGAAGCAGGGATTTTAATTTATTCTTTCTAGTGCCAGGATACATGTTATAAAGATACAAATGTGAAATCCTGGCTTGAGAAAAGAAAACATTCTGATATTTGCTGAAAAATTAGACGCAAATTACAGAAACCACAGTGCATGACTGTCCATTTAAGGAAGCAATTTGTCATATGAATCAAATCTGTTTCAAAGTCAAATCTATGACGTGTGGTTTCTTTTTGACTTTCAGTTTTTTTTATATATATATATGTTAATATTTCACTACAAGCAATTGAGATTATAATGATTATGATAGGCATAGTAATTATTGGGAGTTAAGGTTTGCACAACACACCCTACAGTCAGTGAGGTAATGAGTTTAAAAGAAAAGGGGATTTCTATATATAAATTAAGGCTCTTCACACAAGCACACTTAAGTAAAATAGTTTGAGAGAAGACTGTGCTGTGTCCCTTTCAAGACCTGCTTATTTAAGTCCCTGGATTTGGCTAATAAAGCTGAAAATGCCCTTTGACCATTAAGTGAACTGATCTTATTTTCAGAGAAAGACTGGTGATTCATACAGTATGCAGGCTCAAATGCACTAGAGGCTAAAAAGGGAAAAAAAGACGATATGTAGGAAGAGAAAAGGGAAAAGATGAGAGAGAGGAAAGAGAGGGCAAAAAAGAGGAGTGTTAGCAAAGTAGAAACAGAGGAGAGGTGTAGATGGAAAGCAGGATGTGATGGAGGTGGTGGTGTGCCAAAGTTATCCACTGATCCATGCTGAAACAGATGCATTTGATCACAGCAAATCTCGGGCTTAGAGCATAAATACATAATAAACAAAAATTAATGGAGGCAAGCGCCATGCATGTGTTTCATCGGTCTGTGAGTTACCACTACAGTGACTGGAGCAGGGCAGAGGCATCCATATGGATGCTGCTTAGAGAACAGACTTGTTAACATATCTCCTTCACTGCTCCTAGCAAAGCGTTACAGAGCTAGAATACATATCAGCCACATTTAATAACAACAATAGGAGTGTATGTGGGAGGGATTTAAAAAAAACAACAAAATATGATATGGCAAAAAAAAAAAAAAAGTTCTTCCATGATGTTCATGCCAAATTGGATCAATATCTCTGGGCAACTGGTACTATGTAGTGCAAAGCACTTTATGTAATGTGCTGTACAGGCCATATACAGTAAGTACTCAGTATCTCATAATGAAACAGTGATATAGAGTGAAATACTCATACATACTGTACAACACAAACACTCTAATAATTTGACAATCTAGCAGATGTCAAAGGCCTTGTATTATCCGGTAACAACTGATCACGACTAATTCTGCAAGTGTGTGGAGCAGAGTTGTGGAGAGGCAATGAGCAGGACTCAGAGCTTACATCTGAATTCTATGGCTTGCAATTAGAAGAACCATTTTTCCCACTAGTGCAGCAGAAAACACGAAGAAGTCAAGGATGATGAATTAGTCTAATGATTCCACAGTAATATCGCTCAGAGACAGAGCTGGAGGAAATTGCTGTTCCCAAGCGAAGGGCCTAAAATTACCCCCTAAGATATGGCTGAACTTTTGCCATTGCATTCTCTGTTGCCATCATTATTTAGTGAACCCTCTTGCTTGTGTTGGTATCAATTGGATTCTCGCTGCCTCCTATGGCCATCATGGCAACGTTCTCTCATTCCCTTTTTCACCTTCTCTCTTTTGCCCTCTCCTGTCTGTGTGATCTCATGCTATAACAAGCACACAAAGCCCAGTGGGATGCTAATGCTCACTGCCACCTACACCCACCCACCCCTCCCTTCTATCTCTCCCTCGCTTCTTCCCTCTGTCTGCTTGTCACATATGACTGCCCCATCTGAGTCAAGTCTGGGGCGTGATAGAGGAGGTATGTATTGTATAGGCTGTCTCAGATGGCTGGCCTCTACAGTGGAAGAGAAAGGGCAGGGGCAAACATGATAGAAAACACAACACACACATACACACGTAAAGCCATGAAGCCTCAGGGGTGAAGGGCACAGGAGTCAACCCAGCAGTTCAGTGGTGAACGCTAATTAGCGCACAGCTCTGACCTTGACAAGCTATCCTTTCTCCTCCGTCAAGAGGCAGTTGTTGCCACAATGCAACACAGACTGAAAGAAAAGCCTCAGCTGAATGAGATCTATTGATGGCAGGGTGAGCAGTGAAGAGGCAAGGAGACAGGAATAAAAACATCGCCACAACGCTTGATGTACTCCCTCAGCAACTTGCTGTGACTTTGGCTTGTTGCACCCTCATTTGAATGCATTACAAAACCTCAGAATACAAAAACACAAACCTCAATAAATAAGGCCTGTGTGTTTCAGGCTGTGCCAGTCTGTGCTGATCTGGGCCTTTCAGCCCACTCTGCATGATTAACAGAGGGAGCAACATTTTGTTTGAATAAATTAGAAACTCCACTGGCTATCCACTTTTAAGAGTGAGGGAGAGGGAGATACACAACCGATACGTCTTTGTTTGCAGAATCTCCAAAGGCCCCGGTAATTGAATTTTCACAAAAAATTCCATGTTTACGCCACAACAAAAGAAATTAGATAAAGCACGGGGAAGCAACAAAAATGAAATGTGGCTGTCACAAAAATAACTCAATGCAAAGCCCCTCAAAGTTAATATATTTAAAACAGGCTTTCACTCTCCTGACGCACAGTCAGCTACACACAAATTGCCAAAAAGTGTAAGCGCCACGAGGCACCCTGTCTCTTATTTTTAATACCGATTGGAAAATATCTGAAATATTTTTAAAAACTCATTGTTTCTGTCTCTTTTTAACATCTACAGGTTATTATGCAGTGAAAATTACCCTTTTGAAACCAAAACCACACTCTGAAGAAGAAACATACCCTGCTGAAATCTCATATTACTGTTATTACTATCAATATTGTTATTACCATATATCTCATTAACCAGGACAGCTGGTTCAAACAGCTAAAAAAAAAAAGAAAAGAAAAAAAAAAAGAGGAAGGACCTGTGACTGAACCCGTGTGCCGTACTTACACTGTGTTTAGATCAAAACAGCATTAAAAACATGTTTGTTATGTTGCTATAGGTATTGTTCAAAAGATGAAATATGAACCAGTCCACTTTGAAGGTTTACTGAATGCCAAAACACTGGTTTATACTGGTTTGATATCTTCTCCTCCATCTCAACACTTGTGAGACAAACTGTATAATTAGCACAATGCTACACTGTACACACTACAAGGTATTCAAGATGGCACGTATACGGTGAACAAGTGACACAGGACATTGGAGTCAGATCAAATTTTTGCCAACTATGCGTTTTCTGAATGGCTGCAAAAAATATTGAGATTGCTAAGTTAAATAAAATACTCTCTGCAGGTAAAGTGGTATCTAAAAACTGACCAGAAATGTTGTTTTTTTTTATTAAGGTTACATTATATTTCAGCATATTGTTATGCTGTCTCAGGTAAAACAATTTATTGTGAGCAATATCTGCAACTATGGTACAATATGGCATAATATTGTAGATCTATACTATAGTCTACAATAAAAAACGCAGAGTCCCTGATGGCACAATGGCATCGCTTGGAACTAAACAGGTGTAAGAACGAGTATGCAGCATGATGTAGGGTGCTTTAATACAGTAGATACTAGATTGTCTGTAATTAATCCATGTGCCTTTTTCCTGAATACATTCTTGCATTTATGACTTTTTCATAAGGAGGTTTCATGTATAATGGAAGCCGGAGGGAATGGGGAAGAATGTAAATTAGGAGTCAAGCTTGTTAGAAGGCCAGTTTGACTGTTTACATGCTCGACTTGTCCTGGGTCGACCCTAGTTAACAATTCATGGTAGATATTTCTCTATCTTTTAGCCTGTACTCGGCATAAAATGCATCTGGAGCCAATAGGTGTTCAGTCTGTCTCAGTGCACTCACTCAACCCCCTTTTAAGCTGTCTGTTCCTGTTGTCCTCTTCATCCTCTCCTCCTCCTTCTCTGTCTGCCTTCTTTGGGAGACCTGTGGGTCAAGGTCCCTGTGCCACAGATGTGGAACACTGAGTATTCAGGCCAAAGCTCTCCCCTAAGCATCAGAACAAGTCAAGTGGCCCAACAAAGAAGACTTTGAAGAACACAGAGCTAGGCAATTAAATAGTAACCAAAACCAACATTATGATTCTCTAATGTCCACCTGCTGTTCTAAGTGATGTAATTAAACAAAGGTGTCCATGATGACAATACCTACTCAAGTGTGGGAGAAGTGCAGCTTGGTAGTTGGTACAGAAAGGGGCTCTCTTTCGCTTCATGCAACACGATACGGGACAATACTAAAATAAAGTTGGATAATAGCAGGCTGGTGCAGCTTCTTTGGCAGCGTTCAGTGAAGAGTGTGTGAGGCGAGCATGCGGGAGAGAAAGATATGCTGGATGTTAACATTAAACTGTAAATGTATGACTTTTCAGTGTGACCTACAATTTGTCAGAAAATAAATGCTACAGCTCTTCAATAACCGAGTGAACAATTGTCATGGTGGTGTGCACAGACACAGCAGCTCCTATAGGTCCAGAAAAAGGTGCAAATGTATGTCAGAATGTTTGTTCTGAGCAACTAACGTTAAGGTACGATTGAAAATTGACCTCAAACATTAAAATAATGTCACCCTGAAAGATCTGGCTACTGAGATAATGAGATAACGGAAGTCAAAGTAAAAGCATTATTCAAATCTATTGATATTACTTATTTTGACATTTGCAAGATATGTCACACAGAGCCATACTTTATTTTGTTTTAGCAAACAAATACCTATAAGGCTTCTTAACTACTGAATATGGTAATTAAATAAGTCATAGTCCAGAGTTTTCTGTTTGTTTTTTTGGAGTGCAAATAACTAATAAGACGTCTGCTGTGATGACGGAGAATCTTGTGCACAAGTCTATTTAATAAGGTAACATTTGATTAATCATTACCAAGGTAAATGTGACAATTAATCATAATATTGATTTTAGCTGATATCACCTAGCCCTAGATGAACATACAGCATGCAATCTGAATCTCGTTAGATCTAAAAGTATTTGTAGAAAATATTTTAAAAAAAGATGTGTGTTAAGCAACACGACTTTATGAGCTTCTCAGTGACAAAACGTGACAAAACCGTGAGCTTAAGCCCTGCATGATAAATCCTTTTACAAAAAGAGTTCAAATCTTCTACCAACAGAGGTAACTATTGTCCTTTGCAGTTAATGGGTGTCTGTGCAGAGTGCAAGAGTGTTTTGAGTGTGAAGTGTGTTGTGTGAGTAGGCAGCCATAAGGGAACTGAGCCATGTCTGTGTGCTCAGCAGAGTACATCAGGACTGAGAGGGACATCAAAGAGTGACGACAAAGGATTATGATAAGCATGAGGTGTGTGTGTCTGTGTAGGTGCTGGGGGTCACTCTCCAGTCACGGGGTTAATGACTACCGGGATGACAGAGGCCATCTCACTTTTCCTGCTGGCCCTCCATGGTGTGGCATTTCCCTGTCAGTAGAGCAGAGTCTGGAAAGGGGGTGTTCAGTCCAACAGATAATGGGTATGAACACAGGAATAAAATTTATCATGCATATTAAAACACACGGCTGGCCTCAGAATATACAGAGTGCATAAAAGGATGAACAGAACGTGGTGGGAAAACAAAAAGAGGGGAAGAAACCATAAAGAGAGGAAAGTCCAGGCTCCAGCCAGCCCTCCCTCAGCTGGGAGATAAAGATGACTGATATGTGTTCCACTTCCAGCCCAATCTCTTTAATGCTTAGAGAAGCCAAGGATAGGAGCTAAGAGAAAGGAAAGGGAATTGGGCACAGGATACTGCAACTATTTCTCCCTCGACCAAGTTTATCTCAGTTGAATTGCAGACATCGCACTCTCTTCATCGCTTTGCCCCGCCTCGCCTCCCTGTCTCTTCCTATATCTCTGACTAACACTCTCATGTTTATGGTGGCAGACAAACACCAACATCAGGTCCCTTGGCAGATGTGCTTCCCAGTGTTCCGCACAGAAAATGGATTGTTCAAATGCTGAATAATTACCATGATAATCATCTCCATCCCACAAGGGTCTGAAAATGCATACCTGACATCTGACATTTGGTACCCATGGCTCCTTTCTCAATCTGCATAATCACATTCCTAACTAATTTCCATGCATATGTTTGGGGAAAAAAAAAACAGAGGTTGAATTTTTTGCATTGTGGTGTGGGCTTGGTACTGTAGGAATAAGATAACACAATATAGTGTATGCACATCCTGTAGTGGTGATACTTCCTTCATACTGTACAGAACACCAAAGGTATGAACGATTTTGACCCCTCAGGGCATTGTACAGTACCCCGCTTGTCACCTTTGATGTGCAAAGCCCGTAGTATTACCCATGAACGGGCACTGAGACTGTCAGTAATTGCTTCCCAGTACTGGTTGTTCAGAGAATTGACTGGGATGGTATTGGAAAACAATTATTTTCATTTTCAAAAGATATATAAAGCAAACAGGTATAGCAATGGGCAACAAAGCAGCTTCTTTATATGGGACTTTTTGAAAGGACAAACATTTTTAATACTATAGATAATTTTCTGTCCATTATTACATTAACCAAATACCTTTACAGTTCACTGCCATCCATAAACATTAAGACAATTAAAGGTTTTTCATTTTGGCTTTGAAATGAAACAATGACTATGACGTTAAGGTGCTGTTTGAACGTGTTCACATTCGTTTTGGCTGAACTTTTTTTTTTTACTTAGTTCCCCAATTATTTGACAATACATGATCCTAATAATCTAGCTCTCTTGACTTAGTACGCTGTACATCGTACCTTATTTGAATGTCACTTTGGACAAAAGTGCCATGAAGAAATGGAAATGGAAATGAAGTAATTCTATGTATTCTATAGCCTGGATGATTAAACACAACAAAAATGGGTTACTGTCTCATGACTTATGGGCTGCATATACTTATGGTCTGAACTTTTTTCTTCTTTCTCTGTGTTTTCATTATTTTTGATTCGCCTGGGTAGAATTACAGTTACATGATATCTATTTGAAATGTTCAATGGATTTTGGATTTTTGTCTTTACATATAAAATTATTGAAGAAAACTACATAGAATTGAATTATAAAACCCAACAATCATTGCAGGGGGTTAGTTTTTATCTAATGGTGTTTAAAACTACAACCTACCAGATGGTTTTACCACGCTAGGAGTATAGCATTGTATACAATAATGCAATGGAACAATATCTTAAGAAAGAAAGAAAGAAAGAAAGAAAAGAAAGAAAGAAAGAAAGAAAGAAAGAAAGAAAGAAAGAAAGAAAGAACAAGGAATTCATTTGACTTTAACTGTTAACACTACATTTTCTGCTTAAGGTTCAGAATTTGGTTATTCTAACATTAATTATGCATGTTAGTAAATTATGTAATTTATGTATTATGATGTATTCTTATTACATTAATTTCACTGAGTACTGTATCATTTCAACATACATGGCAATGACAATTTATCAGTAATGATGATAATGGAAATAGCAGGTGACAATTAACAATCCACACTAACAAATAGAGCTGGATGGAATTCAAAAAGTATATTTATATGCCTTTTTATAAAAGGTTTTTCTTTTGAATGAAGGCAATCTAAGTCAAATAGTTCCACCTCAAAGAAGAACCACTCCAGTCTGGAGGTTTTTATTAACATTATAATGGAAGGAATAAGGCCATGTCAGCAGCAACACTCACTGTCTTGGGTATTGTGCCTGTGCATCAAGAGCAGTTTGTATTCAATGTTGAAGTAGGTAGTGAAATATAATATCTAATAAAAACACATAAAAACTACTTTATACCAGTGTTTATCTCTAGTTTGAACACTGAATCGGCTTGCATGGGATCTGCTGCACTGAGACTGTAATATAACAATTACATCAGTTGTGTGTATGTTGCTGTGATGCGTACTAAGCTCTTTTTTTTTTCTTTTTCACACATTTAATACATTTATAGGATATTAGGAGATAACAAGTTGGAAATGGTGAGAAGTGATTAGGCAGAGCACTTGACAGACATGAGAGACGCAGTTAGTCCCTGTTTAGCACTTGTACAGTATGTCTCAGTCTGAAGGTAATACAGCAAACAGGGGCTTCCTCTCCCCCGTCTACACTTTCCTCACCACAACACATGGCCCACTCACATATTAACAGCTCTGCAGAGCAGCTTGGCTTCAGCGTGAGCTCCAATCCCTCTCACTCTGAATCATGCTGTGATGGGACAGCAGTCCAGCCTCTCATATTTCCTCAAAAGCACAGTCACTGATACAAAGCTTGACTGGCAGCCAGATCCATCTCTGTAGCTTTTTGTTGCCTCCACCTGAGAGAAAAGCCCTTAGACTGTGATGGCCACTCGTTTCCCTGAAAGCGTATTGTGCGCTTTATGACAGAGTGGCTCAAGCGAAGTGTCACCCCACAGAGGATCATCTGATTTGGTCTACCATGGGGTGCCTGCGTTTCATGTATCACACACTGCAGACCCAACAATGCAGGCCCTCCCCACGTCTCTCCCTCCCTTTGTTTCTCATTATTGAGCTAAATGGAATTAAGAGCTTTTCTATTGGGATCTTTTTTTTTTCTGCACTCGCCCTTTTGAACAACCTGAGGGGGATTTTAACATGCTATTACCCTTTGACACAGTGCCGGTATTGGAAGTAGGAGAGTTGTGAGGTATTTAGTCGGGGCTCCAGACAGTGAAATGGAAGGCAGGAAAAGCCCTGTGCTCTCCTGCGAGAAGAGATGGAGAGGGCGCCTGGGGGCAGCAGGGGTGGAAGGCCCCAGCCTGGGCCCTGTCCACTGCAACCTGCCAGACACAGCCTGAATCCCATTTATTCCTGGTGACCTTAAATAAAATGCTGGCTACCCCTGTGGGCCCCATGTGAGGCCAAAACCAAATGGGCTGTGTTCTCCACTCTTTCTACCCCACTGCTAGAGAAAATGAGTTTTATCTGTGGGGGAACTCGGGGCCATGTGACTAAATGCCCCCTTCCCTGCATGAGTTTCCCCACAAACTCCATTCCGCAGTTAATCTGCAAAGCTGTCGCCTTTTAATTACTGGCTTTCGGTATTGGAGTGCGGAGACCTTTTGATTCATTTTTGCAAAGTTTCAGTACATATATTATCAGGGCAGCTGGACATATTAAAAATCCTCAACATACAAATCATACACATCCAGAGGTGAAATGGGGCCTGTCAGACAAATGTGTCAGTTAATTACAGCAAAAGATCTAATAAAATAAATATGTAGTCCTAGTTGATTAAGTTAGGTTGTCAAAGCAGCGGGCGGTGACAAGTATTAGAGAGGTGAGAAATTGGTAGATGAAGCTCAGTGTGTGTCTTTCTGTGTCTGTCAAGTACTCAAGTCTGACAATACAGTGTATCACAGAGTCATATCAAACACTTTGATATTCGAAACCAGTTAAAACTGGTATCTGCGATGTTCTACTTAATAAATCATTTAATTCAAAACAGACCCAGCGGACTGGAAGCAACAATTTCACACCATGTTTGTATTTTCATGAATCGAAATCAAGCATAAGCTCAGTTGCATCACACTTCTCTAGCTGACACATTTGTCATGCTTTGCATTGTTTGATTCAAATAAACAGCGGGTGTCCACAGCCCTCATCAACCGCTCAACAGCACTGCTTTACACTGCTTGTTGCTGCCAAAAACATGAAGAAATTTACATATTCCAACTTTAATTCATTTTTTCTTAATCTTTTTATTATTATTTTTGTTTGCTTCATCTGCATGCATCGCACATTGCTATATATTATTTCTTTTTTCATTTCTTTGCCTGGGATTTTCACAACATCTGAAATCTCTAGTCTAAGCTAGAAAAGATGCTTATCAAGGGCACCTTTTTGTCACATGAACCCACGCATGGTAGGCTACTGGTGGTGTTCAAGTGCCCACTATCCGTCCATGCAGAGCCAAAGTCTGCAGGAGCAACTCTAATTAAAGTGGAGTTAATCATAAATAGCTGGATAGGGCCACAATTGAGGCATATGTTAAGAATGAATTACTAATTAGAGCGGCAAGCAGTGAGACAAGTCCCAGACTGCTTGAGAAGTCTCGGCACGTTACTAATATATGAAAAGGTATAAACAAACAGCAATCTGGTTGTTTAGCTCCTCCATCCCACTTACAAGGATCCAATTATGGCAGATCCCTGGAGCCGCCAATACAATCAGGCAAGAGTGAGTCGGCGTTATGATTAACTGTGAAGGCCACATACTCTCTATGGCTGCTCCAGCCAGCCAGCAGGCCTCCTCTGACAGGGGCGGCTATGTGGCTCAGCGAGCCCCAGGGCTCCACTCCCAGAACAGGCCATTGGAGAGCCCAACACAACAGAACACAACAAAACACAACTCAAGTCTCAGATATTGCATTCAGGCTGTGTTGTAATATGTACAAGTTAATTCACTGGATGGCTTGCTTTTTATAGGGCGCACCATAGGGTGGTGTGGTATAACACACAATTAACACTGCAAATTCATTGAACAGTACTTATGGTACTCATGTGTTGGGGGAACACACCTGTTCCTCTCCCAGCGCTTTATGACTTAAAACCAGAATGGAGGGCCCTACATTTGACAATGGAACCTTTTTTTCTTTTGTGCCAGGAAGACAAAATGCACCTGAAGCTTCCTATTGGCGCCCGATCAGAATAACGGAAACGCAGCTAATCCTTGCTGATAGAATTTTGTCACATCAGCTGGTAGGTTTTCAGACTTGAGCTCCATCCTGTGAACACCAAAAGCACGGGAAGCGTCTGTAAGCAGAGTAACTGTTGAACAGGATAATTCTATATCAAACCCTCTCTAGTGCAGCCCACATCCATACATCCAACTGTGCCTTTCACCACACTTTCAGCAGGAAAATCAGTGTGCAGCCGAGAGGTAAGCTGGGCGATGGATGAAATGTGCTTTTTTGCCATTTATCATTCAGTGCTGGAGGTCGCGTACAGTTAGCCATCTGGATCCTGGGGAAATGTAAAACATTCTTCCTGATACCAGACTGTAAGGAGCAGTTGAGCCAGAGACAGAAGCAAACATGTCGTATCTCTGAGCACATACAGGTTCGCCACAGAAGTAATGAATAAAATAACAATTGAACAAATGATCTTAAAGGGGACATATGCTTTTTGTGGTTTTCTGTAATTTCTATAATGTTGTGACACTGGATGTCTATGTTAAAAGATGGTCAAAGGTGGAAAACATGAGGTCAACGTGTGTAAAAATGCTCCCATGGAAGTAAAAACTTCAACACTCTCCATCTGCTCTGAACGCTTCGTTTATAATGTTACTCCTATTTCCTCCTCGCGATGACATCAGATAGTTCACACATGCCCACAAACTGTTGTCCGTTCCATTAGTCCTTTTTGCTCAGGTTGTTGCATGGTTTGTTCGTGTTGTCCACTTGCAAAGAGGCGACAGCCAGTATAAGAAAAATAGGGAGTTTTTGAACTGTAAATCATGCAAAGATATACCAGTAGAGCCCCAGAATATAAATACAGACCAGAAAATGCGCATGATACGTCCCATTTAATTGTTTCTCTGTGACAGGCTTGTGTTAATCATGTGATCTGAGATACATTTCAAGATATTTAAATGTTGCTGTTCTGTTTCTCTTTTTTCTCCCCACAGGCAGTTTGTGCTACACAAAGCAGAGAGGGGATCACTCAGATCATCACCAGTCATCTGGCGCTAACAAGAGAGACACCTACAGACACGCCACTGGAGGTGAACAGCATGATACAGTCAGTCCTGCACACACACAAATGTACACACACACTAACAGGGAACTCTGCAGGTGGGAAGCAGTGTGATCTAGCCTTAACTTTAACCTGTGAGGGGCTGCCTACAATACTCACAACAACACAGCTCACCTTTGATGCCTTTGTTTCCTTTACTCTATATTCCAGGAAGGCCTAGTGTTAGAAAAAAAAGACCTCCCACTTCACTTCAGGTTAGAGATGCTGATTGGCACCAGTTCTTATTCCAGTGGAGAGCTCAACCTTAAGCTCAGTCCAAATTTTCACTCCTTGATCCAATCTGGATCTTCCTCCTGCCCAGTTTCTCGTTTGTTCTCAGTTATAATGTAGCTGAGTAGTGCGTGTGTGTGTATGTGTGAGTCTATGTATGTGTGTTTTAAAGTACACTCTGTTAGTACAGCAGCACTGGCCAGACAAGTCTTCGCCCCTCTCCCCAATGATTAATATGCGGTCTTATGGTGGAGCTGCAGGCGCATGGAGGAGGTCGAGACTGGAGATTTGTCTGTGGTTTAATTAGTGCATTCCTGGCAAATTCTCCATCCATAATTATGGCCAGGGTTCTTTCTGACCTTTCCGGTATTTTCTGCATGTTTGGCTTTTATCTGATCATGTTTTATTCAGAATCTTTGTTGTGTACATTCTGCTCAGCCACTGTCTCCACTACTGCACACAAAAAAAAAAGAAAAAAAAATCACTTTACAGGATGGCCAAACGGCACTTCTATCCTTTATCATTTCCCTTTGATTCTTTTTCTGTCCCCACTCTCTGAAATTACAAGGTTCCTCCATGAAGCGCTCGGGCCAACGTGGCACTGGCTGAGAAGCTTGTCCAGAAGGCAGGCATCCATATTTATAAACATGTCATTCTGTTTGCTTTCATAAAATTCAATTTTGCACAGATGATGGAAAAAAAACACTCTAACAACATGTGAATAGCTGGCCAATGTCCCCATCAGCCATCCAATGGATAGAAAAAAAACAGTATTTTTCCTCCGGGGCGTTCCTTTTGACATCAGGAAAGAGGCGAGAGGCAGAGTGAGTAAAATGTATATTTCAGCTGGAATAGGATAGAAAAAAATCATGTGAGAAAAATCAAGCTGAGTTAAAAGCTTGCGCATCAGTAATCCATAAAAAAAACATGCATAATAACTGGCTTATTAGGAGATTAATTATGGCAAAGCACGATCTGTATGTTGGAAATCCTTGCACATACATGTTTCATGACATTATTGTCAGTTATCAAAATGCATAGCCAAGAAAAAAAAAAAAAAAACTTAAGATGAAAACATGGCGCTCAAACCTGTCATGCTGTACTTTATAAGCTGAGTTGTTTCGCACACATACAAAAAAATGTAAGCTGCACAAACTAGACATCACAAAAAGTCATAACATGAGTCTCTATGCATGCACACAGGCACACACGCATACACACAAACAACACAGCACATATAAGAGCAGTGGCAGCACCGGGGGATTCGGGGCTGCCAAGGCCCCTGTGGGGAAGCGATGGCTTCCTGTTTGCAAGCCTTTCTTTAGTGAAAATACTTAAAACGGACCAAACGAGAGCAGTGCTTATCCAGCAAAATTGCTGCTAGATGGAGCAGAAAGTGCACAAATTTTCTATGACACCCCAGTAATGAGGTTTTATATTGACCCAGGCACAGTGAGTGGAAGGGCTCGCTGCTCCTCTTCTCCTAAACTCAGTCAGCTCTCCTCACCCTCTATTTGGGGCCCCACTACAAAAATCAGTATGGGCTCAGACAGGTAGCAGAGCAAAAACACACAGAGCTAAACGAGGGGCACTCATCAAGTATTCATAAAGCTCCATTATATTGCTGGTTTTTCCCTAAACTGTGAGAAAATAAATGATTTTCTTTCTTGCGCAGAAGGAACATACTTTCCTCCCCATCACATCAGACTTCTTTTGGCAATAAACTGAACTTGCTTTTTCACCATGTCGTATCACAAATGTAAGAGCGGTACAGTTTTTGTTGTCTTTAGCAGAAGTCAATACACAGCTGATAGAAAGTATTTAGTATAGATTTAAATGCCTATCAAAATACAACTTAAGGCACAATCAGATGTCAGTTCTACACAGGTCAAACAGTGTATTTCTTAATTAATTTAATACAGTAACTCTCCTGAGACAACACCATGATCTAAAAGGTACAGTAGATTGAACCCACAGGGCTTTTCTGCACTCACTCACATTTTCTTCTTTCAATTTTTTTTCCTTTTCTCGACAATAAAATCATTTGAAGGGTATTTGGCTTCACCAAAAACCTATTTTATTGTACTACTTGCACACATTATCATCTTCCAAAATAACAACAACTCATTAGCCGCAGACAGGAATTTTCATGTAAATAAAATAGCTGTCTGCCCTTGAAAGCACGTTTGGGGGCTTTGTTATAAGCATGATTTGGGTCCTGTATGGAGCTACTGAGACCAGAGAAGGACACTTTTCTCCTCAGAGAAGCCAGCCTGGATGCTCCTCCTCGCCTATTAAACTGTCTACTGATTTTAATGGAGATGAGAGAAGCTGATGTGATTGGCCATTAGTTAAGCCTGCACGAACTCCACCCGCTGAAACTGTATTCTTCAATAACCTGCTGATATATATTGTATTAAAATATTAATTCTGCATCATCCTCTTTTTCAGTTTGCACAGCACCAGTATTGCATTTGTGCTTTCAGTAAAAAATGTATTGGTCACACCCACATGAGTTTGTACTCCAAGAAATTAGAGACATAAGTTTAACTTATTTAAAAGACTACACAGGCATAATGTAACAGTCTATCTTGCAATGGTTTAAAACAAAATAATTTCTAAGCATATTTTACAATATATTTCTTCCTCTCATTCAATATGTTTAACTTTTATTGGTCACTGGCAGAACTACTTTTAAATGAAATATTGTGTGAATGAACTGAATATAATTGTTGGCTTTTATACAAAACTGTACAAACAGAAGTGCAAATGCTTTGATAACAGTGCATGCTTTCCGTTTGATCAGAATCTCCCTGAAGACATCTCCCTCCCAGAATCCTATGTGCCTGAGGCAGTGGCCCATGATGCACGGCTCTATATCCTGAAGCAGGAGCAAGTAAAGGTCAGCGCTGGATGTTTGTGAAAACCAGGGGAGCCGCTGATCTCTGAACAGTTATTGTATTCATACAATAGCATATGTGTGCCATCTAGCAACCCGGGCCTAACGCTGACATTCACAACAGAGTGAGGGAAGAAAAATGGAAAGACCAAAAACAAGATCTTTCTTTCTGTGGTTTCCGAGATAAAAGTAAGGCTGAATATTGGTGTCTTGTGGGCAAAGGCAACGCTCAACACATGCCTGGCTCTCTCATTAGCAATATTTTTGTATGTCCATCAGGACAGCATGCACCAAGCTATTTTAAGCAAATGCATCACCAGTGGGTTTTTGCAAAGTCCGCAGTCCTCTGATGAATTAAAAATGTATGCTTGGATGGAAATACTTTCGGTATATATCATAATTATTACCTTAAAGGGAAATCATTATCTTTCTAAAGAATTTTAATAGTTCACAGTAAGAGTGGTATCTGCCTTGCAAACTTCTATCCGCTGCATCTTAGGCCATTTAGCCCTGTTTTCGGTATCATCTGTCTGAGGTGCCAAGATTCAGTCTGTGCTTTCTGACAAACATAAGCCTTAAAGGCCACTCACAATGCATTAAGAATGTTTTCTTTTTGACAGACATCAAAATGTGACCTTTAAATGATTCTTGTTATCAGGGAAGCTGAACAAGAAAATCAATATGATGCAGCTGGAGAGGAGGGATTAATGCAGGGCAAATTGATCATTCCATTTCATTTCATCTTGATTTGATGTGCCAGCCATACACACCTAATCTGACCACAAACTGCTTTTAACACTTCACAGGAGAATCCTTTGAGCAGGAAAATACAACAAGCTCAGCTTCTCAGTTACAAAAACGATAGAGCAGGAGCATGAGACTTTACTGACAGTTCACCTTAATAATAAAGAGCCAGTTTTTTCCTTTTCTTTTCATCCCTTCACTGTGCTTTTTATAGTGTGCCTCAGTGCTGTTGCCTCTATTCACCACAGGGAATACATGATGGCAAAGCTCATTGTCTATTTCACACAGTTTATGGGTCCATCAAACTGCAAAAACAAATACATTAATCATCAGAACACATTGATAGATCATTAATTATTGTACCTCACTGTTGATGTCACACGTTGTTGAATCCTTTCATAGATAATCAGAGCACTTTGGCGGAACTTTATTAAACAAACTGTTCATTTACAAAGACATGTCTGGATGCGCAAGGCACCCAGTCAGAGAGATAAAAGACAATATTTTCTTTTAAAGAATCTTTCAGTAAACATTAAAAGGAATATCTGCCATAGAGGAACTGCAGTGTTTTCCTGTGTCACTTCCCGCGCACAGCTGAGATTGGGAGCATATTACCGCTGAAATGCCAGAGCTCGACTGATAACTGCGATAACAAAGATAGCAAATCTGGGAAATGAAAAATGGCACTTCTCTCCTACAAGGAGATACATCAGTGTTTATTAAATCAATGCCAGACAGAGGAATCTGAAGGTAAAATAATGAACCACTTATAAATGATCTTTGCTTCGCTGGGCCTTACCTGATCAGGGTGTTCAGGGACCACCAATGCGAGGCATATTAGGAGAGGTCTATTAATCCTAGTGCTTCTCATAGCTGACTATAAAATGGGTGAGTCCTCTGTGACTTACTAGGCACATCCTTTTTAATTTTTCAATGTAAAAAAAAAAAGAAAAAGAAAAAAAAAAGCCGCACAGCTCTCATTGATTGGGTGTGAAAGTTTGGGTTGTCTGTGTATTTCTGCTGTAGCATGGATATTTCATTATGGTGCTCTGGGACACACATTACGCAGCTCCGCTACCTTTCGCACGGCATCCATGGCAACTAGGGAGGCCGCTCTCCCCGCAGAAATGTGCTTTTAATTGAGTGACATCTAATCAGGCAGTGAAATACAGCAGTAGAGTTAACAAAACAGGTCAACAGGGGACAAGGACTAGCAGCTGCAATCGCTGTCACACTACAGTGCTTAGTAGTGGTGTTGACCAACCCATATTAGTCTGGTTTTAATGAACAAAATTACTGGGTTGGAGGTATTCTTCACAAGATCCATGGGTGAATGTGTGATTGGATATGATGAGCTCTTCTTAAGATTACACCAGCTTGGGGAGGAGGCATGTCTTTGATGTGCTGAAATTACTGGAGCTGAGAGGTCTCACAAGCTACGCCTTAACACATATTAAACAGGCTCTAAAGGATGAATTTTTCACCGTCATCTGTTTTTTTTTTTTTTTTTTTTTTTTCTTCTTTCCTTTAGCTTGTTGCATGGTGTGCCAGGCTTGGCTGTCTGCTATTTTCTTCCTCAAACACGGATTGTGGTTTTAACTGAAATAACATTTCTTCCTCATTATCAGATGTTGAATCAGTGCACAGAGGGACACCATCAACTCCCCTCGACCTAAAATCATCTGTGCTGACAGCACTCTGAAGTGACATACATAGATAGAGGGGGTAAAGGCATAGTCTCAGTAAATCTTCTGCCTGCGCTTTGGGGAATCATTGGAATTCATGATCTTTTCTCAGTATGCTAACAATAATCTTCTGCTCGCTCTGTCTCGCACATCACCAGGCATAGCAAACACTTGTCTTCACTGAGTCTCAGGCAGCATCAGCTTCTCCTCGTCATGCAAATTGCAGGGCCGTGTCCCTCTTTGTATTACAACTATGTCCTCAACCTTTTCCAGTCACTACCTTTCATACAGCTGGATGATGAATCCAGTGCTTATGAGTGGCAAGCTTGACACACACCTTTATTCTCATAGAGGATTTTATTTCGATACATCCTTGAGCTGCAAACAACTTGCCCCCCTTGCTGTGTTGCATTAAGACACGTTTTAAGGCTCTCTAAATTACTCTACTAAACAAATACCCCACTCCAGGAGCAACTTCGCCCTCACGGAACAAAAAAGTAAAAGATGCTTTTGTTAAGCAGGGTATAACAAATGTTTCTGCAGTAAAATCTCCTGGATAAATAAACTGCAACCCAAGTGAAATTTGTCTGTGTTTGTATACTCCACTATGTGCAGAACTGCAAAGAGGGCTCTTAATTGGAAGCACCTTAGATGGATGCTAGTAAGAGCTGAGCTTCAGCCCTTAGTTCATGCTTTACTAGCAACTGAACAGTTGTCATGTGATACTGATCACAGCAGTGAACTTGTATTTTAAGGGGGGTTTACATCATGTTACTGCTGCTGGTGTGTTTTGTCTGTTTGACTGTCTAAAAATAATGAAATAGGAACACATTCGTCAGGTGGTAGGTTTTAGCATATGCACTTCAAATTGATGTCATATGTTTTATGTACTTTATTACGTTTTAAGTATCTTGTGTTTGAGTCTATGTGCATTCTGTGTTCTCTCCAGACACGACCAATTTCCCTTTGGGCACAATAAAGTTAAAGCCGAAGCTGAAGTAAACATTAGGACAACAGATGGTTCTGATCTAGTAAATATGCACCACACCACTAAAAGAGGTGCTGAATATGTTATGAGTACCAGTGAAGACAAATAAAGATAGAACCATACTCTTGGTCTCGTAAATTAAATGCTGTCGTTTTAACTGCTCTTTATCAAGGTGTTTCACACATGCCAGACATTCACTAGATTTAGCTGTAAAGTTGTGACGTGTGGAAAAAAAATAAAAAAGAAACTGATAAAGACTTGCCCTGGTTAAAACATTGCTAATAAACATAATGAAGATTGTGTGCAATAGCGTATCTTCATATTTCTTCATTAACATTAGGACAATAATATGGTGACTAGTTTGTGATTGCAATCACATTTTAAAATGTTTCTAAGGCGGTGAGTCTTATCATACTCGAGAGTTAATATAGAACCATTTCATCCGTCTCACCTCCAGCGTAAAGCTTTGATGGTGTCAACAAAGTGGGAGACGACAACCAATTAAAAGAAAATCAGTCAAACAACTGGGGGTCAGATCTCAAGATGCTCCCAATCACTCATAATTTCCTGTTGTTATGCTGCATTTTCACGGCTCCTGATTGGAGTCTGATAAGTCGGTGTGTACAACGGTCAGTACATCCAATATATTTTCGACTGTGTCTCATCAAAAAAAAAAAATTACAAAAAAAACAGTGACAACAACTACACCGCTAAAAACACTCTACTTAACCATCTTGTCTTTGGATAAGACAGGTGGCCCTCAGAGCTATGTTACCTTAAACAAACAAGGGCAGAGGTAACAAGAGGTACAGCACCTTTAATAATACCTGTGCCCACAGCGTTGCTCAGGGTGCTTGTTATTAGGAATGCAAAGGCTGGGAGATGATAGGAATGGTATGCGTGGGGTCTGGCGGGACAAGGCAGTAGTCCTGATAGTGTTTCTGTGCACGTCCTCCTCTGTTAGTCATTACTGTGTGCAGACGAGGGGTGATGTTTACTCTGCTGAGACAAGCAAGTCTACTGCTCTGGGTTGCAACCTTGTGACTCCTTTCTCTCTCCTGCTGCCAGCTCTCCTAACGTCTAGCCCTGGCCCTGCCACTCCATGGTCTCACTGGTCCACAGCTGCTGAAAGCCTACCGTCTACCAGGACCAGGTTTTTGGAATAAATCTGGCAAAAAAGGATGATGCATTTCTGTGCGCACAGTCTGCCTGGTGGGTGTTCGGTTTATATTTCAGGAAATAATAGCATAATACACACAAGGGATGTGATACTGCAATACAGTGCTGTGCCATATTTCCTCCCTCTGTCTTCAGTTTCCTTGTGTTGTCACTTTCAAACATTACCCCAGCCCACACACACACACACACACACACACACGAGAGAGAGAAAGAGAGAGGAAGAGAGCAATGGTGACAGAGACTTACTGCAGTACACAATGTATGAAATAGGGAGTTGAAATCCTTGGTAATAGAAAAAATCAATGGAAATATGGTTGGATGGTTTATCATATAAAGATGATGAAAAGAAATGAGAGAACATAAAAAAGAAATTATAGGTGTTAGCAAACACAGTTGACAATTTATTTGTGTAAGGCTAATAGCTCAAGGACAGTGGACGTAACAAAGCACAGAGACAGACAAGTGTGAAATAAAAGGACACCACTAAATTAACAGAATGCAACAGTTATAATGTTATAAACTGAGACAATTATAATAGTCAACCAAAAAGGAGGGAAAATAAGGCGAGGAGACAAAAGAGAATTGAACAAAAACAGTTGTGAAAGATAATGGCAGTGATTATGATAATCATAATGGCAAAAGGGTCAAATCAATCATAATGCACCAAATAAAAAATGAAATGATTACCAAGCTTATGCAGGAGGTCAGGGGTCAGAGGTCAAGTTCAATATAAACACGGAAACCATTATGGCGTCTGCATGGATGTCTCTGGAAGAAATAAACAGGGAGTTGATGTAAGTACACTTCACTGTAAGTGCTGTTTAAGTCCTACATCTACTTGACAATATGTAGCACTCAAATATTAATGTGACACAATGCTGTAGTAAGCACTGATTCACAGCAGCGGACAAACCAGAGAAGATCAGTTTCCTTAAGTGGTGGTGGGCTATTTCAGGGTTTAGTGAATCATAGACACACTTATTCCAGCCTTTTAAAACAATAGAAAGCATCTTTTTTATCATCCTATAACAGCACAGAGACCATAAATTAAGTGTTTGCTCATTTCAAAACCTCTCAGCAAAATTAGGTAGACTAAGCAAGACACCGATGCAATGCTAACACATCACTCATGCTTTATGTTTAATGCTTTCATGCCCGCCCCTACTCCTACACACAAAGCAAATTCTAAGCTTACAAACAATGTAGACACTAGTAAGACAAAGAGCATGTTTGATTTTTTTTTTTTGCTCAACCCCCTCCCCCTGCCCCCCCAAAAAAGAATCCTATAGTAGCCTAGAAAACAGTCTGTGAGGCTCCAGCACACCGAAGACAACAAAGGCATTACTCTTTGCCAAATAAAGAAAAAGTACACAAATGGCTGTGCAGTCGAAGCAGAAAGTATTCATCTATTTAAGTCTGCACATTTTGTTATGCATAAAATGTTTCACATTTATTTATTTGATATTGTTTGTGTGAAGTGGATAAGAAATACACAAATAAAAAATATCCTTTCAAATATTATTCAAATGTGCTGCTCTGGAGTTTTTCAACATTTTGTGCTTGAACAAACTCTACAGCCCCTAAAGTAATTCTACAGTTTTCCTCCCACAACAATGTTCATATGATCCATGAGTTGCCAGTGACCGCAGGGTCAATAATGCTGAATCTCCATATGTAGCTTATATGATTCACTAGAAGATAAAATTCCATTTTGAAAATAAGAAAAGAAACAGTCCATGCCCAGTTGTCAGCATGCAGAAGATATAATAAATAAAAAACACTGAATAATAATAATAAAAAAAACACTAAAACACCATCTCATCTTCAGGATAATAGGCTGATGACTCATTTTTTAATTGAAGCCCAAAAAACTTCTCAACTATTAAATCCTAAATCCAAAAATCCATTAAGGAGCCTCTAAGGGGGCAGATGTCACATTTATCAGCGGAAAAAGAGACACTTTTAAAGGTTTTACACACAAGACACATGTTAGCAGACCCTCAACCCATCCTAAGCATGAAATCCAAACAACATCAGATGTAAGACAACATTCAGTACACATTAGGCCCTAAGGCAACATGTCAGCATAGAGACAAAAAGGGAAGTACCTTTGAAAAGAACTCGTTTTTTATTAGTGTCTAGCACTTCAAGAAGATCATGAGCAAACTCTCAAATAAATGCATTTTCAGATTCTTCTGTAGTGCAATGAAATATAGAAATAAAAAGCCCAAGGGTTGGGGGAGACACTTCGGAAGGCGTCTGTATCTGTGTGTGATTAGTTCCACTACCTAAGATAAAGCATGCAGAGCAAACGTAACCTCATCATAATCTATGTGTCACAAAGGCAGGGAAACACTCAACCAGAAAACAACAACAACAACAACAACTGCTGTACTGTATAGCTTACCACTGTGACAGTGCCTTGCGTAAACCATAGTCCTGCCAGTGTTCTCCACCCATCATTAATTGTCTGATCATTGTGGAACTGCAAACAGCACGGGTTTGAGCAGACGGGAGATCTCACAGGTATTAGCTGCTAATTGCCGTCAACCAAACAAGCAGCACTTTCTGGAGAAAACAATCTATATTAATTCTTCCTATTCTCCCCTGCAGAATGCACATTGGAATTTCTTGGGCGCACAAGATAAATGCTTATACCATAATTACAACTAATTGTGCAAATAATTGCAAAGTTCTTGTGCCACCTAAACCCGCAATAAAACAAAAGAAATCTATGTGGCTCTTGGCTGTGAAATTGAAACAGTCCTATTTCTGCAGTCTCTGTCTTCTACTCATTCATTATCTAGCATTTGTATCTGCTCTGTGGTAAGAAAAAAAAAAAAAAACAGACTTTGCAAAAGTGAGGGGAAGGGAGATGGAAGGAGGCTGATGACAGGGATTCATGGATGCTCTGAATGCAGACATGCTGTTCCAGCGTCTCGCCTCTCCCAACAAAACATTTGAAAAGCTTCAAAGCCCAAAGCTTTACGCTCTGGAATACGTCTTTTGATTATATCCAAGTCTTCTCTTTTTTAAAGGATGAAAAAAATAAAAGAAACAAACAAAACATCACCTGTAAATCGAGATAGCCTTTTGCAGAGGGTTTTTGCACCTAATCCCTTTCATTTCAGGTCAGTAAAATATTAGTGCTTTCTCACTGCTCTGATGGTCAAAGCACATTTCAGAAATCTGTGCGCCTCTCCAGCAGAGGGAAGGAGAGAGAGATAGAGAGAGAGAGAGAGAGACATGGGAGTGGGGAGCTCAATCCCGCATCTATTACAGACGAACCAATCATCAAAGACAAATTACAGTACACTTCACTGGAATATGCTAATTTCAAAATGAGATGCAAGTCATCAAAAGATCAGCATTGCAATATTTTGCATCTACAAATTGAAAATGTCTGATTCCGGAACAGGTTTTAATACAAATATAGGATGAAAAAAAATCCAGGCCCACAGCATGCATGTACATTAAGACCCATTTCAACACAGCAAAAAAAAAAAAAAAATGTTTGCATCGATGTTGATACTGTGGATGAAAGCCTAAGTAGTGATAAGTAGTGCAATCTATGCGTATTGCAGTCCATCATTGGCAATAAAAAACAGAAACATCACAGTGCTGTTAATTGGCAACAACATATGTGAAAGTCTCCTAAAGAACAGTTCAGCATTTAGGGATGTAAGCTCATCCATTACTGCTGGGGTTTTTATGAGACTTAGATGAGAAGATTGATACCTCTGTCATGTCTGTACAGTTAATATGCAGCTTCCACCAGTAGTTGGATAACTTAGCTTAGCACAAAGATTGGCAGCAGAGGGACATCTCACCTGGTTTTGCTCCAAAGGTAACACGATGTGCCAACCAGCACCTCTGAAGCTCAGTAATTAACACACTGTATCATCTAGAAGAACAGACCTGGAATATAATATTCATAAGTACGTTTTAAGTAGCGTATAATCACCTGCAAATAAGAATTGTTGTGTTTACGTTACCTCATACTGAGCTCTTTATATCTACATAGGGAGCGGGTCCTCTTCCACAGAGCCTGCCATGTTGCACATTGCCACGTTTCTACGGTAGCCCAGAACGGGCGAACCAAACACTGACTCTAGAGAGGGCCTTTCACTTTTCACAGCCACCATATGTTCTATAAGTTTGGAAGGAGTAGTCAGTTTGTTGCAACCTGCAACCTCACTGCTACATGCCACGATATCCTATACACTGTTTTTTTTCATTTGAACAAAAATCAAAGTCTAAAAATGACAAATCGCCATTTTTTGTGTCAGTGGTATCAATCTTCACATCTTACTCTTGGCAGGAAATTGATAAAGTGTATTTCCCAAGACTTTTCATTTAACCTCTGTTTTGTCATGAGGTGAAATCAGCATTCACAGTCAACTATAAGTTAAACAGTGACACGTTTATTTATCATCAGGTGTGACTTTTGTGACTGTCTTAGTTTTTGTCTGGTATTCTTCCAGCAAAAGAGAAAGCCTAACTCATAGATTGTTATTCAACACAAATTCTGTTTTAAAGAACATAAGGCAGAAAGAAAGAAACTATCCCAAACAAATATAAATGCCACACCTCTACCGAAGTATAATGTAATGTATGTCAGTCACTCCTCTTTGTGTTCATAGTTTGGCAAGAAAAGGGCATAAATGTTTCCCCTTCCATCTGTTTGTGTTGCTTTGCTCATTGTGGCAAAAATTCTGCTTTGGGCTTTAGTTTTAAAGGAGTCTAGAAAAGGCTGCATTGTTTTGTACTCTCAAATTCTATTAAATTTAGTCATATACAAATTAAAGGAGTTTGTTTCCCATGGACATTTTAAGTTTGGGTAAATAAAACTGTGAATTTTCCTTGGAGGTCTCTTGTGCCTGACTTGTTTGGTCCCCAGCAGCGTTGCAGTTAAAATCAGATTATGATTAGATTGTTGTGTGAAAGGTATTGCTCCTAAAGGTAGTTAGAAGTACAGTAGCTATTCATATGAATATAATCTGCACTATTGTTAACCTGAGAAGTTTCATTTTTTCAGATCATTGTTCTCGTGTAGGTGATTCATTTTGTTCATTTTCCGTAATGTATTCTTGGATTACTTTGTCATGTAAACACTATTTGTGATAACTATTTTTCTATACTCTATCTGCACATGCTCACCCACTAGAGGATAAACAAATCGTAAGAACATCTAAATTTAGTCACTCTGCAAAACAGCATCTCCCTGTGCCACAAGTTCCTTCTGTTTTGTAAAGTGTTGATTAGACATACACAAACTGTTCTCTGTTTTGCAGACATTATAGCACATATTTTTTTTTTTATAATGTAATTTCCGTTGAGATCAAAAACACATTGATGTCTAATTTTGTGTTTTGTTATATGTTTTCTTGGTGATCTTAATTTTGTACTGCCTGGACATATTCAATACGCTGCTGATTTGCAGAGCAGTGAAGCCAAAAGGCGACCTTAATTGCATAATTTGCACGTCAATTGCAACATCAGCTGCAGTGTAAAGAAAAATGAACATGTACAGAGAAAAAGTTCCCTCTCTAGATAGAAAAATACCTCCGCACGGCGTTCTCACACGCTGCCCTCAGTTTAGCACCCCTGACTAAGTGAATAAGCGTGTGAATAAGTGAGTGAACACCACTGATAAGCATCAAACCTGCTTGGTTTGGTTGTTCAAAATAACATTACATACATAAATACATAAATTAGGATAATAACACTAATACTAATGGAAGCAGCTATAATAACCTCCAGCTGGCCACTAATCAGTTTCAGATCTGTTATTGATTTATTATTAGTTTTCACCTAATTCACCTAAGCTAAATCATTGTTTTAAAGACACAAACATCATCACACTGGGTACCATTAACTCACACCAAGTCGTTTTACTAATTAAGCCACTTCGGGGACCAAATAAAGGTTCCATTCTGAAAAAAAAAACAAAAGATCAAATCTAAATAAGTTTCAAGAGCGACGTAATGTAGCTCTTCAGAATGTATTCGTTAAATGAATAGATATTGATTTGTGAAGCCTCCTCCTGTGATCAGTATGGATCATAGGAGGTGGATCGTGGATCATCCACTGTCTTCCATCATTGTTCTGCCAAGGTTTCCATTGTTGATTTGAGGAGGAAGACTGCCAAAATGCAGTTAGTTTAAACAACAGAAACACAGACAGACAATTACCCAGTCCTAGGGGAGGCGCAGACTAAAGAGCTGGTCAATATTTCTGTGCAACATATGCATCAAAATGGCTGGGTCAGCTCCAACATCTTGCTGCTCACTCTGTTCTCTCCCTCTAAGTGCCTCTTCTCCCAATCTATGTCCAAGGGGACCACCATTGCCACATCACCGACGTGTGAACACACTGATGAATTTACCCTTTACGTTTGACACCTGATATGTAAAAGCACGGCTTACACTCAGAAGCAATGAGTGGTACTTTGACAATGTCAATATTTCTCTCCAACATGCAGAGTAGGCATATAGACTAATGACAGACCAAGTATATCAGCAAATGAGTGCACAACAGGATCAGAGGACTGGGGGGAATTAATAGCTTCCGAAACAAATGACTTGACAGGACAACTGCAAACACAGAGAAAGACAAAGAGACTCGAAAACATACACACACACACACAAACGTTAACATTCACACACAAAAACCACAGCATTGTGTTTCTTTTAACAAGACTAAGAGTCTACAGTCTCTGTAAGGTTGTACTCAGGCATGGTGGTGGTGCTTTGAAGTAAATGCTAACACACATTAGATAGCATTTTCTGATTAGCAGTTAAAAACTATAGATGAGGATAGTGGAGATGTCATTAGTTTTTGTAGGAATCAGATAATAAGAAAACCAAATTTCATGGCACATGAAAATTATTAAGATCTTTTAGTAAAAGCCAAAGATGTAAACCTGCTGGTGGTGCTAGAGGAAAAGTCAGTAGGCTTCATCCTCTGGGGACCGTGAGTGTTTGTACAACATGTAATCTCAGTCCATCAGCTTCTGAATGACTGACAGACAGACAGACCGATATTGCCATCCCTAGAGCCATGCTACTAGTATGGCTAAATACAAAAGAAAACCATATGACACTAAGCATGAATGTTGCCTGCATATCACCAGTGGTAATATGTGAAACAGAATGAAAAGTAACATTTGAAAATACCCATATTGCCGTGTTTCAAAGGCTCTTCTATTAACTGAGTCTTGTTGTGGAATAGAAACCAAACTCCTCTGTGACTTTCACCCACGGCGGCCTACTTTATTTAAGGCATTTGTGGTCAGGTAAACAGATTTTATTTCTTTGTTCTTCAATAGAAAAATACCTTACTTACACCCCATTTGATTCTCCCCTACCTCCCCCCCCCACCAACACCCTCCCACCCCTCAGTTCTCATACTCACACAACCCCATCCCCCAGCATTAGGCTTATCATGAAAGCACAACAAGGATATATCGTAAAGAATTCTTTTAGGTAGTCCTGATTGAAGAGGCTGACTTCTATTCTCTCAAGTACACCCTTCCTCTTTTCCCTCTACCATGGTACACAAGGGTACCATTATGGTGGCTGTGGACCTCCATTCATCCATTCATCATTCTTCTCACCTATGAGGCAAAACACACATATATCAACTACAGCTGCCCTCCCTCTTCCCTAAATCATGCTTTGTTCTGCTGTGTGTAAAGAAAACTGCCTCAGCTTTGGACATCAACACCCACTAAGCCGAAGGAGAGAGATGCTGGAGGAGAGCTTCAGTGTTTTCATTGCACTGTTTGAATAAGACACATTAAAAAAATAAAATAAAATGTGGCATTTTTAAGATTTAAATATGTTGACAAGTTTAAAATGATATCTTTAACATTTATGGAAATAGTATTGAGTTTATATTGCTTTTTATCTAAAATGAACTGGAGAAAAGGTACATTTTTAGAGCCACAACTAATGATTATTTTTGATATTGATTAATTTGTCAATTATTTTCTCAATTACTCAATAAGTTATTGGTCCATGAAATGTCAGAAAATGAAAAAAAAAATGCTGATTGCTGTTTCCCAAAGCCCAAGGTAGCATATAAAAATGTCCTCTTATGTTTCAACCCACAGTCCATAACCCAAAGATATTCACTTTATTATCACAAAAGTAGTAGAAAAATAGTTGACAATTTGTCGATTGACTAATCGATTAATGGACTAATTGTTTCAGCTCTATACATTTTAACTTAGATTTAGTCTGACAAAAAAAAACATTTAATGTCTATGAGCCTGTGTTTTTTCTGACATTGGCTGATTAGAGTCTCATTTGGAAAGGAAGCAATTCCCTCAATCCAGGAGGTTAATGATTTTGTTCGATGTACTGTAGATATTATCATAAGTGAGCCTATCCAAACAGCTTGCAGCTGGTGAAAGCTCTGTTGTATCCTCTATAGTTTTTCACCAGGTTTTAGCCTTAGATATGCTCGTACTTTGACAGTTCGTAGGTGATATCACGATTCATTATAGTAAATGTATGTTATTACTTTGAAAGTCACAGGCCACACACTCTATGCAATATCTGAAAAGAAACAGAACATAAATATCACTATGCTCTGAGCCCCACACAAATACATTTCTTTAAATACTCTTTTATTTTAGATTAGGAATGCCAGTGATGAGACAAGTCAGTTACCAATCCACTGGGTTGTTAAGTTCGGCATCTGAGTTACTAGCACAGAAATGTTAATGACAGGTACACCACTGGCCTCTTATTTACCACCTGTGAGTAACTTGAGTTTTGGACTGAATGTTAAATTACTGCTGTGTAAATCGCATTGATTGAATCAGCAAAAGTCAACATTCAAAGAAAGAAAAATACTTGGCATTGGGATAGTTCTAGGGGTTTCTATGAAAACAGTTTCTAGGTTTGCAACCAGTTTAGCATTTAATTCTTCAATAATACAAAATTCAATCATTTTTTACTCGTATAATACCTCCAAGGCTGTTTTGCCTCCTAATAAATCAAAAGATATGCCAGCTATTAAAACAGCATAGCAGAGCGCAAGGACATGTTCAATTCATTTGAAACGGCAACAATACTTTTGCATCAGTACAAGGCTACTGTGGGTTTACCTCAGCTGGACATCTTGTCCTAGTAGATGGAGCATGACTGGTTTGCATACTGTATGTAGGGGAGTTAATTGTGGTGGGATTATTTGCCATTTATTCATTACACAAGCAATTTCTCTTGCATTATTCATCTTCCAACAGGATCCAGGGCATGTTTTAATCATATTGAATGCAGATTGACAGTGCTGTGTCACCACTACTTTTAACTGAAAAGCCAGCAGAAAGCTAGACTATCTTTGTTCAGTGTCACAAATGTCAAAACTTGAACAGATTAAAAAACTGTCCATGTGCAAATATCACTGGCATTTTAATGAAAAGAGGATGTTTACATTTTTTTCCCTTTTTTTGTAAAAGGATTACAAAATGCCAACAAAATGGGATGCCAAGCTTCTTGGTTGTGTTATGTTGTTGTATATGTAGCTGTGATATGTTCATGCTATGCAGCAGGGAGGCTCTGTCCTTTTTATCTCTAATCCTTTCCACTCTAAGGAGAAGGAGAAGGTGAAGATCAGGAAGCAGAGAGAAGGTATCCCTTCCCAGACCCAGAGACTCATGCCATGGTACTCCTCCTGTCCAGTACTGAAGCTGTCACTATTGGTGTCTGGAGCCATGAGGCAGGCAATTTTAGCGTTGTGGTGTGAATCGATACCCAATCACATCACGTTCGTAGGCAGCACATCAACCTGAAGAGGCCGTAGCGCAATTTACAGCATATTGTTTTTGGCCCTGGGAGCAAACAGGCACTAGGAGCAATAGAAGCATCATGGCAGAGCAAGACACGGCCTTGTCATGGCCATAACGGCCTTATCTCTGGTCACAGAAGTATTCATATTAAACACTAGAGCCAAGGAGGACTCAGTAACACAGAGTGAATAATGCAAGTGCTGTTTAATTTCCACTGTGGATCCAATATGGCGGCTTGCACTCTACTTTTATGCAGGAATTCTCATCTTAACAACTTGCAGTGCATCTGTCCAGTACTATGTATACTGTGTAGTGTGTATAAATAGCATCTGAAGTTGTGTTTTTCTATGTGTTGTGTTGTCTATGCATTTGAGGAAAAAGGTTTTACTTGGGTGAATAATGCAAATATGCCAACCTCTCCCCCCAAAAAAGGTCAGACCAAAAGCCACACATCACAAAGAGATTTAAACACTGCTCTCTATACAGGTATATAAATTGTATTTACTTATGGATATAATAAACCAGGAATGAGAGTGTATCATTGAAGTGAAACATCAGTGCAGGTGAGATGTGAGGAGAAAAAAAACACCAGGAGGTGTGACAGACTCATCATTCAGGAGAAAAAACATAATGTTTGTTTGTGAGATACAACTTGCATCTTGTCATGCCAACAAGTGGCTTCCATACACACCTGCAATCATTACCTTCACACAGCAGGGTTGCCAGTGTGGAACACACTGCCACGCTGTGAACACAGTGTGCAGCATGGATTAGAGAAGAGAGCCACAAGGTATTCTCTAGGAAAACAAAAACTAAATGGGCGTAGGCTAGACTAGATGCTATATCTAAATACAAAAAATATGCTTTGTTTGCCTATGTATGTTCTGCATGTACATACTACAACACACGCTGCATATAAAAGCACTTGTAAAATTACAATCAAATGAATAATGAATGGCATGCAAGTAGTTACATGCTTTTGTATATGCAGTTGTTGTCATTTTTTTCATCATATAGACAGCACAGTACACTGTGTGTGTCTGTATATAGAATACTATACGCATTCAGAACAGAGGAATCCAAAGTATGGCAAATAATACCCTGCATAGTATACAGTACAAGGTCTGTTGAATGCTGCGTACAAACATGTTTCTTTATGGTTTACATTACATTGAGAGCAGGTGTTGAAGTGATTTTTATTAGTGTAGGTACCTGAGTGGCTTACACGGAGGTTGTCCACTGTTCTTTAGTACTCAATCACTAATCTGATCTGGAAGGCACAACAGGAAACAGGGCTATTATAGTTAAAAATGAAAGACATATCACTACTCTTTGATTGATGTGGCTATTCCCCTGGGGGAATAAGCCACTACTTCACTTTCAACAACTGCGGCTGACACAATACGCTGTACCTGAGATGGTTGTTATGGCTACGTAATTCTCTTAAAATGATGCTTTTATTCAGTGCAAAACCAACTGAAGCAAGTCAAGGGCAAAACTGCTAAAGCATTTACCTGCACAGCTCAGGCAAATATCAGCTTTAAATGTGTTCACTGGCTTCTCTTTTAAAATGCAGTCGACATTGAGGCATATTAATGTGCGGTTTGAGATCTTTTATTTAGTGTGAATTGGCTAGAGCTATGTCATTAGACAAAACTTTCAAACTTTCATCCCAGCTAAGGTTGGTTTGCAATTAGTTCATTTCATTCCAGTTGAGAGTGATCCAAAGGTGATTCCTGCCACTGCTACATTATCTCTTACTGTTTGAAGGATGTGAGCAGCAATACAAATGGACCCCATTTACACTTTGCATTAACATGCAATCGGTATCTGTATCCTATCTATACAAGGAGAAGTGCAAGTTATTGCAAGGTGTAAATGTACACAGAACCCATTATAACTGGAATGTGACCAGTTTGGCCAGAACACATCTCGCCGACATACAAATATAACCTGACTCCAGAGTTCATCTCAGCTTTACAGAGCTTTTCAACATGTTTCAGCTCACTGCTTTCTTTTTTTGGCCTGTAACTGGTCTCATCAATGTAATTTTCAGCCACAGCAAGCAAGCAAAACAGCTTGGATAAAACCGCTGTACACTACATATCCAGCCCCAAACAACAGAAAAGCTGGTGACTAGCTGGTGAACAAAGCAGAGCGTTTAGAAGATAAAGAGCCAGGTATTTCCCTCAGTAGTTGGTGTAGACCAAAAACAGAACTGAAATGAGAATGAATATTTGACTTACATTCACCTTTTGGTACCACTGTTCAAAATGAATGCTTATGTTGCTCCATATGTGCTGGATGTGTAAATAGGCTTCTTATTGTTAACAGGTTCACCATATCAACTTAAATGGTGGTGATAATGTCAATGATGTATTCGTAGGTCGTTTCTGTTGCCACCAGGTGGCCAGCAAATCAGCTACTGCAGGATTAGAAAAAAATCAAGTTGAATGTCACCTTCCAGGTGTAAATGCAGAAGCCTGTCATTATCCAGATACAGATCACATGTTATTACCAGGTGTTTTTCCCCAAAGACGACAAGGGAGGACATAACACATTTATAGGGTCACTCCATCCCCCCAGGATCCCAACCTGCTTCACACAAGCACCCTGTGCAACCGGTAGCACACACTAACCCAGTAACACTGCCAACTGTGTTCACAAAGTGGCACTCAAACTCAGAGCTCTGGGATAGTAGGACAACCCTTTTATCCTTGTGCCCCCTATATCCCTGTGATTATTGACACCAAACTAACAATATGATAGTTTTTACTATCTAACTAAAATATATCAGGATTCATTACAATAAATATAGGCTATTACTTTGATATTAAATGGGGGAATGCAAGAAAAAACTAAACTCTGTATGGGTGACAAAAATGTCTCTTTGCTGAAGCAAAGCTTGACAATGTACTGTCACAACATTAGAGCACATCAGAATATCAGATTCAAGACGCCATCAACAATCACTACTAGTAAAATGGCAACAGCGCTTCAGTGTACTCCTCTCTACAGTTTTTCCAGTTTGAGCAAATATACTTACAATCATTTAAAAAATCCTGTTTTGAAATCAAAATTAAAAAATAAAGTAATATGCTGCAAATAAATGCTTTGATTTAATTCAATTATTCTTTTTTTTCTTGTATTAATTATTATTATATTTATATCCTAAGTGTCATGTCTATAAAAAGTTACAGCATCCACACTATTTGAATAAATTCTATTGAAATAACATATAAAACAAAAAGATAGAGCTAATTTTGCCAGTCTTTACAAGACTGTTATCCCTTGATGGAATCAACCAGGTAACCTTAAGGAGATGTGCACACACACGTTAGTTCTGGGAGAACAGATCAGGGGCTGAATTCTGACATTTCCATTTACAGATAGCAACAGTTAATACCTTTACACTGATTAAGAGCTGTCAGATCTGTATTTGAATTGCAATCAATATATTATGTACACTAGTGCACAGTGTACGTGACAGGCAAGGACAAACTGCTAGTTAATGTGACTGGTATTTCTTGATTTCTACAAACGGCCCCCTTTATCACCATTCCACAGAACATCCCTCATTTACCATTACAGATGTTCTCCACACAGAGATCAGTGTTCATATAAGATGTATAAATGTGAATTTTCATCATATCCTCACGCAGAGCATATTAATCAGCAGTGCATCCCCTGCCAACCAGACCTCATCCATATTCCTGCAGGCTTATTGCAAGGGGAGCCGGTGGTGATAAAGCAGGATCGATATGCAGAGCTGGTAAAAACACAGCAAGTACAACAGCATGGCACAAAGACAAAGACTAGAGAGGACAGGAGAGTGAGGGAAAGATGCCTGGTAAGCCGAGTTTAGAAATCATCATCCGCAGCATATTAATAAGAGAAAGCGCGTCTTCTTCATCTTCTGTTATAATTAAAGGAAGCATGACAAACTGTATGCTGAGGTATAGTATGGATGGTATTCCATTCATAGCATGTTTGCTTAACTTCTTTACCCGCTCTTTTGGAGGTACAAATGTTCATTTTCAAGGAAGCTATAAATGCCAGAAGGCGTAGTGAAAAAAAAAAAGAAAGCAATCGTGAGTTAACTCTTATGGTACTGTATATTTTTCCTTATATCAACAGAGTAAAAACTGTTATGCAGTTCAGAGGTGTAAAGATTTTTTTGACTGCAACAATCTAGCTGTACTATAACTTGGGACACACTGCCTTTAAAACATTTTTGACAGGTAAACCTGGGAAGACATCAAAGATTTTCTCTCTTTGGCATATCTCACAACTGCCACAGAGAATTGAGTGACAACTTTATTTCTCATCTGTTACATAAATCAAGGAAATACTGAGAAAGTCAGCTCTACAAACTAAGAAATTCCCTGTGCTTTTTAAGCTTCGAAGGATTTCTTTAACAAAGTTTCACATAGGAGCGAGAGAAAAAGTAATTTCTTTGACAGGCAGACATTATGTGATAGAGGAGACTTTTTACTGCATTAAAGAATGGGGCTCCAAACAACAAAGAGATAGTAGCTGTTTAAAAGGCCAATTTTCCAGTCCACATTGTCATTGTCACACTCTTAACTCCAAAGGCAGACATGCACTCTGGCATCAAAGGCCATTGATTTTCTAATCAAGAGCAAATGATGATTAAGGCATATCTGCCCCCTTATCTTTCCGTTTAAAATCCTCCTTTCTGGATTCAATTTGACTTTGGCTGTTTTGCTGTTGAGGGGAATCAGGACAGTCAAAGACAAAGACACCTTGTAGAGACAAAGGGCAGTGTCATGAATGATTAAGGCTAGTGGAATAGAAAATCTCCCTGGGTCAGCGGAGGCTTACGTTGTTGCCATGCCTTTTTATCAATAGACACAGGAGCTGATATTGTTGATCGATAAACTTCTCATTCGACAAATATTAAGCTGAAAGTTTATTGTGATTGATAGACTAATATGTAGTGCCAGTGGCATGAGCCACAGCTATTCCTCATTCCTGACTGGAGCAGCTTTACAAAATATAAAACATGGAGCTAAGCTAGTTTGAGCTAGTGCTGTTTAGACTCCCACCTCAGTGCTCTCTTAAAGGGGACCTATTATGTTTTTCCTTATTTTCAGTCACATATATATAATGTTACAGTGTTGGATGTTCATATTAAACGTGAGAAAAGTGTCAAATAATGAAGTAAACATGTAAAAGTAATCCCTGTGAGTGAAAAGCTTGCTTCAGACTGCTCTGAATGTCAGTTTCCAATGTTTTTTTCTACTTTCAGATCAAGCTAACGTCGGCTCATGACAGAATTCTTTCTGTGGACATCTGCTACACAAACAGTGTGCAAGTTCACTGCTCCACTCTGCTAACATTATGTGATTTTCTATTTTCATTGTTTTGGGGGTAGTCACGCCGAGCCATGACTCGAGTCAAGCTGGCACGCTGTGAGTGTTTTTCCATTACACAGCACGGCAAAGTAAAATAAGTAGTTTACCTGCTGGTCCTCTGCAGCTCTTCATCAAACATCATCATCACCGAGGCTGTTTCTGTTTGTACTATTCCTCCCTGCATTATTTCTAACTGATCCGCTGAACAAATAGCTCCAAATATATCCATATGTTGTTGTTTCAACCGGCTTTTAGCACCGCTAATTCAGTGAGGAACATGTTTCATTTTCTGTAAACTTTTTTCCCTTTATTTATTCATTTAAAAGCTTTTAATGTGAAGCAGTAAAGCAGGAAATGTTGGGTTTGCATTGGCGGTAACTTAAAACAACTCTCAAGGCTGACCTGTGGCAGGCTTCTGGAAAGCTGGCTGATCAGAACAGAGTGAGCTCATGGGGAGGGGGGTCTTAAAGAGACGGGAGCTAAAACTGCCTGTTTGAGACAGAGGCTGAACTGAGGGGCTGCATAAAGGGTGTGTATTGAATAAATAGGGAGTTTTTTGAACTGTGAATCATGCAGTGCTACTCTAGTAGAGTCCCAGAGTAAAAATATAGAGCTGGAAATGAACATAATAGGTCCCCTTTAAATTCCCAAGCTGGGTAGCAATAAACAATGTTAAAAAGGTTGGGCAATGAAACCCTCATCTCTTTTACCTTGATAACATTAAGAAGTAATACCACAAAGCAGAACTGACTCACCCTAAGGGTGCACATGCTCATTTCTTAGCAGACTTCAATTATCCCAACTTTCTCCCCTGGTCGGTCTTCCTATGTATATGTTTAGCCTTTGTGTAACACCTGCCTGAGGATGGAGGATTAACTTCCACCGCTCTCTCTGAGCTTGGTTTGGACTTAAGGTTTAACTGTCCTTCAGGACCAGCCTGGAGCTCGGCTTAACAATGACGCCACAACCCCTCATCTCTCTTGTAGTCTCTCTTTCACTCACCCTCTATTTCCTCATTCCAACTCAGACCATAAACATTTCGCTCCGGGGATAAGAATCAAAGACAGATGGGCATCATCAGTCCCTGACCTTCAGGCAATGCCAGTTCATACCAACATGCAATGCAATGTGTTGTTAGTATAGTGTAGCACTACTGGTGGAGAAATAAACAGACAGACAGATAGACAGACAGATAGATAGATACACATCATAAAACATGCGAGTCCCAATATCTTTGATGAATAGGGGTCATTGTGTTACAGCTGTTTATGCTAATTACTCCAGTTTAATGAGTTATTACTCCAGGTGTAATTCTCTCACACAGCCAAATAATAGGAAGCAAGGACACTAATTTCCAGATTCATCATTTCTAGCTAACAACTTCTATGTGTTCATCAGAGCCAAACAAGACTGTCTTATTGTAATTGGAGGGTCATTCATGGTGGATCTCATTTCCTCAGATGTATTCATCGAGTCCACTATTAGCACTGATCCCTCAAGCCTCCAACTCTGTGATGTCACTTTAACTGAAGTGACTGTGAGCAGGGCATCGTGACAGAGATGAGAGAATTGAGGGACATCCTTTGTTGCACAGCACGAGCTGACTTGTGAGAAAGAGAAACTAGCAGGCCGCTGCTGGGTGCACAAAATCCTCTGCAGACAGATGGGACAACAGAAAGAACCGGTTTTGTTCCCCACGTTTTCTCCTCTCTTATGGATGCCAACATATGCTCAATGAGTTTTGTCTCTCAACAGAGCCTAGAAACAGACATATCTGAGTGAGATTTTGTTGTTTTTGAATTTGAATACTGAGACCAGTTATTTGGCCAAAGGAGAAAGGCACTGAACATCCTTTTAAGGCCTGGGGACTCAAGAAAAGTCTAGCAGTCATCTGAATACACAAGTCACTCCTTTTAGAAGTATTCTGTGAATTATAAACCATCAGCAAGTCATGACTTCTGCATTTTGTCAAACAAGTGCAACTCACTGAAATGATTCTAAAAGTAGTCAGGCTGCTCATTTTGTTGTTTAGTTGGAGAAAGTCAGAGATATGTAGCTCTGTCATTCCCATCATCAGATTGCTGAACTATTACAAGTTCTCCGTGATTACCTCTGCCTCGCCTTATCAGCTGAACACTACGTACCCATGTAACCTGCTATTCGCTGTGGCTAGATTTGTGTTTTCTTATGGAGAGGTTTCTGTAGATTTTAACCTTAATCCTATCAGCTAATGTGAAGGCACTGATCCGCGCCTGTCTTGAAGGTTATCTGTGCATGTTTCACACCCACAGGCATTCATTATTTACATAGCTGCTCCCCCGAGGCACCAGCCACCACAGGAGGTGTAGATGGGAAATCTACCTCCCAATCTGCCAGCGACACATCCATATCTATACTGCATGGCTCACTGACTTAGGAGGATGCAGTGTCAGGATTATCATCCGTTCCCTGGAAACTTCATCATCATCGGCACAGGCAGCTGTGGAGGTGGCATCAGGCAGGCGTGTTTGCCTTTTAAATCAGGGGTTCCCCAACACTGGAGCCTCTAGGGAGCCATTATTGGAGAAAAAAAATCAGAATGTAACAATTCTAACACTAACAGCGCTTATTAAAGGCAATCCGGAGGAATGTTACCTATAGGAAGGAACATGTCTTAAAATGATCATTCAAGAAAAATAAACAAATCCTAAGCATGTTGTGTAGTCTTTAAATTAACCTCATCATTTCTTAGATATCAAACTTCAACATGCTATTTATCTCCATGAGAGAGGAATAGCCTGAGAGGATTTCACTTTGAATGCAATATATGTATGCTAATAATACTTGTTTGGTTAATGTCTGAATCAGCCATTCATCAAGCATCCACACAGCTATGTGGAGTAAGATAAATGTAACAGCGGCTAGATGCAGCAATTTCACAGCCTTATCCCATAACCCCCTGGATAATTAATTCTAATGATACTTTTTATCTGCGACACCCATCATGATAAACATCAATGCACAAACCTACTCATATGAATGTGCTATTGAGCGTAACACTGACCTTTCCAGACCCCCTGGACCTCTGAAGACATGTGTGAAAAATACCCTGAACACTAACACCAGCCTTTTAGTGTGTGGGGCTTATTTGATATAAGCGTGACAGGGGTATTTATAGCGCAGCATAGAGCCTCGCTCTCCTCTCCTTTCTACACCATGAGCCCATTCCGGCCCAGACACTATTGGCAGTCCTGCTCACTCACTGGAAAAGCCATCATGTCAGCACACTGGCAGCAGATAGCATGTTGTGCTAACAGGTTTAGGGGTCCACTAGAAGGAGTCCAATGTAGTTCATTATGCAGTGACAATATACATTCCCTCTTTGATGCCTTATTGCACATCACCAAGACAATCTGTATTAAAATGTCATTCTTTTTTTTTCTTTCTTTTTTTTTTTCAATCGAACACCGACATTAGCTTTTGCCACAGTGTGATATCTTAAGCTTCCATCAGCATACTTGTGATTATTGGCTTACACACGGTGATGCAATCTTGAGAAACATTGAAGAAGTAGTGCAGAAAGTATTATGTTTATGCAGATTCTGTCTGGGCCTTCCTTCAGCTAAAATTGCAAAATTTCAGATATATCCGTGAAGGCATTATGGTATGAAATGTCCATTTTTCATGGAGTTAAACTTAATTTAGGTGACTGTTCGATGTGTCATTAATTACAGAACGCAGAACATGATTAAAATGCACCACGACATACTGCTATAGATTAGATTCAACTACGATTTCTGATCTGTAAATGAAGAAATATGTCCACAACACAGTAAATATTTAAAATCTTCACATGATCTAAAATACCTTATATTATACTTTACTGGATGTAAAGGATTGTATGTCCTCTTACACACTGCAACCTGGTTGGACTAACTTAATGACTAGAGTCTCTGGTATTATCTCACAGCGTAGACAGCATTTGAGTGTGGCTCTCAAAAGAAAGATGATTTTATAGGTTCATTTATTACATTGCTTTTTAAAACACATATTCATCTAGCGAGCATGCAGGAAAAAAAAAAAGATTAGGTAAGTAACTATTAAATAAATAAATGCAAATTATTAGATTTGTCTTCAATAATCCAATCAACAATTAATTTTAAAAGACATTTGTTAGTCAGGAGGTCATCTTGGCCATTTGGGCCCCCTAAACCATTAGTAGTGCACCTTAAACAGCCACATCCATCAAAATGCAGTAGGTTTATTCTAACAAGCATCAGTTCAAAAAGCCAAGGACACCACGAGACCAGCCTTCATGTCCCTGGATTTGGTCACTAAGGATCAGCACATCATCAGCAACACCAGCAGGGAGAATGAAATAAATCAAATAAATAACTTAGAACACCCCCGAGCAGATGTTTACATAAACATTATGTACAAATACATTATGTATTGCCCAGTGCCCTCACTGCTCCAACAGAATTCTCCATTAGGTTTCCAGGTGTTCCTTTATAGTACAGCGATACACTGCTTTGATCAGCCTATCAGAACAATTCCCTCTTTCATCTTGGGGAATGTGATTTGGTTAAAGGGAGATTTTAGATCAAGGTTGAGCCTGAACACGTCCCTTCCTCTTGTTTAGTATTCATGCTGAGTATGGTAATCTGGTGTTGCTTTGCTAAAAGTCATCGGCAACATCAATTTCTTATTAATACAGAGTGCAAATATCCAAGAGGAGGGAGTTGAGCCTGAGCAAAACAGAAGTGTGAAGTGTGAGGGGAAAAGATGCAAAGAAATACTACCGGGAGAAATGGAAAATATTAATTTAACTTTGCTGTTAACTTTCAGCTCAGAATTCAGAGTTTTGATTTATCATCGTTTAAGAATTTGATGCTCTTTTTTTCCTTTGTTGAAGGCATGTCTAATGATATTTCACACATTTCTCTGAGAGAGGAGCTTCAGGGCTAACTTTTAAATATTACTCACACCATCAAAACAAATTCTGCATTTCTAAAAAAGAAAATGTTTGGTTTTTTTTATTCAATTACTCCAATTTGAGAACTAAAGTAAGCTTCCATGGTTTTATACCTGCCACTAAAAGTCTTACAAAAAAAATCTGTAGTTTGCTCTTGTAAATGAAAGCAATTTCTATCTGCTGACAACAGTGGTTAAAGCTCTGGTGTTGATTCAAGAGGCTATGATTATAGGCCCTGTGACAATTGAAGAGTAAATAACTGAGCAGGACAAGCATAAATGTACAGTTGAGAAAATCAGTCTAATATAGGACAAACTGCTGTCTGAGAAGGTTTCCTTATCCTCAGAGTGGGATATATTGTGTTTGTCTAACAGGGGGAAGTTTGGTGCAGAGATAAGAAAGGCCAATCAGAAGCCAGGAGATGAAAGGTTTGATTCTGGGTACAATCTGGTTTGAGTTTCCCAGGCAGCAACTGCTCAGGTGTTACATTAGCTGTAACGTCTGTAAGACAGAGTCAAGGCACAAACCTACACGGTGTCTGACTTTGCGGTTTGACCTTTCCAATAAAATGGGGCATGTGCATGCTGTTTTGAGTCTGTTGAGAATGTGTTTGTGTGCAGCAAGAAGATATGAAAAGTTGAACTCCACTTTCTTTGGTTGATAGGGTTAATAAAGTTGTATCCCCCTCTGTGAATCACATCAATCTAACTTGGCGTGCTGAACCTGGTCTGGGCGCCACTGACTAAGTACAGTCTAAGCTCAAAAGCTAAATTATTTAGCCAGCAAGTCCAGTTGATAAATGTTGGCGGTGCAGGTCAATACATTACAGGGATGTGTGGACCAACCCTTTGGTAGGATATATTATGCATTGGCGCAGATAAAGGCCATTGATTGTCTCCACCAACGTCACAATAAGGTCTCTTTCTCTACTGAGAGGGGTCTATCTCTTGTGGCAACAACTTTAGGCCACCATTCGGCGAGACCACGCAATAAGGTTAATCAAATCTGTGGGAAGAAACTATAAGCAGTCTTGCGTCTACCAAGGATACAGAGCGATAATGGGCTGTATTTATATGAAGGGATATCTGACTTTTACATTATTCATGGGGCTGTGGAAAATGCGATGGCAGTGCTAATATAATATTGACCTAACCCCAACACTACATGAATGGCAAAAGAGGCACAGATGAACACACACACACGCACACACACGCACACACACACACACACTGTGGAAAGTCTTACTGGAACATATATCTTCCTCTTATGATCAATTCACATACTATACACGATACTTGGAAACTCAATACAGTGGATGGTCTTCTTAAAGGTCACAGAGGTGACTGGACGGAGAGAGAAACAGTTGTGTCCACACACAAAAAAAAAAAAAACACCCTTTATTAACAGACACTCGTTCAATTAGATAGTTTTCAGTCAAATAATAGCAGCCATTCAGACCGAAACAAGTCCTGTGTTAAAACAACACACAGAAGGTTGTGTTGGTGGTAGTGCGTTGCTTCAGGTACTGGTGAGACAATGAAATATGATCCAGGAAGTCCAGTTTGAGTAACAGATCCAGGAATTTCACATCTTATCAGGCGCCGTAACACAGCAACCAGTTTATAATACGTATCAGAGTTTTGCTGAATGATGTTGTGTTGTGGCGAATGTTGAGCCAAGTTATAAAAAAATTTTGCTGGACACCTTTGTGCTTTTAGCTAGAGCCCTTTGCATTTGCACCTTAGCTGCGCTGTTGGACTGCCACCATTCAAATGAATGAGGGGGCTGATTTTTTTCACGCAGGGCTGGAGTCGGTCTGAACGCAGCTGGGGAGATTTTGTCTTTATTTGCTGTACTGTGTGGGCGGACAAGAATAAATGGAAATAAAACAGTGTTTGAATGGATTAATGGTTTATCAACCCACGTTTAATGAAGATGTGTGTGCAGCTGACTTTATAGTAAAGCACAATCATCTCTCAAGATAGCAGCAAAGCAGCCGGCATAAAACAAGATCAGATTTGCATTTGAAGATATATATATATCTTTTTTTTGTCAGCGTGGAGATACATGTACGAAGCGTCATAAAAATCGTCACAAGGAATCACAAACATCAATCATTCTTTAGTCAAAGCAGCAGAGGGAACTGTCTCCTCATTTGAATGCGACCAATTTGTGTGTTTCTTTAAAATACTGAAGTGATGAAAGTGTGTTTGTAGATCCTAGTAATCTCTGTTAACAAATGTGTGCGTTCAGTAAGTGTCACGCATGATTGGTTACACATAATATAACCCAAGAGTCGCACCGTGTGATGCAGAGACAACAGTTACCAGCATGTCCTATTGAGAAAGTGAACATGTCATGGGAAAAACACAGCCCAGCTCAAGCATTCATGCCTCCAGTCCAGAAGAGATTTCTAAGCATTTTCATTGTTAGATACCATCAAAGCACTTTCACTCCTTTCTACTTATAGTATATAAACATGACTTTGAAAAATATCCTGCAGTGGGAGAACAGCAGAGCCACTGTGGGTCCATGTTGCCTCATCAACAGAGATTTCAAAAGGCAGTGCAGAATTTCAATGGTGCTTCAAGGTTCTGCTAAAGGACAGGCTAGGGGAGTGGAAGGAAGAGGAGGGGAGGAGGACAGGTTATTATGGACTCTCGAAATACACTGTGTTGACACCTCAGCCTTTTAGGCCCGAGCTAGAGAGCAAACTCTGCTGTTTCTCACCAAAAAATCAACACCAACCAGTGTGTCTGAGTCAAACAACAATCCCCCATTCATCACCATATGAAGCTGCAACTATTCTTAACCACAAACCTTCCAAAAATGGAGGCAGGACATTCAATTATGCAAAAGAAACACCTACAGAATAAAGATGAAACCAATGTCACTGCTCAGAGGAGGTACTAAAAGCCACAAAGCGAATCCGAGTGCTGTGTCACACACATTAGCTGCGTTTCCACTAGATTCGCAAGTGAATTTTTAAGCTAAGTTTTGAAATGTCGCAAAAAGGAAAACGTGAATTAGGTGCGTTTCCGTCAATTGGTTTGCAGCGAATAAACTATTATACACAATACATAGTTTATAGGCTTAAATAATACGCCAGTTAACAGAGAAGAAGAAGTAGAGGTTGCCAACCGGAAACAAAACAAATAGTTGTATTGCTTTGAGAAAAATAGATAGAGGTCCTCAGGAATTTGTTTCAGTTGGACAAGTTGTAATTGTTCTTTCATGGCAGCTAGTATTGGCCATGCTTCATGCTACCTGAAGACACCGAGAGCAGAAACAGCTGCTCAGTCCTGTGAGTTAAATTTTCACTATGTTTCACTATGTCATTATTTATTTGACGAACACGTATAAAGTCAGTGCGCATAAAGTCTTTTTCCAAAATCCACCTCAAGAGAGCGTAAAAACCTTTTTATGAAACTGAGGACTGACATTTCTATTAGGCTTTTTCAATGTGATACTTCAAAATGCACTTAAAAATATGTTAATGAAAACATGTTGAATGGCTATCTGTAATGTATATATATTCAAATAAGTTTCAAGCTCTGAAACAAGGGGGGTAAACAAGCTGCATATCTTGAAGAACTGCACTGAAAATATTTGACGTAAAATCATGTCAATGTCATATTCAAGAACAGAAGCGGAAACCATCTACTACATTTTGTACTACTGCTCCACATTGTAGCACCTGCTACTGAGTACAGTAGCTCCCCTGCAGCAACTCTGTGAACCTATTTTGCTCTATTTTGAAATAAGCTGCACAGATCACTCAAAGGAGATAGAAAATGCACTAGTGCAGAATATAATCAAAGGAGAGAGCTGTGCAATAATATAAACACCTCACTCTGCTGTCACTCATCATTTCAGTGTCCACTTTCTTAAAAGTTTAGTATCATTCTTCACCAGAAAACTGTTTTGTCCTCAACTTTTATTTGATACACACATATTTTGGCAATAATTTCTTGGCAGGATTTGAGAGACTGCTGCAGAGAAGATAACTTTTAGACATTCAGGTGACTGGAGCGAAACAGCAGAGGAGCATAAGGTGGATTCTGTCATTCCTGTTCTACTTATGACTTCAAAGAAGAAAGGATCGTTGAAAAAAATAACAGAATAAATGACCTATCGCTTTAAACAACCATTAGAAGACAAACCTACTGAGAGCTTCCTTATTCTACAACTTTATCCGTGCTAAAAAGGTTTTTAAGAACTTGTTCGGTCCTGGATCTGGGACCGGTGGGATGGATCATTATGTCCTTGTCAGCTTTATTTTTCAAATTCAGCCAGTTTTATTGATGTGTAAACATCTCGAGGAGAAAAGGGACTTCACATACTGCCCAGTTGAACAAAGGGCTCAAGGACATCCAACCAAAAGGACGTTTGAATCCTGCTGGACCAGGATCCTACAAGCTGTCTGAATGGGCAGCTTTGATAAGAAAAAAACAATGAACTTATAGGGAATAACCTTTGATACTGTGATTCACTGAAATACAAATATCTCAAAAGGTCAGGGCGACCTATGCAGGAGTACTGTAACAAAGTAAGATATATTTCAACCATACCATTGATAAAAAACGAACACCATTATATCCCTGGGATTCAAAAAAAGGATTTTTTGCAGCTGTAGAAGTATATACTTGAGAAATGTAGTTTTAAAATTTGAAGTTTCTTGATTTTGTATTTGACTTTATTATATGAGCATCGGGCTTTAAAATAATCATCATTTCACACAATATATCAATTACAAAATAAGATCTGTATGATATATCTCTGATTCTTACTTGAGGAATTAAGACTAGACTAATAAGCATCTCTGATTTGATGCAGACACCTTGTTAGTTAGTCACCCTTGATTCTAAATGGAGCAGCCACGTTTCATACAACAGAAAATGACAGCCCAGTCAGCTGTGCATCCACAGTCGTGTCAACCTGCCAAATGCTCAGGTTCCTCGTCTGCAAATTTTATAAATGCTGAACACATGCAGTATGAGGGCTAAAAATAAAAATATAAGAAGAACAGTGTGTGGTTCCATTAAACACAGGTGTCCCTATGTTTAACAGCCTTTTTGGTTTAGCTAAAAAAAAAATAATTGAAGACATTAAAGGGTGGATAAATGTAAGAAAATGCAGGCTTTTTAAGGCCTTCCCTGCTGCTTACAAACAAGGTCAATGATAGCCCTAGTTCTAGTTCCCCGCCTTTGACAATGAGAGAGGGTTTAATCAGATGAAGGCCTAATGCAGCAGGGCTATAGAGGCACTGCCATGCCTGGAGCTGTCCATCAGATAGAAAAGGGCATGATGGGCTGGGATCCAAACAGGCCCACAGAGAATCCCAGCCTGCTGTTGTTGCTGGCTTCTCATTCTCAAGGACCTTTAGAGATCAAAGACCAACACACAACAAGATAGACAGCAAGACTCAAAGCAGCCTCCTCCATCCAGTGCCAGATGAAGTATCTTCCGACCTCAACTCCTCCATCTTAACATGTTATATTTTGTAGTGTGGAAATGATGTGCTCCTTTGATACTCTAAAAAAAGATCCTCTTCCCTCTGAGGAATAGTTGAAGTAGCCTCTCTCCCTGCTTTCACTCTCTCAACAAAAATAAAAAGATACACGGTGTTCTTCTGCTGGCCGGCGCTGTTGTTTAACCTTGGTGAAATACAAAATGGGACAAGCAGTAGAGCCGAACAAATACTGAGCTACATGAAGTGTTACGAAACAACTTAGAACATCTAAAAATGGACAACAAAAATATAACTGAAAGGGAAAGCCTCCCAAATATGAACTCAGCCCAAGCTCAACCCAGAGAAGGCACAATTTTATTGGAGATTTCCACAACGAGTTCAACCGAGATAGTGTTTGTTCAGATGGATGTACTCCATCAGAAAGGATACGGTGTGCTTAAAATTTATAGCCAATCCAGTCAATAACGATGGGGAACGGACAAACTCACAATGACATCATATCATTAGTGTAATCCACAACAATAGCCTTGAAATGAATAAATTATGAACCTTATAATACAATTCTAAAGACTGTCAGGGGTATCGATTCAAAGCTTACAATATATTAAAAATGTTTTTAGTTTACTACAACTATGGAAAACTATTGATTTATAATCAAAAATTAAGTCTGTGGCAAGAACTAATCAAGATTTTTGGAAACTCTCTGATCTTTAAAATTCAGCAATATCAAGCATTCAGGCTTGTATTTGCTGACTGGAGTTTGAGTAATCAATCAATAATTAATGCATTAGTTGATCCAAAGCAGAAAACAAAATAAAAACATGTATTTTCTTAACATCTAAATAAAGTTAATAATTTGCTATTTCTGACAAATGTCTTAATCTTGGAGAAATGTAGATAATCAGTAAGAGGTTATGTTAAGAGGTTGCTTGTGGATGTTTGAAGACACATTATTGAAAAAGATGAACTTGAAAAGTCTACTTAGAGGTTTAATACTAAAATGATATAATAACTACCTTCAATTTTAAGCATTTGGTTAGTTTTTTTTACTTGTTTTACAGCAAATCTGCTATGAAAATTCAAACACGCTTCACTTAAAGGGGAACTCCACTGCTTTTACACATAAAGACCAGTTTACTCGTCAAGATGAGTAATACACAGCCTATAAAAACAATGTCTTCTGTGGCACTGGAGGCAGCTTTGTCAAGTCTGAGAAAATAACCCTGATGATGTCATGAAAGGTGAGGACATTCAGGAGAAAAGACGCTATTGAGTTGCACTATTTGAAATGTAGGATCCAGTGTTTTTGGAGCTTGACACATAGTAGTGATTAAATGTCAGGATATCTCAGCCTCAGCTGCTTCGATTTTGACCAGTCTTTTTTTAATCTGTCTCCTCTGAGGTCCCCACTTTTATGGAAGTGCTATACTAAATCGCTGGAATAATCCTTTAAAGAGTAGAACCTGCAGTGATATTCAACTGTTCAAAAGTTTGCTTGTGTTTGCTCCTTTAGTGTATGTTTCCTTTTAATATGAGTTACCTTAAAGAAATGAACATAAATATACAGCAGAAATATTTGGTGAATAAAAAGAGGGTAGGTATAAGAGTAAAAAATAAATAAATAAATTGCAGTAGGAAGATGAAAACCTGTCTCAGAATTTTGATGAGCTGATTTTAAGACTAAACTAGAATATAGTTTGTAAACAAAAAGCTGTAGGCAAAGTAAGTTTTAATATAGCATGATGGGCTGGATTGAGTACATAAGTCTGTGATGCCGTGTGATTTACCACATCTCTGCTGACTAAAATGTGTTATGTCAATGTTTGCAAACACCCTTTGAATTATAGGTGACACCTTCGTTGTCACAGTAAGAGAGCTAAGTGGCTTTTTTTTTTCTCCTTCATTGACAGCACTAAATCAAGTGTGAGGAAATGTCTGACTGATAAGGAAATACAAAGCTTGTAAGTACAGAAAAAATACCATTAGAGAGGAGACTGGAGAGGTGTCAATGTCATCTATTCATTTAAAAATGAATCTGGAAACTTATGTCTCTCCTTAGGTTTTATGAGGGGATGAATTCATGGATGGTTAATTAGTCAGCCTAAACAATTAGCAGATTATCTGTAAATGGGGCAGGTTTGTTTCTAGTCACCATTGCTACTGCACTGTGCCTGCAACATTGTTCATATTGTTGCCTCCTCATGGTGTCGGGGTAGAAAAAAAACTTTATTCCCTACAAAGGCTGCTTTATAACCGAGATACGCAGCAGAACACCAAACTGTGTCTTGTTCTTTTGTAACATAATTATTTAAGATATGATGTCAACTTGAAAAACTTGATTGTACAAGTGGCGGTCCCAAAACATTAAGCGCTCTCGCTGAACAATATAGCACTGGTCATGCACAATACGTTATCTAAAGTAATATGCATAATTCAGAATAGAGTAATTTTATAGCTTACCAGTTGCAGCAGCGGCTTTCTTGTAAGCTGCAATCTCCTGACACACTTCTGACAGGATGTTAAACCACTGTTTTTGTATTCCACGGGGATACGAGTGACAAGAGTAAAGCTGGCATTAATTTTGTTTGCAATCTCTTTCCGTGCATCTTTTTTGTCTGTTCTTGTCAGTGTGGTGCTAAATTTGCCTTTTTATTATATGTTTTCTCTGATGTACCCCCTCTGTGAGCAGCAGACTTTCCTCCAAGCTCCAGTTTGGTTTTAGTTTTTGTTTCCATTTTGGCCAGTTTCCATTTTCCTTTTTCTTTTCTCTGTTTTCTTTGTATAACAGAGGCTTTTCCTTACTATCTTATTATTTAAGAAATTCAAGGAATTCATTTGAAGAATTAACAAAGTTATCAGTACAGCAGATGTAGACAAAACATCTCATAATACTTTCCTGGATCAGGAAAAGTTTATATACATGAATGCCAGTGATTCACCATCCCAAATAACACTGTCTCCAAAAAAAAAGTCCTCATTACTGACAACATCTCCATCTGACAGTTCAGTAGTTGCAGCATCACCAGGGGGAAAAAACGTACTATACAAAGATTCAATTTAAAAAAAAAAAAAACATATCACCTAAAGCTCCAGGAGGCTACTTTGATAACAGAGTAGATCATGGTAGTGAATGTGATAATACTACTGCCATTCAATCCCACCAGAGGTATTCACTCATATGAACATCTACTGTATATGAAACAATATAACAGTTTATTGAAGCATAGACGCACACATCAAATGCAGAACTCATTTTCCTTTATCTAGTAAATAAAGTTAAACTCCATTACAAAATGGTTCCGCACAGAAAAATCCTGACCCAGCAATTCCGAGAGAAAGGTAGAAATCTTTTCGTCTATACCTGAATAGCTTTGCAGCTCAGTGAACACATGAGGGAAAAGGGAAAGAGACAGAAGATAAGAGTAAAGGAGGGAAACCAGAGGAAGAGAGAGCTGGAAAGAAATCGAAGACACAAGCTGGGTTCAATTTAGAGGTTTCCCACAGGAGGTGGAGTGACCTGTCTCTGCTACAATAGAGGTCATGCAATTTTGAGTGGATACCCCTGTCTTCAGAGAATACTGAGGACCCCTGCCTTGATGTGCACATCCTGAGGAAAAAGCAAAGGGTCCCTCCAGCATGCAGGACCCCCTGAATGACCTGACTGGTGGGTTCCTATTACAACTGCCTCACTACACCGTAGCCTCGCAATTGACACTTCACAGTAAGCTACAACACTAGCAATCAGTAAAGCTATCAAGCTCACAGGAAGTTACGATGAAGTCAGCCATCCAAAGAAACTCTGCCGATTCCTTATCTTCCTGTCTTCTTCTTTCCCACAGTCAGATGAGATGAAAGATCACTGTGAAATCTATTTAGTAAACTCCGTAATCGAGTGGAAACTACAGTAGAGATGAAAGTATATGATCACATCCACATAGACTCCACACAGACATAAATTAGCCTGGGTGTTTCTATTAAAAACACTTTGAAAAGAAATAGTAAAAAAGTTGTCATGCCGCAACACTGTGGATGAAAAACGGTGCTCTCTCAGCAGCCAGAATAAATTGTGCAGGCATTTTGCCATCTAAACCTCAACTGAGTAGTTCAATGAAGAGCTTATATGAATAAAATCTGAACCTTGGTTAAAAAAGATCCCCACAGGATACCATACACCTTCTCAATTCAGTGACACCTTCCCAGCACCTGTTACTGTAACAATGGGTGCATCTAAACCAAAAGAAGAAAAATGAAAAATAAAAACAACAAACAAACATAAATAAACAAACAAACAGAAAAATGGACAAACATGACCTTTAATTTCTACTGATTGCCCCAGAGAAGCTAATGAACATTTCTGTAAACATCAGCAATTGGTGGGAGTCGTTTTAATTACTCTCCGCAGAGAAAGCCATGCATGGCAAGGAGCTAAAATGAAGATAAACATTTAATCAAGCGTGACCCCGTGTTCGATTAGGTGAATTCTCTGGGCACTGACGCCCATAAAAAAAACAACACTGACAGTTCAGGTTTGGCAGTGTGATGACACAAAATGCATCAGAACTGGCATAAATAGTCTGGTGAACTGACCAGAGTAACCAGATCGCTTTAGTACAAGTCATACTAATCCACAGCAGAAAGCGTTTATCCAGCCAGTGTTTTAATGAGGTCAGGATATTCCAAGGGGGATGCTCCAGCTTTTGCACCAGGAGTTTCAAGCCAAAGTCCTCAGCCTGCAGTACACTCCACACAAATTTAAATTTGATGTGTTTCTTAAGGCTGAGGGTTGAAAGTCACAGTTGGCAGAGAAGCAAGCTGGAAACACACGGGGCTCCCTGGTAGCCTACTGGTTGAGATGCTTACCACATAACCACAACATCCACGGTTCTATTCCAGCTGTAGACCTTTGGTGCATGTAGTAGCCCTCTCTCTACCCATGTTTCCTGTTGCTCTGCACTGTCATCCATCAAATAATGGCAAAAAAAATCTTTAAACAGAAAACACACAGCCCAGAGAACTTAAATTATTCCTTACATACTGTTCATAGTCTGTCCTTTCACAGTATCCCCTCATAATTAGTCTCTATACTAAACGTCTGAACCACAAATCTGTTTTTCATTCATAAATACCTTATCAGTCATTAATAAATAGGCAATCAATCCTTAAAGAAGCTGTCAGAGGGCAGAGTGTATTCTTTAGGTTTTACACTATTTGTTTATGTAGAAAAACATTCACAATCTCACTATATTATGGTCTTCTGTTACCTAAAACAAGAGAAAATAACAGTTATAATGTTTTAAACGAGATTTACTGAATGTGAGCAATGCAAAAAGTATTTTTAATGGTAATTTTTGAATAAATATGTGTCAGTTTTGACCTGAAACACCCTCTTTGTACAGAAATGTATATCAGCTGCACAGAAATTTTAAGAAAATGAGATATTTCCATTTTTGTATATTCTGGGTCACTTTGGGAAAAGTTATAAAACTGCAGACTAAAAAGAACATTTTTAGGGTGTTTTTACTGTTTTGTTCAGTTGCAGGTGACATTGCCACACTGCTCGTGCTACTACTTCACTAAACACACCTGACTTAATTTACTGCTGGACTGAGAAAAGTGTAAAACTGGGTGGTCGGCCCTTTACATTCAAACTCACGAGAGATACCACAGTAAACCGGAATTAGCGAGCATATATTAACAGTCAAGAATGACCCTTTCATTAGGAAAGACCTCCATTATACAAATGTGAGATGCAGCACCATTGTTGTTTAATATAAATATTTCAGTTGGAAAACACTGAAAAAAAGTCATTATGTTTTCAAAGAACAGATGAATGAATAAAAAAAAAAATATTTATCCCCCCCAACCTCCCCCAAACGCATTGTTGTGTGAAATCATAACAGCAGGATCCGAGATAACACAGTGACATGGAGCGGGTTAACAGTCAGAGATAAGGAGTGAATGATTACACTGCACTGCAGCCAATTGTGCTCGTCATTATAGCACCTATCTTACAGTGTTACTGACAGTCTCTCAGGTTTATCCCATCTCGCCTTTAATTTAATTTGTTGTGGTTTTTGATCACTGCTTCCTCGGCTGTTACACCCGTTGCCTGGTGAGTCCACTAAGTGTTTCTACTGGTGCTCCTGCTCTGTCCTGAGCGGCGGCATATTGCATGGAGGCACCATGCTGTGCTTCTGCTGGCGGTGGCGTGAGGCAGAGAGGATTATTCCTGACGACAGGGGCATTAAATGTGTAGCAGGCCGGTGGAGGCCTGAGCTGATGCTCTCTTGTCTGTTTTGGTTCAGCACCAGTTCAGAAGCAGTTCCCTCTAAGCTGAGTGGGAGCTCACAGTACTCAGAGCGTTGTGCCGTTCATTAAAGGCTGAGGGTGTCACACCAGCTTAGGCCCTGTGTCCTCCCTCAACCAAGGCTTCATGCTGTACTCCTCTGCCTCTGCTTTTTAAGACTGAATGATTTGGAATATAGTCACTTCTCCAAAATTTTTTTTCCTGTTTGTCAATCCCTTATCATGTCATACAACTTGAGCCACTTGTTAAAAATCAGCATGGTTTATGTCTACAAGCAGGCTAACACTGAGGAGTCTAATCTAGCATGTTGTAACAGAGAAAATATTGCTTGTTCTTGTCCTCAGGACTCCAGCAGCAAGTAATAAATGCTGTCATTCAAACTTCACGCGCATAAGAGCTGTTATAGAAGTAAACAGTTAAAGGGCAAACTCAACCTTTAATAGCAGGAAAGTCTGGCCTAAATAAAATCAGCTCCTTTCTTTGACTTGTAGTTTCCAATGGATGATACACTTGGTTTGAATCCCATACCAATACATAGCCTGAATCAGAGCTCTAAAATGAACCAAAAAGCGAGAAGTCTATCTTGAAAATAGCACTGGCAAAATTGCAATTCTCCAGAGCATCTCTGAAGTCCTGCAACCTTCATGCCAGCGTAGCCAAACATCAGACTGACTCTGTTTGATCTTGAAAGGGATATAAGCCTAAAGCCCTTCCTGTGTGAGATGTCCTTCTTTAAAAAGATTCTAATCTCAACCGAAATGTCTAGCAAAATAGAGGTCATCGTGCCAGAGCACTGAGCAGACAATAGCAGTTGGCTGCGGACCTAAGGGAAATTCTGTGAGGATTTGTTCCCATGTGTTTCACCTGAGCGACATGGGTACATCAATGGCTGAAAGAGCAAGGTAAACATAGACTCCTGGAAGTATTTCTATTTTCCTGTGCAAACCTACCCGCTATGAAGTGGTGTAACGTCTCACAGCGATATCACTGATTTCTACTACAATAGACGCTATTCCAATCATGACCTCCTTTTGTATTTCTTTCAATAATACCTTGTTTTTCTCTGCTACAGCTGCTAAGTAAATTCTCAAGCACTGCCAGGTACTTCTCTCCCATTGATAATTTGAAGGCTGATAGCATATCCGTACCTTGCACGCTGCTCATGATTCAATGACGAGAGTTCCATTCAACCTTCTAAACTCCCATACCCTCCCTTGAATTTTGATTCGATTGGTTTATCTAATTTTCCAGTAAATGCTTGAAATGTATTCCTGCACACCTTCCTCTCATGAAACTACACAGGGGAATCATGAGAATGAGATAAAAATTAATAGTTCTGCATTAGCTTCACTTCACCTCACCAGCAACACCACAGCCCCTCCCCCAAATCCCCCCCACTCATCCTCCTTCCAGATTAAAGTTTCCAAGCAGCAAGTTGTATCCTCAATCATTTCCACCAACAGTAAAATGAAGTATGTGTACCTCTTCATGAATGAAACTGAAACAGAATCATCCCGGATTTGAACAAGGTGCAAATAATGTACAACTGCAAGAGGTGGGCTGCCAGAGAGAGGAAAAATAGATAATTTATGAATATTCTTTCATATCAGTTACATTATACAGTACGTGCAACTGTCAAGTACGCAGTCAGGTGTGCAAAAATGCCTTCTTGGAGGTTCTCTGTACATGTGAATGTGCACAAATAATGAATAGATACATGAATTCATCTACAAAAAAGAGAGATAGTTGTTGTCAGTGAGGTTGTTAAAAAAACAAAATAGTTTTTGTTTTCATTTTTTTTTTGTGATTGTAAGCTGCCTCGTATCTTGTCCAAAACACTACAAATTGTGCCAAGAGAGGAGTCATATGTTAACTAATTCATTTCCTTGTTTTGTTGTCTGAAAGCCAACTATTCCAACAACAACAATTTTCAAATATAAAGTGGACAAACTTTGTGGGCTAATTATTGCTATGGAAGAAGAATAAAGTCATACACACAATCAATTCGTGTTGCTCTAGTGTACTAGCTCTAACCATCTAGACAATTGAGATTCCTTAAATGCAAAAAAAGTGGAAACTAGTGTATTAAAGGGGACCATCTGTTATTTATATACTGTTATGATGTCAGATGTCTATCTTAAACATGGTCAAAGTTCTAAACTTGAGGTTAATATATGTAAAAATGCTTCCTGCAATTCAAAATCCCAGGCCTCAGCCTGCTATGAATGCTTCATTTGCAACATTTTTGTCTGTCTCGCTGACAGGTTGATGTCAGATTGTCATGCATGCCCTTAAACGGCTGTCTGTTCCGTAGCCTTGGTTGTTAAGGCTGTTGCTAATTTTTTCCATGTGTTGTTTGCATTGTTCCCTCAAATATGTCAGATTCCTGCTCAAACATGTACGGATGCATTTGAGAAGTTGACGTTTCAAGTAAACAAGGAGAAATATAAGTGAAATCCTACTACTACAGTTTTTTCCATGGTTTGTTCACGTAGCCTCCTGAGTGGGCCAGAAGTTAGCTGTGATGTATCTTCTGGAAGCTAACCAATCAGAACAGAGTGAGCTCATCGAGAGGGAGGCCTTAAAGACACATGAGCTAAAACAGCCTGTTACAGACAAAGGCTGAAGCAAGGGGCTGCATAAGGGGCCAGTAGAAGATAAACAAGGATGTTTAGTATTGTGAATCATGCAAAGCTACTCCAGTGGAGTCCCAGAATAAAAATATAGAGCTGAAAATAAGCATAATAGGTCCCCTTTAAGTATGCTGAGCTAGTGCCGGAAATATGCATAGAATTGATGAGGTGTCACTTTCACTGAGAGTCACACAATTGCACCGACAAGAGCCTCTCTGATCCCTCCCTTCCTGCCTGTCTGCCACCAATGAGGCACAAACACTCTGATTTGCATGGTCTGCACAAAAAAAGAAATGCCCTTGATTTTAGGGAAAGGTTGCCTTGCTCTCTTCAGTCCTGGAAAACACTATTGGCATGCATACCACACCGCTGCTGGAATTGTATTTTTTCCAATATCCTATCAGTCCAACAAAAATCCACGGAAGAATCTGCAGCCCAGTAACACAGCGTGATGCTTTTCCTGAAATACGTCGGCTATGATTTAATTTGGTAATAAATGACAAGACAAGCTAACAACTGTAGCTGACAGCATTTATCCCCTGCAAATGCTTAGACTTACATTTTGAGATCAATTTCAAAGCCGTGTTAATTAATTTAGACTGCTAGCAGCACAATGCAGGTCAGACAGGGCAAACAAGTTACAACATCAGCCAATTAGAAACACACAAGCGTTTTACATTTTTTTCATAACCAGGGCAAGTCTAGTGAGCAAAGATATGACAGATGCAAACTTGGATGAAGACTGCTAGTGATGTACAGTATAAGAAACTATGTGTATTCCTTTCAGTATTAATTACCAGTATATTTTTTGTCTACTTCTACACATCCCTGTCTTGACAAGGGATAAATTAGTCCTTGCATTTAATTCCCCAAATATACATACTGTACAATGTCAGAGTAAAAACTGTATGTCAATGACAGATTGTCTTTTTGAATATCCTGTTCCTTAAAAACGATCGTGTCTGGTGCGTTATCATCTGGTTGTTTTTCAGTCAATTAACTTTCATCACTGCAGATGACTATATTTATATGGTCACAATTTGTTAATCAGAAGCATGGATGGTTGATTTTTGCATATTGGCTTTAAGATTTGTCATGGGGTGCATTTGGATCTAATTACTACCAGTTATTCTCTGAAAAGAAGAACCAGTTTTTCATCTATCAATAGCAGAGATGAAAGTGATAAATTCATCAAACTGTCCTCTGAGAAAAGGACCAGGTTGGCAAATGAGTTCTGAGGCAAATGAAGCAACATCCTGTTAGGGAAATGCAGTATAACATGTTTACGCAACGCTTGTGCATATGTTGGTCCATACCGTGAAATTAAGCAAGAGCAAATCAATTACTATATGCATAATGGATCATGAAGATCGTTGAAAATGACAGCTGTAATTCCTTCTGAAGATTTTACATATTCATTTTTCCTATTTTGCCTTCGATGCTTTGTTGATGCGAGTGATTTTAGTCTACATATGACTATATGGAAAGAAAAAATCACTTTTTTTACTGTGCATTTAGAAAATTAGACAAAATTGCAGGTGAAATTTTGTGTCTACCACACACCTGTAGAAGATTATGATTTACACAACAACGAAAGCATCAGACATAACAAAATTTCCTTTAAGTAAACGATTATGTGCTTAAAAAAATAATTTAAAATGTCTGTCCTTTAGGTAAAGAAGAAAAAAAACATAGCAAAGGGCATCTGTGACATCTTTTTACAAAAGCAAAGCCTTTTAGCTTTGATTTCCAAGAGAGAAAATGTAAAGTGGTGTGTTATCTTCCCTAATGTGATGCAAATATGAAATGCCAGACACCCTGAGCCTTCACGCCGCCAATGTTAAACAGTATTTACGTTTACATCGAGAGCCCTTCATAATGCTCGCTAAATACAACAGGATTGAAGTTTTGTGAATACGACTCAACATTGCAATTGGCATTAACCTTTGATTTACGCCAAAAAAAGGTTTCCTTTCAGAATGAGCGCTGGAAAAAATCCATAGTAAACATAGAATACAAGATGAGATAGACATTTTGCAACTGTCTCTGTTTAAACATGAGGATAGAGGGAGAGAGTGTTTTGCCTGTTTTGTGGTTTGTTCTTAAATTGGACCAGAATATATACCAGATCACAATCAGGCTATTCATGGAGAGCCCAGTGGCATTTAATTCTCTATTTGAGAGCGAGATTTTCTGATGCAGCTTTAAAAAAAAAAAATCAGTTGTAGCTTGTGGTCAATATTAAAACAACTATTTCACTTTAAAGTATTGCAAAGGTGATGTGTCAGAAATGTTTCTGAAGTTGCACCTTAATTGCAATAAAAATTAGATATAATAAAAATATAAATAGAGAAAGAAAACATCTATCATACAATTAAAACAACCATGCTAAATTGTAAGTGGTATCTGAAGAGAGCACGACAGAGCATTAACTTAACATGTAAATCACTGTTGCCAGGTGACATATAACCTATTAAACATGTGAACAGTAAAGAGAAACGCTTTCATTTCAATGGTAATGATATTTTTGGTGGACTGGAGGACCTCATGGGGAGATGTTATGTCATTTTGAAGACAGCTGACGTGGCTTACAAATCCGTTTGAAAAGGCCCTGAAAGAACGGCGTGTCTTATGGATGGGCACTTTTGTAAAGAGATGGATTGAGTAGAGAGTGGTATGATAAGGAGCAGTGGCCTTACCTCATTAGTGTTCCACCGGTGTCTCTCCTTTGGCAGCGAGGTGCATTTTGGTAGACATTCAAGCAGCTTCTTGGGCAGGTATATTTTCAAATGTCCATGTTCATCTACAACGAGAGCAAGACAAAACAGGTATTTATCGCAGCCTTCGTACCTTATTGACTTGCTCGTCTGCCTCTTTATCAGTCTATCAGTCTCTCTGCAGCAAAACGCTGACTGTAAAATAACAATCCCCAACTGAATTAGGAAATTAATTTAAGAATAGCGTATATTTGCATACATTTTATTTTGTGCTTGGTTAAATTATTTTACTGTGAAATGCATTCTATCAGGGGAGTTCACCAGAAATTTTTCACTGTCAACTTGTAAAGGCTGTGTCTATTCATTATTTAGACACAATAAACACCCTTGAGTGATTTTATAGTGTATGGGGATTTAGTATGGGAATCTGTGTGCTGCATGCCAGAATGTGGTATATTATTCAGGGAAATAATTACAATTACCAGACCCAATGCTTACATCATAATGTATGCCGTTCAATCTATAATTTACATTTTACAATCAGTTCACAAGCATTATAAAACAGTATAGTTTAAAGACCCCCGCATGCATGGATGCATTCAAATGCTCATTTCATTCCATTGCTTTCTTCCTGCTCAAATATGCAGATGGCTTAAGTGTGAACAAAGAGGACAAAGAGTGTTTGAGGAGACGAAAGCGTGTTGGATTTATTATATCATGAAAAATCCTATTATGGTGGTGTTGAGATCATCACATGTAGACACGTATGTCTACATGATTGTGATTTACACACAAAAAGAAGATCTAATCATTAACAATGCCTTAAAATGTCAAAAAGCAGGGATAGTGAATCACCGTTTTAAACCATTTAAAAGTTGGAGATAATGCTACAGTGCAAGTCAAAAAAACAAACTCAGGTGCAAAAGGTGTATGGTTTATTACAAGGGGTGAAAAGAGACGTATGTCATACAGTGTTATTGAGGAAATGTTCTAGCATCTGTATCATTCAGAAACAGCAAACTAATATCTGCTTCCTTTGTCTCTGTAGCTGCCGAGAAAGTTTCAGTTATTCTTGTCCCTCATTCAAACAGACTGTGTTCATCTAATCTTTTGTATATATCAGACTTCTAATACATTTACAAACTGTGACACTGCAAAAACCTGGATGCAGAGTTACAGTTAATCCAGGCAATCTTCCCGTATGCGCAAATGAATCTATTATTTAGTTTATAATATGTGTGGATTGCAGTGGTGAAATGTAACTTAGTACATCTACTACACTAAAGTACTTGAGTATTTCCTTTTTATGCTCCACACAGCTTTAACTACCAGCTACTTTGCACATCAATATTTTATATGTAAAAACATATGATCAGTTTATAAAGTAACATGCATTGTAATAGATGAAACTACCCGATAGCACAAGTTAAAATTAGCTCTACCTCCGCAACATTAAAATGATGTTTACACGTACACGTCAATTAGTATCAGTATTAATATTCCACTAATATATACTGTATATGATGAATACAACACTAAAGGGGGCCATTTTGCATAATGGGTACTTTTACTTTTGATGACTTGACTTTAATCCAGAGAACACGTACAATGAAAAGTGTCTTGTGGCTCCTAGGAGACTGTGCAAAAGGCAGATAAAAAAGCCTTTTATGCATGCAACTAAGACATAAAACCATGTAAACACATGCAATAACAAAAGAAGGAAACACTACATACACTATAGGATACTATAACACTATATAATACTGTGCGATTAGGAGAAGAGAGTAGTGTACAGTAAAAAAAATACACTAGTTTGCTGCCAATACTTGCTTGTAGTTTTACTTTTGAATGCAGAACTTCTGCTTGTAATGTTTTTTTTTCATTGTGGTATTGCTACTTTTTCTTAAGGAAAATATCTCACTATTTATTCCACCAGAAGATTGATGTTAAGTCAAAAAGCTGCATTTATTTGTAATGCAATTCAGCCTGAAAATAAATTACAACTGGAAAATAAATCTCATCAAGCTGGATTCTTTCATATAAACTGTATAAGACTGTTTGTTAGGATACTAGGGGGAAAAAATGGGCAAGTAAAGGGAGAAAGAGAAAAAAGCTTGAATATGTGTGCTGACTATGGATCCCTGGAGTAGCTGATATCAGTGGTTGACTGTAAAAAAAAAAAAAAAAGAATGAGAGAGAAAAAGTTTAACCAAAGAAAATACCACTTTAAAACCAAAACAAATAATCCAGTGGTGAACTTGGTTATGGGGTTATAACAAGAGCACATGTAGCTTGCTTTACATCACAGCAAGAACAGAGTGATACTGCCCAGAAACCTCCATATGGAAAATTCAAAGGGGATGAACACAGTTGGTCCACAGAGATGGCGCTGGCTTGGAGCCTCTGAGTGTAACACATAAGGTGGAACATTATCGCTCCCGAAGGAATGTAAGACTATGTCTGTAGATCTGTAGTATTTGCCAAATCCATCTGTACCTATAATTCCACATAAGACTGTGTTTTATATGAGCTGCACAGGTATCTGTAATCATTCGCTTCGCCCAATTAAGAATCACATACAGCATCTGCTTCTTGGTACTACCAGAGCAGTTTCACTGTCAGAACTGGAAAACATGCTGCAACTGAATGATCAGAGAGGTACCAAAGGAAAAAAAAGAAAAAAAAAAAAAAAAGGAAGTCGTATTTGTGTGTACCCTTATTACTGTACAGCAGCAACTTAAAACAAGCATGAAGCTGTAGTTTAGCTTTACTGCAGTGCCACATATTTGTTGTCTTTCACTAAAAGGGTCCAGAAGGGAAAACGGCCTTCAATATTGAATCCCAAATAGAAATTCACACGGGATCCACGCTCAGATGCAGCATAGGCCAGAACAAAGTCTTGGCCATCTCCCATCGTACAAAATGTGCTCGGAAGATTTGCTCTTTGCAACCGACAGACAGCAGTAGCAGCAGATACATATGGCAAGTCTGTCTCTCCACAGATTATTCGGGATTCAGCGCTGCCCTCTGGCACACCCTCCTATGCCACCATCAACACGAGATAGAGAAGGATTGGAATATGTCTCAAGTATGTTGAGGATTTTCTCACCAGGAGAGTCGAGATAGTAATCTACCATAGGAGGATATGTCTGCTCAGTCTGCCAGCAGGCAAAAACACTTGGATTGAGAACATACAGCATAGAAGATCTTGACAAATGCAATAAAACCGCGGTCTCATAATTAAATCGGTCGTTGCACAACACGTTTTTGTGCGAGGTATTGTTGGGACTACAGCTCTCTCTGCCACAGACCCCTGAATTATGCAAAACGCATCTCAGTTCTGTATTCTGTGCACATGAGAAGATGACACAACTGCAACGTAACTGCATTTCACTTTGAAATGCCAATCTTGTATTTGTCAGCTAACAATCCCCCTAAGCATTAAAGCAACCTATGTAAACCCTGCAGGACTAACAAGGTGTTAACTGGGTTTCCCTTGATCCCTTAACCTTACATGGTCGCTTCTGAAATCAGGTTACTGCCGAAACTGGGGAATGATCAGATTACTAATGTGGGTATAAACATACTGAATGTGAAAAGACACAACACTGTTATGAAGACATTCTCATAAGAGCCCAATATGTGGATGTTATTTTTACAGCAAACACAGAATAATAATCTCTACATTCTGGGTGATGATGTGTCTTGTATTTAAATGTTGTATTTGTATTTATGTTATTTTTATACACTAAAATATTTAATTGGTTCACTTATTATATTTTGCATAGAAACAAAAGGCATTTCCATCCTGTTTTATTAGCTGCTAAACTAATGTTAGCAGGCCAATTAAAGGCAAGGCCCACCCGCGTTTAAAGCTCTGTCTCTTGCTGTAGCACGCATTTAAAAATCTAATTTACAGATTAAATCCATCAAATCTAATTTACAGATTAGATCCATCCCATCAGGCATACAGTTCATCCAGAATACTTTCTCTAGTCGGATTTGAAATGAAACAGCAGGTACTGTATGGGGTTAAAGTGTTGACTTTGGGCTTGCAGAGTGTTTGATGGTGGTGACGTTGTAGGGCCAAGAGTGAAGCACTTGTATCCCTTTCTATCCCACACTTATAAGACAAAGTAGCAGGAAGGTAATCCTAAACACACAGGCAAGGAAACCAGGGAGGTTTTAATTGCCAAACTGTGGAATGTTTTTGACTGGTCAAATCAGTCTCCTGACCTCATTCCCAAGTGAGTATTTGTTTCACTTGCTTAAGACCAGACTGGAGGCAAAAAAAGCCCCCAAAACAAGCAAGAAATGAATAGTGCTACAGTAAAGGCCTGGCAGAGCATCATCAGGGAACACGCCAAGTGTCTGTTGATGTCTATGGATCATGGATTTTAGACAGTCACTGACTGGAACGAGTCTGCAAGCAAAATTAAATATAATATGCTACTGATTTAAGCCATAAAATATGTATTATTTATTTAACAAAATACCAATACTATGTCATTTTACAATATCCAAATTAAGCCAAATATTCTGAAATTCTGTGTTGTTTGCAGCATCACCACTGTAATGGAAAAATCACTCAGTGCTGCATTTATTTAACATTTGGTGAGCACTGTGTGGATACTCTTGCAGCTAAATTAACACTAAACCATGTAGAGGAAAAAAAGTCAAGATGGTAAGGTAGGACACTGTCTGTAAACTATTACAGACACGGTCTTTTTACAGTAATTGTCTTTAAAAAAGCCTATTGCACATATAGATCAGATTATACGGAGGGCCACTGCTCAAGGTTTTATCTCAGATACAGATGACTGTATTTCCTTGAAGAACAGGCTAGCTACTGTTATATTTTAAATAGCACACTGTGCTTTGTGCTGTTAAATAAAGCATGTGTTTTAGATGTGGCACTTATTTTTCAGATGTTCAGTGTTGGCCTCTAATCTGGGAGTCCTTGTCTAACTTGAGAGGGGCCTTGTTTTTACACTAGAACGTTTCTTACGAGGCTCTCAAAGCATACAAAAGTGAACTCGACATAACATGTTGAGTGCTGAGGTTTCTTTTCTGAACTCTCAACTGTTTCGTTCTTTCAGCTGCTATTTATCTACATCACTAATATACTTCAGCTGCTATATGTCTACTGTTCCCTCCACCAGGCATTTCCACAGATGTAAAGGAAGGACTGTGAGCATTCCAACAAAGTGCTGCTTACTAATTAAAGATTTGTCCGCTGTGGCATGAAAACGCACATATACTGTAGACTGTGCATCAGCTGAAAACAACCCACAGGGGAATAGCTTGGATGCCAGATTTGGAATAGGTTTACAGAATATAGACGAGCTCTTCCTAATCAAATTGTCTGATTTGATCAATGCATGAACAACAAATTACCCACAGAAATCTGGCTTTGAAAATGTAAATGTAGCCCTTTTTTTTTCTTAACCAGAAGCTGATCAAAGCTTGAAAGGCGCACTCTACTTCTTGCATTTCCTGTGAACTCTCCTGTAAGGTTTAATATTTATTTTGGAGTCTAAACAGCAGGCTTAATGACTACTTGTACATTAGCCAAGAAAGGGATACACAGAAAACTACTATTTGGTTGTAAAACACTAAAGTGCAAGACAGGCTGATACCCGAGCTTGTTACATGAGAGGATGTGCTGAGCTGAGCTGGCACACTGGAGCCAATTACATTCTAAGTCTTGATGAGCGAGCTCACGTACAAAAGGCTAAACAGGGAGAGGGGCTCTGTTGAACAGAGGCTACAGGTCTGCAGCTTTCATGTTGTCATCACTGGCCATTTGTGTGCTGAACAGTGGCAGCCTGTGCATGCCCCTTCATAATTCACATCACTCTCTGTCAAATGGGTATAAATATATATATTTCTGTGTGCTGATGTTTGGATTATCACTGATCCTGGCTTCTAAGCAAACACTTGGGCTGAATTTAAGGGTATCTGTCATGCTAGCTTGCTCCAGCCCCACCCTAGAGACGAGAGCGAGGGTCATGAGACTGGAAAGGCTGACAAAAACAAATCTTTAATCAATATCCGAGCCCTGAACGCAAAACCCTCTCTCTTCCGTCTCTGTCTCAGAGCGCTCTGGGAGTGACAGTTTTTCTTTTTAATCTGTGCCCACATTGTGGAGAAATTGCAAGCTAATGTTTTGGCTATAGATCATTCAACAAATCGCTGCTGGCGGTGCATATCCAAAGTAACAGTTTGAATGCAAACATTTTCCACAACAGTTCAGTGGCTAATATGGCTTAAGGATGTGAAGGACAGTGTAACAGTATCTGCTCTTTTGTAGCTATACCTGAAACACATAGGAGGTGAATCAAAAAAGAACAAACAGTCCTGTGGATAAACATTTGGCTTTCATCTCTGTCCAGTAAGAAGGGCTGTGAAGCTGAATTAAGCCTATGGCAATGTCTATTATCATTAGGTTGGATGACAGCCATCCACTGGGCAGGACCGAAAATGCCCCTAAGAGTTTAGCTCCAAAATTAGCCCGGTTAGCCAAATGAGATTAGCTCAGACATATTTCATCGACTGTGGTGAGAAATGTCAAGCTACCAGAAACAAAAACGTACTCCTTCCTCTGCTGCAGCTAAACTTTTGCCAAGCAACAGGCATTCAACTGTAGCGATTGATACAGAATGCAAATAAACAAACAAAAGAAAAACATGTCATCCTTTGTAAAGGTGCTCTGGCTGTTATTGTAGAGTCTCATATCAAAATAATGGCCTAGACTATTGTCTTTTTTTTCATATTTCATAATATATTCAACTGAAGGAAACTCAGTTTATTTACCTACATTAAGAAGATAAAGATAAGATAGAAGATATAATAAGCAGCATTGTTTCACCTGGAAATGCACCGTCATCTGTTTCACATCCTGCAACTAACAATGTTTGTTCCAAAGCTTACTTTTTGAAGGAACTGATATTTTGATCACTTAATCCCTGTATTATATGGATAGAATAATACTCATACACTTAAGCTCTCACTGTGAGAGGGACAGAAACAGTATAACATCACATATTATTTGAATCGTTTTACTTGCATCACTAGCAGGGGATTTGAAAGAACAACTTTTCAGTGTGTGTACAAACCATGCATGCACATCGAGAAAACACAAAAGCACACAGGCCTATCACAATAGACAGAAGAGAGGAAAACAGAAATGGCATTCATTCGCAACATGCACAGGAAGAAAAAAAAAATCCCCACAGCCTAGCTACATGCAGTTTCTCCAGCATGCGCTTTCCTTAAAAAGGGATGTAAAAATATAAGTAAGTGAAATGCCGAGACATGACAAGAAATATGGAAGCAGGTATCTAAATATAAACAACCCACAATTGTAGTGCGACAGATGCGTCATGCACGTAAATGTAATGACCGCATTTAGGTGGACCAAAGGTTCGGACCAAAAGTTAACACGGTGAAAGAAGTTACAAATTGAAACAAATCTAGACAAAAAAAAAAAAAAAAACGTGGTCAAATGTGAAGCAGCCAAGGTGCAGTGGTCAGCTAATGACATGCTGCCAATTAAAAGCGATCAATCTGGTTGTGAAGTGTGAAAAAAAAGAAGGTGGAAAGGTAAAGAGGGGGTTTTAACCTGCAGGAGGCTATTACGGTGGCCTTTACAGTAATGGGATATTTCCCCTGTAGCCTTCAAATTAAGACACTTTCCTGGGATTCAGATAAGACCCAAAATTCTTGCTGACGTCAATAATATTTTGCGGCCAAATGTCATGACTTCCAGGCTCATTAAATATTAATAACTCTCTAACATGTGATTAACTTAACAAAAGATGATTTATCTTTTTATCTCTTGGAATGATATTCCGTTTTGTCACATTTCAGTTATAAGTGACAGTTCAAAATCACTCATTTCAAGAGGTTTGAAACATCATAAAACTTGAATATCCACTATACATCATCAAGTTTTCCAACAAGGAAGACTTGTGCTACTTGGCCACAGAGAGGTCCATAGCTTTCTACTTGTAGGGGGATCCTGAACTGAGCTTTACTACAACACAAGACAATTAAAGAAGTGTCAAATTTCTCTGGCAGTAATAACAATGATTGGCCAGCAGTCCAGGGGCCAGTCTCCCCACAGCCTGATGACTCTAGATGGGGACATGGATAGGAGTGTGTAGACTTAAAATAGACATGTGTTAGTGTAGGAGTGGGAAACCAATTATCTTTATCATTTGGCCTATAGCCTGTTCGATAACACTCTTACATACAGTGAAATTACTAACCGCCTACAAGCACAAAAAAAAAAAAAAAAGTCTTACTCAACTTCAGTATGGCGTTGCTATGTTACAACAAAACTACAACAAAGAGAACATTACATGACTTCTCTAAGATCTAGGATGAGTGTTTGACCTGCAACACACACAACAGCTGCTGTAAGAGACGCAAAAAGGTATTTTTTTCTCCTCCCAGTGGGAAAAATATAAAAAAAACAGTCTGAATTATAATGAATTTTTCTAGACATCAATATACAATACCAGTCAAAAGTTTGAACACATCTTCCCATTCACTTGAATGAGAAACTATGTCCAAACTTTTAACTGGCACTGTATATGCAGCTGTTTTACCACCAGACAAGATGCAACATGTGCATTGTTGCAGTATTCATTGTTCACAATTACACTGTTTACATTCCCCCCAATGGTTATACCCTAGATGCACTCTGGCTCTATGTGGTTATAATAGTATAGCATAATGTGGCATAATAAGGGAAGACTGTCAAAAAGTCAAACAGTAGAAAAAAAAGCCCGGGCCTATTACTGGAAGTTCAACAAACATGCACACATGGTTAACTGCCTGCAACAAACTGAAAATGACTCTTTATGTGTTCTCTGCCCTCACCAAGCTCACCCATCCATAAAAATCCCATCTCAAGGAGAGCAAAGGTGAGGTCTCTCTCTCCTACTCTCTCTCTCTCTCTTTCCCTCTCTCTCTCTCCCCCTTTCTCTCTCTCGTGCTCTTTCACTTTCTCCCTCTTGCTTACACATGCACACAAACAAAGCCCCCTCTTTCTGTATCATAACTACTCCCACAATTACTCAGACGATTACTCAGATCAATGGTTTACCTGCCTGTTTGAGCTGCTGTATTCTGCCAAAGAGTGTCCTGGCGAGGCAAAAAGAAAAAAAAAAAAAACCTCCAGGCTGAACGCATTAAACAGGGTGTCTGACATGGGTACAGGATACTGTAATACCACGCAATAACATGAGGGAAAATAGCAAGACCGGCAAAATGTATTGTCAGTCACAGCTGTCACACATGAGGGGGTAACGCAAAAGTCTACCAACAATGTCCCTGTTACAGTCTGCACCCCTGTTTCATAGATTTGCAGAAGCAGTCCCCCACCATTAAATCTCTCAAAACATTCTCTTTTTTTAAAAATAAAAAATAAAAAATACCAAGGAGATTTGGTGCAGCAGAACTCTTCCAGTGACAGATATCGAGTGAGGAGTCTAATAAGGAGTTGGGGGTGATTTCAGACTCTCTATTTAGAAATGACAATACATGAGCACACTTAATTACCCAGTCTCTAGTCTAGATCAACAGAGTCTTCCAGCAGTGAAGAGACTGGTGTATTTATTAACAATGAAGGGGCTCCTTTCTGCTGAGAAACAATCTGCTTTACAGCTGACAGCTTTTTCAATGGGCAAAGACAGAGGCTAAAATTCAGACACATTTTCTAAAGAGGAATGAAAGGAAAATCACCCACAAATAAAAACAAGACTTTGGCCTATATTTCTGACTGATTTGTTTTGGTCGTGACAGAAAATAGCACTAGTGCGCAGACTTGTAAGTGCACTGAAGCAATTCCCACAGAAGCTGGTTTTTACAAGTCATAAAAACCTCAGCTATGATGTTGTGTTGTCTTTGTTCTTTGCCCCTAGACTACAGTTCTCATAGAGCACGAATGTAATGAGAGGGAGGCAGAGGCACAGATTAATCCATTTGAAGTAAAAGAAAATATCAGAGGATATTAATTTTTTTCAGCAGTTAATAAATATTTTGGTCATTTACAATTTAATTTTGCAACATTTTAAAGCCATCTATTTTTTAACCTGGGTTGTTGGGTTTTTTTTTTCCTCCCATCAAATGCTGGTTTAAGAAAAGCAGAGAAAAGGCAAGTAGAGGGCCATAATTGATGGCTCAAAGTGTAAGCTTTCTCTCTGAGGGTCTGCTCAGGTCCTGATCCCCTGGCCTCAACCTGAAACAATCACTCTTAGTTAACGACAACACTTCAGCTATTGACAGCATGATCCCGTAAAGCAGACACTTCAATCAACAGAGCAGCCGGAGGTGTTGTGTTGGAAGAGAATAGAAGAAGGAGAGGGGGGGGGCATGGGGACAGATGAAATCAAGAAGTAAATAAATGAATCGATGAATGAATAATAGATTGGCCAGCTAGTGGCCTCTTGGAGCAGCAATGCAGTATTAATAACTGACTCTTACTGTTCGTCTCTGTGTCATCACTGATACTCTTAGGTGGACCATGGCCAGCATAACACACTGCTGATCTGTACATTCGATCCGGATTACGAATTTTCTTCAGTCCTTCAGGAGGCAAAGAGAAAAGTAGAGAAAATCGAGGAAAAGAAGCATTCTCCCAGTCTGTGGTAACTAAGCAAACTCCCCATGCAAAGCAATATCAACAGAGGCTAGACAGTATATTAAAATACATTTAAAACACACAAGAGTTGTTGGGCAAAATATGATGAAAATAATGATAACAATAATAATAATAATCACAATAAATCACAGTGAATTTGTCTGTTGTCATTTAAAACAGTGAAGGTTTTTGTCTCTATAAGAAATATGGCCAGGAATAAGGGTCACTGTAGCTCTGCCCCACTTTGATATGGTTCAATAACACTCCCTATTGTATCAGTGGTAAGCTGGATAAAATCAATACAATCAATCAGTGGAGGCCGTGCAAAGCAGTCAGTAAAGGTCTATTACAGGCAGGCATTAGGAATGATACGTCTCAGCAACCACAGACCGGACCTGGGTCCCATCCATCCACGCCTCGCTGATTCAATTAAAAGGCTGGGAAAAAAAAATGTACCGCCTGATTCAACACAAAACTGGGAGAGTAAGTCGTCCGACATCACGAGGAGGTTAAATTCATCCTTCTTTACAAAACAGCGGAGAAATATTTATACCATTGCTGCACAAGCACTTTTGTAAGTTAATGGCTGACTGCGTGCTTACTTGATGTTTTGCTGCCGTTTCACCATGAACTTTGAGTGAAATGATAACATCATGAAACTTTTTAATCTGCACCCGCTTGAAAATAAAAGAGAAATATTACTTCCTGCTCAGCTGAGACTACAGGCTTAATTCACTACTTTTTTTTTTTTAAAGAAAACAATCCTTTGCTGATTGTTTCTGTTGTCACCAGAGTTCCAGCTGCTTTACCTTTTGATATACTGTATGCAGTTCATGTAACACACCTGTGTGAGTTTTATGCATCAGTGTGTTAGGCCTTGCGTTTATCTGATTTTAAATCAAAGTAAATATGCTACACTGTTATGCTAGGTCTACAAAAAAAACACCCTGATACTATCAAGATTTAACTTTAGCACTGTGTTTCCTTTTCTGGCGAGTGCCAACACACAAAGTGTTAGTAACGTAGGTTGTGTTTACAAATGTCGATTCATTTCTTTTCTCAATTTTGGCTCTTATACAGAAATATTTTTTACGATTCTCTGCTCTGGTAGATTCATAAGACCATTGGCTGAAGTTTTATCCCAAGGAGTTTCGGTGTAAGACATATCAAGCCTGTCTTTTCAGTTGCCCTCCAGGCTTTGTACTTAAAATAACGGACCCACAGTGCTTTTTATGAGTGTGAAGAAAGAAAAAAAAAACACCCCCAAGGGCCCTGACAATCAGTTAGGCTGGAGAGAAATACTCCAGGATGTAAACATTACACCACTGAGTGAGACTGGGTCATGGCCCCTGGGTTTAACACAAGATGTAACCCTCAGTTGTTATGGGCCATCATAAGACCTGCCAAACAACTAAGAGAGATCAGCACTGCCTGCATACCACAAGGACAAAAGGTTAAGGAAACACTGTTCAGCCTCTCTCAGCAGCTACCCGACATCCAGGGACATGTCATGTAAAAACTGTAACAGTGACGTTTTTTTTAAAAAAAACCCATGCTTTATATTAATGAATAGCCAAAAACTAAGAAGGAAAGAAAAATGGATGCAGGAATAAAGATTCTCTATGTAAAAAGCTTCAAGGGGCCAGGTTTGCATGAGGCGACATTGCATTTACATGAAGGTATGAAGCTCTCTCGCTCTCTCTATGTTCCCCTTCCTCCTCCTCCTCCTCCTCCTCCTCCTCCTCCTCTTTTTTTCCACTGACCGGCCTCACAGGAACACTGAAAATAACTTAAACCTGCTCACCAATGGGACTTTCAAGTCAGGGTTTTCAGTGAGAGCCTGCTGTGTTGGAGAGGCATCGCGATTAACAACTGGATCCTATTTGTTAAGTTCTGCTATCTAGATGAATACATTAGGACTATACAACACACAGTGAAGTCATTACTATCATAAAACCAGATGTCTTCATTTTTTGTCATAGCCACAGACAGATCCTTCATACACTAAGTGTGCTTCTGTAGCTCAACATCACCCCCTGGTGGGACTCTGTTTAGTGGTTGGCACACTGACATTCAAACAACTGAATTCCCAGTGTTTTATCGTTTCCCCTCATATGGACGGAGGTAATTTGTTTACACTCATTTGAAACATTAAAGTAATTCCACATCAAGAGGAATCCACATTTGAGGTTACTGACACCACACTCTGACAGAGGTCTGTTCAATTTCGGAGCCTGCAACAATATGTTATGAACAGCTCAGAAACAGCTGGACTTAACGATTTATGTAGAAATCTTTTTTTTTCCCACTGTTTCTCAAATTATATAGCCAATTTAAAAGTCTAGGATGACTCTTTTGCTTCACCCAGAGGGTCAATATAAATCAATAAATATTTAAAAACACCACATGTTTAGAAAAATGCAAGAACACACTGTATTAATGACCTATAATTATACTCATTTCTGCTCATCACAAAACCTAAGACCTCTCAAGTTATTAACTATTGTTATCACAGTTAGTTAAGCCCATAAGAAACAACATGACATCAACATGAACAAGAAAATGTGATTAACACCAGGTTAACAAGCTTCAATATTTTCCAGATTTTTTTTAAAATGTGAGTTTAAGTTGCTATGTTTTTTAAGAATTTCATCCCTGTCAAATGTGAAACAGAGATTGTAAATACGTAACTCACTCCAGTCTGGATCAAATACTACTTAAAAGTGGAAAGCTGCCATGAAAACTAGTCATTTTACAATATATGTATTTATTTTTATACAGTCATTGTTTAATTACTCACCCAAATACTCCATGGGCCTATCTGAATAGGAGCAGGTCTCTTATGGATATGTTTTGCAGTAAAATATCCCACTAAGTAAGTCTAATGGGTTTCATTTTAAGTTAGTGAGCCGTGTGAAATAAGCTGAGGAAAAAAGTCATCATTTTGTCCTATGTGTAAAGTAGTGTAATGGGCAGGCAGGCTGCTGGAAATCCTACTCTCCATGCTCCCTGTTTCCTCTGGTGTGATGGCATTTCATTTCCAGCGCGATAGGGCATTACAAGCGGAGCGGGCATTTACAACGTTGTGGTGTCCGTGTCTCAAACCAAATATAGGCCAAGTACTATTAGCCTAATTGGAATTTGGGAAACATAATCACTGACTTAAAAAAAAAAAAAATACATCACTTCTGACTCGCAAACACTATTCGCTGAATGCCAAAGAAAACCCTCGCGCTTCAAGGGGGAACTGAACGACCCTTTCAAGACGGAAAAAATATATATAAAACTAGACTTGTACATTTTAAAACAGATATGCCCAAATGATTATCGCAATGCCTTCAAAACAAGCTGCAAACAACGGCAGCAGAGGACAGTCGTATTGACAGATAAACTACCACAACCAACCCGCTTTTTAAAGCTGGGTAATAAGGGAAGAAGTTAGTCGATGCCAATGACATGTTGTCATTAACTTAGCCTTGTTGTTAACAACTTGAATTGCTACATCTCTTGATAAGCATCCAGAGCAAAACGCACGGTAAACGCGTTACTTTTACCACGCTGACTATTTGTCCCCGTGGCGGTGCTTTAGATGTGGGCTACGATGGGAATAGCAGCTGGCTAGAATGCAAGCTAATATTAGCTGGCTAGGTGATGTCTCCACGTTTTAGCTGCCTATTCGGAGGAAAATAGCGGAGCCGTTTTCAACCGAAAAAATTCTCCACTTGTCCTCTCGCTTGTGTCATCTCCGCGCAGAGTTGCAACTGTTCCTAAAATCACACAGCGGTCATACTAGTAAATTAATCCCATTATATTTCTCTTACCTTCCGGCTTGTTTTCGGCAGCCATTTCCCCTTCACGCGCAACATCCTCCTCCTCCTCACGACCGTGGGTACCACGCGCGTGCACGGCGAGGACAGCACGAGGAGGGACTGGAGGAGCAAGCGGCGAGTCGGTCCGACCGAGGCGAACTTATCATTGGCTGTGAGGCGGTGACTGACAGAGAGGCTCCGGGATGAAAAACACATCTCCAATCACCTTGGCACCACCAGCCGTGTTTTTTTTTTTTTTTTTTTTTTTTTTTACAGTGAATTTAAAACAGCTCAGAGACGCTGCAGGTCTGGCATGACGCTTTTGTTTAAAGCTGATGACGCGTTATTATATTAAAAGGAAATTACTTAATGTTCAGTGGGTTATGGCTGCATCTTTTATCCATAATTAAAACTAATTACAATGTGAATATTAAATGTTTGTCTTTGAGCCGTCCCACTGAAGTTGTTTAACAATAGATACCTGGGTGACACAAGGTAGTTCATAGCCTAATTAGGCTAGATTAACTGTTTAATGGCCTTTATTAAGTATTTTTAAACATATCTGTAGAGATAAGTCTGTTGATCAAAACTGATAATGGCTGTCTGATATGGTTCATACAACTACTGATAACTGGAGACCCCTCTTCTGATGGTCAAAGAGGTCTACTGATAACTGGAGAAAAATGATGTCGCCAGTTTTACATAATCATCAATAACAGAATAATTTTTGCATGCCTTGTTTTGATTTTAAGGCTCAGTTTGCTTTATTTTCACTCTGGATACTGGTTTCCTTCCAGGGAGTCCTGGGCCCGGATATATTAAAAAACAAACAAACAACGAAACACTTGAAACATTTTAAACAATAATAGACCTACGTCCGCACAGTCTGCCAATCAAATGTCAGATGTCTGTTTACATTTGAAAGCCCGGAGACTAGTTTGTTCCCTTTGTAGACCTCACTGATTATAGATAGTGGCAGCTTAATAGCCTGCTGCAGGCTGGTCCTAAACGCAGAATTTCCGGCCGTAGGGATTTACAGGAGGTGGATCCACCTAAACAGTTCTGTCAGCAACTTGAGGGGGGGGGTCGGTTTGACAGATTTGAAAACTTCTATCATTATGGCGCAGTTACATATAGGCTTGACAAATAGTATGGCTTCGTTAAATGACTCCAGGCAATCTAATTACAGATCATTGTACTTTACAGACTTTGGTTTTGGCACTCTCGCCAACTACAGCACTTAAGGACAGCCGTCATCCTATATTAACAGGCTGTAGATCGCCAGTGCTGAAATGCAGTGTATAGTTTGAGGTGGTGGTGCTGAAAGGACAGCTCCTCCGCTGCCTGCTGCTCGTGCGCCTTGTACAGCCAACGGCTTTGTTATTGCAAGGAAAGTAATAATCAGCTAATGAAATACCTAATGTGGTGAAGTGATTTTCTCGCCCTTTGCCTTAATTGCTTCTAGGTGGATAGGCTGCAGACAATAAGCCCACCCTTTTAGAATGGCAATGCATGTATCTATTTATCTTCTAAATAATGTATGTTCATATTTTAACATCTGAAATATTACACTGTATCCACATGCATTTTTATCTCAAATGTCAAATTAAGTGACCTTGATCTAATACCATTTACATAAAAAATGGGCCTAATTTTAATTGATTAGCTGCAGTGTTAAATATAATAATGTTAATAATTAAGTTTAGTTATATAGCAGTTTTCTTAACAGAAAGATAGAATACAATAAATAATAATAATAAATAGAAATTGATTTTAAAAAATTAAATGAAATACAATTACACAGAGATAAAAAAAATCTTTTTTTAAAAAGAAAGAAAAGAAAAAATTATGTTTTACAAAGAGATTTAAAAGCAGAGATATAGATTGAAAAACCTAATCTCAGCAGTTAAATCTTTTTGTCAGCAGTTTGGGGGTTAAAATGTCACTCTACATGTTATGCTGGAAACAGATCTCTCAGCACCTCCTTATACCAATAAAGACGAATAGATGCAAATTTATAAAACTTCAAAATGTCAACACAACATGAACAAGCATGAATAAAAAGACGTTTTTCTATGTTTATTCATCCGCAACACAAGGGGGCGACAGAGTGTGCGGCGAAGTCTTCGCGCGACGTAAATGACACGAAGAAGCGATGACCGGGTGTAAACATGGCGTCTCCCTTGGACGATGATGAGATCTCCAATGAAGATTATTATTCCTTGCTGAATGTCAGAAGAGAGGTACGCGGCACAGTTGTGATCTGAATAGATGTCTGCGCGTATGAATGTTGCAGTCGCTCTGTAAACTTTCTCTGGTTAACGTCTAACGGCAGCGCGTATAATCAGATTTAACGTTAGCTAGGTGCGCTAACTTGTGACCCTCGACATTGGTTTTCTGTGCTGTGACTCCTCGGCTGGACACTTTGTACGAGACACACAACAGGTTGTTTGGTTGTCACTTTACCGACGGGATCTGTCAGTTCATGAAGTAATCTGGATTATCGTGTGTTATTGCGGTTATTTGGCGGTTAATTTGAATGTTACCTGAGAGTTATTTTCACTTTCTGAATGATCTCATGGACTGTGCTAACAAGCTAAGGCTACCATGTATCAGTGCAGCTGTACTTGAGGTTCACCATGAAACTTACTGCTGGTCAGATTACACTCTGAATATGTGCCATAATGACTTCAGTTTGTTTGTAAAGCAGAGTAACTTACAGTGTGTTGATATGTGTTGTGCTACATTTTACAAAACTAAATCAACTTTGTGGTACCGAGACTGACTAAACGAATAATTTGCTTAATGTTAAGTCAGTGAGCATGTGCGAAATATATATTTAATTTATTTTAAATCAGAAATAATGAAAACAAACAAAACAGCTTGTGTAAGCTTGTTTACATGACGAGCTTAAATTCAAGAGTAGGTTAGGAAACGTGTAACCCATCTCGTTGCAGTAAAGCACAAAATGACTCATAGTCTCTTATGTCATTGATCTCAAAAATTAAATTAATTCAGTTGGCAGTGATCCAGATTTAATTCATATGAATACGCTATGATAGATGACCTTTTGCACCAGTCAGTCTCACAACAATGTCATTATAGACTGAATTTATCAACATCAGCAACTTGATGTCTAGACTGTTTTGTCACAAGTCATCTGAGCCTTGAAAATGGCATTACAGCAGGGTTCATAGTAGAGTTGCAACAATTAATTGATTAGTTGTTGCCAACTATTAACTTAATCTCCAACTATTTTGCCAATCAATTAATCTTTTTGAGTCATTGTTTAAGAAAGAGAGGCCCAAATTCTCTGTATCAGCTTCTCAAATGTCAATATTTTCTGGTTTCTTCAGTCTTCTGTGACTGTAAACTGAATATATTTGTGTTGTGCACTGCTGGTCGAGACAAAAGAAGTCATTTGGAGACTTCACCTTGTGCTTTGGGAAACAGTAATCAACATATTTCACATTTTTCTGACATTTTATGAACCAAACAACTAATCAATTAATCGAGAAAATAACTGACACATGAATCAGTAATGGAAAAAATCATTTGGTTCCTTAGTTTGTAGACCTTTTGAAAGTTCAAATAAGTGTCAAATGTAGTGATGTTGTGCTGAATATTTTGTGTGAGTTGATCAAGTTTCCCCCTAAAGTTTTCTCTCACATTTTTTTTTCCTGTTTCAACTTTGTGCTTCAGGCAACACAGGATGAGCTGAAAGCGGCCTACAGGCGATTATGCATGTTGTATCACCCAGACAAACACCGCGACCCTGAGCTAAAGCGTCAAGCAGAACAGCTTTTTAACCTCGTACACGAAGCTTATGAAGGTAAGAAAAAAAAACAACAACTTCTTGGTCACATCATGCAGTCGACACCCTTTTCAGGTACACATGAAGCCAATGTTTGTATTGTAAATGTTATGATCTACTCTGACACATCTAGATTCATAAACAATGTATACTGTTTGTTCGCATTGTTGAAGGTAATCTATCTCTTTCCAGTGCTTAGTGACCCACAGGCACGAGCTATCTATGATATCTATGGCAAGCGAGGACTCGATGTTGAAGGATGGGAGGTAAGTCCATTATTGAATGAAGTGACTAAAACTTGTTGTCAGTAATTCCCAAATAAGCCACCACATGATGTTAGAAACAATGTTTTTTAGGTTGTTGATTGACAGTTCACTATTTACTAAGCTCAAAACATACACTGACGCATGTCGGGCATGTACGACTGGTGGGGGAGCTTAAGCCTCATGGGAGTGAATTTCACAACCGTGATTGTCAGGCTTACCTCATACATTTTTAAAAATATTGTATATTGAATTCATTATAAATGTCATATGTGTTTTGCTAGCCAACTGCAAACAGAACCAAATGTCATGTAACAAAAAAATCTATTCACCATGTCTATCTGTGCGAAAAATTCAGTATGTGTTTGCATTTGCAATTTTAACTTGGAGAATGAACACACACACACACACACACACACACACACACACACACACACTGCGGTGCAGATCAGTGTGAGCTTCAGTTCGAGGCCACCAAAATTAAAACAACAACTCTTCCACAGTACACCTTAACTTAACTCACTTAATGTTTCCGGCTCTCTTTTTTTTTTTTTTTTTTTTTTTTGCCTCCGTCCGGGTGATGCGGGTAGTGTGTTTATATTTGCAATCATCCAGTAGAATCAAGTTTTCCAGAGAAAAGGCATATGCTTTCATAGCATGCGTCCCAGGATTAGTTTGGATGGAACATATCTTTAGGTTTGGCAGCTTCTTGACAACTTGAACAAATCAATATATTTTATAAATTACACATGACCTAGGTAGCTTGGTGTGTTTTACACCAGTGGTTCTCAACCTGGAGAATTTATTTTCTTGACTCATATCTTCGCTCTTTTCTTGTGAGTTCATGGATGATTTCAAATCTTCAGAAATAAAAAAAAAATACTCAACTATAGAAAAGGAAAATCACTGGTTGAACTGGTCACAACTGGTAGATACAGTATATGCAGCTGGTGATGAGTGGTTGCAAGTAGACATCGCTGCTTTTTAATGGACAAAAAGGTTAGGAGGTGGGGCTTTAGACACAAGTCTTAAATTTCAACTTTCATGTGACTTTGGACTATGTTGATGGCAAGCAACCACACAAATGTGATATTTTAAAAATGCCCCTCCATTGTAGTAGTTCAATTCAAAACTCTACTGAGCTGCAGGTCTGACGTGTAGTATTCAAGTGGAAGCATCAAGAGAAACGCATCAAAAGAAATGATGCGCATAAAATGAGCTCTTAATCCTTTTACGGTCTTCAGTTGGGAATAACTTACTTATCCGAAGAGTACATGGTGCATCAAGAAGTATAAACCATATATGTACTGTATACGACATTTAATAAACATAAACATATCATATTTTGGCATTGCAGTCTCACGACATGAAGCCTGCATTCTTAGCTGCATGAAATAACTTTTGTTTTGCTTCATCTTTATTTACTAAAACCACTGATGTGAGCTTGACGGTAAAAATTATGACACTTATAAATATTTTCACAGAAAGAACTTAGGGGAGCGTGAAATTTCTTCTTCTGTAACTATTTATCTGCCACCTGTGAAGCAGCCAATCCACCATTTCTTTTGCATTCAAATCCTATCTTCTGACTCCAGGTGGTGGAGAGAAAAAGAACCCCTGCAGAGATTCGAGAAGAGTATGAGCGTCTTCAGAGAGAGCGAGAAGAGAGAAGGCTTCAGCAAAGGACCAACCCAAAGGTATGCACGGGGGGAGATAACAACCCCCATATTGAACTAAATGTAACGTAAAGAGTCATTAGGCATCTTGAGAATGTTATATACATTATTAATTAACACAGTATTGTTTCCTGAATGCGTTATATACAGGGAACGATTAGTGTGGGTATTGATGCCACAGACCTCTTTGACCATTATGAGGAGGACTATGAAGATATGGCTGGGGGGGGAGTCCCACATGTGGAAATCAACAAGATGCACATATCGCAATCCATAGAGGTAAAACAACGGTCCGGGTTCTTTTGAAGTGATGTTTACAATGATGTGGGTTTGGATTGATCAAGTCTAGTGCTAGTTGTAAGGAAAGATGTTGATGAGCTAATTCCTTATAGTTGTTGTATGTGTTCTACCACAGGCTCCTCTTACCACAAATGACACAGCCATTTTGTCTGGCTCTTTGTCAACCCACAACGGAAATGGAGGTGGCACCATTAACTTGGCCTTGAGAAGAGTCACCTCAGCTAAGGGGTGGGGCGAGGTATGCTGCATTCTTACTGAGCACCACACACACACACTCATTTTTGTAATGTACACTATAAATAGCACACCTTTTTTTTTTCTCTCTCTGTGACTCTGTCACAAATAGAGTTACCTACCTATGTGGCACAACAGGCATTGACATTTTAAGATGTGAAGTGGTATCTGTTGTCTGTGTGTACACAGGTAGAGTTTGGTGCTGGAGACACACATGGTCCTCTCGTTGGAATGAAGATATTCCGAAACTTGACACCTCGCTTGTATGTCTACAAATATAAGAGACAAAAAAAAAATCAATAATCTGTTTCACTACAACATGAACGATTCAGTGACTTTTTTTTTTTAAATTTATTTATTTATTTTCCTTTTGTGCCTCAGCTTTGTGACAGCTCAGTGTGGGCTCCAGTTTTCATCTCGAGGCGTTCGTCCTGGGTTTACCACAGTGCTGGCCCGTCACCTAGACAAGAACACTATGGGCTACCTGCAGTGGCGCTGGGGGGTCCAGTCCTCTATGAACACCAGCATTGTCAGGGATACCAAGAGCAGCCATTTCACCTTCGCAATGCAGGTTAGCAGCCAGCAGTCATATTTAACTTTAATGTAGGCCAAGGCACCATTAAATCAACAGTTGCTTGTCACTGTTGTGCCAAAATTATCATTTACTTTTTGTCTCTGCAGCTTGGCATTCCTCACACTTTTATGATGATGAGCTACCAGTACAAGTTCCAGGATGAAGACCAGACGAAGATTAAGGGCTCAGTAAAGTATGTTGTCAAAGTGCAATATGTGTTATTTGGAAAACATAATTATAAATTTATATTAACACCCCAGTTGTAGCTACTCAAACGTCTAGCCATTTGAGTATGCAGTGTAAGTAATTTGACAACTCAAAAGTTTGACTGCAGGTAGAGAGGTCGTGACTGTTTCTTTATATTGCAGATCAGGTTTCTTTGGGACTGTGGTAGAGTACGGTGCTGAAAGGAAGATCAGTCGACACAGTGTCCTGGGGGCCACTGTCAGCGTGGGAGTGCCACAAGGTGTCTCCCTTAAGATCAAGTAAGTACAGCTCTTTGCTCCACTTTCCTTTTTGGTGTAGGGTCCAGAGGGTTTTACTCAAAACACTGTCGCCACAATGCCCATTGGAATCATGATGTAACATTGTGTCAGCCAGTTAATCTTAGAAAAAGTGGTTGCTAGGCAGCTTACGGCTGTCTTGGATGAGCACAACATTATCAACAAGTTTCAGTCTGGTTTCTGTCAGGTGCATTCAACAGAAATGGCTTCTCTTGGAGTCTTAAATGATCTGTTAATGCAGGGTGATGCAGGAGAATGATGTGTATTGGTACTGTTAGATCTCAGTGCTGCTTGTGATACTGTGGACCACAGTATATTGATTGACAGGCTCTGGCAGTGTGTGGGTATCTGGATCAGCTTTGGATTGGATAGCTTCTCAGTTGCAGTTCATAATCATGCCTCATCAACTGAATCTTTGTTTTTTTGGTGTTCCCCAAGGTTCTGTCCTGGGCCCATTGCTCTTTGCATTGCACTTGCTTCCACTGGGGTAGATAAGAAGTCATTTTAAAAGGTGTCTCCTTAATTGTTGTATGGACAATATTCAATTATACATTTCTTTTAAGCCTAGGAATTTTTCAAAACAGTCTGTTCAACTGAACTGCCTCAACTCTATAAAAGAGTGGATGGCAGATCATTTCTTACGTTTTTGCCCCTGATGACATTGTCCCCAAGGCGTTTCTAAAAGCAAGGCTTTGAGTCTTGACCAGCATGTGAATTGTTTGGTTCGCTCCTGTTTCTACCAGCTGAGAAACATTGCTAAACTCAGGCCCATTGTGTCCATAGCTGAGATGGAGATGATTATAAATGTGCTCATTTCCTCTGAAATGCTGCTGCCAAGCTGCTGACCAAGTCCCCTAAAAGGTCTCATGTAACAATCCTGATGTCTTTACATGGTCTTCCCATCAAATTCAGAATCCATTTCAAAATCCTTGTAATCATGTTGAGAGCCTTGCATGGTCAGGCACCTGTCTACATTAAAGAGCTACTGCAGACACATAATACCAGTAAGAATCTGAGGTCCTTGGATCAGGGTTTGTTGTTTGTCCCTCGTTCCTGCTCAAGACAAAAGGAGACTGTGCTTTTAGGGTTGTTGTTCCTAAACTTTGGAACTCTTTCCCACTGGGCTTAAGATCTGTGGACACTGTGGACACCTTTTTAAAAAGCATCCCAAGACCCATTTGTTTAGACTTGCTTTTGTTTAGTTTAATTTGTTTTGTTTATTTCTGTTTTTGCCTTGTGTTTTAGCTGGATGTCTGCAGTTAATGTTTGTTTCTCTGTTTCTTATTTGCTTTTTGTTGTTTTTTATATTGTGGAGCACTTTGTGGTGTCTGCTCTTGAAAGCTGCTATATAAATAAACTTATCATTAATATTATTCTTCCTGTTCATTATGGCCATTAAGAGATCCCTTCATAATGCACTTTCAATGTATGTGATGGGGGACAAAAAAAACCCAAGTTTATTTGTTGTAAATATGAGGCTTCAGTCCAAATTAGTCAAATCAAGTTAATATTTTTCAAAGTTATTCTCTATTTAGCCCTTTTTTGGTGTGATCCTTCCACTGCCACTCAAAAGGAAAACACAGTCTTTTGAGACAAACAGAATTTTTTCTACAAAAAAAGACCAACTGTGGAAGATATCCACTTTATCTGAATAACTCAGACGGCTGAAGCTTCATATTGTCTTAAGATAAACTGGATTTTTCCCCCCCCATCACTTACATTGTCAGTACATTTAGAGGGAATCTTATAATGGTCAGTATGAACAGGGGGAATGATTACAGCAAACAAAACCTGTTTCAGTGTTCATAAGGGCAACTGACTTTTCAGATAGAAATTCCCACATTTTCAGATAGAAATTCCCATTACATGGAATTACCATTTAGCAGCCATCTAGATATAAATATGAAACCAGCTCTCTCTCTCTGCAGACTAAACAGAGCCAGCCAGACGTATTTCTTCCCTATTCACCTGACCGACCAACTCCTGCCTAGTGCTGTATTTTACGCCACAGTTGGACCACTGGTTTTCTACCTCGCCCTCCAGCAACTAATTATTCGGCCCTACGTGCGGGCCCAGAAGGAACAGTAAGAAATCCCCACTTTATGTTGGTGTTTTTCATGCAAGAAATGTTATTGGAAGAAGTGCCACATGTATTATTATGGCCAAATTTTATGAGCTCATTTTATTCCACCATTTATCTTTTAACTCAACAGAGACTTGGAGAAGCAGCGGGAGAGCTCGGCCTCTAACATAACGAAGAAGAAACAGGAGGCAGAGGCTGCTGTGAGTTGACTTTATAGGCCTACATGTAGCTGGGATGCCAATCCTGTATTGTTATTCAGCGTTAGATAAGAGATGCAGGTATTGTGCGTGACTGTCATGAAGTATTACAAGCCCCACACCAGTCAGAAATCTGTAGTAACAAATGGGCTGAGATGGGATTAGATAAGATGCAAAGTCTTAGTGAAATTCATTAGTATAATCCATATGATGTGAAATCTCATTGTTTGTGTCTGTCTCCCTTTCTCTCTCCGTGTGCCTATTTCATCTCTAAAGGTCTTACTCATGCAGGAGTCTGTGCGCAGGATTATTGAAGCTGAGGAGTCTAGAATGGGTAAGATCAGTAAAGGATGAGCTTATCCTCAGAATAATGTTTTTTAAGCAGGTTGTGAAACTATTTGATTCTCTCAGATCCTCAACTGTTTTTCATACTTTTTTAGGTGAAATGCGTTGATGGCTGGTTGAATGTTGCTCACAGAAAAGTGTAAATTCCGAGATACAGTGCGTGTTTTTTTTTAACCACATGAAACAAAACTGGTCTTCTACTGGCAAAAAAGATCAGTGCTGTTAAGTTTTCTGCTATCTATGAATAACCAGTTCACACATCAGAAAATCCAAACTAAAGCCTTTCCATTGTAGCATAGGACACTTACTTTGTGGACGTTGATAGTATCCAGGGTGATTTTGTGGAGATATGGGTAGCTTTTAAACAAGGTTAAAATGGTTAATAGAGAAATACGTTTCAGTGGATTTTTTTAATGACCCTCCAGACTCTATTTTGACTGCTGATAATTGGGGCTTTTTAGTTTGCCTTTGATAAGTACACTAACAAAAAGCTCTCAGCAGACAGTATAATTTTCACCTGGGGAGTTTGGTAAGTGATAATTGGCTTATAACACCTGTCACTGTAGAGGTTGCTTTGATAGTAGTATCATCAGAGGTCTCCTAGACATTGCACTTGTAAAGTAACAGTTAATAACAGTGTGTGAAATGACAGACACACAGCTGCTCTTCTTTATTCAACGGACTACACTCCACGAAATGGTAACAGTATTGTCTGTGTAGCTTACAATTACAAATAATTGTGCTGTGTTTTTGTTATGTACTTGCAAAAATGAATTTAATATATTATTATTGGTTCTGTTATTAACAGAATGGCTAAATGTACCGGCATGCAAGATGAAAAATACTCTATTGTGCAGGTGCTGGTTTGTGTTTGAGAGTGTTGTAAAAAAAAAAAAAAATCCGTGTCTATGTTGTCTGTCCTCCTTGGATTTCCAAAATCAACTTAAGTATGACAGTTTAGTGACTAATTTGCATTTTGGAACACATTAACATACCACATTAATGCATAACATTTCCAGTTGATTCACACTGTTCTTGATGCTGCTTCTTACATCAGGTCTCATCATCCTCAATGCCTGGTACGGCAAGTTCGTGACAGACAATAGTAGAAAACATGAGAGGGCAAAGGTCATTGATGTGACTGTGCCACTGCAGTGTTTGGTGAAAGACTCTAAACTCATCCTGACTGAGACCACGAAGGTATGTACATTTACCCAAAACTTACACAAGAGACTATATTTTACTGCTGTAATGATATTGGATCCATTGATACAGTGTGTATGTATTTTCTTGTTAGGTAAAACATATTTATACATGACAAATACCAGTTATAAATATATTTGTGTGTTTACAGTTTGTACATGACCTTCTGTTGTCTTTCCAGTCAGGACTCCCTGGCTTCTACGACCCCTGTGTGGGGGAGGAGAAGAGCCTGAAGGTGCTGTATCAGTTCCGCGGAGTCATGCATCAAGTCCTGTCAGGAGACACGGAACCACTCAGGATACCAAAGCAATGTAAGTCCCAGCACAGCATGGTGACTCTATCATATAGAGACTGCATCGCATTTTTGCCCCCATTACTGTAGTGTTAAGCTACTTCGGTGCAGGTTAATGATCTGGTAGATCATATACTCTCTTGAATGAGTCTAACGTGCCCTTGTTTCAGATGTAGAGGTAACTGACAGCAGGGGAAATTAACTTGAACACTTTGTAGTCTGATGCAACATATCTTAAAATATTTTATCTCCTCTTTGAGAATGTCCCCTAAATTCCACTGAGCTATATTACCTGCCACTTTCATGTGCCTGCCAGCGGCGTTATTTCTGACTTCTTTGTTCTTGTGTCCTCTGTACAGCTCACAGGATTGACGCAGACACATAGGGGCTCCAACGCTGACCAAAAAGACACATCTCTCAGCTGTTTGACAGAAGATGGATAAAGCTCTGTTTAAGATACGACATGGATCTATCCTTATTTCTCAGAAAACGTGCATTTATCTTTTGTCTTTATATCGTTCATTCAAATATGCAGAGTAAAACCATCAAAGACTGGATTGATCCTAATTCAGTATCCATGGACAGGGTTGTGGCCTGCTTGAAATTCTAATGTGACACCAAAATCAATGGCTGCCATCTCATTTCACAGGTCTTCTAGCCTCATTGGTGTCCATTTATTTTTGGTAGGGCTTGTAATTTATGATCAAGTTCTATGTACTGTATTGTACACAAACTGCAGTGCCTATGTGATTGAAGACATGAATGCACCTCTGTTTATTTGCCATATTATTAAAGATTTCAGTCTCTCTCATGTTGTTTAACCATTTTGGTATTATTTAGTTTTTTGTAATGCTTTTAAAGGTGAAATGTTTGGATTATCTTGGTTTTAATCTGAATATTGTTGAGGCATTTGGAGAATTTGAATATAGAAAGTATTGATTGGCCCTGATTTGATGGAGAAAAAGAGTTTAAATTTATATCACATGCCAGTCAACTTCAGTTGATGATTGCATGCAACTTTTCCATATAATCTGTCAGACAAACTGTTAATGAAGTCCGGATGATCGTGGATATTCTATCCCTTCACTTGATTTCCAGTTAGTTTGCCACAAATGGAAAATTAATGGATTAACTGAATGCACTACAAGACCATGGATTGTTTTACTTCCTGTGAAAAGCACAACCCTGCCTTTCCAGTGATCACAAGTGAATCATGCAATGAGGGCAGACAAACTGACCAGATGTTTCCTGTAAACCCGACATGCCATTCTTCTTTTGAAAAGTAATTGAATTTGACAATTTCATCATGAGGCAGTTTTTTTTTTTTACCAGTAATTTTTCCAAGATACATGATATTATTTGATGGTTTGATGATTGAATGTAACCAGTGAATTATAAAACCAGATGATCAATACAATTAAAAGGTGTTGTGTGTTAAAAGACTACTGTATGTGGATGAGAGATACAATACATTGGCCTCACCCAGGAAGGCTTGGGACAGAAATTGTCAATAAGTACATGTAAGTATTGTAAAAGTAGAAATAGCTGTTTACTATGTCCCCTAATAGCAGACCTTACATAGCAAGAAAAACAGGTGTAAATAACATTAATCCTCCTGTTCATACTAGGTATTAACAGATCCCCTTCAAATGCGCTGTCAATGTAAGTAAATAAAGTTGGTTAGGTCATATGTCTATAGGAAGAGCATTCCACAGTGTCAGAGCCATCAGCAGGTCAGAAATGTACACAGGTGTCTGACCATGCAGGGCACTGTATGTGAAAACAAGAACCTTAAAATGAATCCTAAACTTGATGGGAAGCCAATGTAAAGATGATAAGATGGGTGTGATGTAAGTCTTCCTGCTGGATCTGGCTGGACCTGGTCAACAGCCTTGCAGCAGTGTTCTGCCTGAGCGTTTGTAGATTGTCCGGGGCCGACTTGCAGAGGCAGGTGAAAAGGGAATTGTAGTAGTCCTGCTGGTATGATATAAAAGTCATCTCTAGCTCAGGTTGCAATACAACAGAACTGTATGGGTCAACTATTTAGTACATAGAAGTAGAAGTACATAGCCTGATAAAACATAATACAGAGATTCTTAATATTAGACTGTACAGCTGAAGAAAGGGACCCAATACAGTGAGCAACCTTGGAAGCTATGCTATATGAGGCAATGATACGGACCTCAGTTTTATCTGATTTTAACTATAAAAAGTTGTTAACCATCCTTAATGGAAGTCACACAATTGTGCAAAACAGTCAGTTTGTCTCATCAGCCTTAAAGGAGACATACAGCTAGATATCATCAATGTGACAATAATATGAGATACCTTTAAATTTACTAATATGACCTAAAGGAAGCATATACAAAGCAAATAATAAAGGACCCAAGACAGAACCCTGAGGCACACCACAGGAAAGAGCAGCAGTTTCAGACATGCAACAGAGAAAAACTCCTATCTCTGGAGGAGAACCAGTCCAGGGCGCTCCCAGAGACACCCACCCACTGCCTAAGCCTTTCAGTCAAGATGCTGTGATCTGCAGTATCAAAAGCTGCACTAAGATCCAGCAGCAGCAAAACAGAGCATTCACCAACATCAGAAGACGTCATTATGTCAATGGAGACTCTGAGCAGAGCTGTTTCAGTGGAGTGCTTCTGACAGAAACCAGATTGGAATTCATCGAAAATGCTGTGAGCAGTCAAGACAGCAGTGAGCTGTTTGGCAACAACTTTATCCAAGACTTTTAAAATGAAAGGTAGCTTAGATATAGACTTGTTGTTTTTAGGAAGGGGTGGGTCAAAGTTACTTTTTTCAGAATAAGCTGTATGCATATAACTGTATGTTTAAAATAAGCTGGGACACAACTAGGTTGCAGGTTGTTATTTATAACAGAGATCAAGTATAGACCAATAGACCCAGGTACATTTTTAAGCATGGAAAGTAAAACGTCTACAGGGCTTAATGAAGATTTCATACTGCCCACCAGATCAATGAGGTCTTGCTGGGAAGAAGGAAAGATGCTAGTCCTGACATCTCTAATCTTATCCATAATGAAAGAGAAAGTTACTGCAATCCTTAGTTTAAAATGCCGACACATCAGGAGGTCCAGGAGTGACAGTGTTGTTGATGGTGTAAAATAGGACTTTGGGGTTACATTTACTGGAGGAAATTAGGTTAGAAAAGTAAGAAGCTCTATTTACTGGGCAGGAATCTAAATTAAAAGAAAGTGAGGGCCAAAATTCAGTGTGTTCACACTGTCATTTTGAGCAAACATGTATTTGAAAGTTTATCTGAAACCTATATGAGGCCTCAGCAGACTGAGTTAGTCATATAAATTGGATATCTACCACATTTACAGGTTGGTTTTTTTAGCATAAAAATCCCTCTTTGTGTTTCCTCAGACAGTGTTTCCCTGTTGAGCTGTGGTGGAAGTATAGTAACAAAAAGAGGGACTTTGGCACATTGGTGATGACGTACAATGTTTAGAGTGGAGTGGTTTTAGAGTAATGTGTCGGAATCAGGGATGTTTACATATGAATTGCATCATCATGCTAGGCTAGTGGACCTGTTGCTAATAGTAATAGTAATATATACAGTATAATAGAAATGCTATTGAGACACGCAAAAGGGGTTTGTTTTGGTTTGTTAACAGATCGTAAGATGGGCTACATAAAGTGCAAGTGCATGCATTTCACAGTCTGTTAAACTGTTTTTCCTGTGTATGTGTGTTTGTTTAATAGTTACTCACTCTAAGGTGGTATATTATTGTTTTATGTGCCATGTGATGAAAGTGTTGAACTTTAGAAAATGTTAGTTGCAGTACCCAAACAAGAACAAATAGCCTATTTTTTTCAATGTATTTACCTATGCTATGGTTGCTTATGTACTCTCTGAAGATATTGTGACTATCTCCTGTATTTGAAGATACTGTTATTTACCTGATGCTGCAACAAGTGTTTTGTTGATGACCTCAGGGAGTCAATTGTTGAGTATTCTCGTGTTGAAAAAGCAAGAATAAGAAAATTCTGCAGCCAATCTGAATGCAAACTAAAGTTTTCTGCCTCTTTCTTTATACATAAATCTGCAGGGTGTACACACACACACACACACACACACACACACACACACACACACACACACACACACACACACACACACCCCTCCTGACACCCACCAGGAGAGGGGAGCATGACAAGTATGCACAACTTCAGAGCCCTGGAACTGGCTCACCTGAATGGAATTCATTAATTAGTTACTAATCCCACCTGTGCTTTTTGTTTTGACAAGTCAAAATGTGAGAGGGGTCTATTATTTAGAGATATATACTGCTGTACTGTACTGTGAACTCCTCTGGCACTCAAAGAGGACATATTGTTTTAACATCCAGAGGTGTGAAATATGTTCTGACCTATTGTGTTTTTTAATCTGTTGAATTTGATTGAGATGGTTCAATCTCAACTACAGTTTACATTATTTTGTAAACTTTTTTCAGTATATAATGAAACAAAGACCACTTATTACAGTAAATTTATTGAAAAATACATCAAAGTTAGGGGTGATGACCCCTGATGTGTCATCTTTTGTTTGCTGTATATTCACCTGTCTATCTGCTATGCTCTACAGGTGGCTCGTTAGCTCAACTGGGAACACCTGGCACTGGTATTCCCAGTTGATAAAGCCTGGCTGCAGTTAGCAGCTTCTCTCTTGCTTTGGCTGACTGTCCACTCTGCCACTACAACTGCAGCAGCTTTGTGCCTCTCTCTTTTGATTTTGTTATGTTGCTTTAGTTCTTTACCTTGCTTTCATGCACCTTTCAACACAAACACACACCCACTCACCACCCATGCATTACATACACCACTGATTTCACTGACTTCCATGCCTGATATTGTAAATATTCAGTTAATTTGCTTTAATAGATATATTTTGTTTATCTAATTTCTAGTTGACATCGTGGGTGTATGCCATGTGCTATTGTGTGTAGCTTTGTATTTTGTATAATGTGTCCTGTGTTTTTTGCTTTGTATGGTTTGTTATTGTGCTGTTATATGTTTTAACTGTAAGGGACTGCAGATGAAAATTAACTATAAGTTAAATTTGGTGCAGTACATCAAATGTTAACATTTATGTTTAAACATGTACATGATCCCAGTAAATGCATAAATACCAAATACCAATATTTGCTTGCTTCTCAGTCATTGAAAGGTAGATTAATGATAACACATTTGATGCCCAGTGATTGCATCAGTGTTGTGCATGCATTGGAGTAATGCCAACCAGACCTCATTGGGAATAAAATCCATCTCCTCAGTATTAGTACCTTGTTGACATTGCATCAAATCAAGAAAGAGCCTGGTTAGGCCCAGGTTAAATGCTGAATGGGACAATATTATCCACAAGTTGGTCTAAGAACAAAAGAGATTCTCTTTCTGAAAGCTTAACCATACAGCATTACTGTTTGGCATATCAGTCTTATGGAAATTTTTGTTACGCTGCTGCTTTGCACTGCACTGTAATATGTAGGATGTGATGAAGAAAATATGTAATGCACAACTCTTTTTGTTGTAGAATCAGTTCTATTTAAATAAAATAATCTTTTTTGTCATTTGACACAAAACTACACCTCACAGTGTTTTCTGTCTGTTGAAGAATGATTAAAGAGTTTAGCTTAAGAATTTTTGCAAATTATTAACTATGTATGAACCCAAATATGATGAGTTGGTACCAACAACTGAACCAACTTAACACATTTTACTTTCTCATAATTTATACCAAATTGCACCAAATTTTCTGTAAAATGTCTTAAAAGTTAACTACTAACTTAAGTACCTGCAAATTACCTAGAAAATCTCCAGGAAATTGGTATAAAATTAAAGGACCTGTAAAGTAATATGTTGCTTACATGTAATAATTTAAATCAGTCACCAACATATTGTATTCAAAATTAGGGTTAGGATTCATCACAATACCAGATTATTGATTAATCACAAGCAAATTACAGTACAAATTTCATGGTAAATTGTGTAAAAATAAAAAAAGACCCTAAGATTTTCATTCTGAGAATTGGTTCACACCTTGACACTGATTCATCATCCTTGGATATCAGAAAACACAAGATGACAAAGATTGTGCCACTGCAAGAATTATGGTTCAATTGTAGTTAAATACGGTCTTTAAATCCATACTTAATAATTGTGGTTTTTTTAACTATATAATTGTATTTCAAGGGTTCAATATCGCCATACATCCATGTTTTTGTAGGTTATAGTTTAGTTTTTTTCAGGTGGGCCGGGCAAAGGTATTATCTATGAGGTGAATGCATGGATCCATGAGTGAATGCAGTTTTTTGCCTGCCCTTTATCCAGGTATTTCTTTACAGCAAGAAGTGGCTGGACTGGCCATGGTCTAGTCATGGATTTACAGGGACCAGCCCTGTAATTGGAGTTGTCCATGAGTGAGGGAGTGAGAGTGATGAAGTTTCACCATCGGTCAACTGGCCTAGTGTTGAAGCTTCCTCATTGGCCGTTACATTACATAATAGGTTTTTATCTTCCATCTTATACTATGTATTCTATGTATTTTTAGTTCATCAAATGTGCTTTATTTTCCATCATATGTTGGGTACTGAGGTCAGTGGTTGGTAGATTTGAGAAAAAAAACTGTGATGTGTGTGTTTTTTAACTCCTGCAGCACCACTAAGGATTTTTTTTTTTGGGACGGCTTCAATTTGCGCTCAACACAGATAAGACCCACAGTGAGGTTAAACCCGTGGGAAGATGTTCAGGGGTAAGCTGAAAGAGGCTTATTTCAGTTAATCAAGGCCAGTGGTGAGTCTGTGTCCACTGGGAAAAGGGAGGTTCTGTTTGCTTATGGCTTCAGAGACCTAGGCGCCGATTTACAGATTGCATACACATGGCAAAATACTTGCTGAGTTTCTGCTTATTAGGTCTGAAATTACCATCACTGAGGTATGCATTTTATGTGTTCTATGTATTCTATTTTCACTTTATTTTAACTTATCTTTATTATTATTATCAAGCAGGTTTCATTTTCCATCTTATATTACATAGGTGCTGACGTCAGGTGTTGGTAGGTTTGAGAAAAGACTGTGGTGTGTGTTTTTTAACCCCCACAGCATCACTAACTATGGTTTCTTTCCGGGGCTGCTTTGGGTTGTGCCCAACACAGATAAGATCCACAGTGAGGTTAAATCTGCAGGAAGATGTTCTGGAGTAATATTGTCAATGTACAACCACCAAAATGATTCCCCTTTAGGTCTGACTATGTTCTTTCTCTGAAAAATCAGACAGATATGCTTGTTGTTCAATTTTTTATGAGTGAGTTCAATTCCATTTAATATCAAGGATGGTATCATAGTTTCCTTGTCTCCACATACATTTTGTTTTCTTTTGTTTGTGTGTTTAATGCTGAGACAAAATGGTGACATACATGATTACGTAGCACATTAAACTAAACTCATTATCTGTATCCTGTCTGTCTTTGTCAATCCTTCCCTGTTCCTCTGGATATCCTGGAGATCTACCTGAATCTTCCTCCTGAACAGGTGGTTCACCTCTGTTGGTTAGAAGTGGCTGACAGTGAATCTCTGTGGAGAGACCAATGTAGAAGAGAAGCATATCACCTCCATGATCCTTCCAAAATACCTAAAGACTGGAGGTTGTTTTATTTGTTTTATTTCTTTTATGAGCAAGAAGAGAAGAAATCTTCTCAAGAATCCAAGAGCTGCAAAATTAACTCTACTCAACATTGTTTTCCTGCTCTCCAAAATAATTTCTCGAGTTAGTTATGGTGCCACATCCAAATGAGGTGGCCTAGAAAAACTTTGTGACCTCTTATGGGTGAGTATACACCAGAGGTGGTGAAGAAAACATGGCAATTATATTATGTATTACATTGAAATTATGTAGTCACTAAAACTTCTTCTGTTGTCTTCAGCATGTGTATGAAGTTCCAGCTGATTGATCTGAAGGTGGAAGGGTACAGCCTGTCGTTTATGGATCACTTCCAGCCAGACATCAAAGTATCTTATTGGTGAGAACAATACACATAAAAAGATGAAGGTCCGCACACTGTAGCTCCCTTAGATGCAGTTTAATGAGACATCCACCAGTGACGTTTCGAGCCACACGCTGCTACAGTCTGAAGAGCACGTAGCTTGAAACGTCACTGGTGGATGTCTCATTAAAGGGAGCTACAGTGTGCGGACCTTCATCTTTCTTTGTTAAACTGTTTCTTTGGTCCAGCACCTGTGTGAAGTTTATTGGATGTGTGCATCTACCACACTTTTGAGAACAATACACATTAAATATCGTCACAGTGTAATTCCTTAATTAATGGTAAACTGACACAATCTAGGTTTATCAGCCAATTATTGTGCAGAGTTAAAAACATGGTATTAACAATGTCATTACACATCAACAAATGGAGGAATGCTTTGGCGACTTTGGAGTCTTAAATTTCAAAACTGTTTCCAAATCACTCAAACTAAATGAGCACCTACTGTATGTTCAAATGCTTGTGTGCCTGTGTTATATTAGGTATGCACCACAATCAGATTGTGGCTCTGAATATCAGATCTGCGTAGAGTTGCTGACTCAAAGTAAGAAGCCTGTCCAATTATTTGCTCCTAAGACGGTTTACTTTGAGCAGTGGCGCGACCAGAATTGGAATCAGGTATGAACAGAGCACGGGGCCCTAACTGATAAAATTATGTTTTTAGCGGAGGAACAAATCCCAAAGACAACTCTAGATTGACTGATATTTATTTTTCAGATGACCCATGTATTTCAGAACTATGGACCAGGAGTGAAATACGTCCGTTTCACCCACGGAGGCAAGGATACACCATACTGGGCAGGATGGTTTGGCATTTGTGTTACGGACAGCAGCGGTGAGATATTTCTTGCAATGGACACATAGCTCTTTGGGATTCATCTAAAGCATGCTTCCTTCCTTTGCCTAAATTTGCACCTTTTTCCAGATATTGCAATTGTATCTTATACTGACCTGCAGTCATTTTTCATGTTCATGTTCATGATCACCTTCACTTTCACAGATGGATCAATGCTGACCTTGTTGTATATGAAACATGATGATTTCTCTTTTTGAACCTTTTGTGTTTCAGTTAACCAGATACTTAGTAATTTAATTTTTTTGTCATTTCATTTTATTGCATCTGTCATATTTTTATCACTCACCTTTACCACCCACCTTAGCACCTTTACTCACTCACCTTGCATGGCAGCCCCTGCCATCAGCGTATGCATGTGTGTACGAATGGGTGAATGTGGCGAAAAAGCAATTTCATAATTATGAGAAATAATTATGAATGATAAAATCAAGAAATTATTAATATTAATTAACAATACAGGGCATCAACTGTTGAGAGCCTTGCATGGGGATTGTTGGATTTGTGAGGATCACAGTTGGTTATTAGCAATAATTACTAATTATCAGAGATAATTATAATGTATATAATTAATAATTATGGGGCACCACTTGGGACCAATAACCAAACAATAAGGTAGTCTCATAAAAGAGTTCACCATCTGAGGGATATTAACATTCACAGGTGAACGAAGAAGGTTTGAGTTCGAGCTCTGACTCTCTCAATCAGCCACTTTTCACAGTATATAAAACACAATAAGGACAAAAGACTTCTCTTTAAAGATATAACAGTGTTTATTAAACAATAGCAGAGTTAACAAAGTTAGCAGATGCTTTGATCAATAAGCCACTATCCTAAAATCTAATCCAACCTAAGCAATAACATATACAAAACAGCTGTGTTGTGTTGGGTGGATCATGGGGTGAAGTTTCAGGTCATCCAGCAAGGGGAGAAACTTCCAGTTTTTGAGAAAAAAGTACATGTGCATGGGGTTACCTCCTTTAGTAAACTGGCTCACAGAGGGACAGAGCTTACTCCTGCATGGTAGGAGTAAAGGAAGTTCAGGGGCAGTGAAGTTAATGTTATTTTGTACCAAAGAGCCATTATGATCCCCGAGAACACTTGATATAAATCAGCCTCTGTATTCAACATTCCATATTTTTAATGAAAATGTACCCTTGAGCCCGGAATAAATCATTTTCAGTTTAGTGTTTTCGTATGTCACCTGGTTATGTAAATTATTAGGAAAAGATGTCCTATACAGTATCAGAGTAGCTTTGAAGGACAGGGTCTTTAAGTGGACAGTGTGATGTTATTCTCAGGTGTTCAACTGTAAAGTGGAGTGAGTATGTTATGTGGAGGCATCACTGGGTGCTGTGATCTCATTATTTCTGACAGCATTCATGTGTTTGGGCCGGGATGAATGCTGCTCAGCTTTGGACAAAAAGAATAAATATCCACAGTGTGACCTCTGAGATTGTAAAAATTGTTGTAACAGCAGTAATAGAAATATTCTTCACATTGCTCTGTAATGTGTAAGCTCTGATGCTGAAATCTGAGTGGGAAAACATTTTGGTTGAAGAATGTTTTACAATTCTTTTTGTATTTCTGATCCCTGTCATCTGTCAAAAATGTATATTTTCATAAACCTTCTTTTTCACCATCAAGTCAGTCAACATCATGTATAGTATTTGAAGTTAGTTTTATTCATAATACTGGTTTATTGTGATGTTTTATCACACGGAAGATACAGTACAACTTTGATGTCAAGTTGAATAAAGATCAAAGACTCCAAGAAACTCATTCTCTATTGCAAATCAACATTTCTTGATTTCAGTGTCACCTCAGCTTCTTTTTTTTTTTTAAGTCTCTCCATCAGTAATGCACACATTTTTATTCAGTCAATAAGTTATGAGTTATTCTCACTGTACTTACAAATCTAATTCAAGCCCACATTATATGGAATCAAATAATGGTCATAAATATTTTGAGTTTGTGAAATGGTTTGTAAATGTGTAAAAAGTTTTGGTAGCTGTCAAAATATTTTGTGTCTGTGTAATTAAAATTTGTCTGTAGGCTCATAGAAGCACCCACAGGCATGAAGTCACCATCAGCTCTACCTGTGCCGACAAACATTAAAATTAAAATGCAAACCAATCGCTGCACAGAAAATATAATCAACTTACTGCAAAATTTACTGACTTACTGATATCATTAATCTTACGTAAGCTAATAGCTAACGGTATTAATGCTAACACAAAACTGTAAATACTAAGGAGTGTCTAACTATGTGTTATGTACATTTCATTATAGTTGGTTTGCCTTCAATCTGAAAAGTTCCTGCCGGCATTGGTGCTGGTACTTCAGTAATGCCAGCAGACATTTGCTAACAGAAAGCTACACTACTGTTCTATTCTCGGTACATAAAAGAGCCTTCCTGAACATGAAAATATGCATTTGGACAACTGTGTTGCCTTACAATAACAGCAATCTAATTATAAACTAAATACACAACATAATGTTTACCATCAACCACCAACAGCTTTAGTATCCTCAAGTACAATTATGCCCACCTGTATTGTGGGAGAGCCTGCATCATGGTCCATCTTCGAAGACCTGTAGGGGGATCATAGACAATAAAAAACATGGACTTAGTCACTGTGATGTCATCCGGTGGTTTGTGAACTGCCGTTTTGAGGCCTTGAATTAAGTGGTTTGATCATCACCATCTTGGACGAGAGTGTGGAGCTGACCATAGTCACACAATCTGTGGTTAACCATGGATGTATAAAGAAAACTGGGTACAGCGTCAGCGGTGGGGCCTCGTTCATTCCTATGAAAGTTGCTTAGTGGCGCATGAAGCAAAAAAAAAAAATCGACTTCATAAAAGTATCTGGAACTTCCTGTATCCAGTTCTCTTTATACATCCATGTGGTTAACAGTGATAATGCTAATGCTAATTTCTGCTAGCGCAAGACAGGCCTAAAACCATTAAAACAAAATGTACTTACTAGAACAAAAGTGAACATCTGACCCCTTAGAGGGCCTTTTATCACGGCCAAACACTGAACAAGACTTTTTTAGGCAACAAAAATGTTACAATTAACTTTCATGAACTGAAAACACACTGTGAAATAGCGGCAGCTACACCTATACTCTGTCAATCTGGGGTAACACTATAGTTACATTATGTAATCAACATTGTCGCAATGGTAGCGACTTGTCAATCACAACATAGCCATGCCCTAAAGCATACATTGCTTTATTGTCTATTTCACTCTAAATGGGACCAAAATTTACAAAATGAACATCATGCTGTATTGAAGAGGACTTGCAACTAGTAATTGAGACTATAAACTTGTTAGGAAAGTATTTACTGAGGTAATAAATTAAGTGAGAATTAGAGTCATATTCTCATAGACTTTTATACAATTGGACTTCTTTTTGCAGCCAGTGGAGTCACCCCTGCTGGCCATTAAAAAGAGTGTAGGTTTAAGGTACTTCCACATTGGCTTCACTTATCAGGCCGGGAGTTACCGCTCCAGGAGGATGAAGGGAACCATCTGTCCTCTGATTGGACAGAGTGACTCTGCGTTTGACCAATTGGAATTCACATGTAAAAACAGGGTCAAAATTCATACTTATAACTAGCAGTTTGTAGTGTTAGTCTCTCAGACTTTGTGAAATCTCACTTTTGATTACACATACACAAAATATTTCCACAGCTAAAATTCATTTTACACATATGCAAATTATATCTGTGTGCACAAAACTTTTTCACACACGTTTCTACAGCTGCAAAACATTATTACACATTCACAAACCATTTCACAAGCTCAAAATATTTATGACCATTATTTGATTTCATAGAATATGCTTGTGCAACAAACCTCTTCAGTACTGTTAACCTAGATTTGGTAAGTGGTGTGAAGAAGGCTGCAACGGAACTTAGAGCAGTACACATTTACGCCCTTTTTTCTTAGGTTCAAGGGGCTCCAGGGCAGCCAGTATTGCCTCATCAAACACATTCTTTAATCCTTTCTGTGGAAACAAAATATTAATATTCAAAACAGAGCTACGTTCCAAATACAAATTATCATCTTCAGGGAACTAATTGTGAAAGAAGGCTGAGTAGAAATGGAGCAGGGCAGTCAAAATTTTCCTTTATTCAAATAACATTATACAAGACTGCATTGCTTTCATGCACCTTTCAACACACACAAATACACACACTCACCACGCATGCATCACATGCACCACTGATCCCAGTGACTTCAACACCTCATATTGTCAATATTCAGTTATCTCTTTGTTTAAATAGATATATATTTTTTGAAGGGGTTTATCATGGTGTGTCTTCCTTTTGTTATGGCCACAGCCAGGTCATGACATCATGAAAATTTACATTTCAGCTCAAATAATTTTTATGGAATTAGTTATTTACCCCTTAGTGTTGTTGTATGAAAAGCAGTCATGGACATTGAAAGGACAATATACCCCACACAGGGAGCTTTGCAGAACAGGCTCTTTGAATGGACTATCTGATGTTTGCTTGCTTCTCAGTCGTATTCATTGAAAGGTAGATTAATGATAACACATTTGTAGTTCAGTGATTGCATCAGTGTTGTGCTGTTGTCATTTGAGGGAACAATGCATTGCAGTAATGACAACTAGACCTCATTGGGAATAAAATCCATCTCCTCAGTATTATTGATTTGTTGACGTTGTCAACGTCAAAGAAAGAGCCTGTGTTGGCCCAAGATGAACACTAAATGGGACAACATTATCCACAAGTTGACCTCAGAACTAAAGAGATTCTCTTTGTGAAAGCTTAACAATGCAGCATTACTGTTTGGCATATCAATCTTTATGGAAATTTTCTTTGCACTGCTGCTTTGCACTGCACTGCAATGTGTAAGATGTGATGAAGAAAATGTGTAATGCTAAACTGTTTTTGTTGTAGAATCACTTCTAATTAATATATATATATACAAATATCATTTTGTAGTCACACACAAAACTACACACTTGAAAGTATTCTCTGCTCTGTTGAAGAATTAAGAATTTATGCACATTAACAATTATGTATTAACTCAAATATAATGAGTCGGTATGAACAACTGGACCAACACATATTTGTACCAAATTGCATCACCCTTTCTGTAAAAATCTCCCAAAAGTTAACTGCTAAAAGACCACTGTGTAAGATTTAGTGGCAGAAATGGAAATGGAAATATAATATTCTTAAGTATATTTTAATTTTTGTATAGTCCTATGAAAATAAGAATTGTTGTGTTTTTGTTATGTTAGCATTAGCCCTTTATATTTACAAAGGGAGCAGGTCCCCTTCCATGGAGGTTGCCATGTTGCACCGCCATTTTCTACAGTAGCCCAGAACGGACACACAAACACTGACTCTGTAGAGGGCTGTTTGCGATCACTGTAGGTTGTCCTACGCTTGGGGAATTAAGTTGTTTGCATTCTGCAACCTCACCACCAGATGCCACTAAATCTTACACACTGGTCCTTTAACTACCTGCAAATTACTCAGATATTTTCCAGGAAATTGGTATAAAATTGATGGACTTGTAAAATAATATGCTACCAATAAATGTACTAATTAAGTCAAGTTAAGTTAGAAGTTAGGGAGAGGATTTTATCACAATACCACATTATTGATTAATCACAAACAAAATATAGTAAAAAAAAAAAAAAAAGTCATGATAAATTTATTTTCATTCTGAAAGTTGGTTCTCATCTTGACACTGCTTCATAAAAATCTTCGGCTATCAGAGCACACAAGACTGCAGGAATTATGGTTAAATTATGGTTAAATACAGTCTCTAAATCTATACTTAATAATTGTGTTTTTTAAACTATACAATTTTATTTCAGCGGTTCAATATCACGATAACTTTTTTTTTTTTTTAAATAGGTTATATTTTTGTTTAGTTTTTTCCAGCTCGTCCGTCCATACCGGAAGTTTGCTTTAAGTAGAGAAGATTTTATTTCGGCGTACACCGAGTGGGCGGAGTCGGCAACGACACTGGCGTTCTGCAGCTGCTGCAGGATCGATTATTGATTGTCTGGATGACCGAGGAGGGTGTAATGTAACGGATAACATGATTCAGGTATCTTTGCTGGATTATATTTTGCTATCACCCCCAACTCACGCGCCGCTCTCGTCCAGCCCGACGAGACGACGTCCCGGTGATCATAACGACCGATTCTTTTAGTGACTTGTCATAAACAACAAACGTCTTTCGGAAAGAAGTATGATTTACAGACTGAAGTGTCGTTACTCCTGAAAGTAGATGAATTAAATAGCATTTGCTAGATTTAGAGGAAATGGTAACATTTGTATGAGAGCTTATTTGCAGTCGTTTCTCAGACTTAACAGTTACTTCCGCGTTGTGCGATCTTATCGTTTATAAATAACTGTAGCCATATATGTGATATCACCGCTGTATAAGCAATCACACACCACGCTGCCTTCGTCAGACGGTGGAGAAACGATCGTAGCGATTGAGCATATTTAGCTGTATTGCTTATAAATGCGTAAGTAGTCTGGGTCTGTCCCAGACATGAAGAGGAAACCTATGGGTTCAAGTCACAGCTCTGATTATCCCTCAAGTCGCAGTCAGTCTACAGCTTCGTCAAGCTCGCTTACCAAAGCAGAAGTAAGTACTTTACACGATTCTCGATACAAAGTCACTGCTCAGTTGAATGCACCTACAAGGATTATTAACACATGCGCACTTTCAATTTGGGAAAGAGGTGCAGGTAGTTCAACATGGGGGGACTCACTTTCACTTTTAGGGGGCGAAAACAGAAACCATTAAGAAAGAAAGAGAGAGTAACAACTTTGTCTTTCTTTCTTTTAATCTGCATTTCTGTAACTATACACTACAGACACAAAATTAAGCTAAATGATGAGTCAAATGTAAATATAAAGACAAGCATACAAACATAAAACAGAATATACATTTGTAAGACTTCACAGAAGTAAGAAGACGGGGAAAAAGGGAAACAGAACCAGAGACACATGACAAAATTAGTCATTCATGGAAAAAAACATCAGCTTATTTTTTAAGAAACTTAACATTTGGTAAAAAAAAAAAAAAAAAAAAAAAGTGGGGAGTAAATATGACCTAAGGCTGTCCCCAACATCTCAAGGGTTTCTCACAGATAAAGAAGGAGGTTTCTTCACAATTTCCACTGAAGGTATAAGAGCTGTCAACATCAGTAAATTCAGCTAAAAACTAATTAGACAGATAAATCTTGTGTAAAAGTTTAAAGTGGGTTTCCTTTACTTTGGCGGAGACGCAATATTTGTAAGGTAGCAGGGAAGCCTTCTTCCAGGAAATATTGTTAATGCATGACCTCCAAAATGATTCACCTTTAGGTCTAACTTTGTTCTTTTCTTTGAAGAATCAAGCGGATATGCTTGTTAAATTTTATATGCGCCAGTTCAATTTCATTTAGACATAGCTTGTCTCCAAATACTGAATGACATTTAGTTTTGTTCTTGTTTGTTTAATACTGAGACAAAATATTGACGTACATGATTACATAGGCAGTGTGGGAGGGGTGTTGGTCCATAGTGCATTTAAACTAAACTCATTATCCAACGCTCCACCTAATCTGTGCCCTGTCTGTTCTTGTCAGTTCTTCCCTGTTCCTCTGGAGATCCTGGAGGAGATCTTCCTGAATCTTCCTCCTGAACAGGTGGTTAAACTCTGTCGATTAGTGTGCCGTCAATGGAAAGAAGTGGCTGACAGTGAATCTCTGTGGAGAGACCGATGTAGAAGAGAAGGATATCGCCTCCGTGATCCTTCCAAAATACCTAAAGACTGGAGATTGTTTTACTTCTTGTGCAAAAAGAGAAGGAATCTTCTCAAAAACCCAAGAGGAGAAAGTAAGACGCCACAAAATTAAAGGACCAGTGTATAGGATTTAGTGGCATCTAGAGGTGAGGTTACATATTACAACCAACTGAGTACCCTTCCCTCTCCTTACAAGGGTGTGGGAGACCCTACGGAGGCCGCAAAACCCATGAAAAACATGAAAGGTACTCTCTAGAGCCAGTGTTTATTTTTCTGTTCTGGGCTACTGTAGAAACATGGTAGTGTAACATGGCGGCTTCCGTGGAAGAGGACCTATGTAGATATGAAGGGCTCATTCTAAGGTAACAAAAACACAATAATTATACACTAATTTAAAAAACATACTTATGAATATTATATTACATTTCTGCCAAGCCCATTCCGCTAGATGCCACTAAATTCTACACACTACACCTTTAACTCTACTCAACATTGTTTTCCTGTTCTCCAAAATAATTTCTCTTACAACTATCCTTTTTATTTTTTCCAGATGATATGAGGGATTGGCAAATACAGGAAAATGGTGGTGATAGATGGAAAGTAGATGAAGTTATGGTGCCACATCCAAATGAGGTGGCTCAGAAAAACTTTGTGACCTCTTATGGGTGAGTATACACCAGAGGTGGTTAAGAAAACATATGGCAATTATATTATGTGCTACATTCAAATAATATAGTCACTAAAACTTCTTCTGTTGTCTTCAGCCTGTGTATGAAGTTCCAGCTGATTGATCTGAAGGTGGAAGGGTACAGCCCGTCGTTTATGGATCACTTCCAGCCAGACATCAAAGTATCTGATTGGTGAGAACAATACACATAAAAAGATGAAGGTCCGCACACTGTAGCTCCCTTAGATGCAGTTTAATGAGACATCCACCAGTGACGTTTCAAGCTACGTGCTCTTCAGACTGTAGCAGCATGCAGCTCGAAACGTCACTGGTGGATGTCTCATTAAAGGGAGCTACAGTGTGCGGACCTTCATCTTTCTTTGTTAAACTGTTTCTTTGGTCCAGCACCTGTGTGAAGTTTATTGGATGTGCGCATCTACCACGTTCCTGAGAACGATACATATTAAATATTGTCACAGCTCATTACGTAGTTCCTTAATTAATGGTAAATTGACACAATCTAGATTCAACAACCAATTATTAAAAGTTAAAAAACATGATATTAACAATGGCATTACATGTCAACAAATGCAGTAATGCTGTAATCGCTTTGGAGATTTGGGCGTCTTAAATTTCGAAACTGTTTTCAAATCAAACTAAATAAGCATTTACTGTACGTTCACATTCTTGTTATATTAGGTATGCACCACGATGGGATTGTGGCTCTGAATATCAGATCTGCGTAGAGTTGCTGAATCAAAAAATGAAGCCTGTCCAAACATTTGCTCCTGAGACGGTTTACTTTCAGCAGTGGAACGATCAGAAATGGAATCAGGTATGAACAGAGCACGGGGCCCTAACTGATAAAATTATGTTTTTAGTGGAGGAACAAATCCCAAAGATAACTCTAGATTGACTGATGTTTATTTTTCAGATGACCCATGTATTTCAGAACTATGGACCAGGAGTGAGATACATCCGTTTCACCCACGGAGGCAAGGATACACAGTTCTGGGCAGGATGGTATGGCATTCGTGTTACAGACAGCAGCGTTGAGATATGCCCAGCAGTGGACACATAGCTCTATGGGATTCATCTAATACCTGCTTCCTGCCTTTACTTAAAAATGCACCTTTTATCAAATATTGCACTGTATCTTATACTGACCTTGTAACCTGCAGTCATTTTTCATGTTAAAGGATTATTTATTTAACTTAAAAAAAAACAACTGAATACTCTATATGCATAAGCTTATTTATGGAAGGAAATATGAAAAAATTATGGCATAACATCTAGATTTTCTGTGTAGGAGCGCAGCACAGCACACTTTGGGTTGTAGTATTGTACAGCGGAAGACAGGAGAGTGGTGATAGATTTGTTCCAACACAAGTGTAATTGAAAATCTTGACAGAAATTGTGCAGTTCACACTTTAAGAGACCGTTTAAAAGAGTTAACAGGAATGTAACATTTTCTTTAAACATAAACATTATTACCTCTCACTGCATCTGGATGTTCATTTTAAAAGGAAGTGCAGGGACAGTGAAGTTAATGTTATTTTGTACCAAAGAGCCATTATGATCCCCGAGAACACTTGATATAAATCAGCCTCTGTATTCAACATTCCATATTTTTAATGAAAATGTACCCTTGAGCCCGGAATAAATCATTTTCAGTTCAGTGTTTTCATATGTCACCTGGTTATGTAAATTATTAGGAAAAGATGCCCTATACAGTATCAGAGTAGCTTTGAAGGACAGGGTCTTTAAGTGGACAGTGTGATGTTATTCTCAGGTGTTCAACTGTAAAGTGGAGTGAGTATGTTATGTGGAGGCATCACTGGGTGCTGTGATCTCATTATTTCTGACAACATTCATGTTTGGGACAGGATGAGTGCTATTATAACAGCTGAGATAGAAATAGTCTTTGCACTGCTCTGTAATGTGTATGTTATATGGCTAACTTTTTGGTTGAAGCATGTTTTACAACTATGTATTTCTGATCCCTATCATCTGTAAAAAAAATAAAAAATAAAATGCATATTTTCATAAACCTTTTTCACCATCAAGTCAGACAACATCATGTATAGTATTTGAAGTTAGTTTTATTCATAATACTGGTTTATTGTGATGTTTTATCACACGGAAGATACAGTACAACTTTGATGTCAAATTGAATAAAGATCAAAGACTCCAAGAAACTCATTCTCTATTGCAAATCAACATTTTCTGGTTAATTTGATTTCAGTGTCACCTCAGCTTCTTTTTTTTTTAAAGTCTCTCCATCAGTAATGCACACATTTTTATTCAGTCAATAAGTTATGAGTTATTCTCACTGTATTTACAAATCTAATTCAAGCCCACATCTAGGCATGGATATAGTAAAAGACAAAAGCAAATACTACTAGTTCAGTCATTCAAAAAACTTCACAGGATCTCAAACTATGTATAGCATTTTTGTAAGAACTGTCACAATGTGTTGCTGATGTAACAATGCTGCAAGTATTTTCAGTCATCAAAATAGTACTTTACCCTGGTTTTGCTAAAATGCACCTACAAAGTTAAACTTCTGCAATTTGTGTTGATAAGCAGTAAAGATACACATCACCTTCATGTCAACTCACGTCTGTCACAAAAAGTAAACGGCAGGGAAACTTGTTTGCATGTATTTGCTTAAACTGACAGTGACTATTTGTGATACAAGACTTCCAATGGTGTGTTCCCATTGTATTTAATCATCTAGCGCCATACATTTCCCACTTCTTTGTCAGCCTCTGTGGATCTGGACTTTGACAGGCGTCAATTTGCCAAGTTGTTTTTGGCAAACTACAAGTGAGATGGAGCGTAGCCTAGAAATGTCTAACTGTCAAATACTTCTTAGATCTGCCCGGAGGCAATGTTGACATTGAACATGAAATTATGTGGAAAAATAAAACGACTGCTATTAACCCTTTGAGTAATGTGTTCTTAAAAAAATGTTTGGAAAACAAAATATTTGAGTTCTAAGACTTTAGCAGGATTTATATCTCTATATACCCCACCAGTGTTGGAAGAATGAAGCAGTGGCAATGAAATGCAGTCCTGCGTGTTAAGAACATACAGTATAGTGTAAATGCTAAACATAAAGAGAATTACTTGAGAAATAAGAAACAGATGTAAGACATACAAAGACAGAATTTGAGCATCTCGCTAAGTCATCATTATCAGCTTGTTTGTGCTTTACAGGCAGTCAATAAAACAGTAGTAAAAATCCCATTTCATAGTCCTTTTAGAACAGCCTTTCTGCAAAGTGAACGCTAAAACATAATGTGGTTGAACTGAAAAGGTTATTTAGAAGTGTCCTCTACAATTTATTGATATATATACTTTTTAAGTGTTCAGTGTTCACACCATGTAAGGCCATTTCAACAGCATCAAATCATCACAAACAGCATCAAAATGTTACTCAATCTTAAAAATCATGCTCAACATTGAATATGTATTTAGGTTAAGTCAGTCAGGAGGCAAAATATTTCATGGTATTTCAACTCGTGCTGGAATGTGCTTGTGCAACAAACCTCTTCAGTACTGTTAACCTAGATTTGGTAAGTGGTGTGGAGAAGGCTGCGACGGAACTTAGAGCAGTACACATTTACGCCTTTTCTTAGGTTCAGGGGGCTCCAGGGCAGCCAGTATTGCCTCATCAAACACATTCTTTAATCCTTTCTGTGGAAACAAAATATTAATATTCAAAACAGAGCTACGTTCCAAATACAAATTATCATCTTCAGGGAACTAATTGCGAAAGAAGGCTGAGTAGAAATGGAGCAGGGCAGTCAAAATTTTCCTTTATTCAAATAACATTATACAAGACTCTCTTCATGATCAAGTTGTCTGAGTATAGACAAAAGCCCATGGAAAATTTTGATGCTGCAGTAGAAAAAAAAACGTTCTCACTGTCTAAGACAGAAAGTAGCATAAATGCTTCGTAGGGTACAAATGATACTGAGAAGCTCAATACTGAGATAATAACAGAGTCTTGAATTAAGAAAACAAAAGTAAACGGTTATGTCCAGCTACACAGATGTGCACACGTGGTGCTGACAACAGAAAGGAGAACTTAAGATTGGCACTCTTGTCATATTAGGCATCATGGGTACTTGTGATTAGATCAAGTTGAAAAGAAAGCACACATGAACAGAAGGAAAAAAGTTAACGGGCACAAGTTGTTGTTGTTGGTTTTTTTTTAAGTTTAAAAGAGCGTTGTAGTTAATTTAGTGACAGACATTTCTTTACAATGAGTAAGCAGCAGACGATCGAGAGGCAAAGCAAGATGCAAGAAGACATCAGAACAAACAGCATTTTCTCTTTCTCTGAGTTTCAGGGGGCTCTAAAGCGGCTAGGATAGCCTCATCAAATACGTTCTTCAGTCCCCGCTACAGACAGAGGAAAACAAGGGAGAAAGACAGGCATACAACACAGAGTTAGATGAAGTCTGAAGCCAAATGTTGTTAGCAAAAGCATTTCCACCCTTGTTAGGAAACCGACATTTAAAAAAAACAAAACAAAAACATGCTTGCCACACCAGCTTTAAGTGTTATTAAACGTGAGATCTTACCTGTGTTAGGGCGGAGCACTCGACATATTTGACTGCCTTAAGGTCACGAGCCAGCTTTTCTGCTGTCTCGGGGGTGATTGGCTTCTGTTTGTTCTTGGCTAACTTCTCCACTGTGGAGGGATCATCACGCAGATCAATCTGAGTGCCTACCAACAGGAACGGGGTCTTGGGACAGTGGTGAGTTATTTCAGGAACCCACTGGAGAAAAAAAAAGCCCCACAAAGACAAAACATTTATCATCAAAGGGAAGATACGCTCAATTAAATAATGTGCTACATGAAGAATATTATGCATGAAATTGCTATGAAGTTAAGTCTGATGAGGGAATATAATTATTCCCAAAAAACTGTTGTAGCCTGAAAGGAGGTTTTACAGGTTTTTGGATGGAGGGAAAAAGAAAGAAGGATATTTGTGAAGATTCTCAGGTGTTTGTATATCTGAGAGCAGCCAACGCTTTTGGTAAAGGAAGAAGGATGCTATACTTTCATATAATTTCTGCTGTCATACTTGTTTAGGAAAGGAAAAACATTTTACATATTTGCTATAAGTTATAAATGAGTACATATACTGTATATGTGTATACAGGACAGCTGCACTTGTATGTATATATGCTTATGTATATCATTTATTATTTTGTTTATCTTGTGTATTAATTTATTTGTCTCTCATTCCATGTAACTTAGTCACACACAAAAATAAAAATTAGATTCTAACCACCATGAACTGAACTTCCTTATTAACAAAACAGGGTCAACAAGTTAGCCAAATACTTTTGAAATGCCTCGGGAAATTCTGCATATCCGCAAGACTGAATCATATTCCCAAACCTAATATTCATGTTCTGTTTTATGAACTTGAAACTATCACAAGACTGTAGTCAAATTGTTTTCAACAACTTTATAATCTGGCTTTTTGAAATCCCCCCTACTTCACACTTTGTCATCTGAGACATCAGATGATCTAAGATCAAAAGATCCATTGCCATCCCCTGTAAAAGTTGCAGTTAAGAATCCACATAAGTCAAGCTGTCTTAAGTCTTATTTTCTACCTGAGTTTTGTGGCCAGTGCCTTGTTTTATGCTGATGTGTGTTAGGCTAACAGCATTAGGTTTCATTTCATATATTTTGTTCTTAGAATTGCTATTTTTTTAGGTTTCGTTTCATATCTAGTACTCCTTTCATCAGTCTGTTTTGCAGGGGAATCGCTTGTTAATTGATTGATTGTATCAAATTATTATTATCATTATTTTTTTTTTTTAAATTTAGTGGCTAGGTGGGCTCCTGAGCTATGCTAATGTCTCCTTAGAATATGTGTTAGTTTGTGTGTTAGTGTTACTACCGTTGTGGCAGTATGTTTTTCATATATGTTTGACCTGACTGACCTTCCTTAATATACTACTTTACAAATCTCCAATGACTTAATGATACAGAGAAGGAGGATGTTATCTTTGCAAACACTATGCACTCACCTTTTCTTTAACATTCTCAAATGAGGAAGGCGAAACAACTGAGAAACAGACTAAGAAGACATCCGTCTGTGGGTAGCTTAGTGGTCGTAACCTGTCATAATCCTCCTGACCTATAACAAGACCACAATGCAAATTAGTTCACTGTATGACAGACTAATAACTGTAGTTCATTCAGCGTAGAGACAAATTCACATGAAAGAGAATCTTACCCGCTGTATCAAATAAGCCAAGGGTGTATGGTTCACCCCCGATCATTACAGTTACTGCATAGTTGTCAAACACCTGTAAGAAAAGAATAATAGGAATGTCATAGTTTGTTCAGGAGTATTTCTTACTTTATCAAAATGTTGGGTCTGTGTCAACATGTATCAGACTGTGAAAGTACACAAAACTTACTTACTGTTGGTACATATTCAGAGGGGAATTTATTGGTGGTGTATGAAATCAATAGGCAGGTTTTTCCCACTGCTCCATCCCCCACCACCACACATTTGATAGTCTGCATCTCTGTGCTTTTCTGATACTGCTGGCAATAACGTTAGCTGCTGGGAGATGTGACAACTCGTTAGGACATTCACCATTTAAACGTGTAAACAACAGCCCTGAAACAAAAGAAGGTTATTTAAAATCCACCTTAATGAACGTTTAAAGACAACCTTGATTAAACAAGACAAACTAATGGGAAAAGTCAGACTGTAAAGTGTCACACCCCACCACCAAAACTGTCTTAAAGCTAACGTTTGCTAATGATAACGTTGACCAACATTACTCATTTTCTAATACTGACTTGTATTTACCTTTATAACTCTAGTATTTAAAAAGCGGATCATGATACAATTTGACAATACATATTTTAACAAACGTGTGACGTTTCTGAAAATTAAAATCGGTTTGTTGTATCGGTTAGCAAGTTGAGCTAATGCAGCGCTAGCAATCACTGGACAATGCTAGCTGGTTAGTTAGCTAGCTCTGCCAACGTTAGCTTGTAAACTAGCTAACGTTGGCTTTAGTTGCTGTGTCTGAGTTCCAAATGACAAAGGCGAAGCATGAAACTAATATCCAACGTTGTATTTCTAAACCAGCTGCAGACCGAGGCGTCAGAAAATGTTTGTATTACGTACCAGTGTCCCTCCGTATCTCTGCTAGCTCGTCTATTTCGCCGGGCGTTGGCACCAGCGAGCAGCAACTTGCTACAGTCAGTTTAGCGCTGAGCTGCCGTCGAACAACACGCATCACAACCGGATATCACCTTCAACATAAAATATCCTGCATTCTTTGCAAAATCCAAATTATTCAAGAGAAGAAATTCTACTAGAGAGGAACCAAACTGGATATACAGATGCTCAAATTAAATACGCAGCTGTTAATTTTTTTCTTTTTTTTACACTGCATGTACGTTTATATAGGCTAATTTATTCAGAGATGGGGACAAGGACAGGTTGTCTTAAAACAACAGTCATGAGCTCAAATGAACATTGAAGCAGATTTTTTCTTGTCATAATCATTCCTCCTGTTCATACTGACTCATTAGAAGATCCTTTCATGATGTACTTACAAGGTGAGTGACTGAGGACAAATCCACAAGCCTCTTTCTGTACAAAAATATATTTAATCTGAAGCTAATATGAAGTTTCAGTTGCCCAAATTAGTAAAGTCAAGTAGATATCTTTCAACTTTACAGTCTTTTTAGTGCATCTTTAGTTCCTCTTTTTATTACTATACTTCCTCTGCAGCTCAACAGGGAAATAATGTCCAAGGAAACACAAAGAGGGGATTTCATGCTAAAAAAAAAAAAAAAAAAAAAATGTGGCAGATATCCACTTCATATGACTAACTAACTAACTAACTGTGGACACTGTGGATTTTGGGCCCCCATCATTTACTTTGAAAGCACATTTGAAGAGAATTTGAACAGCCAGTATAAACAGGAGGGATGATTACAGAAAGGAAAACCTCTTTCACTGTTCATATGGACACCTGACTGCTGTTTTAAGACACACTTAAAAAAAATCCTTTCATTTTTCTCCTGTGCTTTTACTTTGAAAGCTATCTGTCTCTGGTGTCTTGACGCAGGAGGTCCATGCAGCAGAAGTGATTACGTCACCTCCCAAACTCTTGCATCCTCACCTGAATCTGAGCTCTGCCTCATCCACAATACATATACAGGTAACAGGCCAGTCTCTATCTTAATAAAAAGATCAATAGATTTAAATTGACTGGAGATACATATGAGAAATTAAGTTTTTGAGCACCTTGAGGGAACATTTGAAGAATATACAACACAATTTCTACAATGTAAACACTACATAACTAAAAAACATCCCCTTTTTTGTTGAAACTAGTATGTTGACTTATGATATGATTTGCGAGTAGAGGTGCTTGGCTATAGTCCTTTTTTGTTCAGACATTTTGATATGTTACAGTTTGAAAAACATTGTTGAAGTCCATTTAGCTACCTCGGTTTCAGGGTCCTGGTACTGTGCATGTTATACTCTCTGCCATACTGTCATGGTTTACCAGGACACTTAGAACAGAGAAAAGAGCCATTGTTAATGTTATGAGTAAGACTTGTGCATTTCCTACTATGACAAGAAGGAAAGAAGGAAGAAGACCATTATATGCGTTGCAAAAATAAGGTTTAATGAAGGGTTATCGATTACATCATACAGGAGGGCCTAATAAACTATTAATATGCTGTTCTATGAGGGTGTTTTGAAATCTTTGAGAGCAATGACCGGCAGACACCATTATCTAATTTCTTGCAGGTACAATCAACAGGCTAATGTAATCTGCTTGATGAGAATCACAAACCATCATTGCCTCTTATGTCACATTTTCTGGGAAATTTGAGTATGATTTACCTTTGATTGTAGCTGGAAGTCATCTGTTTATATGTCCATGTATTGTCTTTTAAAAGCAGCACTTCATAAGAGTTGGTCCTTCGTTTATGCATGAAGAGATTTTTTATTCCGCATGGTTTTCACATCTTTGAAGTACAACACTGACAGATTTTGTAAGTGGTGGTAAAATGCAAAAAGAATACCAACTTCTATGATCGTTCATAGAAGATCTGCAAATAAATTAAATGAAAGACAAGAGCTCTAGTTCTCCAGAGGTGCTAAATTTAAGTTGATTGGTTATTAAAAAAGTTGTGCCCAAAGTTATCTGAGGCCCTGGCACTGAAATTAATGAGGTTTAATCATTTAAATACTAAGAAAAAAAAAGCAGAAAGCCAATTTTTCACTTGATGGTTCATTTCAATTCACACACTGACAGAATTCTTTGATGTGTACAGTTTGTGTTCATAAATCCTCCCCTGATTTAAAACATTGCCAGACTTTCACTCATAAATGTTCTGAGAGTGAAGATTATGGTGCAGCTGTGTTTTTTGTGCAGTCTCTATCCTCCACACAGCGATATGCATTGATACCAAACAACATATCATTAAAAAAAAGATGATCCAGCGTAGAATCGTCCACCACCTAGTTAAACAAACAGTAAAACACATTAAAACTTGGACTCTAATTACTTTTGGTGTAAGTAGCATATGGTTGTTCATATTAAATATAAAATCATATTAACAGTCAGTAAATGTTTTATCAATATGTCAACAATATAAACATCATGACATCCCTGTTTTGTAATTTTTTCTCACCCTATTTCAGCTTGTTCCTGTATCACTGATGGATTTGTTGGTGTGGTGGATGTTGTCACTGTATAAAAGAAAACTCAAAATTAATTAAAATTCAAAATCTGACATTTTGAATTGCACTGATTTATCTGTTTTGCTAACACATGGGGCAATTTAAAAATTATATATCACATACATATCTCCTTGCATGTGATATAAATCTTTTTTTTTGCACATAACAAATTATTTAATTACATGATTCATGCTTTTTGTGGATTAAGTGATATAATATCTAGAACATGCTAGTAACAGTAATGTAAAAACATTATGAGGGGACAGAAAACCTAAAGAATTTCTTTTGTTTGGGACAGGAAAGATTGTTGGTGAATATTGATAAGTAAAGAAGTTATTTGGTGATCAAAGTAGAAAAAAAATAAAATGTGAGGAATACTGGTGTAAAATATCAGCTTTGTACATTTTTAATACAAACATATAGCCTTCATAAGGGAATATAAAAAAGTGTTCTTAAAAACACTTTTTGTTCAAGTTTAACTTTTTTTACTTAGTTAGTTGAAGAGGTTTTTTGGCCACAATGTGGAAAATTATCTTTAGCTTTATCACACAATATTAAAAACAAAACACAACAATTAATTGACATTAAATGTCTTTAAAACTATGTACAAATCTTAAGTATTTCTTTAATCATTTAATATTTAGGATGACTTAATAATCAACAATTGAAGATGAAATTCAGGGGTGGAAAATTTTAAAATTTTTTAATAAATTTTTTATTTTTTCTTATTTAGCAACAACTCAACTTAATCTACTTCATTGGGACTGTGTGCATGTGTTTTGATCAGATTTGATGGACAATGACCTGGCTACAACAAACAACCCGATATTAAATTGTGATTGGGCCAAAGAAATATGTGCCATCATAATTTTTCCCAACTGAGCCACACCCACTTCAAACCACTGAGAAAAACCACTGAAAAAACAGATTTAGGAAATATACATTTTCAGGGTCTTTAAGAACATAACATCAACAAACAACATGATTTTAGTCAAGTTAGGTCTAACTGTAGGCAAGATTAAGTCAGTTATATGTATTTTTTCTTTAGTAATAAATGAATACATCAAAGCACAACTATCTAGAAGCAGCAGTAGCATTTTTTATCACATTTGCTTAAGTCTCAGAGCTGACTCAGTTGAAGTATACCTGCATTGGTGATGGAGAGCTTGACGCGAGTGAAGACATCCACTCCAGGTCTTTCGATGACACACCAGTACACATCCTTATCTCTTTGTCTGAGTGAAGTCATAGTTACAGTGAAGATCCCTGCCTCCTTATCATCAGCAATGGACCATCTGTCACTATTTTGGTTCCTGGATGTTTTCACTACTACTGAACACAGCTCATATATCAACCCCTTGCACCAGTACTTTGTGTTGTTTCTGAACTGATGGTCGTACTGGCAAGCGACTGTCACAGATCCTCCTCTTTCTGCTGTCACCATCTCTGGAGCTGACAAGCGATCTGAGTCCACTGTGTGCATTGTTAGCCAGAAGACAAAGAAAACAGGAGCTGCAAAATGCAAAGACATTTCATATGACTTTAGTTAATTACATCAAATATTGTTTCCATGTTTCTCTATTATTAGTGAACTACAGCAGTTTAAAAAGCTGTTGTTACCATTAAAGAAGCCAACAAATATCCTTGAGGTCCTCATGATGAAAAAGAGAGAACAATGTGAAGCAGAAGTGTGTAATGTTTGGGGCTTCCCTTTCTTAGGGCCTCCCACCATGTGGTCAGATTGTGCAATTAGGTGATTCATGAGAATCATTTGCACAGGTCTGTTTTTTTTTTTTTGAAGTTACATATATTAGTGTTTCCCCTGAGTGGGAACTGTAAAGCCAGTTTATTTGCTTAAACAGCAGGTGGCACTAAAGACCAGCCTGTCAGAGGGCATAATTAATGAAGCATCTATCTATCTATCTATCTATCTATCTATCTATCTATCTATCTATCTATCTATCTATCTATCTATCTATCTATCTATCTATCTATCTATCTATCTATCTATCTATCTATCTATCTATCACCGCAGTGTAGCCTAGTGGGCATTTCACCTCCACCAGTGTTACGGTATAATTTACTGTGAGACATGCAATATTTTTACTCACCCCATTGCTTCACCTGCATGGCATTCATTTGAGCATTTTCTCACACTTTGGTTCCTCTAATTAGATTTTACAACAAATACACAAGTCTCAACAGCCATAAATTGACAAATACAACAAAATACAATGAAACATATACGAAAGAATGAATCACACAATATCAGACATAAAAGCTATACATTTATAACCAAATCTGACAATAAAAGGCAAAAAAGGAAATTCTACATCCTCACTGTCATATGCAAAAGAATAACATTATGTGGAATATAAAAGACAAATGTATTCATAACCAAAATATATTTCTTAGCAATTCTCAGCTACAATGAACATTTCCCACTGCTTAAGATAATTTCTATTATCATTATTTCTATTTGCTATCCATCCCTTCAGCTTTAATAAACATTTCCCTGACAAAATAATAAAATTAAAACATTTGGCTGCAAGCTCAGGTTGATTTTTGAACACATCTTTTGAACCTCCCTCCAAAAAGGCGGAAACAACATGACAAGTGATCTGTTTATTCAGATTCCACAAAATAAAAATGGCATCCATCCGTCTTAGTAATGCTTCAAATCTTTGCCATTTTTTCTTGTAGCCGAAAACCTATTAATTATTTTTAAGTGAAAGGACCTCATAAATGTGTCCACTGTTCTTTTATATATCAACCCAAAGACTTCATTCCACGGTATAGTGCAATCAAATGTATCTTCCCATTTTTTATAGATACAATAAATTATTAATACTAATTTGATTCTTTGCCATTTGGTGTCACAGTACATTTTTAATGGCTTAATAATGATATTTTACTTTATCATAAAAGATGATGCTTTCAGATTTCTTTTCATGGGCTTCAATATTTCATGTGCATGTCACATTCACAACGGCTGACTTAGCTCTTTTCTTTTCTGAGGTTCAGTTCAGTCTCGAAGGCTTGAGTGGACTTTATATGGGTTGAAATATGTCACAGTTCATGTTTCAATTTTTTTTAATGTCATCTTGATTTTTTTGTTTCAATCCAAACTGAATTGGTATTGCCCTAGTCATATAGATATACACAATAATAATAATAATAATAATAGCTGTAATAATTCTATTAATATAGAACCTTTCAAAACATAGTTACAAAGTGATTTACAGTAAAAAAAAAACAACAAACAAACAAAAGAACAAAAAGTAAAAAAATCATAAAAAAGATCAAATAATAACACATATTTTCACACATTGCCTTCAGTAAAGAAAATGCAATAAGATAAAAATGAATTTTAAGAAGATATTTTAAAGAGGATAGGGAGTCAATAGGTCATATGCAGGAACCTGATCATGCAAAGCTTCAAAAACAAGAAATTTGGGGAAGGAAAACCATGTAGACAACAAATGACTGAATAATCTGAGGTGACTGTGTCAGAGAGCTTTGCTCAAATCATGGGATTTTGTGTTTGTGTTGTGGTAGACTGATGTTTTTGTCACACAGGATTCCTCTGAATTTAATGCATAAGATCTGAAAACATAACTTTTTTTAATTAAAATTGACCCACTTTACAATATATTTATCCACTTGTTTATAGTAATAGTGAAGACTAATAGATTCTCTGAGTTCTGGAAGAAACTTGAATGCCACTAATGTGGTTTGACCCTCAGAGTTAAGGTGAAACCAAGGAGTAAAAAACAGAACTATGTTAGTGACGCATACACTTGTGAGTATGTAATCGAGTGAGGTTACACCACCCACAGAGAAAAATCTTCTCCTTTATTAATTCTTTAAAAAACCTAAACCTGTGTTGTTTTATCTGCATTAATGTGAAATTTCAACTCTCTGTCTTGCAATTAGAAACAAGACAGAATAACTATGACTTAATAAAAAGGTCCTTTTTGTTTTGTGAATATTCAGGCTTTTATTATTTTTAACTGAGCACATGTTTAATTAAAGTACATGTGTGATATGTGACAGAGTAGTCTTTGATTTGTGGCTCAAGGAAATAATTCTCAAGTAGGCTACTAAATGAACTGTTCTGAGATGATGAAATGACCTTGGCTAAAACTTAAATTGGATTGTGTTTCATTTTTCATGAAGTAAATCTGTGTGTAAATTTATTCTCCTTGACATTTGCTTGACTTCTTCTTTTTTTTTTTTTTTTTTAAATTCTTTTAAAAGCAGACAGAGTTGTTTTGTAACAGCAACAGCAAATTACTTCTGCTTCCAGCGCCTCAGCTCAGCCAAGGTACTTTCCGCTGACACCAGCATATCTCTCTTTAAATATTACTTTAACTGTTAAAGATAAAGAAGGCTGCATTATAATATGGAAACTAAATGATTAGATACGTTCTCCATTTACCCTGCCAATGTTTTTGATGTTAATCATAGACTAATGCAAATCCCTCTCCATGACATATCACAATCATCTTTTCTGCATGATTAGAGTTGTCAAACATATTTATCATCACATATCAGCAGTCTAAATACTTTTTCAAAGGCAATTTTGCACGTTGTTTATGTGATTCGACTTCTAATATTTTATGTCACCACTCAAGAGAGACAGAAAACGTATTTACTGCATGACATGGATGGCATATTTGATAAGATATCAAAGATTCATGCACTTTAGTCAAATCACAAACATCTGTCTTTCCTCTTGTTTTGTTGTGTTTCTGTAGATATTTTCCTCTTTCATATAAGAGGTCTTTGATTCAAATTTTATTACAGTTTTGGTAGCTCAGGCATACTTGGTAAAATATAATGTATCTACATCTCAAACAAACATTTGTGATACATTCTTGAATGTTCTTTGGGGTGTTTTGTGCAGGTTTTTTCTTCTTTTTTTCTTACAAGCCTTTGGTGTAGTTGCAGCACAACTTGGAATTGTATCTGCTTTGGAGAAACAAGTCCTTCACACAAGGAGAAAGTACGCCTGTGGAGAATATGTCTGAAAGTGTGATAAGTAATCACATATAACTACTTAAGTAGGAAAATTTGATAATCTCTTAACAAATAATCTTTTGTAAATAAACACCTTTTTGGCAGATTTCCTGTTTTTGTTTAAGTTGGGGCGAATTGGGTGGGTATAAAAGTGAATGCACCACCTAGATGATTTCCCTGTACAAGGTAGTCATGGGTAAAGTACTGTTTGTGACGGGTAAGTCAGAGCAGCTGTAAGTTGAATGATCTCCTGGTACATGGTATTTACAGAATTTGGACATTCTGTATATTGCATCCATCTCTAGGATGCCGTTTTGAGCATATATTAATATATTTCTTGTTTATCACTTATTTCTTTTTCCCTCTCAATAATAACCATGTGACTTTTAATTATACAGCTCTGGCCCTGCTGCTGCATGTGCAGCTTGGTAAGCAATTTATGAATATTGGATATACTGCATGTATGTGTCTTTTTATGGTTAGGAATTGTGTTGCATGTGTTTTATCCATGAATAATAGATTTCTTTCCTATCAAAGGCTCATCCTTCATACTGTCATGCTACTTCACAAACTGGGCGCAGTACAGACCACCTCCAACCATTTACATGCCCAATGACATCGACCCATGCCTGTGTACCCATCTCCTGTACGCCTTCGCCACCATAAAGAACAACCAATTGGCCACCTATGAGTGGAATGATGTGGAACTTTACAGCCAGTTCAACAGCTTGAAAAACCAGTGAGTCACTAAAATGCTTTTATGTCAGTTTCCCTTGTGTAAAAGGAAAAAATCCCTATATACTTAAAACATTTCACTAATATTGGACAGTTAGAAAAGTAGGAGTCCTTTTAGCTATCACTGTAGCATAAAATGTTTGATTTCTTGGCAGGAATGGCAACTTGAAGACTCTTCTGTCTGTTGGAGGATGGAACTATGGCTCTACAGGGTGAGATAATCCACAGGTAACTGCATACTTGGCACTCTAAACAGTAGGGATTCTTCTGATTTTCTGTTCCCACATTAGTTTCTCGCAAATGGTAGCGAGCCCTGCCAACCGTCAGACCTTCATCACCTCAGCCATTTCATTCCTGAGAAAGTATGAGTTCGATGGGCTTGACATTGACTGGGAGTATCCAGCCAACAGAGGAGGCTCTGCTAATGATAAGGAGAACTACTCAGTTTTCCTGGAGGTTTGTTTGCCATGTCTGGTTTTCTCTTCAGTTTCTGGTTTTACTTTTTCTCAGTATGGTTGAAATAATTTCTTACCTGATAGCAAATATCACTGTGAATTCTTTTTTGGGCCACAATAAATCCCAGTGGTGTTTCTGCTGGGCCTTAGTGAATATAAAAGCAAAATGACTCAAACATGACCATGTCACAAATCATGGATTTATGAATCCTCAAGTTCAGTTGATACTAAATATTTTATATCTGTTGACATTCAACAGGAGATGAGAGCTGCCTTTGAGAATGAGGCCAAGCGGACCAACAAAGCTCGTCTTCTGATGTCTGCTGCTGTGTCGGCTGGAAAGGACACCATTGATTCTGCTTATCAGATTCCCAAGCTTGGCCAGTAAGCATTTGAAACAATATTTGTGGTGTCTTATGTCTTATTCATAGCAACATAATGGGTGAATGGAACAATTCTGAATCTCTACCCTGTACTCTAAAATCATTAAGCTTGTTAAGATTGTTGTGATAACCTCTTCCCTTCTTGTTTTCAACACCCAGGTCTCTGGATATGATCAATGTCATGTCATATGACTTCCATGGCTCTTGGGACCCCATGACTGGTGAGTGCAGTCCCCTGTTCAGGGGCCCTAAGGACCAGGGTGGCTTCATCTATTTCAATGTGGTAAGTCCCCAAATATCCTTATGGACAGTGTATTAATTTGCCAAAATTGGCGAAATAAATTATAAATTATTTACCTGCATAAATTATACACCTGCAGTTTATCTTTACATTCAAGCTGTTTATTTCAAAACCCTTTGTTCCAGGACTATGCCATGAACTACTGGAAGAGCCAGGGAGCCCCAGCTGAGAAGCTGATTGTTGGTTTTCCTACATATGGCAATACGTTCACTCTTAGGAACCCAGCTAACCACGGTCTTGGAGCACCTGTTGCTGGTGCTGGAACTCCAGGAAAGTACACCCAAGAGGCCGGAGAACTTGCCTACTTTGAGGTAATCATATTACTTCAATGGAGTAATAAGAATCAATTTGAATACTTATAGTACTTATACTGTTTGTTAGTTAGTTTTCTTCTGTGTGCTTGATAACAGCCAGTTTATCATAGTATTGCTGACTCAAGATGCAAAAATGAGTGAGTTTTTGGATTGTCATTAATGCACTTCTTTGTGAAATTACAGATTTGTGGCTTTTTGAAAGCTGGAGCAACTGAGGTTTGGGACCAGGCCCAGGATGTGCCATATGCCTACAAAGGAAACCAGTGGGTGGGCTACGACAACATCAAGAGCTTCCAGTTGAAGGTAATACACAAGCAAAGAATACCTCTTCAAACATTTTACAGGACAATCTGTTTGGCTGTGGTGATTTACTTCCAAGCTAAAAATGTTTCTCAAACTCCATTACCTGCCAAAACATATGTGAGATGTACTAAAATGTAAAAATAACGTGATATGAGCAAATGTACAAGAACTTTCTGCATTTGATTCCCCTTTTTCTGTGTGTGGGTCCATGCTGTAGGTAGGTATCAGGAATAAATGTGTGAAATAATTCTGATAAGGTTTTCGACCTCTATTAAAATGCACTCAACAATGCCCCCTTCTGGCTGTTTGTAGGTTGAGTGGCTGACCAAGAGTAACTTCGGAGGTGCCATGGTGTGGACCCTTGACATGGATGACTACATGGGCACTTTCTGTAACCAAGGAAAATATCCACTGATTAATGTTCTCAAAAAGGGCCTCAATCTGGACCAAGCATGTAAGACTTTAAGTATCTTTATCACTGATGATAAATGTGGAATTTCAGAAAAAAACAACAACTTTTATTCACAATTAATATGTGGTGTTTTCCAGCCTGTGCCCCTCCTGCCACTCGACTTCCACCAATTGCAGGAATGAGCACAACTACTGGAGGTAGCTCCGGCGGAGGCTCAAGGGGTGGCAGCTCCTCCGGTGGGGGCTCTGGCACCAGTGGCATGGACAGTGGATTCTGTGCTGGAAAGACCAACGGCATGTATGCCGACCCAACACACAAGAACCAGTTCTACAACTGCAGCGGTGGAAAGACCTACTTCGAGCACTGTGCCAGTGGTCTGGTCTTTGACAGCTCCTGTTCTTGTTGCAACTGGGCCTAAAGGTGAAGTTATAAATTGACTGGTTAACTGTTGAAAGGCTGGATGACTCTGTTTTACATTTGTTCTTAGTTCTCAGAGGTTAACTACTCTGTGTACAAAGTCCTTCATTGCACATCTGATGTTCAACAATGTCAAACTTGAGTATTCCATTTTGAAAGCAAAGAAAATAAACGTGACTTGTTGCAGGTGTGTTGTATGTATCCACATTCTTTTCTTTGGTGTAACTATATTATTAGTCAATCACAACTACACCATGTCCACTGTGTCAGTATAATTGTTTTAATATACGTATTATACATTTTTCCATATACATTACTTAAAAGATATGCAAAAAAACACAAAACAAGGATTTTAATTGAAACTGAACTGAAGCCCAAACATAAATTTGTCAAGTGCATTACAGGTATATTTTCAGTGGAAAACTGCTGATATAATTATAATCCCAGTATTTCAAACATAAACAGAAAGAACACCAATCTACAATTTGATGAGCATTGTCTACTTTGTAATTTTCCAGCACAATAAAAGTATATCTGCACAATGTTCATTTGGTGGGGTTTAGTAAAACATTTATAGTCTCTGAGGCAAATGCATAGCTGTTAATTTAATGATAGCCACTATCAGCTGCTCTCTTTTTCCTCTTTTTGTTCAGTTTTGGCAGATCCATTCTGTTCAGGTGTTGGTTCCTCCACCATGGCAGACTTTTTTGTTGTCCCTGTTGGGAAGAAAGGGGGGTTGGAGTGAATGATGAGGAGTATAAAATGAACGGAAATAAACATTCAGCAATTCTACAGTCACTGATTACTAGGCATTGTACAAGGATGCTGGTTGATATTGTACCTGTGAGGTAATTTCTGTGCATCCGATGGAACAGCAGGAGACCAATGAAGAGGATAAAACCGATGCAGGCGATTATCATTCCACACAGCAGGAAGCTGTAGCTGCCTTCAGTCTGGATAATCTGGGGATGAGACGGCAACATTAAAGTACTGAACATGAATCTAAATCTCCTCTGGGCTTGTTTTTGCAATTATACAGTAAACCTAATTATCTACTTCTGCACACTATTTCTATATTCATAAAGATACTCATAAGACTTACTGAGCCAACCAGAACCTGCATTACCATCTCTCCCATCCCTGCACTTGTCACCAGCACTGAGGTTGCACATCCTGCACAAAGAAACACATGGTTTATTTCCTCTCCGTGCTTTGATTCCATTATTGTGTTGTTATTATAATTTTACTAAAAGTACTTAATTATACCCTGGTAATCAAGGATGTCTTCAGTGTAGGCAAGCATACAGGGGAAGATGCTGCTGAGGAAAAGCCCACATAAACATGTCCCAATAAACAGAAAGGTGTTGCTGGTGTAGAAAATAAGCAGCATCAACACGGTTACAATGGCACCTGCCTGTAAGAGAGTGTAAAATCAGTAAGTGTTGATATCACTCAGTATTTGACCTTTAATTGTCACTGTGTTTGTCTCCTAATGTGATGGTGCATTTAATGTTTTATTACCAGGTTGAACATAAGCAGTCTCACAGGCTGGAAACGGTACGAAAGAGGTATGGACAACAGACGTCCAGCAGTGATCGCTGCCCAAAAGATACTGGCCAGGTAACCTGCTGTCTTGTGAGGTAATAACATAGGCGGTGCAACAGCATATGTGTACACAAAGCCGGCATATGCACCCTGAAAAACAAAAAGGTTCTTTAATTTATTCTACTTTCTGTGTTTAATGTGAAGTTTTGAGCTGCATTTGTAACACCATTTGTGAAATACATGTCATACAGTATTATTTATCTGCACCCCTCACTCACCACAATACCATCGGTCATGAAGAGCACCATCCCACCAAGGACATGAATCATAAAGAATGATACTGGCAGCCCGCGCAGGTTATCATTCTGACAGCAGCTAAAGATATCCCCATGACCTGTAACAGAGCGAAAAGTCACAAATGACAGATTGTAGTGCAGAAAATGGCAGTTATTGTTTTTTTCCCCCCCTCTAAGCTGACAGGAAATCTAGGGAGAAAAGTATGCATTATTCATTTTAAAATAGGATTCCTGTATAAAAATCTCTTCTTCCACATCTTCACCTCCAGCTTCATGTTCTTTCTGTTCCACTTCTGAGCCCTCTGCCCCCTGCTGGTTCTCCATTGCTAGTTCATCTTTGTCCAGAAGACGAGGAGTGCTGCTAGGGCAGCATGGGATCAGCTGCTCCCGATACATCAGGAACAGGACTGCAATGGGCACGGGCAGCTGAAGGTGCATAAATAATATTTAACTTTTTAATTTGTTGTAATTTACAACCATTAACTGAAATGTCAGATTAAGAAGCTATGAAAAAAATAACTCAGCTCTGTCTCTCAGCAGTGTCTTACATTGATAAGTGCCATGATCCAGAAAGCATAGTGCACAATGGACTCCTCTTCCCCTCCCTCATGGGGCAGGTGGCTCTGAGTTATGTTGTGCTCTGCAATTGGACTGTTTCTCAGCATGTTCCTGAAATGATGCATGATCTCAGTCCCATTCCCTGTGTGATTCCCACAGCCTGTCTCCGAGAGGAAAGGATCTGCAATCAGTGGGCTCACCAGGGCTCCGAAGCCAATAAAGAAATGAAGAGCCTGCAAAATGTGGAAGACAGTATACAGTATATAATTGGCTCCTAATTTGACAGTATACCCCTACTGAACATACTGGATACACAATTCTAGTTAAAATGTCTTAATGTATTCTAAACTTATCTTTGTATTATACCTGACTCAGCTATTAGCTATTTACTGAATATGACGGCTATCATGTCAGTATTTCTACAGATAAGGTGCAGGTTAAGGCTTTGTCACCTGTAAGAAAACAGCTGAGTCCCTCTGATAGATGGTCACCAGTTGGATGTTAGCGATGGTGTCAATAATGCCCATCGCAAAACCAGACACAGCCATGGCAATGGCGAGCAACAGAACATTATGACACAGAGGGATGATGGCAAATATTACAGAGATGATGAGAGCAGAGACAAATAAGGCAGACAGAGCACTGAACAACCTTTAAGAAAGAAACAAGACAAATATGGTTACAATGACAGTCAATTGATCTTTGACTAAACATGACAAATGTTTTTTAGGTTATTTATCCACAACGAACAAATGTCTTCGGATAACTCTCCAACTGTGAGTTCATGTTACTTACGTCCTCTTGAAAACACCACCAATAGAGCTGCCAATCAGCAAACAGAACTGCTGGGAAAAGAACACCCAGGTAATCTGACTAAGTGTTGAGTTTGTTTGACATTGCAAGTCCAAAATCGTAGGTCCAAGGAAAGCAATGCAGAGTCCAAAGCTGAAGAAAACACTCCAGTAAGTAAGTGTGTGATGGGCATTCCTTTTGAACAGAGTTACAATCCGCTCATCCACAAACATCTTAGCCACGATATGGGTAGATGTATCTCAATAAAACAGACTGCCAAGGACTTTTTACTATTAAATATGTGACAGTAGCTCTGGGGCGGTGTGTGGGCGCTTATTGTAGTATAATGAGTTTCTTGATTTCTTTTAAAGCTTTCAGCTCCCTCCTCTTTGGATTGCTTCACTAAAAAGGATGTCCTCTTGAGTTAATGAGTGAAGTGGAGATTCTTCTAGCAAAAATATGCCTATTTGAATTGTGTCAATGATTTGCAATGAAAAAGAGTCTCAGTTGAAGTGCTACCAGAAAGTGTGCATTTCCATGTCATAGCACTTCCAACTCTATCAATGGAAAATGTATCAATCAGGAAGCAATGACGCATAGATGTATCATGGACTGGATGTCTTTTCTTTCATACCTGGAGGACACTACAGCATTTATTATGAAAGAAGTTAAGGTGATAAAATGGCACATTGTGTTATAAAATGTCAATAAAATATACACATAAAATAGTTCTTATTTTCTATTCAAGAATCTACTTCATGTTCATCTGTGATTACAGCTGTAATGTCATTATTTAATCATTTTCATTGGTACAATATGTATATAATATATGTAATTCATGAAGACATCATCACTCCCACTTTCTTCTCATACAGTCTTATCTCAACTCTGTGTATATTACTTTAAATCTTGCACATATGGGCTATTTTTCTTTTCTGTTTTTTTTCCCCCTTTTCTACTGTTGTCATTATTTGCATAGAACACTTTAAAGTATATCACTGTGTGTGCAGTATATGATGTGTACTGTGTGTTCTTATTTCTTTATTCTTTCTTTTAGCACACAAGGACAATATTTGTGAGTCAATCCACCACTTTGGTCCAGACTGAAATATCTCAACAACTACAGGATGGATTACCATGAAATTTGGTACAGACAATCATTATTCATTATGTCTCAACAACTGTTAGAAGGATTGTCATTAAATTCTGATAATGCATTCATGTCCCCCAAAGATGAATTTTGACTTCTAGCATCACCCTTACATCAAATTTTAATTATCCAATTATGTGGTCTATGACCAAATAACTGCAAAACTAATAACATTCCCATTAGCCACAGCTGCATTTTTTGTTTAGTTAGTTAAATTAGTATGCTAATATTGGCATGCTAACATGCTATATTAAATAGTGAACATGGTAAATATTATACTGTAGCTGTTAGCATGGCTGTGCACTCTTATTCTTGTTTAACTTTTCTCATTCTTTATTTATGACATTTGGACTTCTATAACAACACAATTTCTCTTTGGGACCAGTCAAGCTGTCTCTCTGTTTACAGTATCTGAGAAAGTCAATCTGAGAAACAGCACATGGTTGAAGTGATAACTTATTGTATTTATGTTGTTTTTTCTACTTTAACTTTCCTTTAACTCTTGATTTTTTTCCCGCCAGCATGTACGTGTGGGTCAGTCTAAAGCTTAGGAGGGCAACTGAGGATGTACAATATGACACTTTAAATGTTTAGCTTGACCCCATTTCAGAATGGATGTAAATCTGCCAAGAAACTAGCAGACGCAATGCATCTCAAGGCTTCTGCAGGATTTAGATATTTGGAGGGCTTGCAGTTAACAGTTCTTCGAATGAAATAAAGTTGTATTCCATGTATTCCATGATAGATGATGGTGATTACTTGACCATAAGTGGAATGAATAAGAGAAAGGACTTAATACCTAATCTTTTTAATGATTGCACTGGAGAACAAAAGCTGCTGGTTGAGGCCAAATATGGGCTTCCGGCAAGGTTGAAACAGAGGACATGAGAAAAATCCCAATATAGGCTTATGAAAATTGTGGATTTACTCACCTTTAATTATTAGTGAATTAGTGATTTTATGCTGTCAGAAATCAGTGAATTATCTTGAATGCAGCACATGTAATTTACTCGGTTCTTATATTTTGCTGCTGCAGTCACACAATTTGCTACTTCACAAGTGATTTTGTCCCTATAGAGGACTATGCTGCATATCTATGCTAGCCGTTTTACTTCTATGTCTCTACTTATTTCAGCATGTACTGCATTTGAAATTGTTACACAATATGACACATTGTTCAGTGACTGTGTCTGTGTTATGTGCCAGAATCACACAGCATACAAAGCCCTGCAAAGCTGTGTAACTGATTTGTCAACATCTCCTGCAAGGTGGAGATGCTGGTCTGGTACTAATCCCTAAGAAATACGTATGTGTGTTTATACAAAAGGCATTCATTAACATCTATCATCCCCCACACTTCCGCTTCTGGAGATGTAGCAACGCAAGGTGACTTTTTCAGGTAATTGTCAACTAACGTAATCTTAGATGTGTGTAAGGGGGTGGGGGGTTAAAAATCAACAGCAATTTCTAGTTACTGAAGTAGGACATCTGTTTTCGAATGAACTTATTATTTACACAAGTTAGATTAGGAAGTGGTACATTATGTTGCTGCTATCTGATAAAATAAGTATATTTAAAATCTGTGTTAGTTAATTGGAGAATAAGAATACAGTTACAGCAAATTCTATGTAAAGTATGGGAAATCTAAATTTCTTTTATTGTAATGTTGATGAGTATTTGAAGCATGCTCACTCACTGTTTATTAATTTAATATTTAAAATGGCACTGACTGTCCATTTTTAATAAAACATTTAAAGATTCCCTCCAGACATGTTTTAAGACACATAAAAATACTCTACTTGGAATAATGTTTGTGTCTGATATGTTTTTTTCTGTTAAAAAAAGTTCAGTTAACATAGTTTAAAATTCTTAAAAATACATCCCTTTCTTCCTCATAGAAAAAAAGCTAAATCTATGAATATGCAATTATTGTTCATTTTGAATGTTTAACTACTAGAAAAAAAGATGTCTTCTACTTCACGGAAGAGTTCATTCTCAGTGTCTGTGCACTGGAGGCTTCAAGGTCCCACATCTTGTATAAGCTGCATATTGACTGAACTTCGACTGACTTCCGAACTGGTCGTGATGTCACATAATCATATGTGTTCGTTTATGTTTAAAACTGAGATTTCAGAGAAACTTTCCTCCTTCAACAGATGAATGTGAAAACAGCCTTCTAGTGTTAAACTCATTCAAACATCATTCTGCACAGTGAAGCACAAAAATCCAAGTGAAGTAACAACAAGCAAATCACACAAGTGTTTTCTTGTAAATTATGAATTACAAACACAAAATTGGAAAATAGAATATGAAGAAGAAGATATCGACAAAGCATATGAAACATTCCTAAAAATATTCATATCATTGTATGACAAAAATTGTATAATAATACAGTGGAAACCAAAAAATAAGGTGATAGTCCATGGATCACAAAGGGACATACATATCTAAGTAAATATATCTATAGAGGCAGAAAAGAAATATAAAAATATATAAAAATACGTTAACTAATATTATGAGGATATGCAAGAAGGAATATTAATAATAAAACATTAGAGAATAACAAAAACGACATCCAAGGTATATGGAGTGTGTAAAAACAGCAATATTGGAAAAGGATCCAGAAACTCAAGTTACCCTCAGTATTTTATTGATAATGATATGACCATAAATAATATGGATGATGTGGTTAGTGGTTTTAATAAATTCTTTTTAAGTGTGGGACTAAAGTTGGCAGAAAAAAATCAATGACCCAGAAATACCCAAAAAGGGGACTGATGTTGATTATGGGGGTAGAAATCCGAGTCTAACTTTCAAACTGGTAAATTTCCAAGCAAAATGAAAACTGCAAAAGTAATACCATTATATAAAACTGGGGTCAGACACCACTTTACAAATTATAGGCCTGTTTCTTTAGTTTCTCAGTTCTCTAAGATATTGGAAAAAGTCTTTACTGAAAGACCAGACAAATTCACTGAGAAGCACAAAGTGCTGACTAACAGTCGGTATGGATTCAGAACAAACAGACCAACCTCTTTGGTGATAGCTGAATCAATTGAAGAAATTACTAATTGTATAGACAAGTATGCAGTAGGAGTTTTTATAGATCTACAAAAAGCTTTTGATCCCAATGACCACAATATTTTACTGGACATATATCACTATATATTACTATGACTAAACAGGCAACAATTTATAAAGACGGGTGATCATAAATCAACATGCATAGATATTACTTTTGGAGTACATCAGGGGTCAGCATTAGGCCTGAAATTGTTTATTTTATGCAAAAAAAGACACATCAGAGGTATGAGAAATATTGAAATTTGTTTTATTTGTGGACAACACAAATATTTGTTGTTCTGTGAATTTACAGCAGCTTTGGAGGTGATCACAACAGAAATGATGAAATTAAAATGGTGATTGGACATAAACAAATTAAATCTGAACAAAACAAAGATTATGCTGTTTGGAAATTGTAAAATAAATACTCAAGTACAAGTGATAAAAGACAATGTCAATATAGAAAGTGTATAGGAAAATACATTTCTAGGTGTGATTTTAGACCACAAAATCTACTGGAAACCTCATATAAGATATGTGCAAGTGAAGCTGGCAAAGAGGAAAAACAAAGCACAATTTGGATCACATGGTACGGGGTAACACCTAGAAAAGCACCGTACATCCGTTATGCATACTACAAAAAAGAACCATAAGGATAGTAAGCAATGTATGATATAGCAAACACATCAAAATTTTCATGAGCTATATGGATGAGGAAGAGTTGTGTTAACTGTTTAGGTTTTATTTTATTGACACTGAGTAGAAAATAAGTGTGCACTTCTTCCTACTCATTTTGAATATGTAATATTTAATCTGTTTTGTTTATGAAAATGTGTTGTACATATTTATTGTTTATTTCATTTTACTGTTATTCTTGTCTTGTTTTTTTTTATTTTAACATGTTCAAAATAAAAATTGACTGACTGACTGAACACTAGATGGTGTAAAAGGACTGCATTCATCCACAATTCAAGTTAAAAGCAACTGAGGTTTGTTTCTATAGAAATATAACAATGTTTATGTTTTTTAAAAGGAAACAACAAGTAGATTGACTATTAATTATAGTACAAAGTTATCCCTGTTGTTGAATAGTTCACAAACATTCTTATTATTGTTATTATTCTTATTCTCTCTCACTCACTCTCTCTCTCTCTCTCTCTCTCTCTCTCTCTCTCTCTCACTCTCTCTCTCTCACTCTCTCTCTCTCTCTCTCTCTCTCTCTCTCTCTCACACACACACACACACACACACACACACACACACAAATCACGGTATCTCTTTTTCAGTCCGACACATGGTTTGTGGATGGCAGCTGCATAAAGAGACAGCACATCGGTAACAGGGTTTAAAATGAACAAAGGCAGTGTTGCTTTTCTCCTTTCTGTCTCATCTCCATAGGCTGACATTTAGCCAACTCTCAATCAGAGGCCTGAGACAGCACCAGGACAATGTGATAGGAATCATAATCCTAGGTAGAGCAATCCTGCCTTTGCTCTTCCTCTATTTGCTTTATCTACTGTATTGTGTTCCTTCAGGGTCCAGTGGAGCAAAGCACATATGCCATATGTGATAAAATTGCATGGTAATGACCCCCGAAACCCGATATCTTTATACATAAACTTGTTGATGTGAATCTAATAATGTGAATGAGCAAAATAAACATTTGAATTTCTATGAGAAGGAAGAAGTCATAGTGTGTTTGTGTATTATTACTTGTCAAGCCAGGCACACACATGATTCAGTATATGCATTAACACAAGTGAGGGCATTAGCTCAAGTAGACATGACACAGGAAATGCATCTGTCACCTATCCACATTTCTCCAGTCAGTCCCCACAGCCCTGGATAGAAATGGCCTGCAGTGCACCCCCTGCACCTCTCCTCAGGCCCAAAATAGAGCCGGCGATATGTGGTATGCAAACAGACATGTCTGCAGGGCAAAACACTGCTATTCTGCGAAGCTCTGTGCTTTCCAACTAGCTGCTGGTGAAGCAGTTAAAACATGAAGCACATGTGAAAACTAGTACATGAGTAGATCATAAAAGTGATTTGGGTATAATTATTCAGAGTAATTTGAGTTGAAGAAGTATGAAGTGTGACTTCCATGTGAAATTATTTCTACAAAATGTGCTCTTGGTAAACTTTTAAGACAAAACTCACGCAAGGATGCTAAAAAGGGGACCAAAGTGACTGAAATTTTAGCACTGACTAACATCTGAACCACTGTTTTTACATGAGATAGACTGAAACTAAATTGTTGTACGGGGCAGCACAGCCTCTTTAAGTCTATACAGCCTTCTATTAAATTGTTTTGCCAGTTATGTTTTGATGGGGGATGTAATTGCTGCTTGTATAATAGTTACTGGAAAAAGCTTTTCTCAAAGGAATTGCTACACAAGTCATGCGACAGTCGGGGTGGCTGTTTGGACGTACAGACCACAGGAATTTGACATTGGAGATCAGGATTCGCACCCTAAGTCTTGCATGTGGTTAGGGTTTGGTTATGATTCGGGAAAAATCGCAGTTTTGTTTATATATTAAAAAGTGAACAAGTCCTGTCTTGTGCTTCATTCGCTGTTAAGTTTTTCAATATTTAACCACAATCCTCCCTTAATCTTAAAGGATATGGCTGGCCATTTTCTAGATTTTTCTTAGTGTTAAATCTTCTGCACAGAACCAAACCAACAATGAACTCATAAGCATTGTGTGTGTATCCAAAGCCTGATATTTCGTATTCCTCTGAGCCGTAGACCTCTGTTGTCCAAAAACTATTAAAAGCACATCAATTAGCCACATCGCTGCACTGGATGTCATGTTCCTTGGCCTGGAAAACTATGGGCACGTCAGCTTGTTCTGAAACGGCTCCAAAGACTAATGACAATGACCATGTTTTCAGTCTCCAGAGAGCAGTTCTGTGTAAGGCAGATGCCACTGCGCATGCGATCCCACGCATGCAGTTAGCAGTTGGCAGTTAACATCTTGACTTTCTACTACACTGCACATTGTAAAGAACTTTAGTATACTAAGTCAAGAGGTTGTGATATGTAGTACAACAAGCTAGTGAAAATAGAAGTGGAAATGCGTTCTACAGAGTTGTGCCTAAACATAATCATGAAAAAAGTTTAATCATGCTATAGTTACTCTGAACTGGTATTATCTCCCAAGAGTGAGTATCTATCATAGAGGAAATAAATAAAATATGTTGTCAGAGAACATTTAGAAACATTCAGTTCAAACAATTTTGTGACTTGGCAAATACATTCATTACCAACGTTTCCTAATTTTGTTGATAAAAAAGCATACAGGCAGCATTACGTTTCTAACAAAATGTATTTGCTGTTGATAATTAGTGTTATGTAAAGGTAATTTCTAGGAGAAAGAGTTGGACAGCAGGAGAGAAAAGCCTGATCTCACATGAGAGATCTTTTAATATGACTCCAGAACTATTTTGAATCTTAAAAGAGTGCTGTTCCCGTATTCTGATTTGTCTGTATTAGTCTTGTAGTTTACTGGACTCAGTACAAAGGCCTTTTCTCAAACAGTCCAGGCTTTAATATTATGTGAATAGCAGTTTAAGTCCAGTGGAGCGTTGATGCTTATCCAAAGACTTCAATCAGGAATTTCCACCCAGGATTCCTAAAAGCTCAGCAGCCGATCACATCTGAAGCCCTCTGAAGATAATGACTTCTGCCAGCCAATCCCCACGCTGTACTCCGGAGCGATGCTGTATGTGTTGATCCATGTTATATTGGCTAATTATACTTCAGTGCACCATGCTGTTAGTGATGGTTATTATTGGCCTTAATATAAATTGTGTGTTAGTGGCCAATTAATAATTTGTGTCACATCAACGCTTAATCTTGCACCATCATAACCTTTGTCGTTATGATCGTCTGAAATCTTAAACTGCTACTAGTTGTAATTCTTGTCCTGTATAAATTGACTGATACTGAATTGAAGCAAGTGATATAATGTCTTCAAGTATACAAATTAAAATGGTTGTTTAATTATTTATCTACAGTACATTGTTTCATGATGCTCAGCATTTCAAAATTGCAATCAGATGTCATCTTTATGTTTTTGGTTTTAAAAACTGTTCTAATTTACTCTATTGATGCAGTAAAGCTGGTATTAAATCCATTCAGTAGGATTTTAGAGTGTATGGTGGCCTCTGCTTTAAAATGTTACAGCAAATCCTACAACATATTATTGCTCCAACAAGTCCTCTAAATTAAACGGCCAAATACTATTCCTCAGATGTCACTCAGATCCAGTTCATGAGGTTTACAGTAAATCATCCTTTTGCCTTCTTCCGTTTGCAAATTGCTTTGTCTGGTGATGTTATGCAGGAAAGAGAAGAGGAAATGCATCCTCACTATACTCAAATCCTAAAGGAGATGATAAATTTGTTGTTTGAAACCTTGAGAAAGAGACAGCATTATGACTTCACTATAGAATGGAGTCTGTCTGTACACAAAAACACTTATAAATCTAAATAAATTGATATAAAGTAAGAAAAAAGTGAAGTTATAAGACTAGAGAAAGTCTAAAGTCTTTTATGCCAGATACTATAAATGTATTACCATTACCATTACCACAGCCAAAGTGGACAGTGGATGCACAGCCACACAGCTTTTGCAATTGATATCATCTTCTGTCAGAGCCCACCATACAAATCCAGAACAAATCCGTAAGATTTTATGTGGAGGTTAACACTACAGCATAATTTCTCCTCCTGCTGCAGTTCTAGGAATCATTGTGATCTACTGAAACTGGCTGACTAAAGAGTGAAATTAAAAGTAGTATAACAGAGGATTAGTTTCATAGTGAAGTACAGTTTTCCTGAAATGGATGTGACAAAGTGTTCCAGACTATAGAGGGCTTAGACTGAGCTAACACAGGAATAGAAATCAAGCATTGTGCCCGGTTTCATGGATGAAATGCTTTGTCAGTATATCAGCACAGATAATAATTTGAATGCTGTGATAGAGTGTACGACCTCAGTGGTTTTAATGAAAGGCAAGTGATGAATTCAAAACCCCACAAAGGATAACACATTTCTGTATTGAGGACTGAACCAGCTTTGATCTTCTGAAGATTTTTCTGTCAGACTCAGTGAGAGAACAACTCATGCATACAGCTGTCTGGTAATATATGTTTGTACACACATCAGGACACAGAAAACACAATGGTGATTTATCCATTTCTATCATAAGATGTCTCTTGCTTTTCCTTTCCTCTGCTTCTCCCTGTCCTCCTCTCCCCCCCGCCTCTCCCGACACAGTTGTAGAGAGTGGAGCAATGATGCGTGTCTTAGTGAAACCTGGTGAATAGTAATGAACCGAGCCTGTGTGTCTATTTGAGGGAAAAGCAAGAGCAAGACAGAAAGAGGGTAGGGAAGGGTTTGTGGGGAAGGAGGAGGAGGAGGAGAAGGAGGAGGAGGAGGAAGGGGGGGTAGACTCGGAGTGAAAACAGGGCTTCTCTTGCGGCACTGATGCAGCACAAGCAGCGGTGAGAAGCACAGTGGTGACTAACAAGAGATGCAGTTGGATTAATCCTTTGCACCCTTTACCTTGGCTCTGTGTCACGTACCTCATCGGCCATTCTGATCAGACCGACATGACGTCACTCATTAAAACCTTCAGCAAACTGTATCTTTTCTCTGGGTGTGTTTCTTCATTATACAGTAGCTCATTCTCCCTATCTAACCACCACCCCCCTCCTCCCCTCTTCTCCTCACATTGACAGGGGGAGGAGGGTGTATTAGTAGAGGAAACGGATGGAGGGGGAGAAAGCTGTGAGTGAATGTGGCTCAGAGAGGGGCAACAGCACCTGCTGTCTTCATCCCAGATTCACCAGGCAAACAGCATTATCCCTCCACTAGTGATGGACTGTTAGGAGGACAAAGAAAGGAGAAAGAGGCCCAAACAAAGACTTTTCAATAAGAGACTTGCGATCTTCAGATCAGAGCTGACTTGGAGTCATTGTTAATTTGGAAAAATTATTTTGATCCCTGCACCTACACCTTACACCCCAACTGTATGTGCAGGAGGACAGGACGAGTTTGTGTCATCGTTGGGGTGGGGTGGGGGGGACAACATGAGCATCAATGATGGAAATGTGAGTTTCTGTTTACAATCGAGGGATAAGTGACTGGAATATTCAGCAACTGGCTGCAAAGATCAACTAGAGTGCCAGGACTGAAAGGAAGGGAACAAACACAATAGAAAGCCCCCCTACCTCAGCCCCTCTTTTATCCTTTTCCATCCAGGACCCATGGGCACTCTGCCAACTTGGAGTCTTAAGAACTCATTCAAAGAAAGCCAAAGAAAGGGACTTGTTTAAAACCAGGACCCATTCTCTCACAGTCTCTTGTTTTTCCTTACATTTCCCACGTGAAGAGGGATTTCTGGTTGATGTTCTCTCTGACATTGCGTCTAGGGAGGAGGAAGAGGGGGGTTTCTAGAATTGCCATTCATGTAACGTTTCGTCAGATTCGTGGTTTGAGAGTTTTGTGGGCAAGTGATCTCCCTTCTGAGCCCCCTTTCTCTCTCTCACTCTCTCTCTCTCTTTCTCTCTCTCTCCCTCTCTCTCGCTCTCTCTCTCTCTCTCTCAGTTCTCATTCTGCTTTTACTCCCTCTGTCTCCCCACTCTCTCTGCTGCTCACATAGTAACTCCTCCCCCCCACTACCCATTGTCTCTCCATACAGTATTAGGGTGAGGGGATGCCATACTTGTTTCAGCGAGGGACGCAGGAGAGGGAGAAGGAGGTAAGAGTCAGATTTATAGCATAAGAATGCAACCCGGTACTAAATGTATGTCTGTCACTGTTACTTTCAGAAGTGTTAAGTGTGTTGGTCCATATAGCTGTTTGTGTTTCCGTCAAGACTGACAGTGAGGAAAGAGAAGCAGCTTAACTGATGCTCTGTGGCTTTCATGTGTTGTATGCAGTGTTTCAGTGTGTTTTGGTAGTCTTGTCTGCCAGTGAAAGGTGCTTTTGTGTTTTTAATAAATGAAAAGGGAGTACTGCATAGGATAAAAAAAAATCAAGCACCACTCCTTTATCATTATCTTCATCTTTACATTTATATTCAAAACCAGTAAATGTTAAATTGCAGGATATTTCTCATTTGCTGTATTGTTGTAGTGTTATATCTGCAGTTTCTCAGAGATATTTTCCTCACTATTAATACTTCACTGTCATAAGAACAGAGGAATGTATTCATAAAAAAAAACATTAAACATGGCCATAATCATAATAAGCCATTAAAAACATCTGGCTACTGACGGTTGTCTGAATTGGCTCCCAGCAGAGAGGGACCATGTACGATGTTTAGGGATTAAAGCTAATCCTCCCTGTGGCTGAGATTCACCTTCTTGTCTGGACAGAGTCTGACACAGGGGCTTTACTAATTTATGCTGAGACATGCATGAGCACAGGCTCCCTGGAGCTCAGTGGCAGTGGTCTTTTTCGAACCTGGAAAAGGCTGATTGAGTAAACACCTTTCCTCAATCAGTACATAATGCTCTCTTTCAGAGGTCACATGAATATCCATGTGAAGCATATGTAAAGCCAATGAGAGATTATCTCAGTGTTTGGTGTTTAGGAAGGCTGACACCTCAAAATCATGCTGGGCCTCATCATGTTTCTATCTCTTTAGAGTAAACTTAGAATATCTTATAATGAAGTTGGGACATCTTGCAACTATGTGAAAGTTCAATGTGGAAAAAGCCATGGGAAACGATGTGAAACTACATTACAAAGTGTTTTTACTCTTGCACTGCCGGAACAACTTGAAACAGGTGCATAAAAAGGCGACTAGAAGTGGTTCTCTCAGTACTGGACAGTTGCAGCCTAGTACAGGAAGCTTTGTGTGCTTGTTCAGATAAAAACGGAGGCTGCCTCAATGGGGCTTTTGTTGTTTGAGTTGGAGACAGCAAAAGCACAAGAAACACTGACTGACAAATACCTGGCCCCTCTGTGCCTCAAATACCTCAGCGTTGCACTTGATACAATGTCAACAAATGCCTCCTCTGTCCTCCATAGTAGCCCGTTTCCTCTCTGTCCACAAAATTTTTTCATGTTTTTATAAAGGCTACTGTTTTCTGAGCAGACATCTGGGTGAGCTGATTTGGCCTGCATAGCTTGAGTGCTGAGTCTCTACTCACTGAGAGGCTGAAAATGGTCCAAAGAACGTCTGACAGTTTAGTGCTTAAAACTGTGGTAAACAGCCTGGTGTTTCAGGTCAGAGAACAGAAATGATTCTGCATAAATTTAAGATGCCTTTTTTATTATTGACTTCTTAAAGGTCAAGGGAGTATGAATCAAGCATACTAGTAAAACCCTCTTTCAGGTAGTGTCTCTGTGCATGACTGATGCTTGGCTCATTAGCATGATGGCTTTGATTCAAGCAGCACAGGAGCTACTGCGGGGAAATGCTAAGTTTATATCTGCAAAAATATTTTGGTCATGAATAAACACTACTAGCTTTCTGTGCCCAGTGGTGGAATTAAAATACTGAGGTAATGATCTCCTTTGTGCTTGAGGAAGTCAAGGGGTTCGCTACAGAATACAGAAAGAGTTTATGTAATCTGTTTTGAATTCAGTGACAAAATCCTTTTGATTAACATTGCACCTTTTCCCTGTAGACATTGATTTAAAACTGCATTTTTTATCAAAGATTATTCTTCAAACCCCCAAAGGGATTGAATAGCTTGCAGCTTATTGCTGTAAGGTTCAAGCATCGGGTATGGGTCAATTTATTTGAGTTTTACTGTGAAAAATACAATTCCTACAGTATAAAGAATCACAAGACAGTTTCGTTTTACTCCCCCGGGCCTCAGATGAATACTTGCAGTTTCTTTGGTTAATTATTCATGCGGATGTGAGTTTTAAATCCTGAATGCTGTCTGCAACCTGCCCCTGTTTTTTCCCTCTTCATGTTTCCAAGCTTTCAGACCAAAACTGCATGAGTTCTCTGCATCTAAGTAACTGGTTTTGTCTTATTGTCTTCCAAATCAAACCACAACTGTGTCTTATGGCTTTCTATTCCTATGTGAGTTCTTTCTAACATGTCATGTAGGGTTTAAAGCCATTGGATACACAGTGGACAGTCAGCAGAGGCCCTCTGTTACATGACTTTAAAGATTTGTTTGCAATGATTTAGTATTATTTGCAAATGTTGCTTATGCCCGCCCAAACTATTCAATGAATAACAGATTCAAAATGTAAAATCATTATTTAGCATTATTGATATAAGTCTAGTTTCTGTTGCATTTTGTTTAACCAGCTATTTGTAGCTTTTAAAAATGTTTGTAATAATATCAACAAAAGTTTTGGCCCACAGCATCTACATCATGCATCTTTTCTTGCATCAAACTTTTGCAGTTGTGGGGCAAATACAGATATTCTGAGTTAGAGCTAACATCTTGGAGATGTTTTGGGAAATGACTGCCTGGTTTTCATGATAGTTGTGACTTAGCAGATGTTCAAGAAAAATAATTGCTGTCAGACTCTATAATTTCCATAAACAGCTTAAAGCTCTCTAGTTTACTGAGGAAGTCACAATTCATTGCATTGAGAGATGTGTTTCATCTAATGACGCAAGTTCAGGATTGTTTAAGCCTTGCTTACCAAGGTCTCCCCTGTGAGGACATTGAAACGCTTGCACGCCATTACCTTAGGAAATGATATTTGTCTACCAAGTTCAGTTAAAGTGTATGTGCTATGACAAGCTCTAAAAAAATGGAACCTACCAATAACAGCATTTAAGTAGTAGTGACATCATATATGTTTTCCTATTAACAAAATAATAGAGTAACACTTCAAAAGTTTGTTACCAAAAATATGATATGAACTGACAGCGAGATCTTGCTTTTGTTGTTGCCTATTAGCCAGATAGTATTTCAGTGGTTATAAGATAAATATAGTTAGAAAAGTATTTTATAGTAATGACAACACAGCAAAGTGTGAAAACTGGTATGTAGGAATAAAAACTTTCATACTAAGAGGTGAAAAAAAATCATTTTACATCACTGTAAGAGAAATATGAAAATTCCTGGGGGCAAATTGTGTTTGCCGCTGGCTATTCCAACCAAGGACACTTGATGAGCCTCTACATAACTTAGTTGCCATGTTGTGGAAATCCATTTTCAGTGACCACAGAGAAAGAATTATTGTCTATTCAGTATTCATCATGTTCATTATTAATGAAAGTGAACTGACCTCCAAATTACAAAAAGAATATGTGCTGACCTGTAGCACTACTAAAACACATAATATCAGTCTAAATTGTACCATTTGTTCAACGCAAAAATGGACATTTCTTCATTATGTTAGTATTATAGGCCTGATTTAGTGCTACAGCTGGCTGTTTAATGGTCATTTTGATTTTATATTTAATATAATTTTTGAAGGCCAACTGAACCATCACAGTGCTTGTACAAAGCCCTTCAAATGTGGCCTCTCATGGTTCATACCCCCTCCCTGTCAAGAATATTTTTCAAAAGCATTCCAAGCGCATTCAGCGTTCTGATCCCAAAAACTCTTGAATATCTCCTGACTTTGAACTTGGAAGTATGCATCAGACTTCTTGAATCAAGTCTTAGTTATTCTTTGTGCAAAGCAAGTATGAGCAAGTCAAGTCTCACTTCACCTCAGGGCTTTTGATTTGAGACTTTTTATATTATCTGTTTCCCAGGGACTCGAAACAGAGGCATCTGTACCTCATGAAGAGCCAATTTGGGCTTGAAACGTTGTACTCTTTGTATTTGTAATAAAGATAAATATTTTTGAGGGAGCATTTTACAGTGCTGTGAGTCCTTGAGAAACAGAAAGTATATCTACTACATTTTTATGGACTCAGCACCTGGACATGAAAGATGTCCATAAATACCCATAAACCTTTTGTATGCCTTTAAAATACAATCTCTGACTGTGTCTTAATGTGCAATGCCATGATCTTTTGCTTTGATACAGTATGTTTAATAACCAAACATTCCTCAAGACCAACAAAGGGCATCACAATATTTCACTAATTTTAGTAGTGATGTACTGGTTCGGTGAATTTATGTACCAAGAAACAGTTCCCTGACCTCCCTGTTCTGAATCATTCCTCAAAGTCGCTGGCCAACAAGTACAACACTGTGGACCAATATAAAAAGGCTCAGTGGTAAAATCTATCAAAATAAGAATAAAAGTCCAAGTAGGCTAATATTTTTTATCTAATAATAAAACTGTATACATGCTCACAATTGATGGATCCCATTCCAGTCCCCTCAGCTCCCTAGAAATCCCCACTGAAAACAAATGTTGTTTTCCTCACATCACAGTGTGTGATGGTCTAATCTAAAAATGGTTCACTTCAAGTTCACAACAGTAAACAACACAGCAGGTGATCAAGTCTGTTAAACTCAAACCCAAATATCACTGCAACGCAATAGAAACCCCTGCTGTCTTGTCATTTCATATTCACAGAGCAGAGCGGCAAGAGCAAAATATTAAAGTTGCCATCTAATTAAATATGGTTAGCTGTTTTGTAAAATTTAAAGCAAAGGTAAACATCTACAATCATCTATTGTTCACAGGATCAATTTTGTTTCATCTTTTGTTTTGACTGGCATTAGGTGATATCCCATTAATACAGTCTTGTGGAAACACTGTTAGTTGTTTCAATTAGTTTTTTCCCCCTCTGTTTTCACCTTCACTTAAAAACCATGAGGGAACCATTTGCTATAAAAAGTCACCCATTATATTATTATTATTTGTAGCACTGATTGCTTCATGAAGCAGGATAACTGCTGGGAAGCTATATTAAGGGTGGGGGGTTGTTGAGATTACACACCAAAGTTAATTAATTTTGCCTCTTGAGACAGTCCCCAAGTGTAGGTAACCATGTCCCAGGTTTTCATTCTAACCAAAATCTACCAGGTTATTTCACTAATTCCATGCTGATTAGATCTGTTGTGTTGAAGTTGTGCCGAACCAGGCACCTGTTACAAAGCAGGTTGACCGAATTATCTTGATAAATGATTGCTTATTTACTCAGCAAAGTTTTTCGGATAATCCAGTGAACCTGTTTGTTGAAAAAGGTGCCTGGTGGAGGTGCTTGGCTGGGACATACAGTAGTCCTCCTTGGAACATAATGCAAAGGCATCCCCTGCTTGACAATCTCATGAACAAGTGTTTTTTTTTAATCTTTTAACAGGTTTACAAAAGGAACTACTTACCATGTCTTCTACATGCTGCACTAGGTGGATGCGTCACTCCAGTAAAAATGCTGCAGCAGTGCGCACCAAAGGCACCACAACACTGGTGACCAAAGGCCGGGTCAAACCTGAAGGTCAAAGGTATACAATCACTTCACTGGCGTATGAGTTGGGTGCAGAGATCTGCATATAAAATTCAACTGTATGAAGTAGTGACCTTTTTTCACAGAGACATTTTATTACAGTAAATGTAAATAATACAATGAATGATGGCTAAATTCCATTTAGCAGCTTTGGTTTCAGGGTCTTGGTATTGTGCATACCGACTCCCTGTTATGGCTTTTCCTACTATAACAAGTTAAAACATTTGCTGATAAAAAGGCTTATGTTAAAATGGACTGTAATTTCATTTTTTTTTTTTTTGCACAAAAAACAGTGGAGCAATGTAAAACATTACCAGTTGCAGGCCTGACTCAGTTCAGAAACTCTTTTACAGTGAAGACAAAGAGAAATAAAATATCATAAAAACAATACAAACAGAAAAACAATTAAAAAAAATGTATAAGTTAGATAAAAAGCATTTATCATATAGCTATTTGGGCTCAACCACAGATCTATTTTTTAAGTGTCGTACTAAATAAAAGAATACAGCATTTGTATTTCTAATAATGGCAGCTCTGAACTTCCATATATATTGAATAACAAGGGTTTACCCCACAATTCAAACAAACAGCCAATACCAAAGCAACATGCCTTTTCAGTGGTTTTTCTTTTTTTAGTTCATCATAATTTAATAAAATGGTCTTAGTTTAATGTAAATACAGTATACTTCAAACGTACCTAAACACACTGTTAGCCTACAGTGTTGTATGTTTAAGTTACTGCTGGTATTTAAGGCGAGCTACTTGCTGTCTGTCAAGTCGTCAGTTGCAGCTGTTCTCAGTTCAGTTAGTGTGAGTCTGAGACCACAGGCAGAGTAGCAGCTCTGTCGGCTTCATCTCACTTCAGAGTGTTTCTAAGAAAAGGCTAAGCACTGAAGTTTTAACTAGTCGTTCATTTTCTGCTTCGGCCCTGTGACATGCCGGTGTTTGTGGAGGATCCTGCACAGTTCTCTAAATCTCGACTGAAGTCAGATTTAATTGCCCACAATGTCGCGCTGCCACCCTCCAAGAGCAAGAAGGAGGTTTATGTGGCGCTGCACATGAGACATGTTGATCAGAAAAACGCAGCGGATTTCTCTAGCGACGAGGAGGATCAAGTGCAAGATGTGGCAGTGAGTTCAGCAACCTATTCGGTGTTTCTCACAAGAATATTTTTAATTAACTGTTGCGAAGTTTTGCGTTAAATTGCTCTCGGATCTCGACGTGCAACAACCTTTAAATATGACCATACTTTTGAGTAGAATAAATTAGCTGTCAGTCTAATTTTGAGTGTTTTCCAACTTACTTCACATATCTGAGAAACTACCAAAAACAAAACAAAACAAAAGGACAAATAAAAACTAATAATGGAAAAATAAAAACAGTTGTCACCATTACAAACATGATAACTGTAAAAAAAAAAAAAAGACCCTTCCACAATGGTGCCTTCAAGGACGCCGACATTTTTGTGGTAACAAGTGCTGTTGTGATTGATAATTAGTTTAAACTGATTTAACGCAGCTGTGGAGAGGAGGCGGTGCAGATCTGGGTCAATGCTCTCAGCTTGCTGTAGCACTTGTGGTCCTTGATGACTTTAAGCCACCAGCTGTATGTTTGGTATATATTTACAAGAGACGTTTCTGTAGTTGGAGGGGGCTACCATTACAGTCGTGTGCATGTGCTTGTCACACCTGTCACGTTCATTTATGTGTGTCAGGAAGAGGAGCCTCACAGACACTTGAAGTCTTGAAGTTGTTCCTGCACTGTGTCATGGGGGAGTGTGTTTAGTCTGTTTGGGCACAGCCCCCACTATTAAATTAACCTTACTGTCAAGTCAGGGTTGAGTGTAAAATTTATAAATTGCTGCAAGATTTGCACTCTAGACCCACTAAAGACAAAGAGCTGAAACGATTAGTCAATTAAACAACTAGATGAAAAACAGAAGATTAATCTGCAACTATTTATTTTCCAACTATTTTGATAATTGATTAAATTCTTATTTTAGAAGCTAATTTCCAAATTCTCTGATTCCAGCTTCTCAAATGTGAACATTTTCTGGTTTCTTTAATCTTCTATGATAATAAACTAAATGTCTTTGTGTTGTGGACTGTTGGTTGAGACAAAACAAGACATTTAAGGATGCCACTTTGTGCTGTGGGAAACAGTTATTGACATTTTTCTCCATTTTCTGACATTTTTTATAGACCAAACAACTTCTCAATTAAATGAGAAAATAATTGACAGTATAATCAATAATGAAAATAAGCATCAGTTGCAGCTTACCTAGCTGTTTTTCTTCTTTTTTTTATATACTTGTAAATTGATTGACTATTTTGGGGATTTGATCAGACAAAACAAGCCATTTGAAGCTGTCAACCTGTGCTCTGGGATACTCTGATGGACATTTCCCCACTATTCTTTAATAGATTAAATTATCAATTGAGAAAATAACTGAAGATTTCTGAAGGCATCATTCAAGAGGAATTGTGACACACACATACAAATAGATATATGAAGTAGAATACTTTATGGTTATGGAATAATAATGTTATCACTCTTTTACAGACTCTACACCACCTATTCAGCTTCATTATGCTACTTACTGCCAGTTTCGTAGAATAATGTAAACAGTGGATTGTGCTGGAATATAATGATGACAGGGTCTAAATAATGGCTAAATAACGGCTGCTTTTTTCAATATAATGTATTGTTTGTCTTTTTTGGCATACCAGCTATTTTAGACATATAAAGTTAGAGTTTATTTATTTAAATTGCAAAATCACAGTAGGGTGTCTCGATACACTCTACATCAGTAAAACAATGTTAAAAGAATCTAACAACATTAATAGAATCGAGGAGGGACGACAATATTATATCAATATAATAGTAGAGCTGCAAAGATTTTTTTATTTATTCTTATTTGCACATGTACAACAGCATAAAATCCTCATACTAGAAATAAAACATTTGACAGGAGAAGTACAGAAGCCTTAGCCTTAGATCCAATTTAAGAAAGTTGTCAATTAAATTATTGGTAATTAATAAATTTAGTTCCAGGTTCTCAACTGTAAGAATTTTCTGCCTTAGTTGTAGTAAATTGAATATTTTTGGCTTTGGACTGTGGTGGAGGTTGTGATGGGCATTTTTCAGTGATTTTGTAATGTTTTATGGACCAAACAATTAATCAATGAATTAAAAAAAATAATCAACAAATTAATCAATGATAAAAGTAATGATTAGTTGTCGTACATGCCAGTCCAGATAATGCAGACATTTTGATATGTTGAGTAGACTCTACAGTGAAGGTAAATGTAGTACCCACAATTGTTGATTATTGAACAGATTTGTGAGGGGCAGCCTCCAGCTGTTTTTTATGCTCTATATCCCACACCTGGAAACTGCTGACATTCAAGCTGCAGCCTTTGTCATGTCTTGAACAGCATTCAGTAACTGGAAAAATTTTGTTTTGTGAGGAGGAGGGGGAAGATCCAGACAATACAGAGATGCCTGACCCGAGTGGTTTGACTGATGACGACCTCAAGGCGGCATTGCTCATGCACGGGTACAAAGCTGGGCCCATAGTCGGTGAGGTTGCACTTAATACTGTCTTAAACTTGTCTTTCATTGTAGAAATGGGATTCCTGTCATCATTAATGCAGTTGTGTGTTTTATTAAATGCTTCAAGATGTACCATTTATGTCACCTTCAATTGTTTCTTACAAACTAATTGCAATTGTATTGTTTATCCATCTATTCTAGCCTCCACGAGGGCCTTGTATGAGCAGAAGCTAAGGAAACTGCTTCAGTCTGACGGACATGACAAAGTGAATGGAGCAGAAAAAGGTGTACTGTATTCTGACAGTGAAGAAGAGGAGGAAAATGGGGAAGAGGAAGATGAAGAATCAGGTGACCATATATGTTGTAGATTGTTTTACATGGCTGCTATTAGATAATCATATGGCTTATACTAATTTTTGTGATCTTTTACAGACTCTGAAGGAGCAAAACAAGAAACAGCTGAACAGTTGGAAGAGGCCCAGGAGGAGAGCAGCCAGGTGAGAAAAATCTTGAAATCTTTGATTAAATGATCTGGGTTTCTGTGTTAATACGTTGTATTTCTTAAATTTTCTGGCAAGAGGGAGCCTAGTTAATGGATCTTATTTTGCATTTTTGCCAATCCTTACAGTGCCACTTAGTGGTTACAAACTGCAACTGTATTGTTTTCTAAGTGAAAGTGTCACAGTTTGGAGCAACCACTTGCATCGTGAGTGTTTGTGTGTATTTTTTTTTTTTTTTTTTTTACTTTTCACAGGTAGAGTTGCTTTTTCAGAAGGGTGGTTATATTTACCCGCAGTGCTTTTTACCCTCATCAAGACTGGTAAATACTACAGATATCCTTAGTGTTTGCACATTTTTATTATTTTATTTTATTTTGTCAAACCAAATCCACTGGGGAAACTGATGTCTTTTTGTTTTTGATTGGGTTGGCTTTCTGCAGCGTGCTTGTGCTTCTCGACACAGGGAACCTAGTCCCAAGTGGAATTCAGGGAATGCGTTAAAATCATCAGAGCAGAGTCGGTCTTGCTGCTCCCAGATTCCCGCTGGAATTAGTAGAGCATCCTCTGTTGATCAATGCTCAGGATTAGGATCAGGGGTAGGCTGGTCTTATTTCACTTCTCTTGTGGATTTTAAATTCTCCACATTCTTTGCTTAGAATAACTTTACTCTCACACGACCAAGGGGATACTGGGCATTGTTCATTCAGTTGAATTTTGACACTGGTGTATGACTTGGGTGATGAATGAATGATAAATGCTTGTGCTGATGTTGACATGACAATAACCCTTGCAGGTTCCATCTGGATCAAAATCAGTCATGTCTAATGGTTCATTTTCCCCTCTGACCTTCAGCATCACCGAGTTGGTTGAGGAGGGAAGTCAGTCCAACATGTTTTCTTTTAAAAATTAACATTTTTAATCTTATTTTATTGGTGGTTTTTGAGTAATCCCCACAGGGGCACTCACTCATTGATGAACATTCTCACTCTGAACAACAGATGGAGAGTCGGACGTCACTCTCTACTAGTGTAGACAGTAAGAGAGAGTTGAATGGGAGCAATGTGCAGGAGCATTGGTCGCGGTCCAACAGGGTCAGTAGTGCTCATGTTGCTCAGTCACACTTTAAGCTCAGACTATGGTGGTGGTGGTGGTTAAAGTGTTTGGAGAGATTCAACAGGGGCGGCAGGAGATGTGTATCATCATCTGTTGCATCTCCTTGTTTTAGCCGGACGTGCCAGTTGTGGACAAGAACACAAAGAAGAATCGGTCCCTATACTACACTCCCAAGGCTTCCCCTTATGAATGGGAAATGAAGGCACATCTTTTTTTTTTTTTTTTTTTTTTCTTTTGATGGGAGTGTGTGCTTTTGGTACAAGAACACACTATATTTGGTGGCTCACATGAAACTCCTTTCATATGAAAATTATCTACACAGTAATTGTAATAGTTGCTCTACTTTTAATGTTTCTTTGTCTGCATGTGTCAGAAATTAGGTCATTACATTAAAAATCACCCTTTCCTTTCCCAATTTCTACCTGACCCGTTGGGCCTCTCTCTGTGGAACACAGGTGTCTAGGAATATTTTGTTTTATCTGGTCCAGTTTGTCAGTAATTACTGCTTTTCTTTTCTAGCTTCCTCGGGAACCTGTGAAAGATACAATGAAGGACTTGTTTCCAGACACTAAGACCACACCCACAGGGATCCAGTAAGTACCGAACCAACACCATTACTCACTGCACCAATTATAAACTCTTTTGAGTGAGAATTCAATTTCTCCCAAGTACAAGAAAAGTAGAATAATCTGAACTGGTTGTTGGCGACAACTTGCTTAGCAGTACACACGTAGTAGTTTTGTGATTAGATTTTCAGCACATATCTCTTCATATTTCAGCGCCACTCGTCGGAGACCAATCAAGGGTGCAGCAGGGAGACCTGTCCAGTTCGCATATCCAGACACTCCTGCCAGTCCCACCACCCTGGAGAGGCGAGAGGTGGAGCGCCGACTTGTACCCATCAAGATACAGATTTTGGTCTTCCTTATTGTGGCGTTCCTCTTGTATTTCATTTATGCTTGTGTTGAAGACAACTCATTTAGTCCATTTGTGGCCTTACTGGACAGTTTAAGCCAGGGGTCAGACAATGAGGAAGGGCTTTTGCTTCAGGTTGAGACACAGGAGACACCAGCACCCTCTGGACAAGAGTAACTCAGTTTTTTTTGTTTTGTTTTTTAACCCTCTACAGATGTGAAGGTTGCTGTTTTGTTGTTTCAGCTTTTACCAAGCTAGCTAGCCGTAAAGACCTTGGGATGTATTCAGGGTGGAAATATTAATTTAATATATATATATTTTTTTGACTGTTTGTGTGTCTGAGTGGGGTGAATACCTCAAAGCCCAGTTTTACAGTTTTATGTTTTGCTTATGATGTGTAACCAAAAGTACTGTTATTCCTGTAATCAAAACAATGCCAAAAGCACAGAGATGCAATCAAGACTTTAAGATCTGAATAGTTTCTCAAATGTAAAATAATAAGAATGTTTTCATTTTTGCTATTTCCTAATTGAAATTGTGTAATGTGTTGGTGCCTTTTGAATGAAAATGTACTTGTATGATGTGTGTTTTTTTTTTTCTTTTCTTTTTGTTTTTTTTTAATATTTGAGCCATATTTCAATAAAGGATATTTTGCTTCATAGTTTTGTGCAACTGATGATACTAGGTGAAGTGGGAATAAATATATATATATATATATATATATATATATATATATATATATATATATATATATATATATATATATATATATATATATATATATATATATATATATATATATATATATATATATATATATATATATATATATAAATAATTTTAATGCATGCATTAAGGGCATGTAAGAGGCATGTATTAAGGTAATGATAGGCAAATAGAGGCCTGCGGGTGTCTAACAAAAATATGACCCACTAACGAAAGCTAAAGTTTTCTCCTTTACAGATTACATTCAATTGTTTACATCTCTCATAAATCATAAATTCACAGTAGATACACAAGGCTCATGTAAATCCCAATGAATATGAAGTTGTAACTTCTTAAAAACTTCATAACACAGGTACATAACACAATTTGGCCTGTCTGACCAGAACAGATTTGTGTAAATGACTTTGCTTCAATCATAAATGAAGCAGGCCACTGTTTATGTGTGGATATCAATTACATTTCTACTCTCATGTATGTAAATGTTCATGAGTCATTTTTTTCCTAACTTAAGCTGCAGTAACTCTGTTAGCCCTCCTTTACTAATGTGAATTGTGACATCTGCCCTCAGGGCCCATGATTGAACCTATTACTGACACCAGCAATAGGGATCTTTAATATAGTAAATCTTTTGCTTCATATCATAATGCTTTCATGGTAGCACTGGTAATGAATGCCTTAACTGGGTGATAAAATAATGAAGCTTGCCACACACTTGTGGCACAGTTTGATAACACTGTGTTGTGCATATAGGTGTGACTGTTTGCTTTTAGGCCAGCAGGTGGCTCTCATTAAACAACCTCTGCTCATTCAGTCCTGTTGACAGCCACAGTGAACGAGTTCCGCTGTCACAACAGATATTACAACATGACAGACTCGGGGAAAAAGTTTAAAATGTTGAAGTTTTTAAAGATTATCTTTGTCAGTTTCCTCATTATATTTCTAGTATTATGCACTATTGCATCTATCAGGACTTTTTCACTGGATGTGAATGTCGGACTTCAACTCGCACAGTGGGAGAAGACGAATAACATCTCTCTTGTCATAGACCACAAACAGAGAGAGGAGCTTCTTGCTTATTTTAAAGGTAATTTTTCGCTTGCTGTTATGTCTACATTTGTTTCAGACACGTTAGTAGTTAGAACGTAGTTAGTAACCTGTCAGAAATGTCTCGAAACCACCGGTGACAGGCAGTGTATCTATGTGTTGATTCACCCAGAGGCTATCCGGATCCCCACTGTGTCATTCTCCGAGACGAATATCAACACCACCGCGCTGCTTGAATATGACAGGCTCCTCCGAAAAGGTAAAACTGGCTCTAAAGATGTGAGGCACTGGTTTGTTTATTGTGTGTATTATTGTGTTTATCGGATAGTTAACAATGGCTTCATTCACCCACAAACACACACGCACGCACACACACACACACACACAACGTGACTAACCGAGAAATACTAACGCTAGCTTGTTCTGTTAGCTAGCAAACGGTTAACAGTTAACTTTTAATGCTAACAACAACTAGAGAGCTAATTACTAGCTACAGACTGCAGCGACCGTTTAACAGTTGTAACGGTTATTGTTGTGCTGTGCTTTACTCAGTCAACTCTGCCACTTCATTTAGCTTGACTGGAGGAAGGTTTTACTACAATTTACAGACAAAACTGCCTCACTTTGTACAGGTGTCAGCAGCCTGGAGCAAAGGAGAGCATGTGCAAATAAAGTTTCTCATTAAACGACGAGTACTGTTGTTTTAAGATAGACCTGAAGAACTGGGAACCTATCCTGTAAGCTGTGCTTCAAATCAAATCAAAAGCTGCAGCTAACTATTATTTTCATTATCAATTAATCTGCCAGTTATTTTCTCAATTAATCATATAACAATTATCCAAAACCCAAAGATATTCAATCTACTGTTACATAGGACTAAGAAAATTTGCAAGCCCTCACATTTGAGAAGCTGGACCAGCAAATGTTTGGTCTTTTGGTTGGAAAATTATTCAAAATATGAATCACACATGAAAACAGTTGCTGATTAAACTTATGTCGATTGATTAGTCAACTTTCAGCTCATAGTATAGTATTACAAAGTCAGACATCTCAAAAGTGTCTCAAATGTGTGATACTAATTTTAAGAAGTATTAAAAAGGTAACATTACTCCATAAATTTAGTATTGTTCTTTCATAAAGTTTGGGGGACTCACAGGAGACAGATTCAAAATGAGTGGCTCAAATTGAAGCAGCAGATGCAGAGGTATCCTAACATCTAGTCTGTAGTATGGGACAAGCTCCAAAGATGCTAGATCTTACATTTGCCATAATGCAACCAATAGCATTTTTTTGTTAGACCCGCTCACCCATGTGTTTCAACACCCTCAGTTTCTTTGTGGTAAAGATAACCCTGATGGCATCTTCAGGGTTAATTTCACAGACCCTAGAGCTCCTCTAGAGTTTCTTTAGAGCTACATGAATCATTGTACAATGGTTTTCACAGTATCACAATATCAAATTGACCTTTTAATATGTTAAATTGTCAGAGTTCCCCTTTACGCTTATAGACTTCTTCCTGTATCAGCCTTCCCAACAGTTTTCTCTTCACGCTTGGTTCGTCATGAATTGGTGGCAAACTACAGCCACCTGTTTTGGGTGCAAGGATCACAGCCTGACCTGGTGCCATACCTGCTGTTGGCCCATATTGATGTAGTACCTGCCTCAGAGTCGGATGGCTGGGAGGCCCCACCATTTTCTGCCAAGGAGATCGATGACTTCATCTATGGTAGAGGGACCATAGATGACAAAGGTGCTCTAATGGTGAGAGAGCGAGTGATCATTTTTGTGCTGTTGCAATTAAACACAGTTGAGTTATCTACTTTATTAGTCCAGTAGTTCTTATTAAATGTGTGTGGCTAAACTAATATACATTCATTCTTTCAGGGGATTCTCCAGGCCCTGGAGTACTTGCTGATTAAAGGTTATGCACCACGCAGAGGATTTTACATCGGCCTTGGTCATGATGAAGAGGTATCCTAACTATATATCTTTGCCTTCTTTCATGTAGATGAGAATCTGCATATCATACTTAATAGTGTCCCTCGCTTTCTTGTTGTTTTTTTTTTTGAAGGTCAGTGGTTTCAAAGGGGCAGTGAACATAGCGCGTCTGCTGAAGCAGCGTGGTGTGCAACTGTCGTTTGTCCTGGATGAGGGCCTGGCAGTACTTGACGGAGTCATCAGTGGTCTTCAGGGACCTGCTGCCTTGTGAGAACCTACTATGCTCTAGTGTAACAACTCAGCATGACATTTACTTTGCAGGTTTTGCTTCGTAAAATGTCGACAATTTGGCAAAGCCTGATATCAGAACAGAATGCTGTCTACATCAGGGATAAATTCAGTGTTTTATGTGTGTATGTGTTTTGTAGAATTGGGATAAGTGAAAAGGGCGCAGCCACTGTAAAGCTGAGTGTGTCTACGCTCCCTGGTCACTCCTCCATGCCTCCCAGAGAGACCAGCATTGGGATCTTGGCTGCAGCAGTGAAAAGGTGAGAGGAACAGTTTCTCTAAATTGAAAGTTTTTTGCCAGTTTAATTTTCTTTGCATGTATTTTGTATTTTGTTCATGTGCTGTATTAGACTGTATGTTCAACTACATTTCTTGCACTTCCATTTCCAAGAGGCTTTGTAATGTTATTTCAGACTAGAGGAGAACCCCATGCCTAGGTTATTTGGTCACGGGCCTGAACGTGGAACCTTTGAACACCTGGCTCAAAAGGTAAGACATCAGGGGGACCAGCTACTATTCCACTACTCCTTACAACTTATATCAGGTTACATCTCCTACTTGCTGTATTCAATTACTCATTCTTTGACCTCAGTTCAGGCTCCCACTGAAGTTCGTAATGTCGAATTTGTGGCTATTTTCTCCGCTCCTTGGCAGGTAATTGCAACCCAAAATGAATTCAACTTGTTTTCTTCTGACTGTGTCCGTTGGAATAAATTGGTAAATTTTTTGTTGCAGGGTACTGGAAAGAAAATCAGACACTAATGCTTTTGTAAGGACAACCACAGCAGTCACCATGTTTAATGCAGGAGTTAAGGTATAGTTGTTAAGTATATAAAAAGGTAATTTACAGCAAATCAGTTTGCCTTGGAAAAATCCCAAATGTAATGTCGTTTTGCAGGTGAATGTCATCCCTTCCTTTGCTGAAGCTTATGTAAATCTGCGAATCCACTCTGCACAGTCATTACAAGAGGTAGAGTCAGAATTTGATACTCCTTTTTTAGAATTCACAATGTGTTACCATGAATATTTTGAGCTGAATAAGATGCTTGCTGTTTCGTCTAGGTCCTGGACCTCATCGAGTCTACAGTAGGGGATCACCGTGTGAAGATAGAGCTTGTTGATGGGTTTGATCCTCTCCCCGTCAGCTCTTCTGATGAAATGTCCTTTGGCTTCCAAATCATTAAGAAAACTGTGTTGGACATGTTTCCAACCGTAACTGTTGCTCCAGGTAGAAATCAGGTTGACATTATTACATAAAAATTTAGCTCAAAGTATTCCTGAAGTGTCTTAATCTAATGTTTGAATGTGCAGGTATCTGTATTGGGAACACAGACAGTCGACACTTTAAAGACCTGACCAATGATATTTATCGCTTCGCCCCTATCTGGTTTAAACCAGGTGATGCTCAGAGGTAAGAATCTAATATGTTTAGCACTGAATAAAAATAGTCTCAACAAAACTATAGTCATTAATAAAATGCTTGTGCTGAATAATAAGTTTGAAACTAGAAGGCAGGCTTCTTGAACAAAAGAGAGCTTTCTGCTGTTGCTCACACATTTACGTGACAAACTTGTGATGTGACGTGTGACCTAGTTAGTCTGTTAAGACGTAAAGTTCTCCTTGAACAAATACAGAAGGAAGAGTTTAATGTTTTGGACCAACCCTTTGCCTAGTTTACTTCTCGGCTCTGACAATAGAAAGCCATTATTCAGCAAAAACCGAGAGAGGGATTCGAATGAAGGGAAAGTAATTTCTGCTTCTTGGATATCATAAGTATTTTTTTCTTTTTTTTCTTAGATTCCATGGCATCAATGAAAGGATTTCCAAAAAGAACTACGAGGAGCTCATACAATTTTACTTCAGTCTTTTTCAAAATTGTGACATTCAGAAGCTCCCTGAGCCTCACAGCTCTGTCCATGAACTCTAAGTAATGGATAGTTTTGGAAACAAGCCTAACAAATGCAGTACAAAAGTCTGAATTACTACAACAGCACTGAATTGAACTACTACTGGATATGTTACTTTGTAACTAAATGGTCCAAAATGGGACCATTCTGCCAGAAGGTACGATTTTCCACTGGCCTTTAATTTTAGCTTTACAAAATGGACTCTTGTTGGTCTCTTGCACTAAAATGACAACAGATGAGTTTTGCATTTGTGATTATGATTTTGTGATACACTGCTGTGATTTTTTTTTAACTTAAAACTGAGATGGTATAAATTGATGAAAGGACTATTGGTGGGCTGCTAATAATACGTATTGCTTCAAGTGATGATGAACATACAATTTTAATGAAATGACTAAATAAATATTTTTTGGCTGCTCAACATAAATGCTGCTTACTGTGGAAATGCGGATTTGATTGTGATATGTAAAGATATATTTTACATATATTTTTATTATTTATTCTTTTTGAATCCAGTTCAGTCATTTATCCTCTAAATAATTCTGTACTGTCACTGAATGACTGACTAAATAAATCCTGATTTGTAAAAGTGATTTGGATTTGCGGTCTTTAGGCAGAAACCATTTAAAAATACAATGAATAACTTTTAATAATGTGCTTTTTGTCATGTGATATATTTTACATTCTGAACATAATACACAAGACAATGAAATCACAGTATACCCATAATTTATCTCATATTGGAAAACAAAATGAAAGGTTATAGCTTACTCTCACACTTGTGTTATCTAAATAGGACATTTCAATTAAAATAACCGGAGCTCGGCATTTCAGTAAAGCAACCATACAGCAATAAAACAAGCAAACTAGAATATAAATGATAAAAGAATACACAACAGTTGATAATATGAGTTATACTTCTATGCCAAAGAATTCCATTATTATATACTAACTATTAGAAACATGAATGAGCCTTATTGTTGTTACTGAGTAACATTTTTATTCATCATTCTGTTAATCCTTCTTGAAGTATAAACAATCTCAGTATATTTGTCTTTATGAGATGAATAGAGAAGGGATTTCTTGCATAACTTCACTACTTCCAAGTAGGATGGAGAAGGGAAATATAGTCCACAGACGTTAAAACTTCTGCAACACATTGTAGTTGTAGCAGTGTAGTGCAATATAAAGCAAGATTTTATTGAGAGACCAATACCTTTCAGCTTGTGGAGAATTCTCAATTAGATGAAAAGATAGCTGACAAAAAGTTATAACAATACATGATTATACCATTAGATATTTGGATTTTTAATCCCAATGTCTTGGGGCCATGTTGGAAATAAGTCTATATATATGAAATACCAGAGAGTGTTTCCTGTTGTATAACGTTTTTATGCCTAATTGGATTAAAATTAGTGTATTTATTTCCTCAAGTATTCTCTTCTGTTATCTTCTCTGTCTTTCCTACATTGATAGTAGTGATAGTTTTTACTTTTCTTGTCCATCATTCACTCTTTCCTGTGATGCAATGCATATTATATTATGTCTGTATTTTTTGGCTGCTGTACTGCAATTGTTGGGGCTATGTTGGCAATTTAAACAAACAAACCAACAAAAAAAATACAATCTAAAATTTAAGAAAGGCAATTTCATTTATTTAGATCTACCTCAGCCACCAAACCTATAAATTTGCTTTGGAGAGAACCACTTCAACACAGATCCTTGGAAAAATGATAGAAAACAAGTTAACCTGGAAACCACATGCTAAATTTTAGTTCAACCAAATGTTTATATAAATAATGACTAAACTATATATAATTTACTACGATATAGCTTAGGCAAGTACACACAATACAAAAGATTTATCAACAAAAGAGATTTGTTATTCTATTTTGTGTAGGTTACAGGAACCACACAGATTCCCTTTTTAGATATTTTTCCTTACTTTTCCAAACTGAGCTGCAAGTTCTTCAGTTTATACATCAATATTACAAACATGCTGCCAAAATAAGGAAAGTCATCAGCTTCAGTCTGCATTTTCAACAACTTCAAATGCCCTGTGCAGAGGTCATTTTGGGAACCTTTCCTCATAACTTTTTAAACAATGAAAATGAAATAAAAAACATGCTTTATTATTCTGTTTTGATATGTTTGAAAGCATAGCCTCATGAAGTCTACTTAATGTAAATGTTGCTGTTTTTTAATGTGGTGAAATGTATTACAAACACCATAAATTAACAATGATATGATTAATCTTGCAGCACTCTTGGCCCATCCACCCAGCTGGGGAACCACTGGCCTACATTAAACACTGTAAAACTGAAACAAATACAACTGAAGCTACGGTGGTAGTTTGCACCACAAATTTTGATCCCTATTACACACATTTTTTATGTAAAGGATGTTTCCTTGGATGGAAATCTCTGTGGAGCTCTGCATCCAAAGGCATCTTCACACATCTGGAAGGTAAACTGAAGGAAAACTATTTACAGTTGCTCATGAGTAGCTGCACTGATGAACCAGCATGTTTTAGTTGGATGGTCCAGCAGTGGAAACAGTTCAACATAGCGCTGCTTAATTCTCTGAGACTGGCAGTACTAGCCTTTTCACATCACAGAAAGTCAAATTATCCAACTAGTTGTCAAAAAATAAAGAATATACAATTTACCCATATTGTGCACAGTCCACAGACTGTTCCACCCTGTAAATCTCCCAGCATGGCTCAGCACAAATACCCCCAAAAATCATGGAAAAAACACCATTTGACCAAGAGTCTCACAACAAACAAAGAGCTTCCTCATTAGTGTTTATTTTTTTATGTTGCAGAGTAGTTCCTTTTACAATGCAGCAGGGGGCTCTGATGTCAATCAGAAATGTTTGACAAACTACTTTTGCTTTCTAATTGTTACTTTCAATTGAATGGCTTTTCATGGGTTCCAGTTAGGCAGCTTGTTTCCACAGTATATTGCATTTTGTTTCTCACAAATGCCTGATAGACAAAGAACAACCAATAATGAATAACCAATAAAACCAACAACCAATAAAATTTGTCAGAGAAAGTTGTGGTATTTTATTAATTAAGTCATATATATTAGTATTTATTTACATTGAATACAATATATGATATATGCAACAGCAGGTATCATGAAAACAAATCCAGTCATGCAATGGCTAAATATAATTCAACAAGAACACACCCACACAATAGACACACCAACAATTATATATGCAACAAACATACAGTGTAGGTAAATAAATAATCACAAGAAAAAACAAACAAACAACAACATACACACTCAACTGGTTTAGATACACATAAGCAACAGGACAATTATCAATAAACAGTAGTAGTTTTTGATCAATTTACTGATAAAGTAATTAAATAATATGACATGCATGACAGACATGCATGGGAGGACACTGACACGTTTAACAGGCACTTGCAGTTTCAAAGTGGTGAAGATATCTAAAAATAATTAGTAATTGTAAAACAGTAGTTTGATTGATATACACTTAAATAATTTAAAGAACAGAATAAGAATAGCATTAAAACTTTTCTCTGTTGCAGCTCCACATTGCTGTACTTTTCAAGCTCTTTCTAGAGTGGATCAATTTGAAAACACTTATAACCTGGTAGTGTGGATACGTCTTTTCTAAAATACTGATGTAGGACTGCCAACCTCTCAGGTAGCATTTACTTGTGTGATGCACAATTTTGTTGTTTGCCAACTGAGGTGGGAAGGAAGACAAAGTTTCCCATTGTTTTGGCATTTCAAAATCATTTTAAAAATGTATCCACCTTTGTTAGATTAGTGATCCTATAAAGAGCAATAATAATCATTACTAGACTTTTTCATACATAACACAACATTGAAGAATGGTAGGAGATGTGGTGGTAGGAGTTGTGGTGATGTTAGGAGATGTGGTGGTGGTAGTTATGGTGGTGGAAGGAGATGTGGTGGTGGGAGTTGTGGTGGTGGGAGTTGTGGTGATGGTAGTTATGGTGGTGGAAGGAGATGTGGTGGTAGGGGTTGTGGTGGTGGTGGGAGTTGTGGTGATGGTAGTTATGGTGGTGGTAGGGGTTGTGGTGGTGGTGGTGGTGGGAGTTGTGATGGTGATAAGAGTTGTGGTTGTGGTTTGTCGAAGAGCTAAAAGAATGGAGGTAAGATATGTTAATTTCTCTTTAACTCTGCTTGATCATCACATCATATGTTAACATCACTGGCCATGACTGCTTCGACTTCTTAACAGAAGGAGCACATATTTGCATTTTGCACAACAAAAACTGATAAAGTAAGCAAACGGTGATTACATGACTGTTGATAGTATTAAATAAAACCACCAACAACCACCATCCCACTACACCATCCCGCTGACCTGAAAGGATTAGGGAGAAAACACCTCAACAGCTGAATTCATGTCGATGGAATATAATTTGCAAAGGAGTTACTGAGCAGCAGTTTTAAGAAAACTAGAAGACTACCTTAGCATCAATGCTGTGTCTGTTGTTAAATCCAACCCACTGATTTTCATTGGTGGCATATGGAACACTCTGATTAGCAATCCACTTGATTGTAACCCCTTCAAGATAAAGGCAAGCCTGAAAAGGGTCAGGTGTAATATTATGATATGTATTAACAGAAATGGAAATTTGTTACACAAAATACAGTAAAGGTTGTTTGTATATGAATTAATAATAATCACAGCCTACAGTTTTACCTCATGAAAGGCCCAGAAGCCTGCTTCACCAGTGTAGCAGCCTTCTTCACCAGGACCACTGGCTGGTGCTCCAACATCACCATATGCAGCTAGTCCCAAATTGAGCTTTTGTGTAGGTGCTTCCTGGTACAGCCAGTACTTCATGGCATAGTCCTAAAATGTGGAAGAAAAAAATGGATGAGAGGAGCAATCTTAAAATAGAAAACTGTTCATGCTGTTGGCAGTGAATCTCGGTACTTGCAGTGTTTGCGAAGATTTCATTTCCAGTGTCTGTCCTGCTCTGGAATAATGGGTTGTGATGTCTTGTGACATTTTTCCACTGGCAATGAAAGTCAAATGTCAACACATTTATGAGATCCAGGTACCTGATAAAATGCAGAGGTCACATTCACCAAAACATGATGACAGGTAATCATGGGAATAATGTCTGAAATTACATTTAGGTTTACATGGCAATCTGTTTGACTTCATAACTGGTGTCGATGGTTGCTTTCTCAGCAGAGACACTTGCAGTGATGATTAATATGGCATAGCCTGTTGATTTTCCCTCAGCCTCAAAGGCATCTCTGAGTTCCTATACAACAATGAATCATAGTTCAGTCTCAGTTAAGTATAACATCATAAATTGTCTGCATATACAGTACACTGTCTGTCCCAGAAGACAAATTAAGGTTCTGACCGTGCACCGTGCTGTGAATCTCTGCTTATCCTGCGGTTGGCTTCCTGCTCCTCCAGGATACCTCCAGTCCAGGTTTAGCCCATCAAAGCCGTATGTTCTTAGTAGTGTGATAGCAGACTGAATGAGCATTTTTCTGTTTTGTTGTGCTGCCACCATTGTACTAAATCTGATAAACATTTAAACAAATCTGCACTCTCATCATGAGCAGCAAAAAGCTCCTCATGTGTGCAAAGACAAATATTTTACCTTAGGCGAAAGGTCTGGGTATGATATTTTTTTTTCTTGTAATCATGAATTATGATGAAAATGATCCTCACTGACTATAATTTGCAGACACCCAGTGCTTTGCAACATAAACAAATTCATTTCATTTCATTTGATGCAAATTAAATGAAATCTATTTAAGTTACATCATCTGATGGAAATACCAGTCAATTGAGTTAATGCATATAATGCAAGAATTATACTGACATATTTTAAGTGTGCATAATCATATTAATTGTATGAATATTGTCCAGCAACCAGCTGTATTTGCACATAATATAATGAAAGTATCTGGTGTCAGTGTGTCTGCTCGTTTCATTGTACTATTATGTTGTTCCTGCATATTTACATCATAGATATTATTTGTGTCAGCTGATGGAATCATCAAATTCACTGACTAATGTCATCAAACCGACACCTTGATTACCATGTAGTATGCACGCTGTTCAAAGCACAAAAATACCACATGAATGGGCAAAGCAAGTTTCATGGTCAGAAAAATACCAACATGTAATGGTGCCACTTGTCTTTGTGCTGGCTCTGTAAGTAACTTTTGAGCTGTGGATTGCTGTGGGACCATAGAAGTTCAGTATTGATTATTTAACTTATCACATTCAACATCAAGGACAATTTCCAAAATATTTATGGGCTAAAGCTATGACCTAGTTTTGAGTCCATTGAAGGACTGATAGTGCTGTATGTCATTTGCAAAGGTGGGGACCACCTGTTTGTGGTTAATGTCAGAAAAGGCATAGATAAGATGGGTACACTTGGATGGACCAATATCTGAAACTTCCCGCCCTCTGCTCTGTTTTCAGACAAGCTGTTGTAGTAGCACACCAGCCTGGAGGAAGAGCCTGAGACATTGAAGCAAATCATTATGTTTTTAAGTAGTGTTTGAAGGCAGCAATTACATTAAAACTTTTATTTACCAGGAACTGCTGATTTGATTGATGCAATTAATGATCAGTGTAATTTATAAACTTACCCAAGCTGGCGATGATCAAACAGATACCTTCAGCGTGAGAGACTTTTGAATATTAAGTAAAAAACAAAGCTTAAAATGACAGTTCACCCAAATTACATTTTCTCTCACACCTCTACTGTTACCTAGCCTTGCAGTTTTTTATTTTATTTTATTTTTTAATTTTTTGCTAAATTGATGAGATATTGCTCTCTGAGATTTCTACAACCACCTTAATACACTGGAGGTGAAATTATTTTTGTTTGTGTTTTGCTTGAAGCACTGGAAACATACATTTAAAAAATTGGTGAATTTGGAAATATTAACACTATCCCCAATATTCTGGTGTGTTTTGTGTTCCAGAGTAATCAGGACACTGTTTCTCAAAAGTATGCTGTTGAATTTTTTAAAACAAAATTCCATGCTTTTTTGTATTGGGGTGGCAACAAAAAAAGCCAAAACTATCTGCATGGCTAGATAAGTATGCATTTCCGCTAGAAGAGAGAGAATTTGAGTGAACCATTCCTTTAAGGAAATATTTACTTAATCGCTGTGACTTACCTGCAGTTAGAATTAACTTCCTCGTGTTGTTACTTTGAGGATAAGCAAAAAAAGAAGAAGTGGCAAAATGAGTTTAATTTGCAACTGGAAAAATATAAACACAATCTTCACTCTGAGCTGTTGTAATGAAACTCTTGCCTCTTAAAAGGCATTTCAAGTCAGAAAACTGCATTGAAGATGTCTTGGTGTTTTCTTCACAAGGTCAAGTCCTTCCTTCAAATTCCCAAATGAACACATGTGAGTAATGTCTGTATTAGAAAACTGGTTTTCGATTGTGCTCTGTGAGGTTGTGAAGGACTTAATGTTTGGTTTCTTCAGAATATATAAAAAAAAAACATTTATGCATTTAAGTACTGAAAACTGCAGTGTTTTATACTAGCAGTCACAGTTAGTCATGGATTATAAATAGACTAAACTGTAAAAGAGATGACATATCATAGTTTCCCCCCCCCCCATTTTCTGATCTGCCTTATTGACTAAATACTGTATAACTATACCTTCTAATGAAGAATTATATGTTGCCATGCAATGTTTGCTGTCTAATTTAGTAAGATTATAGCATAGAAATAAGCAGATTGCAGTTTAAACTGGATGTTAGACCAACTTAATTTAATTATTATTTTTTTAAACCATTCGGTCTTTCTTGACCCCAGTCATGCATTGACGTGCATTGTCTCTGCTTCTGGGTTTCGGGAATTGAACACAAATTAGAACTTAACACGTTAAATAGGGTGTTGATAATTTATGTAATGTTGCAATGGATAAAGCATTAGACATGGATAGAAAACTGGGACAAAAGGACAAAGTCACCTCATGCCAGGCCCTTTACTTTGAGTTTAAAAGTAGTACTGGCTTTTAATTGTTCAAACATTGTTACCCACCCCAGTTAGCAGGTGGCAACTTGTTCACAACACAATTCATAGCAGGGTAAATCAGGTATATAGAATAAAGTAGGGTTTACTATGCACTACGAATTTGTTAGTACAGGCACACTTTATGTTGGCTAACTGATGAAGAACAGTGGCACTGGCAAATAGAGTCAGTCCTTTAGACTTTAAAGACACTGACCAATTTAACACAATGCAGATTTTGACATCTGTACCTAATGCACTGCAATGTGCCATAGGAGCAGACAGCATAGCATAAAATTTAAAACGGCACACAAAGTCAGGAATCTTTTTTTTTTTTTTTTTGCATTATTTCACAATTTCTTACCTGAAAAGCCAGCTATGGATAACCAGGAAACAACTTTTAAATGTTTTTCTTTATAGTGCCAAGACTGTGACTTGTTGAAGTCTGGATATTGTTACCTCATCAGTAACTTTGTCCTTGTTCTGGGTGACAGCTATACCCTAATATAAGACAGACAAAAAGGTCAAGTGTAGTACTCATGAACTACCATTTGAAGGAGCTATTCTGAGCATCGACTGGCATCCTCATTGGAAAGTAGGTCAGTTTCATATTCTGCCATGGCTGCTTTATCCACTGGTACCACTGAGCACCTAGCTGCTGCCTGTGTGTGGGTTTACTTAGAAAACAAAAGGAACAATAATTTGATGTGGTGTGATTTACTCTCAAGTTGTAGCACATAGCCATTAAAGTTGTCATAGCACACAACCAATATTTATCAAGATTGTTGGCCTAATATAACCACTCAAGTTTGAGGAGATATTTTCTGTTGTGAAAAAAAAAAATGCAGGATGGTAATTACTCAACATCGATTATTAAACTGCCTGTATAATACCAATTTGAAGGTGCAATTTATCATGTAGTCAAAACCAAGCCCCTGCCTCAAAAGTATTCTGTATCCTCTTTTTACTGGACCCATGATTTTTTCACTTACCCTTATCAGTGTAATCAGCAAAGATTCAATCAGTGATGAAGAGAATTATTGTAAAAACAAAGCATATGGTATTATTACAACATTCAATCAAAAACTAAAATCACATTGATGTGATTAAAAAAAAGATCAGAACTTTGAGAAAAATGTGTGCAGATATTAAATGCCAAAAGTGTAAGGAGTGGAAAGAACAAGATGTTCAGCAACCACCCACATTATCAGTCTAACCACCAATGCATAACTGTAGATATGAGTTGGAAGACACAGAAAAACTAGTTTTCCAAACATCCCCACATGAGCCAAGTGTGTCATGGTTACAGCTCCGCATTTCCAGTAAAACAAATACCCTGTGTTTTATTGTGTGTCCTGTAAATGATCTGATCAGATCAGGTCTGATCTGGCTGAACACATTGGATACTCAATGCTTATAATCAATGAAGTTTGATCAATTGATTCTCTATGTCATACAACAATATTTCTTTAGACCTGGTATTAATCACAACATGTTTGTAATAGGTACATCATACAATAATTGTAACATCAGGAACAACAAAATAGTCCTAAAATAGTCCAGTTCAGCTAGCCAGTTAGAGTTGGAATTGGTACAGTATAGCAGCATCTGACAAATAAGTCAAAATGTGGTTTAATAAAATCTGGGTAAATGTTATACTTACATAGATAGAAGATGGATGAAGTATATACTGTCTCTCCACTGTGATTGATGGATGACTGGCTGTGCAGTTTAAATTGCGAAGACAGGTGACAGGGTGTGATAAATAGGGTGTGGTTAATTAATGTGGTGTTGCAATGTGCAAAGCAATTGGACACTTTAAAGGACCTTTAAATTTTATTCAAAGGATGTTACAATTACATCAGCATCTTAAACTCCTACGTCACCAGGATGCTCCACCATTGTGGCACATTTGGTGTTGTTATCATGGACTGCATTTTATTGTCTACATCTATGAACGAGGAAAACATTAGAAACACTAAAAATATAATACAATCCACCACCACATGCCTCAGGCTCAAGGAATACTTAGTCAAGCTTCACAAAGTATTTGTCATAGGACTGTTGAATTGCATTAGATTGTATGGATACTTCTACTTTTCTAGTCAGCAAATGTAAATTCAAATGATTTTGCTTCCCACATTTCTATTAACAAGTCTTTCTCAGGTCTCTCATGTGGCTAAAATAGTATAATTATGATAGCAAAAAGGATATCATAATGCCTATTAAACAGCAATGTGAGATCATGACAAACAAAAGACCTGCCACAGCCAGATTCTGTTTAGGTGAAGTAATTTGAGACAAGTTCAAGTCAACTTTCATGTCTCAAGAGTCCTTAAGGGCAAGTCCAAGTCAAGTCACAAATCTTCATATGCAAACTGCAAGTCTTTCAGGTCTCTGAATGCTGATGATCAAAACGTTCATGGTCTTTGAATATTTTCCTTTCAAAGCTGTCTTTTTTTTTTACATACAGTAGCTACACTGAGTCAATGCATAGACCTAATAAAATATTCAAGGTATATGCCCATCCAAGGTCTTCCTGAGACAATCTCATTTATTTTTCACTGTTCAGGTATTTTAAAAGGTTAGAACTTTGGACTTGAATGTTTTTACTTTCAAATCAAGTCATGGCTTTAGGGAGTCAAGTCTCAATCCCTTAATTTTGTGCAGTTTTTGACTTCTAGAAGTGCTACTGAGCTCTGCAAACAAAAATAATAAACATAACCAGTATAGGTTCACATAAACTGTCTGATAAAGCCATTAATCCTTCCTGTTACATTTGTGTCAGCTGCATTGAACCATGCAGTGGAAAAATGAGAATACTCTCATCAATCTTCATACTACTATTTACCATCAACAGCAATGGAGCTATCTCTCTGACATGATTAGTCAAAAACTAGTTTTCATCTATAGTTCCTGGAAAGTTGTTAGTAGACCACTTGAAATAAATAAAGATGTTTAAAACAATGTCATGATGTAAGGCACATTAAATGACACAAACTGTTAAAAAGAAACTAACAAGAAATGTATCAAACAAGGTTAGCATTAATATAAATAAGCTACAGCAGCATTATCATGTGCTGCAAGTACATGCAACTAATTACTCAGTGGTTATAGATACACTAACAATAACACACCCATACAAAAGGTTAACTTTAGTGAGAAAAAATAAATCATTAACATAATCAGTCATGGTGTCATCAAATGAGATATGATCTCATATCTCTTATGGTGTAAACTGCACAAACACACACACAAACACACACGCCCTGGTTAGAAACATGTACTACCTAATTAACAAACATCATTGACAAACAACAGCTTTTCACTATATTTATTGTTATTACTCTCCATTGACTCACAATATTGAATAGTATTATGTATCGGCAAACATTGACTGGAATTAACTGCAGTTGCTGTTTTCCTGTATGAATCAGTGCAGCATTCTATTTTCGTACTGATTTAACTGACTGAAATGATTGTTTAATGACTGAGACATGTGTGTATGCTGCATTTGTATTTGTATTTTAGTAATTAAAACTGATGACTATAGCTCAAACCTATAGGATTGTTACGTTATCAGAGAAAGTCCCGTGTTTCTATGTTTAGTAACATTGAGGATATTGTTTAAAGAAAAATCTGAAAGGAGAATACAGAATGGGGAAAATCACTTGCGGAACCAGTGGCCTCTCCCACTTCACAACTCTATTGTGAGCATGTTAGCATGCCGATGTTTGGTTTTTGCTCAATGCACAGCTAGTGTGGTTGTAGACTAGGTATTGTAGGTATTGTGACCTACTTGCTGATACACTAGAAATCCTGTGTATTTTGGCAGCCTCAGCTGGCAAAGAATACCTCACATCTGGAATTCTGCCAAGTACTTGACTAGGCAATTAGTCTATGAATTTTAGTTTTACACTGTAGTCACATTTCAACAACGCACCTCAAAGTGCTTTACATAAAACATAAAAGTCATCGAGACAAAAATGTAAAAGAAGCACATTACATTAAAAGACACATCTAAATAGAATTCAAATGTGTTAAATAGAAAATAAGCTAAAAACTAGAAACTAGAAACCCCAAATTTGATTTAATAAATGGCAGTGGCAAACAGAAAAACTTCAGCCTTGTTTTAAAAGAAGTGAAAGTTGTAGTACATCAAGAAGGATTATGTTGTTGTGGCTCAACAACTTCACTAGATTTCTTTGTGAAAGACATGAAAGCAGTTTCTGACACATTTGATTCAACACAAATGACAACAATGGTTTAGCCAAATACAGCAGTAACGTTAACTGTAGTGCTGAGCATGAAGTTCGTTCTTGAACTTGGAATCAGTAATGTCGCAAAATAATTAAGAAAGTTAAGAAACACGGGACCTATGATTTATGGTGATAAGTAATCTCACACAACCACAATAACAGCTTATCTAATCAGGATTGGGTCTTCTTTATTAAGGAACAATTCACAGGCAGATATTTTGATGAGTCAGAGCAGGAAATGCACATGTGTGAAGTCCATTCCATGCAGTTTGCTCACTAGCATAGCTTACTAAATCATGTGGCCAGGAAATTTTTTTTTTTTTTTCAAATCTGTCTCAATACAGTAATGATGTGTCATTATGTACGTGGAAATAGATCTTGGTCACGGGAACAAATCCTGCTCTCTATACTGTAACTTAAGTTATTCTATTGGGACACAACTACACTGTAAGAAATGGGGCCCTCCAAGCCCCTCCCCAGCTCTCCAAAAAGAATTGACAAGAAAAAGAAAAGAAAAGAAAAAAATACATATCCTGCCCCCAAAATAATATTCATTCCGTCTCATAAACTAACACATATCTATAGGATGCTTTATTCAAGAGAGATATTGCTGGTTTGTCGTTGGTATAGTTGAGTAGCTGATATGGCCACTCAGTTATGGGTATCCACTTGACACAACACAAATTTACACATACACAATTAATTACAAAACTAAACAATTATACATAAGTTTAGATAGCTTACAGATCTCAGAAGGCATTTCTCTTGCTTAATATTTTGTGTGTTTGGCAGTTTGGCTGTAATGATAAAGGTTCTATAGTGATGCTAGCAGCACTTATTTACTTACTGTGGTGCTTTGACCCAAATGATAATGTCAGACTGCTAACATGCTCACATTGACAATGCTAACATGCTGATTTTTACCATGCTAAAATTTAGCATGCTAACATTTACTAATTAGCATTATTAAAGTACAGCTGAAGCTGATGGGAATGATGTGTTGACCTGTTGCATGCACACTGGCATCATTTGTCTTCCTGTGTGTACCTATTGTACTGTAAGTATATTTAAATTACAATGTTATGTTCAATTGCCAGCAGCATTTTAAAAGAGTTTACAAAATTAATCATTTGAGTGGGTGCAAAATGCCCATGGAAAATGAGTACCAAACAGTTGGAGTAGTATTTTACTGTTAAATACTGTTCAACCAAATTTATGTGCTTGACTCAGTGCTTCTTATTTGTGTTTACCTGAATCTATTAGAGAACGTGTAGTCATTAAGAATAAAATTTATCTCTTTCACTTCTCTCCCTCTTGGTTTCCTTGTTGACCTCGAATGTTGGGTGCTGATTGTTTGGCACTTGTGTAACTCTGTTACAGGGAAAAGCAGATCAAAGGTGCAGCAAACGTGATACAAGGAAAACTGCAAGATAAGGAAGATTTAGGTCACTCTGTTCAATGGGTGTGACATATCTTTGCTGGGGTATAATTTAGGGCATTCCTTTTCTAATTGAGTTGCAGTTCATGTTTGTTTCCACATACCTACCTCCTCATTAAATTTTAAAGGCATCAAGGACATCAGAGAGAGTGCATGACACACACAGACACACACACACACACACACACACACACACACACACACACACACACACACACACACACTTGTACCTGTCTTGGATGCAAATGCATGTGAAGATGACTGAATTAATAACAGTGTGTACTCTCATATTTTAGATAATTGGCAGCACTACAGTACAGCTATAAAAAAGGGAAGCATCATTCTGATGAGGGCATAATTGTGGCAGTTACATCATTGATGTAACAGACTTTGCAGTCTAATTTGGAAAAATCTTTTTAGATAAAGAACATTCAGCTGAAACATCCAACCATCCATTTTCTGATGCTTATCTGGGACTAGATTGGCATCAGACTGAGTAAAGAGACATCCTTCACCCAGACATTGCCCTCCAGCTCCTTCTGGGTGATCCCAAGGCGTTCCCAAGCCATAAGAGATATGTAGTCCCTCCAGCGTGTTTTGGGTCTGCCACAGGGTCTCCAGTTTGAGTTCGATGTGCCTGGAATACCTACAGAGGGAGGCATCCAGGAGGCATCCTAACCAGGTCCCCAAACCACCTCAGCTGGCTCCTTTGGATGCAAAGGAGCAGCTACTCTACTCTAAGCTCTCCCCAGATGTCCAAGCTCCTCACCCTATCTCTAAGGCTGGAGGGAGTAACTTTCGACTGCTTTCTGTGATCTCATTCTTTCAGTCACTACTCAAAGCTTGTGACCATAGATGAGGGTTGGGACGTAGACCACCTTTTTTCAGCTGAAACATTTATATTTATCTTCATGCCATTGACACTCGTCAAACAGTTTTGATGCTACACTGGAGGTTTGATTATTCCAGCTTTGGTTGTAAGGTGCACACATGTTGCTGTGCAATGCAGAGCAAAATAACCAAAGTTGTCATTTCATAGTCTAATTATGTGTTAATTATGATATATGATTATATTTTGGGATTTTGCTGGTAAACACAATGTTGTTTTGAGACTTGTATTTCCCCCAAATAATACATTGTAATTGCTAATGTATACCAATAAATATAGTGTATTGAACCCCTTAACAACCATGTGTGTGCTTGACAAAGCTTAATGTTAATAGGCCGGTTCATAGATGTTAAGAATGTTGAATAAATGATAAATTATTTTACAAAATATTCAGATGTTAACCACTTTTGTTGTAGGTGGTGGGTTTGTCAGTTCCATGTGGTGCTTTTCATCTAAAATAATACTAAACCATAATAATAAAACTCATACTTAACATCTAATTTGTATCTTTTTGTTATACGGTATTATAGTTCATACTTAAGTAGTATATAGTCTAGTATACTTTATGTTGTGGAGCAATGGAAGGAAAACCCAGAAGCCAATGATTCAGTGAGGATAACTATTGTGTGTTTAATGCAAGATTCATAGATTAATTTGCTGCTTTTAAAAAAAGAACAACAACTCACAAGAAATTCTAAGGTCATCAATTTAACTTCTAACATCTGCACTACAGTCTATATGTTCTTAAATGAACAGAACACAAAACATACTCATGAAATAATAAATCAGAAATGATTTTTGATCATATTTAATACCCGTGGCTATTGGCACTTGTGGAATGAATAAAGGTGTGCATGCCTTTAGGATCAACCACAACATGTGCAGCTTTCTTGAAAGACTAAATTAGCTGGGCAGTTTTGAATCCAGGTGATGCCATTGGCACAACTGTAAAAAGAACCTGGGGCATCAGGTTCAGTTGTCAGTGATTTTGGTCTGATCTGATCTGGGAGGAGCAATTGGATTTAGAGTGTCGTCTGGAGAGGGAAGTGGAGGAAGATCTGTAAACATAGAAGTAATTCACAATAAAAATGAACAAAAGTAAAGGAATTGAAAATATTTAGACTAGTAACATATAATCAAGAAGAGCAGAAGAATTATGACCAAAAAATGGCATAAAAAATCCAGGTCCAGGCACTCAAGGTAGGTTAGAAATATAAAAGGCCTTTATTTCAGTGGCTTAGAGTCATTACAAAACACACCATGTGTCAGCTTGCACCTTCCTCAGGGTGTGGAAACACAAAGAAACAGAGTTGCAGTCACCACACCTTTTCCCACTGAAATACTGAAAGACCTTTTATTTTTCAAACCTGCCTTTCAAACCTACCTACTTACCCTGAGTGCCTGAACCTGGATTTTTTATGCCATTTTTTTGGTCATAATTCTTCTGCTCTTCTTGAATATTATTCCCTTCCATGAGCACTAGTGGTTTGAGGGACACCAGCATTGATCCTGTTACTTCTCTCTTTAGTAATATATATAATTTCTACTTACCTGAAGCCAAAAGAGAGCGGAGATAGCTGATGAGGGGATAGGGTCCTTGTTCACAGAACTGTCCGTTAAAGTCATCAAGATCCAGAGCCCAGATGAAAGCTCCTCCAAATCTGTTGTCTTTTAGGTAACGAGTCTTAAACAAGAAGGATAGAAAGAGTCCAACAGTGTATGTCAGTAAAACTGGAATTTTACAAAATAATTACTCAGCAATATTTTTCTATAAATGCATGACTACCTTAGTCTCAAAACTGATTTTGTTGTCAAATCCAACCCACTCATTTTCCTTGGTGGCATATTGCACTTTCTGATCCTCAATCCACTGGACAGTGGTCCCTTGAAGAAAAGTGCAGATCTGAAAATAAAAGTCAGATTTTCTCATTTTAATATAATAATAATAATAACATATCAAAGCTTCATAACAAAATTACTTAAATTAAATAATTAGTCAATAATTCAATAATAAGTTGCCAAATTTCACCTCATAATAGGACCAGAAGCCAGCCTCCTTCGTATAAGGACCAGCAGCAGCGGGACCACTGATTGGTGCTCCAACTTGACTGGACTGAGTAGACAGTCGAAATGTTCGCCCATATGTGGCAAAGCCCATATTTAGCTTTTCTACAGGCGTTCCATTATCCCGCCAATACTTCATGGCAAAGTCCTGAAATGTAGATTTGGCCTTATATAAAGGTGACACCCTGTCTTTAAATTCATGATGCAGTTAACAGTTAATCTCTATACTCACAGTATTTAAGTAAACATAGTCCCTGGTGTCATGGGATCCTTTGTATAAGGGGCTGTGATGTCTTGTGACATTCTCCTGGGTGGCATGTAAGTCATACGTCATCACATTAATAAAATCCAGGTACCTGATAAAATGCAAGTAAAATCACGTTTGTGCAAACCTGAAGACAGCTAATCACTGGAATGATTTGAGAGAGTTAAATGTTGTGTACTTTGCCATTTCTGCGATTTCATAACCAGCATCAATGATTCCTTTCCCAGCAGCCACTGCAGCAGAGATCATTAATCTGGGACGGCTGGTTGCTGTTCCTTCAGCCTCATAGGCCTCTAGCAGTTCCTGTCCACAGGAAAAGATAAGTCTGGTGATTTTCTATGTTTTCTTACTGTAAACAAATCCCATGTGCAGAGCCAAACCAACAATGAATCGATAATACATGTATTGTGCATTTATCGGAAGCTTTATATACAGTATTCTTCTGTGCCGCAGATCTTGGTTGTTTTCCAAAAACTATTAAAAGTGTGTTAATGAGCCACACCACTGCACTGCATGACATGTTCTTTGTCCCCAAAGAGGATGGTTACTTTAGTTTGTTCAGAAACTATTCCTTAAGATTAATAAGAACGCAAAGTTTTCACTCTGTGGAAAATATTGCTGTCTCAGGAAGAGGCCATCGCGCATGCATAAGAACACTTTTTTCTTTACCGTAAATGCCATTTTTTCATGCTTTCTCAAATGAGTTTAGTACAAAGTCAAGACTTTGTGACACGTAGCTGGACAAGCTAGCAGAGTGTTGTTAACAGATATGCACAACAACAGAGATTTTACAGAGGAATGTGATACATCAGGCTTTGAATACACACACAGTAGACTATCAGAAGAATGTAGAAAATCACCAGAAATATCCTTTAAATATCAGATCAACATCACAACAGTAATTTTGCATCTGACCTTGCATAAGACGGTGAATCTCTGCTTGTCCTCCAGAGGACTACCTCTTGCAGCAGGATATTCCCAGTCCAGATCAAGTCCATCAAAACCGTGTTTTCTCAGGAGTTTGATAGAAGACTGAATGAATGTAGTCCTGTTGGCTTGTGATGACACCATTGCAGTGAACCTGAGTGGCATTTTGGGGACAGAAATGTGCTCTTAAGAAGACATACAGTATATACACAGTATATGATCTTTATTTTTTGTTTTGTACTAAATATTTCACTTTAGCGATCCAAAAGTCCAGCCTCCGACTGCCAACAATGTTTTAAGATTTGGATTCCTATGGGAATATAAACAATTTGTTACCAGTAAGGCAAGTTTATTTATGTAGCACATTTCAGCAACAAGACAATTCAAGGTGCTTTACATAAAACATTAAAATTATCAAGATAAAGTGCAAAATAAACACACCATGAATGGACATTTAAGTACAATTAAAAATAGTCAATAAAGAGCTAAGAGAATAAAAAATAGAAACAAGCTAAAATAGAATAAGAGATGAGATACAATAAAAGGTACAGTACAGTGTAAGAAATGAACAATTATTTAAAGAGTTTACCTCTGTTTGAGTTCATTAAAAGATTTGTAGAGTTGTTCATCATTCGGTTCTATGGAGACCAACTCATTTGCCTCGTTCATACCAGCAAAGGCATAGATCAGGTGGGTACACAGGTTGGGATCAACATTTGAGGGCATAAACTTTGCATTGCCAAGTCTATATTGGGACCAGTTAGTGTAATAACACACCAGTCTGGAGGATGAGACTAAACATGGAAGAACAGAATTTGTTTCCATTAATCTTTGAAGATTAATGAATTAACTATACATCTATCAAATATTAATGGTTAATTTAAGTTTATGAACTCACCCAAACTTCCAAAGCAGAGACAGAGACCTTAAAAGTTAAATATACAGTCAGTCCATATTGGGTTAAAACAGATTTCTAGAAAATAAGTTAAAGCTTTTCTTTATGCCTTACCTGCAATTAGAATTAGCTTGCTCATGGTGGTTGTAGTTGGATGAATCAAAAACAGAGCACTAAATTACTTCCTCTTGCTGATGATAATATACATAAACCAAGACAATCATTAACCCAAAGCGTAGGACATGACGCTGTTGCTTCATACAAATCAAATAACAGCAGCTGGTGAAAGATCCTTGACCTGAAAGAAGAAAACATATTCAGTAGTTTTATCTTTCTGGACAGGTGCAGAAAACATACTGTAGGATCTCCACAGACTGCAAAGTTAGAAATGTGTAAGTGATGCTTTATAATCGATACAGTCCATCATCAAAAACTCTTTGTGTTACTGGTAATTTCTCAATATTTGGACAGTCATTTACATCAGTCTCTTAGAGCAACCCAGACACTGTCTTATATATGTATATATGTCTTATGTTAACATTATAATCTAATGTTCCTAGAGATGTTAAGTGGCATTGAGGTCTGATGATCTCAGCTTCAGACTTTTTATGCTTCTTTGGACTTCAGACAGAGCTTCCATAGTTTCACTTTATTTTTGGGGTCAGTGTCCTGCTCTTAACTGAATCCTCCTCTACCAAATATCAGGTCAGACAGAGTTATAAAAGCCTATAATATGTCTTTATATATAGTGTTGTAGAAAGTAAACTAATAACAAAATCTGTCAAGTACAGAATGGAAAACACTAGTTTACTGCAACACTGATTCTAAACTGGAATTTAGACTTTATTATGTTAAATAGTCTATAAAAATGAAATGATTTCCATTTAATGTATCATTTTAAAAATGAAACACACTGTTTTGTTTGATGGGGAAGACATTTATTTATGGCCAGTTGCAGCACATGCATCTGTCTGTATGTCTGTACGTGCGTCCATGGACACACTGAAAGAAGGAGTTGCCATCTTTGCCATTTACGTAGAGGCCATCAGTCATCCCGGCACAGAAACCACTTCCAGAAGCAACAGTTGTTGTGGTGGTTTTGGCAGTGGTGGTTGTAGTTGGATCAGCAGCAGCAGTGGTGGTTTTGGCTGGGCTGGAGCCATTTGTGGTGATGACTGGTGGATGTGTGGTTACAGGAGAGGGAGGAGGAAAATCTAGCAAGATAAAATAAATTTAAATTAAAGAGATTATGGAAGAAAGATTTTATTTGTTAAAAAGTTAAAACTTTGACATGCTGTGCAGTGTTGTTGTCTAATTGCTGTTTATCTGAATCTAAAAGAGAGCGCAGGTGACTAATCAGAGGGTAGCTCCCTTATCCACAGAACTGTCCAGGGAAATCATTCAGATCCAGACTCCGGACAAAAGCTCCTCCAAACATGTTATCTTTCAGATATTTTGCATGTGGAATATCATTTTAATAGAGTGCTCCAATTTAAAATGCAAGTTTTGTCTTTTGTCAATCAGCAATTAATGTAACTCATTATTTTAAATGCATCTCAATAACCTTTCCCAAGTATTTTAACATAATCTAATTAGAATCTATCTATAAGGCCGAGCCTAGACACTCTCCAAAGGAAACTCCTTTTAACTACTTGTATCTGTGATCTCATTCTTTCAGTCACTACCCAAAGCTTGTGACCATAGATGCGGGTTGGAATGTAGACCACCTGAAACATTTTTTTTTGTAGCTGAAACATTTTAATTTATCTTTGTGCCATTGACACTTATCATACAGTTGTAATGCTACACTGGAGGTGCAGGTGGGTTTGTGAGTTCCATGTGGTGTTTCATCTAAAATAATACTAAATCATAATAATAAAACTTAATGTCTAACTTGTATGTTTTTGTTATACAGTATTATAGACCATAATTAAGTAGTATATAGTCTAGTATACTTTATGTTGTGGAGCAGTGGAAGGAAAACCCAGAAGCCAATGATTCAGTAAGGATAACCATTGTATGTTTAATGCAACAACTACTCACAGGAAAATTATAAGGTAATCAATTTAACTTGAAAAAAAATCTGCTTTCTCTGAAGTAGCACTACATTCTCTACCTTCTTAAATGAACTGAACACAAAACACACTCATGCAATTATAAATCAAAAATTATTTTTGATCACACTTAATACCTGTGACTATCAGAGCTTGTGGAAGGTGTAAAGGTGTGCATGCCTTTAGGGCCAACCACAACATTTGCAGCTTTCTCGAAAGACTAATTTAGCTGGGCAGTTTTGGATCCAAGTGACGCCATTGGCACAATTGTAAAAAGAACCTGGGGCATCAGGTTTGGCATAAACCCCACCGATCTTTGTAGCACAGAAGTTGTCAGTGATTTTGGTGGAAGTAGTGGTTGTAGGTCTGAGAGGAGAAGATGTAGTAGGAAGTTGTCTTGTGCTTTGAGATGGAGTAATTGGATTTAGAGTGGTGTCTGGAGAGGGAAGTGGAGGAAGATCTGTAAACATAGAAGTAAGTCATTAGTATTGTGTAATTCACAATAAAAATGAACAAAAGTAAAGGAATTGAAAATATTTAAACTAGTAACATATAATCAAGAAGAGTGTATAAAGGCCTTTTATTTTTCAGATCTACCCTGAGTGCCTGAACCTGAACCTTTTTTATGCCATTTTTTTGGTCATAATTCTTCTGCTCTGCTCTTGAATATTATTCCCTTCCATGAGCACTAGTGGTTTGAGGGACACCAGCATTAATCCTGTTACTTCCCTCTTTAGTAATATATATAATTTCTACTTACCTGAAGCCACAAGAGAGCGGAGATAGCTGATGAGGGGATAGGGTCCTTGTCCACAGAACTGTCCGTTAAAGTCATCAAGATCCAGAGCCCAGATGAAAGCTCCTCCAAATCTGTTGTCTTTTAGGTAACGAGCCTGAATGAAGAAGGATAGAAAGAGTCCAACAGTGTATGTCAGTAAAACTGGAATTTTACAAAAGAATTTCTGAGCAATATTTTTCTATAAATGCATGGCTACCTTAGTCTCAAAACTGATTTTGTTGTCAAATCCAACCCACTCATTTTCCTTGGTGGCATATGGCACTTTCTGATCCTCAATCCACTGGACAGTGGTCCCTTGAAGAAAAGTGCAGATCTGAAAATAAAAGTCAGATTTCTCATTTTAATCCAATATATCAAAGCTTCATAGCAAAATTACTTGTATTTTTTTTAACAATAACAGTACAGTGGAGTTAAATTCAATAATTAGTTGCCAAATTTTTACCTCATAATAGGACCAGAAGCCAGCCTCCCTCGTATAAGGACCAGCAGCAGCGGGACCACTGGCTGGTGCTCCAACTTGACTGGACTGAGTAGACAGTCGAAATGTTCGCCCATATGTGGCAAAGCCCATATTTAGTTTTTCTACAGGCGTTCCTTTATCCCGCCAATACTTCATGGCAAAGTCCTGAAATGTAGATTTGGCCTTATATAAAGGTGACACCCTGTCTTTAAATTCATGATGCAGTTAACAGTTAATCTCTATACTCACAGTATTTAAGTAAACATGGTCCCCAGTTTCATGGGATCCTTTGTATAAGGGGCTGTTATGTCCTGTGACGGTCTCCCAGGTGCCATGAAAGTCATACGTCATCACATTAACAAAGTCCAGGTACCTGATGAAATGCAAATGAAATCAAGTTCATGCAAACATGGACAGCTAATCACTGGAATGATTTGAGAGAGTTAAATGTTGTGTACTTTGCCATTTCTGCGATTTCATAACCAGCATCAATGGTTCCTTTTCCGGCAGACACGGCCGCAGTGATCATTAATCTGGGACGGCTGGTTGCTGTTCCTTCAGCCTCATAGGCCTCTAGCAGTTCCTGTCCACCATAGAAGAGTAGAAAATCAGTACATGTTACATTTTAAAAGATAAGTCTGGTGATTTTCTATGTTTTCTTACTGTAAACAAATCCCATGTGCAGAGCCAAACCAACAATGAATCGATAATACTTACACGTGTTGTGCCTTTATCAAAAGCTTAATATACAGTATTCCTCTGTGCCACAGACCTCCGTTGTTTTTCAAAAAGTATTAATAATTACTTAATGAGGCATACTATTGCACTGCGTGACATGTTCTTTTTCCCCAAAGAGGATGGTTACTTTAGTTTGTTTAGACGTATTTCTGTGTCAGGAAGAGGTCATCGCGCATGCATAAGAACACGTTTCTCTTTACCGTAAATGCCATTTTTTCATGCTTTCTCAAATGAGTTTAGTACAAAGTCAAGACTTTGTGACACGTAGCATGATGAGCTAGCAAAGTGTCGTCAACAGACAGGTGCAGTGGCCTCTTCCTGACACAAAAATATTTTCCAGAGAATGAAAATTTAATCACTATTATTAGCCTTTGGAACTGTTTCTAAACAACCTAAAGTAAGCATGCTCTTTAGGGACAAGGAACATGTTACACAGTGCAACAGTGTGGCTTACTGATGTGTTTTAAGTAGCTTTTGGACAACAGAGATTTACAACACGTAGGAATATGACGTATCAGCCTTTCAATACATACACAATACTTGTTAGTAGATGAGTTAATTGTTGGTTTGACTCTGTACATGAGATTTGTAGACAATAAGGAAAATATAGAAAATCACCTGAAATATCCTTTAAATATCAGATCAACATCACAACAGTAATTTTGTATCTGACCTTGCATAACAATGTGAATTTCTGCTTGTCCTCCAGAGGGCTTCCTCTTGAAGCAGGATATTCCCAGTCCAGATCAAGTCCATCAAAACTGTATTTTCTCAGGAGATTGATAGAAGACTGAATAAATGTATTCCTGTTGGCTTGTGATGACACCATTCTTGTGAATCTGAGTGGTATTTTGGGGAAAGGAAGGTGATCTTAAGAAGACATACAGTATGTACACAGTATATGATCTTTATTTTTTGCTTTTTCTTAAATATCTCACTTTTGTGTTCCAAAGTTCCAGCCTCCGACTGCCAGCAGTGTTTTAAGATTTGGATTTCTATGGGAATATATTAACATTTTGTTACTAGCAAGTTTATTTATATAGCACATTTCAGCAACAAGACAATTTGAGGTGCTTTACATAAAACATTCAAACTATCAAGATAAAGTACAAAATAAACACATCACAAAAGAACATTTAAATACATTTAAAAACAATAAAGAGCTAAGAGAATAAAAAATAGAAACAAGCTAAAATAGAATGAAGAGATGAAATACAATAAAAGTTACAGTGCAGTGTAAGAAATGAACAATTATTTAAAGAGTTTACCTCTGTTTGAGTTCATTAAAAGATTTGTAGAGTTGATCATCATTCCATTCTATGGAGACCAACTCATTTGCCTCGTTCATACCAGCAAAGGCATAGATCAGGTGGGTACACAGGTTGGGATCAACATTTGAGGGTTTAAACTTCCCTTTGTCAGGTCTATATTGGGACCAGTTAGTGTAATAACACACCAGTCTGGAGGATGAGACTAAACATGGAAGAACAGAATTTGTTTCCATTAATCTTTGAAGGTTAATGAATGAACTCTACATCTATCAAATATTAATGGTTAATTTAAGTTTATGAACTCACCCAAACTTTCCAAGCAGAGACAGATACCTTAAAAGTTAAATATACAGTCAGTCCATATTGGGTTAAAACAGATTTCTAGATAAAAAGTTAAAGCTTTTATTTATGCCTTACCTGCAATTAGAATTAGCTTGCTCATGGTGATTGTGCTTGGATGAGTTCTTGCAATATCAAAAATTGAGCACTGAGCACAACTTCCCCTTGCTTATGAAAATATACACAAACCATGACAATCATTAAGCCAAAGTGAAGGACATGAGGCTGTTGCTTCATACAAGTCAAATAACAGAAGCTGGTGAAAGATTTTTGACCTCACAATGAAAACATATTCAGTAGTGTTATGAAATCTTTCTGGACAGGTGCAGAAAACATACTGTAGGGTCTCCACAGAAACGTGTGAGTGATGCTTTATAATCGATACAGTCCATCATCATGTTTTCTTTATGTATTTTCTCAATATTTCGTCCGTCAGTCTCAGTTTGCAGTCAATCTCGCATCCATTTCTTCAAAGTTTCTCAAGCAACAGTATTCTTAGAGCATCCCAGACATTGTTTTCTATATGTCTTATATATTGCCTTTTGAATTTTCTAATGTTCCCAGAGATGTTAAATGGCACTGAGATCAGCATCAGACCTTTTGTACTTATTTGAACAGACAGAACTGGCATAGTGTCATTATATTTTTAGGGTCAGTGTCCTGCTCTTAACCGAATCCTCCTCTACCAAATATCAGGTCATACAGGGTTAACAAAGCCTATAGTATGTCTTCACATATAGTGTTGTAGAAAGTAAACTAATATAATAACAAAATATTTCAAGTACAGAATGGAAAACACTAGTTTACTGCAACACTGATTCTAAACTGGAATTTAGACTTTATTATGTTAAATAGTCTATAAAAATAAAAGGATTTCCATTTAATGTAGCATTTTAAAAATGAAAAAAATGAAACACACTGTTTTGTTTGATGGGGAAGACATTTATTTATGGCCAGTTGCAGCACATGCATCTGTCATTAAAAACAAGATTAACTGGACATTTCTGAAGGTGCGTGCGTCCATGGACACACTGAAAGAAGGAGTTGCTGTCATTGTCATTTACGTAGAGGCCATCGGTCCTCCCGGCACAGAAACCACTTCCAGAAGCAACAGTTGTTGTGGTGGTTTTGGCAGTGGTGGTTGTAGTTGGATCAGCAGCAGCAGTGGTGGTTTTGGCTGGGCTGGAGCCATTTGTGGTGATGACTGGTGGATGTGTGGTTACAGGAGAGGGAGGAGGAAAATCTAGCAAGATAAAATAAATTTAAATTAAAGAGATTATGGAAGAAAGATTTTATTTGTCAAGAAGTTAAAACTTTGACATGCTGTGCAGTGTTGTTGTCTAATTGCTGTTTACCTGAATCCAAAAGAGAGCGCAGGTGACTAATCAGAGGGTAGCTTCCTTGTCCACAGAAATGTCCAGTGAAATCATCCAGATCCAGACTCCAGATGAAAGCTCCTCCAAAGTTGTTATCTTTCAGATATTTTGCCTGTGGAATATCATTTTAATAGAGTGCTCGAATTTAAAATCTTTTGTGTTTTGTCAATAAGCAATTAATGTAACTCATTGTTTTAAATGCATCTCAATAACTTTTCCCAAGTATTTCAGCATAGTCTGATTAGAATAAAAATATCCATAGTGTGCAAAAGTGTCTAATCACATCCAAAAAGCACACACATAAGTAAATAAAGAGAAGGGATAGATTATGGGTCCAAGCCTTTATGTCTGAAAAGTTGAACATTTTCATTACATTCAGCATCTACAGGTGAAATGATGCCTGACTTAAATTATTGCAGTATGAATAACCTGTGAAGTCCCTGAATGATCTAGTTCAGCCTGATATGGCCTCCAACGATAATTAATGTGTCACATTGCAAACAACTGTGAGGATCAACATACTGTGATGTGAAGGCACAGAGTAGTTCCCAGTATTTTTGCACTGGGACCCCTTAAAATGAATCAAAGTTTTCCTGTGAAGGATTTTAGAGAAGTGTCCAGAGTTTCATAATAAAAAAGCAAACATTTGGTAAAAGTGAGTTGTGCTTTCCTTCATATCCCTTTAATCCTCTGGTGACCTCTTTGGGGGGTCCCGTCACACAGATTAAGAACCGCTAATGACCAAATTTCAAACAATTTCTATTAAATATATGTGAAGTTTGGTTGCACTAGCATGTAAGAACTAGGTCACCAGTTGTTTGGATTTATAACTCTTCTTGTAATCTAGGAAATACTAATATTTACACTACATATTACTATCTGGTAGAAATGTAATTCCACCCCTTCAAAAAACATATACATATATATATATATAAAGTGAAACATGCAGTTGTAAGTTAGAGTGCCACCTTCTGCCCGATCTATGGTACTTAAAACTGTATGTTATGAGTGTGCAGGTTTATTGTGATAAGCTTTACTCAGTTCAGTACTCAATTGAGGAAGCCACAGTGCTGATAGCGGGCAAGTAGCACTTGTGATATAGAGTTTTAATTGGTGCATATAACCTACATAAATATAAGTGTGAAGGGCAATAATTCATTTATTACCTTGATGTCAAAGCTCATCTTGTTATCAAACCCAACCCACTCATTGCCTTTAACGGCATATGGCACCATTTGCTCATCAATCCAATGGACAGTTCCTCCTTGGAGGAAAGTGCAAATCTGTAGAAAATAAAGAAAATGATATTCAGACATCATCATGCTCATCCTCATGATTGTATAAATTAAATCTGCAATGTAATAACTTGTGTCTCAATGTTGAACCTTCACAGACCTCGTAGTAGGACCAAAATCCAGCTTCACGGGTGTAGGGCCCAGCTGAGGCTGGTCCACTGGCAGGTGCTCCAAGACCGTTAGCTGCTGATGTGCGAAATGTGCGTCCATATGTGGCAAAACCAACCATGAGCTTGTCAAGAGGAGCTCCTTGGTTTCTCCAGTATTTCATAGCAAAATCCTGTGAGAAGAACATAAAAAGAGTTCATATATTCATATATTCAGACAAGCACATGATATATATGCAGCTGATCCAGGTTCTAAAGCGTGATGACTACTGAATTTTGTTGAACATTTTACTCACCACATTGTTGTAGATGTTCTGGCCCTGATCGAAAGAGCTGCGGTACAGAGGGCTGTTGTGACCGGTGAATGGATCCCATGCTCCGTGGAAGTCGTAGGACATGACATTTATAAAGTCTAGGAACCTGTTAGAGAGACACAAACATGATGTGACCAAAAAATAAAGAAAGATTCTTTTTCTTTTCAACCTAAACACTAAATATCTTGAATCAACTCACTTTGACACTTCAGCAATCTCATAACCGTTGTCAATGTTTCCCTTCCCAGCAGCCACTGCAGCTGTGAGCATCAGACGTGGCCTTCTGGTATCAATGGCTTCTTTTTCAAAGGCAGCGATTAATTCCTAAATGCAAGAGAGAAACAGTCAGGAACAATCATATTTATTATGTGAGAATTTTCAAAGTCACTGTTACAGTATATCTCAAATGAGTTGATGCTGCTGACCAGGGGAGGTGCACATTTCCAAACTGACCTGACAAAGCAGAGTGAACCTCTTCTTGTCCTCTGGTGGGCTTCCTCGTGCTCCAGGATACTCCCAGTCCAGGTCAAGACCATCAAAACCATGCAGCCTCAAGAACCTGATTGAGGACTGGATGAACTTCTGGCGGTTGGCAGTGGATGAAACCATGTTGGTAAATCTGTAGATATATAACATGCAATATCAACACTGTTTATGATATTCATAATTTATTATTATTATTATTATTATTAAGCCAGCCGCCTTATGAGTCCATGCTGTTGAAGCCTTGTAGACTCACTGTGTCGTTCCAAAGTTCCACCCACCGACTGCCAACAGAGTCTTCAGTTGGGAGTTTCTGTAAAGGACATTTTTACAACAATTCAGTGTAGTATTTAGATCCTTTACTTGGTAAAAGTAGCAAAGCACAATGTGAAAATACTCCATTACAAGTAAAAGTGCTTAAAAATTTTCTCCTGAAGCTTACATGAGGCTTCAGCAGTTTGAGTTAGTCATATCAAGTTGATATTTATATGACAGAAGGAGGCTTGTGAATTTTGTGCTTATGTATAGTACATGAGCAAATATTTGCTGTCTTTTGAAAACCATGCATCTCCAAAGGTGATTTGAATCAAAATAAAGTATCCATTTATGGGTCAAGAGAATTCACCTACTACTTAAAATAAATTAATTTAAAAACTTAAAAACATGAAAAGTTTACATTTTGGAGATACATGGTTTTCACAGAACAGTAACAAGATATAATACTATCAATGCTATATTATTGCTATATTACAACTACAGTTAAACTAACAGACAGCTTTTTTACTTGATATCGAAAACCGAATGATTCCACTTAAACAGTCACACCAAAACATTTGACTTCATCCCAGCTGCTAATATGATATATGAAGTTGGGGTGAACTAAAAGTGGACATGAACACAGATAGACTGATATCACAGGCCGGAACAACTCACCTGTCCTTGAGTTGATTGAAGGATTTATAGAGAACATCATCATTCCATTCATAGGTCACCAGCTCGTTAGAAGAGCTGATTATTGAAAAGGCGTAGATCAGATGTGTACAGAGGTGTGGGTCTACATTGTCAGGCACATATTTGCCAGTGCCTGGTCTGTACTGGGACCAGTTGGTGAAGTAGCACACCAGTCTGGTAGAAGACACTTTTGGAAAAGGAAGAAATAATTAGAGTTAAGTTTCTACTTTAAGTAATGATAATTAAGAAGCAAATATCACATGTAAAGTTAAATAATGAATTCATACCCATTTGAAGGCACATCAAAAGGGACAATCCTAAAAGGAAAAGATATTTTATTATTTTATTTTTTTTAATACATGAGACTACTACCTTTGATTGAATAAACAACTGAAATATTTCAACTTACCAGTCAGGATTGTTAGTCGAGCCATGTTGTGTCAGTTGAACCTCTTACTGAGGAGTGTCCTGCAATAATAAAAATTGTAATGTATCATGACTTTTTATAATGTTTCCTTCTGTTTTTGTAATCTGCATCCAATTCTTCAGGCTGTACCGCAATAGTTACTTATACTGTAGACAATAAAACCTGTTTTCTTCTAAAATGTAGGCTACTTAAACCTCTGTGTGCTGCTGACTTACCTGTTACTAGGTGGTTGGTTAGATGTGGCTCTGATCCTCCTGGGAGTCCTTTTTATAGACATGATAAGATGAGGACAAAGGCTGCATGACAGGGAGGTGTAATGGATGCTCCATGGAGCACAACTGTCATAGTGAAGTTGGTCACATTAGCTCAGAAGAGGTCAAGGGATGGTATCTGTTTTTATTGCCAGATAAATCTTCATCAAAGCACGTACAGTAAGGTTATCTAAACTTTTTTCTGTAAATTTTCTCAGATCAGAAAAGTTGGCTAATCCATGTAGATAAAATAAGATAAATGTATGAACTGATGCACTCTATTTTAGATAAAGATAAAAGATTAAAAGATTAAAAGGGTTTCAATGGTGCTCACATGGTACAACAAACCTAACATTTCTAAAGCTGTCTTTAGTTTGATAAGTTTTACACTCAGTTGTGGCTGCAGGTCCTGCTGCTTACAGATTTGTTTATGTTGCAAGCAAAACTCTATGGATGAACTGGTCTTGGATTTGCGTACAGTTGGTCTTCTTGGACCTTTTCCACATCCATCTAAAACTTCAAATACAACACAATTGGTTTGTGAATGTTCGTCATAATTTCTCACAGCCCAAGGTGACATCTTCAAGTTGCTTATTTTGTTAGATACACAATCCAAAACTCAAACTCATTTACCATCATACACTGAATGACAAAGAAATCACTCGCATTTTAGAAGCTAGAACCAGGACATTTGTGGAATTTTCATTTGAAAAATCAAAATATTTGCAGATTAAATTTAGAGTGACTCATTGATTTATCAACTAATTTGTTTCTGCACTAAAATATGCTTTACATTGTCTCAACACAAATTTTCATTTTCATTTTCAGTTGTGAAATGCACTAAAAAGTATCTGAATATTGATATGAATATCTGTTTCTTCAAGGAACAAACCATCAAGTTCATTCTTATCTCTATCTTGACCTTGGAATTAATTCTAAGGCTTGTACTATATGTTGACTTTACAATTGCATGGTTTATTGCTGCAATTAGAAGAATGCAACTATGAAACCTCATTATGTTGTTAAGTACAGCAATATCTGATAGTATATATGTTGTTGAACTTAACATCATATTGAGGTTTTATTATTACGTCCAACAATATAAGATGCTATCATATCAACGACTTGATAAACCAGGAAGCTTATTAGATAAGATGTGCTACTCCACCAAGCTATATGATCCTTGGTTGATGATGTAAGAGGCTATAGGATGAGTCAACTGGTGTGGCAGCACATAGGTTAGAGTTCAACAGAATTAATGCATAAAACAGTCACACAGTTCTGCGATTTAAATTTATGTTAAATTGCAAATGGTTATCTCTCTGTTTATCTCTTTAAATGGGGAAACAGAGCAGCAAAATTCAATGTTCGGAATCACATCAAACATGCTAGAAATAAATATTTCCACTTTATTTACATTAGGGTATAATACACAGTTGATGTTAGGAGTCAAATAAACTAAAGCGGTTACATCAGCATTAGTCATTTCTACTGTATCTGTGTCCATTGTAAGTGAAACAGGGAGACGGATAGGTCTAGTTCATAGAGAAAAATCAACAAATTCTGATTTTACAGCTGGTTTGTGGCTGCTTGCTGATTCCCCAAATGGTTTTACCTCTTGTCTCCCATCAGACCAAAATGCAAACTGACAGATGAATGCAGATGAATCATTAGTCCCTGGAAAAATTTTATTACCCTTATTAGAAGGCAATCTAAGTTCAGGGACATGGTATGGTATACAGCCCTTATTTCAAAAAGCCGGCATATAAAATAACACAAATCTCATTACTGATATTAGCAGAACAAAAGAGAGAAAAATGTAGTAACAGTTGTGAAGTTGGTCCTTTCAGCTGCTTTTATCAACATGATAAACTGATCCACTTCTGCCTCTTCTGATGTGCAGCCTCTCTCTATTGACAGGATATTTGAACATGTACACATGTATGTGTACTCATGCCCACGAACACACAGTATTTTTTATTTACAGGAAATACACAATGAAAAACAAAGAGTAAAGCTTCTCATCAGATGAATAAGCCTCTCATCTCTTGGAGTATTGTCCCAACTGTTCTGCCATCTTCTTAAAATGCATGGAAGCTGTGCAGGGGGTAACAACACCTTCAGGTGTTTCCTCCTGCAGGCACAGATAGACCACAAGCACCACAAGTTCCTCCAGATTCTCTATTTAAGGTGGAGGGTACAAGCACGTGACAAATAGTTGGGTTGAAGTCAGAAAGGAAGTTTTGAATTGCAAGTTTTATGCCAGGGAGTAGATGGTATTCATTGGGGAGTGGAGCTCCAGACTCCCACCAAAGTCCAACTCCCTGACATCTCTCCTATTTCCTGTGTACTGGCCAATGAACGAGCCATCCTCATTGAACGGTATCTCTCCTCCTTCTCCATAGTCCACCAGGCTATCGTCACTGTCTGATTGCTTCATCATTGCCTCCATAGATGGCTGACCTCTTTGAAGCCCTCTTTCCTCCTCCCTACAATGGAATGTAAAAACGTTATGTCAGCACTAGAAGACAGAAAAAAGGGAATTTAAAACACAACCTGTTCTTCTAATCAGTTTTACTGACAGTGATACATTCACAATGTACATGTAGAGTACATACCGCCTGGGGTAGGGCAGAGTGGACACACGTGCTATCCTAAAATACAAAAAAAGTTTGTTTGACATCATTGTATAAGAAGATAGATCAGATTTCATTGATCATTCATTCACAACATGCTAATAACAGTACCAGTCATCTTCTGAATATGCTATTTACAGCTCAACAAATCTGTACTATCTATGCAGGATTGTACGGTTTAAATGTCAATAGTGTCAATCTGTCAATATTTAGTTGTTTCATACCTTTCAAGAGACCTTGAGTTGTTCAGTGTGAAAAGAATAGGGTTGAGGTTTGGGGAGATAAAGGTAAAGGTAGAGTAAATAGAAAAAAAAATCAGAAAATAATATAAGTATGATCAAAGAGTTATCATAAAAAAAGTAATTATAACTGTAAGCATATTTGATTTGTATCTGTGTAGCATCATGCTAAAATTTAATCAACTTTAAAGGTGCCATGTAGAGTTTTCGACCACTAGGAGCACTATGGAACAATGTTTTTAGGAGTATCTTGCATCTTGCAACGGGGTACACATTCCTGCTTTCTGGTTTCCTGCTACTGCACTGATCAACAGTTGGTGGTTGTTACGGGCAAAGACATGTAGAAATGTGCCAACAAAAATAATGAAGAAGCTTTCAGCTCTGCAGGATTTAAGATATTTAAAAACAAAAATAGGATTTGCAAATGCTTTATGAGAAAGGGAAATGAACAGTTTGTTTACAAGAAAGCTCCATAAGGCACCTTTAGTTCACTAAACAGAATGCTAATGCACAGATACAGAGCAAATGGATGTAAATACATGTCTATTGTTGTTATATTTTACAACATTGATACTGTTGTACAGTGTTATGGGGTATATCAATACAATATAGAATCTTGTAAACCTTAAATAGAATTTTGTAATGTAAGATGTAGTACAGACTGATAACTTGATAATAAAATGTGCTGATATAAATACACATTTATCTTCAGTGGAAGCAGTAATGTTTACTTTAAGTGTGTTTTTCTTATTTGTTCATTTCCCACCAGCTGTTTGCTGTTATGCTTACCGATAGTCAAATGATCCCTCCTGATCTTTGTCATCCACCGGCTCCAAGGAAATGTCTTTTTTTTCCCGTACTGTAATTAAAACAACACCCTTGTTATAAGAGGTACAGTATTGTAATATTGGACATAGAATATGAATGCAAGGAGTCACCACTGTACCTGGGTATTTCCCCCCTCGGCTCCTCTTGATGAAACAGACTATAAGTAGGATGAGCACGATGAGAGCCACAGCACACATAATCCCAATGAACCAGCCCTGAGTGGAGATGTCCACCTGGTCCTGAGCGTAGACTGTACGTCGACAAAAGACAAAACCACACACAAATAGACACATCATCAAAGTCAACATCCACTCAGCAGTTTAAAGTATTTATTCAGTAGACTGGTAAAAGTGCATGGAGCAAGTAGTAAATTACTTTCAGTAGTGTAGTGGGGTGACTCCTCTGTATGCCATTCCCCTATACCGATCTGAGTTCGTGCCGCCACAGAGAATCTGTATCGAGTGTAGCGGTCATATCGCCGGACTGAGAAACTTGTTACGTTTGGAGGGAACTCCTCCAATCGCATCTCTTCTCCCCTGGTGGCATTTACTGTAGCAAGAGTGGAAATTTCAATGAGCTACAAGAACTCTTGATGCTGGTAGAGTGCACACAACTGAGCAATTTAGTACCTTACCTGCTTGGAGAGTGCCTAGGTAAGTGTTTATTACACTCTCAAGAACCTGCTTCAGTGGTATTCTGGTCTTTGAGTGCATATTTAAGTGCACTATTATGTGCAACAGGAATGTGCACCCAAGTGTCATGTGAAAACCACTGCAAGTTTAGTGTAATCAACCGTTTCCTTTCCTGTTATTAAAGCTTTATTGTTTCTCCAAGGAGGACTACAGACTCTACATTATAAGTGTAGAATGTGACGACTACTAGAAAACTCTAGATGTCTTTAGAGTGTTTCAGATGTTTGGATGCTGTACCTGTTTGATACTTGAGGGAATATCCGGTGATGACTCCGTTGGGTTCTGCTGGCAGGTCCCAGTCAACATAAATACTGTCCAGATGTCGCTGTTGGATCCTGAAGGATCTGGGAACAGATGGTACTACAGAAAAAAGCACAGCAGGAAATGACAAAGATACACTTTGGCTAAACATTTGATTTGCTTGTGTTTTTGTTCCTTGGATGGTTATATTAATGCTGTAAATCTCATGTGATAGATCATACCTCCTTCAGGTGTTGAGAAGAATATATTATTACTGGGTGGCCCTTCATATCGATTATTTGCCACCACTATATACATCTTGTAGTTGCTATAGGGGAAGAGTCCAGTAATGACCCCGGAGGGCTCTGGGTCATTATCTGCAAATGCTTTAGACTTCATAGCTCTGTTGACTCTAAGCCACCTCAGCTGGCTGCTGTCTCTCCAGTAGTACACCTGTACGATGAGAAGCAACACATCCATCAGCATTTTGATTCTGCTGTAGTTACAACAAGCATTGGATTGTTATTTTTGATAACACCAGAAAAAATTAAATTCCCACACACAGTCACCATAAGAATATTATTAGAGTTGCAATGTTTTGACCATGGATCTTCATCAGACATCAAATTCTTAATGTTAAAGAAGCCTGTAACAATCAATCAAAAGGGAGCCAAATCCAAAACACCTGAGCATCAATAAAATGAGACAAACAATATATGTAAATAACCAATACATAATTGTAATAATTAATACATAATGAATCATCTACCCGATATTTAAATGTATCAATAATCAACCTAAATGTAAAGATAGTGTTAAGTTAGTTGTTTAAGTAAGTAAATAATTGAGTAAATAACCCAATAAACAAATATATGGGGCCAATCCAATCTTTTATTATATTTTTAATACATGAATATATATATAGTCTATTATCCCATACTGAATTCACAGTAGACACACCTTGTATTCTTTCAGCTCTCCCATAATAGAGTTGCGTGTCACTGGGTCCCAGTGCACAGTCACCTGGGTGCTCTCGATGTCGGACACTCTCAGGTTCAGGGGTGCAGTTAAGGGACCTTTGGGAACACAGAGATGACATAGTGCTTTGTCTTTGAGATCAGTGAACAAAAATGGAGGTGATGAGAAGGACAACTTGTCCCCAAGATGGAAAAAAATACAATAAAAACAAGAAGGGGTGGGGTTCAGAACACACAGAGTGGTTTACTCCTCTCAAACCATTAATCATTCCACGAAAATCAAGATTCAAGTGACAGCAGAACTGCCAGTGTAGTTTCTCCTGTCCTTTATCCACCTCTATGCTGACCAACTGACCAAGTTATAACAAAAAAACCTACTGAAGAAAAGGTGACTGAACTGCTTCTAATTAAAACACAGGGAATAACATGCAGCTGTCTGACTTGAAGTGGAGAAATGTAACAACAGATTCTATACAGGTCATAAGACCCCTCACAGAATGGTTTGATAATTAAGAAAAATATGTGAATCATGTGCTATTGCCTTGGAGTGGTGTTAGACTTGCTCGTGCTATTGCTGGGAGTATGGTGAGTGAGTAAGCATATTTCCCAAACTATTCCTCAATATATTTATCATGAGAATTAGCAGGAAGGGACTCAAATGCAGAGAACGACATAAATGAAAACCTTCTTTACTCATGCGATGGTCAGGAAAGAATAGGGCAAAACGGAACCAAACAGAACAAATGATCCAACAAGACTCAACTGAAAACCAGACCTGAAATATAAACTAAACTAATCAGACAACGAAGAATAGATGACAAGATACAGGCGCAGGCTGGGAGCTGATAGGCTGGGAAGACAGTGAGAGCAGGGCAGGGATGATGAAACTGATGTAGGACAGGTGTGAAGGTGACAGCAGACTGGGGAAGAACACTGAGACAAGGGCAGAGCTAATGAGGACGAATACAGGGCAGGAGTAAGGAGGAGTACATGAATGAGGGAGGAGTGAAGGAACACACAAGGGAAACAGAAAACCAAAACCCTGAAAACATAATACTCTTAATCACAACCCAGCATAAATCAAACATAAGCACCCAACACTACAAGCTGATAATGCACTCCTACAAACCCAACACCCAAATCATAACAAGCAAAACCATATGACCAGAAGGACTTGACAACAGAAGTGTAACACAGGAAAACCCAAAGAACACAAAAACACAAAGAGTCCAAAAAACTAACAGAAAGTCCAGAATGTGACAATATTATAATGCATATAATTTGGTACTTACGGTCTTCCCCAGAGTAACCGATTACAACAGGAGACTCTGGGCCCAGCCCAAAGTCGTTGACAGCCTGGACCTTGATCTCATAGGGAGTGAAGGTATCTGCATCGTAGATGTAGTATTTTAGCCATTTAGTGGTGGCATTCTTCCACTCCTCTCGAGAATCTCTCCGTCGCCACCATACCAGATACTTCAGATGGGGCCCGTTCCACTCTCTGTAGGTCAGAGGCTGAAAGCACAGTTTAGATTGTTTTTATTGTGGTAGAAATAAGATACTGTTCAGTCAATATATGTTCAGTCGGTATTACCTCCCAACTGATCTCCATGTTATTTCTCCATGTACCCACTCCTTTTAAGTTCTTTGGGACGACATCTGGGGCTGTGCAGGAAAACCAGTGCAGTGGTAAGAGCATTGGATTTAAAAGAACAAATTTTTGGAATTTACTGAATATTTCTTGGCTGAGTATTGTGACTTCATGGAGTTTTGTCTTCTCTGTGAGGTTATTATACACTTTTATTTGGCACAGATGAAACAAACGAGATATGTTAATTGCTGAGCTAAAGAGGTGTTGCTAAGCAGATTTTTTTCACCTTTGGACACAGCCAAACTAGCTGCTACCAGTCTTTATGCTAAGCTAAACTAGGCTGCTGGCTGTAGCATCACATTTAACACAGACATGTGAGTGGTATCAATCTACTCATCTAACGCCCAGCAAGACAGCAAATACACTTATTTCCAATGTCAAAATCTTGCTATACACACAGAGTTGTGCAAAAGTTTTAGGCACTTTAGATATTTATATTCTTATCCATAATTCAGTACCATCAGGTAGGCCTCTGATCAGTCCACAATTTATTCTGCAGCTTGACAAAAACTCAAAACATACGGCCGGAGTCATAAAGAACTATCTTCACCATCAAGTCAGTCTGGGATTACATGAAGAAATAGAAGCAAGTGAGACACTTAAATCCACAGAAGAACTGTGGAAAGTTCTCCAAGATGCAGAAACAACCTAGAAGCGAAGCATCTTGAAAAACTGTGTGCAGGTGTACCGAGGAGAACTGATGCTGATTTTTCATTTAAGTTTCTTCTCTTTAGTCATGAAGTTAAACTTAAGAACGATTCATGGCTTTTTTTTTGAAAGCATCCTCACTTTACTTTTAGTGCCTAAAACTTTTGCACAGTATTGTATGTCTGTTTACTAGCTTACAATCTGACAACAAACGTGTATTTCAGGAGCATCAAACCCACGTGCACCGCTGGTCTGGAAGCGCATTGATGGACGGCTGGGGCGACTCATTCCATTTTCACTGATAGCGATGACGCGAAACTCGTAGTAGGTGAAAGGTGAAAGATGCAGAATGACAGAGTTGAGGTTTCCTGGGTACGTTGACAGGTTTCTCCACTTGCCAGGCAACCAGTCATCATCATCATACTGCACTAAGTACTCTATAAAGAGCAATAAATGGATTCTCTAAGAAAAATAGCCATAAATGCTAAAATACACAACCTAAAAACAATAATACTCACAAAATGCATTTGTTTTTGGAAGGTTATGAAGTTGCATTGCTCTGACCTGTAATAGGGCTGTGGTTGCTGTCTCCAGGAACCCAACTGAGTCTTACACTACGTTCATATGGATCTGACAACTCCAAATTTGTGGGAGGATCAGGACGGTCTACACAAAAAAACAACCATGAACAGTTAAGAAGCCTGACATACCTTATGTTGTATGAAATGTAATTTATTTTAAATGTGTCATACCCATCACCATTAGGCGTGCTGAGGCAGACTTCTGGTCCAGTTCACTCTTAATGACACATGTATAGTTGCCCTCATCACCTCTGTTTACATTAGTGATGATCAGATTTGATTCATCCAAAGAGAGTCTGAGGATTGCATACAAGTGAGTAAAACCGGTGAGATCAAGAATCTCACAAAATGTGTATCTGCACAAAACAAGCTTTATATGTTTAATGTCATGAAAGAGTTTATATATAGTTTTTTTTCAATATAATTAATTAAAAAAGACCTACCTCCAGCCAATAGTAAGTGTCTTTTTATCTTTCATCCAAGTGGTTGTGACGGGAGTAGTGGCATCTGCTTTCACACCACACTCGAAGCGCACATCACTTCCACGTATGACTCTCATGCTCTGTGGTTTTGTGACAATTAAAGTAGGTTCTGAGAGGAAAGGATGAAAAAACACCACATTACACAATCAAAAAGTATTTTCAAAAACTACTGAAAGATTTTATATATGAATCTTTGGATCCTTCACCTTTGACCTCTATTCGGACTTGACTCTCATCTCTTCCTGCGATGTTGCTGACTACACACAGATAAGTTCCCTGGTCCTCTAACTGTGTGCGTCTTATCTCCAGAGTCCCATTACTGTGGCTCTTAAAACGATTTCCTTCAAGATTCCCCTGTCCATATTTGGACCTGTGTGAGTAGATCCATGATCATATACAGTTCACACCACACAATTGAACACACAAACTCTGAGCTGATCACTCTTTACGGCAAAGTATCAAACAACATCTTCTCACCATCGCAGCTCAGGCACAGGAGAACCAAAGAAGCGGCAGTCTAAGAAGGTGCGGCTGCCCTCTACCACCTTGACAAGTTCACTCTTGGGCGAGAGAATACGTGGAGTTGCATCTAGAGAAATATCAGGAATTCATAATTAATTTAATTATGAAATATTCAGGTTTATGTTCTTGGTATACTATCTTCCCCTTAACCAGCATTGTGTTCTGTATGTTTACATAAGTTACTAATTTTTTACAGTTTCCAAATGTCTTGCACTGACTCTGATTTGTGTGTAGGCATCATCTTTTGGAGTCATTGAATTATGGTATACTGAAACTACAGCTAGTGGAAAAACTGGGATCTCTTCCACAATGGATTCCTCCCTGCATGATTTTTCAGTACTAGTACATCATGGCCAAAACCAGACATTTACCACTAGCTGAAATGTGCAGTAATTATCCAATCATTGCAGCTGCACTGGAAATATGCCAAGCGACAATTTATTATGTCTGTTTGTCTACTGGAAAGTTATTTTTAAAACAATTCTAATGTTAGAGTGTTATTTTACGTGGTATTTGGTGTTTCACACCAGTAGTTTTTTTTTATTACATATTTGGTCTGATATATTTATATTATATATAAACATGCAAGTGCAAATATTGTTATCACGCGCATATACAGTGTTCCCAACACTAAAATCTTCTGCTAACTTCTACTTTCATATTTACTATAGCAGTGGTGCAGCAGTAAAGCAACTTTTACAGGTGCAAAAGTAATTAACAAAAACAAAAAGAAACCCTTCAGGTGACCCTTTAGTGAACAATTAATTGTGCTTGCAGATCTTAAAAGGTCTTAAAAAGTATGAATTCAGTTTCTTGAAAAAAAGTAAATGTAAATGACATGGATGACAGAGTGGTAACTTACGTAGCACGTTGACCAAAGCGTTGGCCAATAAGTATCCATACTGGTTTGAAGCATTGCACTGGTAGACAGCAGTGTCTGCAGCAGTAACACTGCGGAGGGTCAGTGTGTCTCCTGACACATGTCTGTTAGGCTGTGGTGTGGCAGCTGGAGAAAAAGAAAACAATGAAGAAAAATACAGCAGCTGTAATATTTCTGATTTTTACAGCTTGTTGGCATCTCCAAAAACTTACTTTCAATCGGTTCCCCGTTGATGAACCAGCTAACTGTGGGACGAGGAGCCCCATCAGAACGACATACCAAGCGTCCATTTTCCTCAGGGGCCAAAACCAAATCAGTGGGCCTCTCTAACCAGAATGGAGCCGCTGTCAAATACATGTATGTTAATTGTTGAAACATTATTGTGCAGTAAGAAAAGAACATTTTTCTGAAAGTTTGTCTCACCTTTGACCCTGACGGTTATTGTGTGCTCGATGTAGTTGATCTTATTGGTAGCAGTGCAGACGTATTCACCCGCATCTTCAAAAGACGCCTTCGGGATTTGAATCATCTTGTTGAAGTTTTTTACTTTCATGCGTGACGTCACCACCAGGTTATCGCCATCCTTCGTCCAGGTAATACGAGGAGTTGGCCTTGATGATGATAAACAAGGCTTTACACAGGATGACTTTCATGAAATCAAAGTGAAAATCTTACTCATACTGAAAAGAAAATATACAGCCACACAACTTTGTGGCTTTAAGTCAGTCACTCAATTTTACAAAAAAGCCCCTGAATAATCCTGAACCCCGACTCACACTCCTGCAGCGATACACTCCAGGAGCAGTTCCTCCCCTTGCAGGACCAGTTTGGAGCTGGACGACCCTGTGGGAGACAGCCAGGTGGGGGCAGCCTCGGCTACTGTACGGGCTGCAGAGGAAACAAACCACAACATAACAGTCACTTGTGCCTCATGAACAGTCTGCCTGCCCATGAAGTAACGGGGGACTGCAGAAAATAAGAAAGGACAGCTGAAGCAGAGCTTACTCTTACCAATATTAGTAAATAATGTTGAAGCAAATGATGAGTCTTTAAGGTCTAGTCTGAAATAAAAGAAAAAAGTCCAATCTGTGAGTAAGGCAATCACAAAACGTCAGGGAGTAGAGAAATAGTTTCATTATTAATATATCTGTTAGTGAAGTTAGTACAAACCAACAGAGCAGTGTTAGTTTAAAGGTTTTGAGTGTGCAAAAGTATTTTTTGAAAAGGTACTGTGTCAACTGCAACTACCACAGAGTAAGAATAGAAACAATGTGTCCGGCCACAGGCCAAAGACCCCTGTCATGGTTCAGGTCAATCCTCTAGCACAGACCGTAACTATAACCTCAGCTGGACCTCCAGCTTGAATTATTTGTTTCCTTTGCATCCATTGCATTTGATAATTTGCTTTTGTTTTGCTTATGTGTGTGTTTTTAGTTGAGGCCCATGTCTGTGGTTTGCTGGTATGTGTACTTGTTACTTGTGTAAACACTTAGAAATGTGGCCAAAAAGATCAGAGAGTGGCAAAAAATCTTGACATCAGCAACTGTGAGGATGAAATTATACTCACTTGTAAGCACCTTAACAACCACGGGCATCTTCTGCTGGATGACATTCTTGTATGGAAAGCGAGCATTACAGCAATAATCAGTGGCAGAATCGTTGAACAGGACGTTAGAGAAGTACAGATCTCCGTTTACACCCATAGATACCCTGCGGTCCGGCCGCACAGGCTGCATGGTGGGGAAAGCTGTCTGAATCGGCCAGTTAAAAGGTCTTGCATATGAGCCTGAAATGAAACATGATTCAAATTCCTCCTGTTTAGGCTTAGACCTCAGTGATGCAGTTCATATCTGACCATCAGAAACGTTTATGTAACCAAGATGTAACTCTAGAGAGACACTCACAGCTTGACATCCAGTAGGTTTCAGGTTTAGGTGGGCCAGGCGGAGGGTCACAGGCCAGCACCAGAGGCAAACCAGCGCTGACCACCACAGGCTCCACCATCTCCCTCGGCCACACAGGAGCTCCTACACAAACACAGAGGAAGACATGTCAGCAGCCAAGTCAAGTTTTATTGATCTGGTTAATATTCGGCCCAATTTTGTTGCAAAAAGACTCATCAACCAATATACTGTATGTGTGTATTATCTTAAAGGACAAGGCTAGTGATAATCTATATTTTTCTTAATGTCAATGAATTCCATGAAAAGAAACGTCCTGCCTGTGTAGTTAAAGCCTCATATGGGTTATTCCTCTGTGCCATAGAGCTCCATTGTTGTCCAAAAGCTATTAAAACACATTAATGAGCCACGGACTGCACTGATTTCCTTCAGACAAAGAACATGGGCAAAGCACATAGTTTATTTTGAGTTCATCTGAAATACACCATCCTCCTTCAGCCGTAAATATTGTACTCACAAGTGTACCAAATCTGCAGCTCAAAATAATCTCTAACATATTCACAATTTATTCCTGTTAAATTAACTTTGGCTATAAATTACAGTGCCCAGTTGTTATTGATGATGTGATTTAGCCTTTCTAAAAATTAAAGTATATATTTGTGACCTGTTTTCAAATATGTACGTCTTCAGGAGGAACAAATGTGCTTGGGATGAGAGCCACAGACAGGGTAGGGAAGTCTGAAAGTACTGAGAGACTGACTAATATTGTTGGTTTTGGTCTTATTATGAAATTTGTTAACAATACTGTTGCCAGCCTTAACTATTAAACTACATACATTTGCTACTAATAGTAAATTAGATTTTTAGTGTTGGAAATACTGATGGAAAGACATTTTATTTCCCAAGCAACGTCCACATGGTGTGTGTCACTGCCCACACTGAGGTCACTGTACATCCCCTGTCATCAGAGGATACAAACAAATAGCCGATTCTACAATAGTCCCATGACTTAACCTACTGTATAGTAGTAGTCTGATCTTGTTGGAGTATGCAGATCCGTACTGGTTGGAGGCAATGCACTGATATTCTGCCTCATACTGTTCTGGTTTGTTCCAGGCATAGATGTCCAGCGTCCCTGAGCGCCTCCGCATTGATACCTGTGAGTCACGTGCCACGTTGAAATACTTCCCATTGCGTCTCCATGAGAAGCTTCATGATTGAGCAAAATGTGAAAAAAGAAAGAAAAATCAGTGAGTTGGTTTGCAGATAATGTAGTTGGTTTTAATAAAACTGTTCAGTGGGCTGCATCAGCTCTTACATGGGATGAGGGTTTCCTTTGGCTTCACATTCTATGACCATGGTTTCTTTTGGGTCAACAATATGCTCCTTTAGAGACTGCTTTATGATGGTTGGGGGTTGTCTGACTGCAGGCAGGGAAATAAATCTGCTTAGTGTATTAGGCATTTATGCCAGAATACAATGCATATCAAAAATTAGAACCAGCGAATGGAAACATCATAATGACTCACTTTCCGGAGGGATGTCCAAAGCCCAAACACTCTGCCATAAAAGTAGCAGCAGCGCTGGTTTGACCAGTGTGCCCATCTTTACAGTGCATGGAATCCAGCGGCAGTTTTGGTCACCAATTCTCCTGTTCACATATTGAAAGAAGACAAACAGAAGACATCTAGTTGAACCACACATTAGTTATGCTGCTATAGGCCTAGACTGCTGGGGGATTTCTATATGATTTCTATATTCTCTCTCCTCCTCTCCTGGAGTTTTGTGCTTTCTTATCTCTCCCCTCTCTCCTCCTGTCACTCCTGCAGGTATTTCTGCCTGTGGAGTTGTAGAATCTGAGTCTGTTATTGCAAGCCACCTACTGTCCCCATGATAAGTCTTATAATTAGTATTATTTCCATTATTATTACTACTATATATACTATCTCTATGTGGAACTTGCATTGTGCCCTTCCTCCTGCTCTTCCCCACCCTCCCTCCCTCCCTCCCTCCCTCCCTCCCTCTCTCTCTCTCTCTCTCTCTCTCTCTCACTTCCTCTCTCAACCCAACTGGTCGAGGCAGATGGCTGCTTGCCCAGAGCTGCCCGCTCGAGGTTTCTTCCTGATAAAAGGGAGTTTTTCCTTGCCATTGTCGTCAAGTGCTTGCTCATGGGGGAATGTTGGATCTCTTTAAATAATATTGTAAAAAGTACAGTCTAGACCTGCTCTATATGAAAAGTGCCCTGAGATTGCTTCTGTTATGATTTGGCACTATATACTAATAGTAATAATAAAATTGAATTAACTTGATATACAGTTAGTATTTTACTGTTGTAGCTGTTTGAGGTGCTGCGATATACAGTTCAGTAATTAAATCCAGTGGTTCCCAACCTTGGGCCCCCCTAAAACGGTCACAAGATAACTCTGAGGGGTTGTGAGATGATTAAAGGGAGAGGAAAGAAGAAAAAATGAAGTTTTGCAAACTAATTTGTGTTACTTTTTTTTTGTAAAATATTGCCCCAGACAGATTTTTAAATGGAACCATTAGAGAAGTTTACTGGGGAAATGTTTCTTTGGTGGGACTCCTAACAACTCACAGATATCTGACAGAGAGGGGTAACAAGCTAAAAAGGATGGGAACAACTGGTTTAATAAATAATGCAGTGTATTTTATAAGCTTGTCTGATGTTCTTTTTTAATTAAAATCTACATTGAATTAATATCAGTAAAAAGTAAAATATTTCCTCTGAAATGTAATCATAAAGTAGCATCTGACTGCCTTCCAGAGATGAAAATGAACCCCCTGAATGCTTGACAGGAGATAATTGTAGTAAAGTATGTCTAGTGTCTGATACAATTAATCATGTCAGATTAAACACAAAGGCTTATTTCATTAGATGCCTCTCTTCAAAAGTTATTGCTATAACTACGTAATGAACCATGAGTCATGTTAGTATGATCGAAACAAAAAGTTATCACTTCCTACCTCTTTCATATAAAGTCAAATCAGGACTCTTTCCTCCCCATCTCTGTGGCTTCCCCAATGCATCGATAATTCCAACAGCTTTTCTCCAGGAAATTATTCTTGTTTGTGCAGTATACCAATTAATGCCTCAGTCAACCCAAAATATCAGGTCAAGAACCCTAGAGGAGTTGATACACTTCAGTAATGCAGTTTCTGTCTGTCACTGCCACTTACACTCTGCCCACCCATCTCATGAATAATGAATGAGCGACATACACCACCTACACCTCACCCACTTCACTTCACTGTTTCTGCCAAGCTCTCATAATTCTGAACAATCCATTTCCCTCAGGCACAGTCACAAAGTTTGTCCACACAATAAACAAACTGAAGTTCCAAGAAAAATAGCAAGTGTTTGGATTTATTATGCCAACAATTATGGGAAGAATCACATGGCATTTTATATGATTTGGACTGAGAAAGGCTTGGCATATTTTTCTTAAGCCTTTTAGAATTGCCTGATTTTCCTTCATAACTGAATAATGTTTGCCCTCGACCTGATCCACTATGATAAAATTCAATTTAGTACACAGAAATACAAGGGTTGGAGCAAGTGAAAGCACAAAACAACCCATATTCTGTACAATTTGCATTCTTGTTGGTTTGGATGACATCAAAATGTGGGCTTTGAAGAGAGCCGCGGAACAGAGTATGAAAGCAATGTTTGTTTCTCTCATATGAATTTTACATGTGGCAAATCTCAAGTCACATGACTCCAGCACAATAGCCCCAACAAAGGATGGAAATATCCAACATTTCTCAACAACAAATTGATTATTATCTTCTGTATGTATGTCTGTATGTATGTATGTATATAAAACAACTTGTCCTACACCCGCTTAATTTTCCTCAATTTTTAACAATACCAATTTATATTTTTTGTAATGAAATAGTTTTTTTTTCTCAGACATTCACATATTCCCAGAGGAGGAAAGGTCATTATCATTCAGCTGAGAAAATCCTACGAGGAAGGAACAGTTTTCTTTTCAAGAAACAGTGCCAAGGACGCAGGAGAAGCTGCATTTGTGTTAGACAAAAGCCATCTCAATGCTGTCAACAGAGTCCTGACCTGTGTAGGCTTTCAGGCATCCACACAGGGCTGCATATACAAGCCAGCACTGACTGGACTAAACAATGACTTTTTTGGAGGTGGGGTGGGGGGTAAAATAATGTGAGAATGAACCTTGAGAATGAAATGAAAACTTAACTAAAAGTAAAGTAAAATGTTTGTATGAATGTATTATTTTATTTCTTTCCATTCATATTTTCATGGAGTATCTGGACTTGTAATGCAAACCATTAAGACTCTCATTGTAGCTGATGCATCCTCAAGCCCAGATCCCCTCCGCTGTAAATGGCTGGAACACAACTTGACTTATCTTACACACAAAACAAAAGCAGAAGGGGCATGTTGAGCTCTCAGAATGGGCTTTTCTCACCATACATTGCATTAAAGAAGGCCTGGCAGCGAGCAGTGATCAGTGCCATGCACCAGATTGCACAGTGAAGAGGCAGAGAGGGGGACAGCACCAGCTCAGTGACGACAAGTAGGTCTCTATACTCGCGGGTCTCCTTTTGCACGTGTGCCCAGGGCTCGGGCAAGAGCAGATGGCATGTGGGAGGGAGAGTTCAACCACAGAAGCTGCCTGTTCAGACTCAGAGCACCTATCGTTTGCACTTTGACGTCACTGCATCAGGGGGAGCACAAGAGGCCGGGACAAACTCCTGTTGAGCAGGACAGTGCTCTTCACATAAGAAGTCATTAGAATCAAAACATCATTGTCTCTCAAATTAGAGCACCATGATTCTGAATTTATAGTGCAGAAATGTTACAGTGAGGCAACACATAATTTTCTCAAAAGCATCCTGTAACTTTGCAGCAATGTTGTGACCCTGTACTTAACAACAGCAGTGTTTCAGGGATAAAGCTAACTTCAGCATGCTAACATGCACACAATGATAATGTTAACATGCTGACATTAAGTTTGTGTAATGTTTATCATCTTCATCATTTTAGTTTAGCACGTTAGCATGCTAACATTTCGCTAATTAGCACTAAATACAAAGTATAGCTGTGTCTGATGTGAATGTTGTTATTTTGGTCATAATGAGTATTGACCTGATAATGGCATTGGGTGAAATGTTAAGGGATCTCCAAAGTTATTACCGTTCAAATTTCATGGTAATCCATCCAATAGCTGTTGAAATATTTCTCTCAAAACCACAAATGTCAACCCTACGGTGGTGCTACAGAAATGTCAGGGGATCATTAGAGTCATTAGGATACATCGTTTGGGAACCACAAATGTCTGTTAAAATTTTGAGCCAATTTATGTGGTAGACCTGCTGAGGGTAATACAGGAAAAGTCAGAGAATCAACAAAGTCATTAGGTTTCATCTTCTGGGAACCATGGATGTCTGTACAAATTCTCATGACAATCCCTAAAATAGTTGTTGAAATATTTCAGTCGGGACTGACCGACTCACAAACTGCCATCCGTAGAGCCGTACTGCTAGCATGGCTAAAAATGTGAAGACCCGTAAATATTTAGTGCTATAAATTATAAGGTAAGGTTTTGTCTCTGAAACATCAAATCAGCATACATGGCACATGTTAGTCATCTCAATGGCAGGTGTGAGACTGAACAATATTGTGTTCAGTCTCATATAAATCTGCTGATGCAGTTGTTGACCCGTCCCACTTCTCAAGTCAGACTATGACATCATTAAAAACTTGACCTCCATTGATGCCTGCCTTGAATGACAGCTGTAAGTACTAAAGCACTCCTTCACATGGCAATACACTCTATCACTACTCACTTAAGTATCATAACATGCCCTTACACTTTCTAATTTCTATCCAAAACACTATTATTCAAAACTGCCTAAACAAGGTACAGTTGCTGATTGTCAGGTCTTACCTTTAAGTGTTTTGTCTGTTCCTTGGTCCTTTTTTCACTTCTTGCTGTGAAAGCCAGACTCCTACATTCTTTGGATCTTCTGCCACGGCAGATTCACAGCAGCATCTCCACTCTGAACTTCAACTTTCCAGCGGAGTCTGGTCTTAAGTGTTAAATCATTGTAAAGCAGGTGAGCAAGAATGACAGACGAAATAACAGAGGCTGATGTTGCCCATCAGGGTGGCTGTTCCGAGCCTGGGTCACACGCTTGGCACACAGGGCCTGGGAGCCTATTATAATAAATCCATTGTGAAATCCACACATAAATATAACGTCATCTCCACTGTGATGGGAGCGTAGAGTTAAACAGAGCTGACTGTCATGCACTAGTTGGTGGATTAGGACTGGCCTGTCATCCAGCTCCTATCTAGCAACAATCATTTAAATCTAATTTGAAAGATGAAATAGTTTTGTCTTTTTTTCATATGTGCTGTTGATTTTCAGTGGAATGAAATGTTAGATGGGGGGTGGGTTACTTACTAACCTTGTATCTTCATCTCTGGCTGGCACGAACGCACGCTCTTCCACACAAAGCGTTTTTGTCTCAAACAAAGTCAGTCTATTGTGGACAGGGAGAGCACAGCTTCTAGACACATGGGGGGGATTTAACCCCTCACATTCAAGTGATTGGATGGATTCTCACTCATTGATAAACTCATTTGCCATAACCCGGGTGATTTATTCATTGGGTTGTAAAAAAAGAAAAGTAGAAACAGACATTCTATGGGTTTAGTAAAAGAAAAAAAAAAGACAAGAAAGAGTCTTCATAAATACGAATTTATTCAAAATAAATAGTCATAAGTATGCCCGATAACACAAAAGTAATAACACAATCAGCTGTCATGAAATAATGATTTATAGCTTATATTACAATTAATAACGCTGAAAAGTGCAACATTTTCAAATATACCATAGTTATAATTGTATATGGTTAATTATGTCACATGTACACAAACATTTTTTATAAAGTGCATGAAAAAGTGCTGATTTCATCAATGTGTGTGCTCTGTGTCTATACCAAGAAGTCATCAGACAAAATACTTTATATATACAATACAATATACAATATAGTATATTATACAATATACTGTGTATGAGTCATGTGTGGGACAATATCATATAGAAAATATGAATTTGGCATACAGTACAGTACATGTATAACATGGAGTGGACAAAATAACACAAACACCTCTAAAGCTGATGTATACTACTAATCAGCAACTTATTATAATATGATTTATCTATCCATTCAGTCAGTTGTTATTGAGATAGTTGTGTGTGCGCCAAAGCAGTATACAAAATGACAGACTTACAACGCTGTACCTTTGTGCCTCAATGTAGCTAAAAATGACCACTGAGTTGAAGCAATACTCTTAAAGCCTCAACAACAAACAAGTTACACTTTTCACTAAACTGCTTTTACGTCAGGGCTGTTTTACTTCAAGGTGTTTCTGTTATTTTGTGTGCAGCCTGTATGTGTCTGTACATGGAGTATGCATTTATGTGTAGACATGTCTCATATCTACTCACACCCATCTCTGCTTCACCTCCCAAGCCCTCTCACCAATCCAATCTTTAGTTTTACTAACAGCTGAGCGCTCTGCTCCAAGCACCAAACAGAGCCTGGCCAGTTTGGGCCGGTTCCTCTCCAAGTAAGTCTGGGTATCTTTTTGCAGCTGGTCCAGGGCCCCTGGCCGACTCTCATCCAGGGACACCTCAGCACTCAGCATGGGATTGAAGCGGAAGTAGACATCTGGGGCGAGCAGGTCACCCAAAAGTGTGTGGACTCCTTCAGTGTCAGTGGCACTGCAGATAAGGTTGCTGATTTTGGCCCTCAGGCTGGTTGAGGTGGCAGGGCCTTTCTTAACGTTGTCATAGCGACCAGTGCCAAGGGAAAGCACACACTGAAAGGGCTGGTTGGGCCACAACAGACGGCTCTCATGCACAGCCAAGGCACAGGGATTGTTCAGGATAATTCCTCCATCCTACAAGGAGACACAAATCAAGTGTAGTATTTTGTTCAGTTCTAACCCACAAGAGTCATTTGTGTGAAAGAGACCTTTTAATATTAAGATTTTGATTTGTATTTAAATGCAGAAACATCTGTAGTTTCCTACCTGGTGAATGTCACCTTGTAATGTGTACTCCTGAAAGTATCCTGGTGCAGCTGACGATGCTCGCACTGCCTGCCACATCTGGTAGCCACAGCCTCCTGCGTAACGGCTGAGGGAACCTGGTGTGTGGTTGTAATTGCAGAAGACAAAGGCCTTCGGACTGGTGCCCCAGTTTACCACTGCGCTGACTGCTGAAACCTGAGCAGATACCAACAACAGCTTTTGTTATCTTTGAAAATTTAACAAAACCTGTGCAAGTCTAATTTTAATACTTGAAATAAAAAATTCTGCTAAATATAGTCCGACCACAGCAGAACGCTCCACAACAGCAGTTGCCTCATTAATCCAACAGAGTTTTATTAGTACTGTTCAACAACAAATACAGTGATTGTCATGCTCTTACCTTGGGACTAAACTCATCCCTGGCTGTTTTAATAAGTATTCTCTCACCCAGCTTCTCTCTGAATAGGATGAAAACAGAAAATGTATTCAGAGCAGACTCTATTATTGTTGTCTTATTCGCAGGTTAAGTATACACATCCTTCACTGGAGCACATCTATAATGTTAGAATCTAGTCTGTGCATACCGTAGTATTGTCTCCCATGTCTCAGTGTTATAGTAAGAGTGACTCCAGCCCATCTTCATTGTGCCAACCAGACGGTTTTGCCGAAACACTTCAGAGCCAAAACGACGATACATGTCACTGCACTCCTCTAGAGAAAAATGAGCCAGGCCCAGCATGAAGGCTAGAACAGCACCTTTAATAAACACATGCAGAGACAGAAAAGTGAGATTAAGACTGTGAGGCATCAAGATGTTTAGAGCACATTCTATTGTGCTGTTTTTAATAAATCTCAGTTGTCATTTGTCACCTGTGCTCACTCCACAGATGTAGTCAAACAGCTGATGGACCTTTTTGCCTGTCTCAGCTTCCAATAGCTTTAACACTTGTAGAGGCACCACACCTCTGGAAAAAAGCAAATAAAAATATTGAGAAAATGATAAATATTGAAAAGAGATAGAGATAGAGATAGAGAGAACCTTACAGTGCACACTCATAACTCTAATGCATTTATTTCAGCTTATAAAAATGTTTCAACAAAGAGACTTCTTTAGTGTAATTACAAAATTACTGGCATCATTTGTGTGAATATAAATAAGAGTTTTGTGAAGTCTTTCTCCAATCTGGATGTAAAATATTTGAATTTGAATGTCTCCTGTTTATATCAATCTAGTACATGTGTTAGGCTTTTGAAGTTGATTGCCTTGATTTGTAAAACCTGTCCTAGTTAAGTGGTTAAGGTCAAAACATTTATCTTTATAACATAATTAAATGATTGAGCACCTCACTAGAACAGGTGTGCCTTATTCCTGTTTTTTTAATAATAAAGATAAACTCACAATTTTACATTCACTTATATCTTTCTGTTAAACCTGATTTCTATCGTGATTATAAAAAATATTTAATGGTATACAACACACAAGGCAGAGACCATCATAAACATCAGCATTCACTTTGCATCATTGAAGAAACATAATTCCTTAAATAAATGGTTCTCTTACCTTGTGCCGCCGCCATCAATTGAGAGCACTCTAATGCCACGGCCTTTGACTGGATCCACATAGCCGATGAGAGCAAAAGTTTCTCTTATGGCTCTCTGAAGTGCCTCGTTATCTCTGTAGATTCTCCGCTGTCTCAACAATGTTACTGCAGCTTTCTCCTGAAAACAAAGCAAACAAACAAAAAAAAATCTTTAAAAATTTGCTGAGTTAAAATCAGTTTCTTTAACTTCTTTCACTTCCGACAGACCTGCCACATTAAAGCTTTGCGTGATGGATGGCGGATAAGTTGTTCATTCAGAGCCTCCACACAGGCAGTCAGAGCTTCTGGAGATGAAGTCTGTCCCAGACTGCAGATCAACCGCCGAATCATTTCCTCAGCCTGCCTCCGACTCAAGACAAGCTGACAACATACAAACAGAAATGACCTATAAACATTCGTATAAACTAATTACTTTTATACTTCTCTAACAGGACCAGCAACATTTTTGTGACCTGTATGTCATTTAATTTAAGTAGCAATGCTGCACCAGTTTGGAAAATGACATCAGACAAATGAGTCAGCTCATGCCATAGGGGATTCACTGCAGCTCTCTTATCAGGTAATTTCATTTTATATTTTTAACTTCTCATATTTTTGATCAACATGACATTACTCAACATGTGATGTAACCTCAACTCACCTTTTTAGTCAATATTGCCTCTGCTGAAGTTACAGCAGGTTTTGGCTCACTAGTCTGAGACAAGGTGCCTGGTTTTAGATAAGCACCCAGCAAGTCAGGGATGGCACTTGTGGGGCGGCGAAGGCAGTCCATAAAGGATACAGTCTTTAGTGTCTGAGAGGTAGCAGATCTATGGTCAGTCGCTTGCAGGTTTCTACTAATGCCCTCATTCAATCCACTTTGACCCTTGAAATACTGATTGATGTGACTGGACATTTGGAAATAACTTTCCCCAAAGTTAGAGGTATTGGGGCTGCTGTGGAAAAGGCCTCTAGTTTCAGGGCCGATAAGTTCTTCTTGATTCCGTTGTGATGTTGCACCTTGAGCTTGTGAGGTAGATTGTGTTGAGAAGTGTGTTTTGTAAATGTTATTTTTTTCCATAGGGAGTGATTCTCGCCTATTCTGATGACCAACTTCATCACCAACCTTAGCACCAAAGTATCTATTGATATGTCTTGCAAAATGAAGGTAGCCCTCCTCCCATCTGTTGGAGGTACTTTTTGGTTCCACGATTGCCTGATTATCACTTGATTTTACTTGTGATATCTCAGCTTCTTTAGAGTTTAGAATGTAATTGTTTTGCATTTTTCTCCTCCTATGCCTCCTGTTTGTCCCTCTGGTGGAAGACGTGCTTTCTGAATTCTCCTGAACTTGAACTTTTGCCGGACCCAGAGAAAAGATGGAGTTGATGTGACTAGCAACGTAACTGTAGCTCTCACCAAATCTTGTTGTCAAATTGCTAATGTGAAATAGTTGCACTCCAGGGTTTTCATTAATTAACGGACCTATTCCTGAGCTCTCTTGTTTTCCTTTGCATTTCAAGGACTGTGTTGTGTCCTTGGCCTCAGATATATCTCTCTCTCTGGCTGCCCGCTGACTTTGAAAACGCCTTTGTGACCTTCTAAGGTACTCTGGAGTTGTGACAACAACACCAGCACTTTCAGCAAGAGGTACAATGTCTTTTCTCTTGAAATAAACATTAATGTGTTTGGACAAACGATTAAATGACTGACCAAGACGTCCTCCCAGAGAACTCAAATGAAAACTGCTCTGAGTCTCCTCTAAGATCCCAACTGGAGCTTCGGTTTTGAATACGTCCCTATTGGAGGATGAGTAAAAACGAACAATCTGGAGATGTTTCACTTCTTTGGTAACATCTCTGCGGAAGCGATGAGAGGTAGAGCCTGTATCACTGTGGTCTACATTTTTCAAAGTAGCTCTTCTTGTAAATCTGGGTGGATAAGGAGGTGCCACGAGTGAATATCTATGGAGGTCCAGGCAGAGTGGTGCTTTGGCCAGACGAGGGTACTTTCTCAAAAGGCCCATTAAGTACCTAATTTTGCAGTATGATCTCAAAGTCCTGTCCACGGAACTTGAACACAAGTTGGTGCTGAGGTAGCGACCCATGTTTGACCTGATGTGGTGAGCAGCAATCAGTTTAAGTCCAAATGTCCCTCTTGAGGCTGCACTGATTTATGCCATAGTGATTAATTCAACAGGAATCTAGGAAAATACAAGAACAAAAACATAAGAAAAATGTCAATTATAAATATCTGTTGTTAACAAACAAAACCATATTCAAGTTATAATAACATTTATGTATTAATTTATATAAAACATAATGTTTAAACAAATTAATTACCTTGTATAACATTAAAAACAAAGTTCTGATGAAGACAAAAGTGCCAAAGCATAAGAAAAGTCTGGTGTATCAGTCTCTCTGCTGCATGTCTGCTCAGGGCAGAGGCACAATGTCACTGCTATAAACAAGTCACGCTTAAAAGAGAGAGCATGCTCTCACTGTGAGCTGATCAGATTGTGTACAAACATAATGTTCCACACTAGCCTTCCACTTCCTCTGTTCCTCTGTTTCCTGGTACTGTGGCCCCTCAGGAATGTAACATGAAACCTCAGAAAATACATCAGTGAACATTGGCCTGTAAATAACTACAGTATGTCTGCAGTGTGACAGAAATTTGAGCACAGACAACGTTGTCCTTAGTTGCTCTCATACATTAGCACGTGTGTGTGTGCTACATTTATCTATAAAATAAAATGTATTTAAAATCACTAATCTGTGCACACAACGTTTTCTTTAGTGCCTTCACAGACAGAAAGGCAAACAGCTCTGGTGTGCAATAGTCAAACATCTACTATGGTTTTTTTTCCACTAAGGTGGGCGAAGGTCATTAACTAAAGTAGCTTATAGCTGCTTTAACCTTGACAGAAAATGTCTGATGAAAGCACACACTGAAGATTTACCTTAAACACAACACCTAGTTCTTCTGTCTTCGCAATTCCTCTTCAACCAGTTTTCTCTTCTTTGAAATCCAGTACACACACTTGACATACTGTCAGAAGCACAATTTCACTGTGTTTTGATACTTAATTCCATCCTTCTTTAGTGCAGGGCCTTAATCTTATTGGTTGAGCTGGGCTTGGGGGATGGACCTACTCGACCAGTGCTCTGTAAGACCACACATGCATAAAGTCACGTGTTGTCCCTGCTGACTGTTGGACTGGAAGCACAAATCTAAAATTAGGGGGGGGGGTGATAACTCAAGGGTCTCAGTCAGCTGACGTCAGCTGTTTCTTGCGTCACTCCACATCACACACCTCTCTACTCGTAACCAGAACTTTAATTCTCAGAAGCTGTTTACCGGCCACAAGGTAAACTTGGTACAAAACAATCATCATTGTTTATAACAATAAAATATATCTCAGTCATTCACACTGCTGTTGTAGCCAAAGTATCCAAACTATAAAAAGTGTTACCTGAAATAGGTATGCCTTATACCACAAAGTATGTTTTGTAAACATCAGTGTCCTATAACCACAACTCATGTGACCTTTGTCAAGTACACACTGTTCTGCATTGCAATGTATTGTTGATGAAACAAGCTCGTGACTGATGGCACCTGTGAGATTAAAAACACGTGTTGATATCTGTCTGTCAAGCACACAGACAATCATTCTAGACAGTAATTCAAAGATTATTCCACTTAACTGTTATTGATAGAGGCACTGAATATTGATTTCACCCAGTTCTATAAGAAATAATCTATTGAAATGATAATTTCTGCTCATATGCGTTTCCTTTATAAAGAGTAAGTGAGGTGATCAATCATGACTACAATATAATATAATTCTTGAGGAACGATTTCACTGTCACAGCTCATATTATTTTAAACGTACAATGAAATGTAGTGGCTGCTTCCAGACATTTTGGGTTTCTGTCTGCTTATGAATGAAGCTCAATATGAGACAGTGTGTACGGAAGGAAACTGACAACATCTTGCTTCAGTGTATATTTGTCATAGTATGACAGTGTTACATATAGTACACCATTACTCTTCGTCTTTTGCAGTAAGGCTTTTTCCCCACACCGTCATGTTTCTTATGGTCAGGCTTCCATTTTTTTTTTCTGTTATCCACAGTTTGTTTTGTGTGCACATCTGTCATCTTACTGTTAAAAAACATCAGACTGAGTGACAAAGCCCAGATTTATAGATGATCAGAATCCAAGCATGACTTCCCAGCATTTCTGAGAAAATAGGGTTTTCAGTCAGGGTGAGTTGTTAATATGCAGTTGTTTTTTGTTTTGTTTTATTTTACAATAACCAATGCTTCTTTTGTCATATTTCTTCAAATTCTTAATAGCTGACTTAACATTCCATATTATGTTTTTATATTTAGGCCATTTTCAGCAGATTAGAAAGCCTTGTCTTTGCTTTTATATTTCTACTATCAACATCACTATTATTGTCCAAATTTAGATTTTTGTATCATAGTTCAGTAGATGTTTTCCTCACTGTAACTGAACTAACTGAAATATGTAAAGTGGAATCTACAGTCTTACAAGTAAAGAATACCCTGCATCTCTTTTTTCCTTTTTTTCTCTCCATAGTCTTGCTTTAGATGCGCATTTCTTTTCTGTTGTTCCTCGTTTAATAGCTGCTGTCAGGGTAGTGGGAGAAGGAAGGGATTATTATATGATATATGATTAATCTTTGTTACCTACTGTCATATCCTTTTTTCATATTTGCACAAAAATAATAAAAACAAAGTTATAAAAGAAATAGAAATCCTGCATCAAATGATGGATTGAATACATAAACATTTAATCTGGCGGCTGATATTTCCCTTTAACAACACAAATTAAACTTTCAGAGTTGCCACTGGTTAAACAGGACCAGCCATTTGGTATTTATACAGTTCTTCACAATCAGTTTACTTATTAAACATACTTTATTTTTTTTTCTACTGGCAAGAGTCAATGTTTCTTCTTTTCACAGCGTCCTGTGGTGCATTCCTCCCCACGTCCGGTCCATTTTAAGCGATTCCTGGCAAAGATGGCATAGGATTTGTCCATAAATGGTCTCACAGGTGGCCACATCATGAAGCGGCCCAGCCAACCGAGGCCCACTGCACTGTACATGACTGCAAATGCCGGGACCCCACGATGAACCTGTCAACACACAGGAGCAGACAAGCAAAATATTCCATCATACTGCAGTACACATTGAGGCTAATCTGCTTTGAGCAACCACCATAAATAATTATGTGTTTATTATAGTAAAATTTTCTCTATGCTGCTGCTAGGACAGAAGTGCAGATATATTTAGATGCTGATACAAATAGTCAAAGTCTGATTGTCAAACTGGATTAAGTTTGATGTCACATGGACTGACAGATGAAAGGTTTTGGCGATGTCATCACACCATCAGGACTATATGGATCCATGTAGGGAAATCTAATTGCAGAGACTGACAGCAAGTTATGCTACATTTAACTGCACTGTATTTGTCTCTGTATCTTCTTTGCCGTCATGAAGAAAGATTGCCTTTCCCACATATGAATAATGACAAGCAGGTGGCAACAGGAAGCTTTAAAGGCGTCTTGTAGGAAATATAGTGTGAAAAAACACAGAGTAGAACACTAATACATCACACCTCTGTCTTGACTCTTTTTCACTTTACAACTGATGTGAAAAACCGTGGCACTCACATGTTGATGCACATAGATGTTACCTTAGTTACCAAATGTTTTGCATTAATATCTTTGCTGCATATACAAATAATTTATGAGAGCGCTTCCTTGAAAGTTCACAATTAGCAAATGGATTTTTATAGTTGTTTAGCTTTTGAATTCATGCTAAAATCACAAATGTACTGTCACAAAATACTGTGTCTGGTCCATTGTGCTCCTTTCCAGGGCTGCAACTTATGATTATTTGCATGATCGATTAATATGTTTATTATTTTCTCAATTAATCAATTAGATTAAAAATGGTAAAACATGTTAACCACTGACAGTCCACAAACCAAATATATTTAGTTTACCGTCATAAAGGATTAAAGAAAATAGAAAATATTCACATTTAAGAAGCTGGAATCAGAGAATTTGGACATTTTTTCTTAAAAAATGACTCAAAATGATTCATTATTATCAAAATAGTTGGCAATTAATTTAATAGCTGGCAATTAATCGATTTATTTACTCGTTACTCGTTGCAACTTTCCTCCTTTCCCTCTTTCTGTTTAGTCTGCACCACAGTTGCAGCTATCATACCAGCTCATATAAACTGAACCAAACAGGCTCAGAGTAAATCCTCATGTTCCATCTCAGGTGTGACATGTAGTATATTACAGTCTTATTATTTCTAAAGATCAGTGAAATATGAGTTTACCTTGTCTTTCTCATCAATCACATGCATTTCCTCCATGGCCATCTCATAGCTGACGCCCTTGTATTTCGCTCCATCATAGCCTGAAAGCGAGATGTCGACAAAATCTACCTTCTCGGGTTGGTTTCTCTGCAGAAACTGGAGGAACCGGATCTCTGTCACACATATGGGACAAAGCCCATCATACAGCACCTGAAAATGAGCACAGAATAGATGATAACAGTGTGGCTGTCTTCAATTTTCTGTTTCAACCTGTGATGTATTTCACAAGTGCACAAGAGAAAAGTGATAAAAAAAAGTGGAGGAGAGAGTTCCAGTTGGCAGAAATTGAACGGTTCTTCAGTTACTTTTGATGGGTTCTTTTTTTGCTGAACAAAACCTAAAAGACATTTCTGGACAACCAGTCTAATCTGATATTTGAGTACAAATATTTCAGTAAGGTTACCTTATCCAGTTCTGCTTGAATATAGGAAACCAAATGTCTGAGCCAGGATTGATGGGGTTAAAGTAGTACTCATTAAAACTTTTCTGTACAATCACTGATCTTTCAAAAGGTGACAATTAATAATACTGCACACTCATAGAATTCTATAAAAATTATATTAAAATGGAAGGAGAACTGAAATTGGATATATTATAAATGTATAAGTTAGGATGTTTTGTATTACACTGATCAAATTAACATTTTTAGATTAAGACCAAGAAAGTGGATCATATCGCTCCAGTTCTCAGATCTTTACAGTGGCTTCCTGTCTGTCAAAGAATTGATTTTAAAATACTGCTGTTGGTTTATAAAGCACTGAACAGTATAGGGCCAAAATACATTTCTGATCTTCTGATAAGTTATGAACCATCCAGGCCTCTCAGGTCATCTGGGACAGGTCTGCTTTCTGTCCCCAGAGGCAAAACTAAACATGGAGAGGCAGCTTTCAGTTTTTATGCTACAGATATCTAGAACAAACTCCCAGAAAACTGCAGTTCTGCTGCAACTCGTTTTATCTGTCTTATTCTATTTTATCTTCTTTTTGTTTCCAATTTAACACTTTTTTGAAATTGCATTTAAATGTCTTTTTATATTGCCTTGTGTTGCTTTTATATTCTGTCTTGATACCTTTTATGTTTTATGTAAAGCACTTTGATCTGCCTTGTTGTTGAAGTGTGCAATACAAATAAACCTGCCTTGCCTTGAAATGATAAAATCTTTAAAAAATGTGATTAAATGAGCAGTACAAGCCTTTGTGTCACAAATGATTAACTGTCTTATAAAATAAAATATATAATAAAATATTATCAAGTTAATATTTTACTTGGAAAAAACATGGATGAAATGTTATGCATGACAAAACACACACACACACACACACACACACACACACACACACACACACACACAACTTTTAATACTTTTGACATAGTATCTCATAATGTTGATTTACCAACAGCATTTTATCATTAATAGCATGCTTCTTAACTGTTCTTTTAATAGTGATAACATGTTCTTATATATAATTATCATCAAATTCCAAAACATAGATGTCAGGTTACAGTACATAGTTGGCCACGGCTTTTTACAGAAAGTCACTTGACTGACATTTAATGCTCAAGCTAAAGATATGATGGTCTCCTCTTTGGCAGCAGAGCTGAAGTTAATGGTTACAGTTTCACAGGTCTAGCTGAGAGATTGTAGACTCATTTATTGATTGCTGTCTTCTCCCTTTAGCTGTTGAAGTGGGCTGTTACTTAGCAACCATATCACCAAACAGAAAGTTGGTAGATCAACCATGTTAGCAGTGCACGTGACTGGCTGCAGAGCCATATAAAAGAATGTGATATGCACTCTGCTAGTGAGCAGTGTGATGTAGACAGTTTTCACACTCTGTTGCTCCTTTTTGAACAGTAAGAAAGTCAATCCACTCACTTTTCTAACATCATGCCGATACAGACAGGTGGTTTCTCTCTTGTAAACATGTTTGGCCAACCGTGCAGGGGAGCATGTTTACCATTGAACTTCCAACTTTTTCATTTCATGGTTTGGCTTTAACTTAGCCTCAGTTTGTGCCTCTTATATAACCTTCTAGCATGAACACACTGAAGCAACTCACTGACTACAGCTGATAAAAACTAAAATATGCACCTCAAAACAATCTGAATGGTATGGAAGCCCATTTCCGCCACTGTGATGCAAAAAAATCATTACAATGAGAAACTATTTTTTGCATTTTCACAAATAGAAGCAAAGTTTCAAGGTCAATAAGAAAATAAATGCTCCTGTAAAAATGAATTAAACTCAGGATTATGATACACTATGCTGTCCCCTGTCATATTAGAGTATTGGTTTCTTGAGACTTTTCAATACTAAGCAGGCAGCAAATAGGCAGAAAAAGCAATAAAACTCAGTTTACTATGTGTAAGGGCAATAAGAAAAACATGCTAAAGGTAAATAATCAAAATTTAGGATTTAAAACCAATTAAAGATCATTTGACTCTATGATTCATTCTCATTCAATCTTCCCTTGATTTGTTTTGTTTTTCAGTTCACGAATTAGCTTGAAAATGACTGAACAACGCCATCTATAGGCGTTATGCTACTAACTCGTTATTTTGTGATACTAACTCGTTATTTTGTGATACTAAGTCATTATTCTGAGATAGTTTTTCATTATAATGACTAACAAGATCTTTTTTCCATCATAGTGTTGGAAATGGGCTTCAATAGAACAACACTACAGCTAACAGAGAAAATGTCCTATTCCTTTGTTTGCAGTTGCAAGTATGTTCTCCATTAAGAAAGTGATAAACCATTGCGTGCTATATTGTATAGTGGTACAGAAACACAGGTTGTTTACCTTGACACCAGACTCAGAGCTGAAGGTCCGATGCTGATGTCTGCACAGGGCAGGTGTCACTTTAATCGCCGCTTTTGCATTTACACAAGTAACGTTATGCCATCTGGCTAAACCCGAGGCTAAACATATTCTTACTCTGGAAAACATCTGGAAATACAATGAACTTACCACAGGCAACTACCTACCTAGCTAAACTGATGTACAGCAGCTAGCTAAGTTAGCTTTTGTAACTTACACTGCTTGACTTTAGTGCAGCTAACAGTCAGTGCTAACATTAGCCAACATTCATGTGTTACACAAGCAGTTGAGTAACACACACAGAGGTCGCCTGCGGATCCTGTTCACAACAAACTATTGACAGAAATCTCTAACGTTGCAGCAGCAGACGATATCTCGGGTCCTCGCATCTGCTTGTTTAGTTTTAGTAAGTTAATTTCTTAGGACACACAAATCTTCAATTCATTCCTTTGACCGGAGAGCATGGCTGAAGTAGGCGTGGTGAGGGTGTGTGTGTTATGACAGCTGAGACGTCCCACTAAGCTGAATGTTATTGGAGCAATAAGCCCAAGTCCCGCCCTATTTGTTTAAAGACACGCACTGTTTTTTTTTCTCATACTGATGCTTTCTAAAAATTTAAAACATGATCCTGTCATTTTCTGCTAAGCCAGGTGTACATCTACAAATTTATTTGATTGTATAAGTGACCATATTCTCATTTACTAAAGACAAAAAACCACGATGTAACAGGAGCAGGTGGTCAAGGGGTCAGGGGCCCCTAGTCCAGAGCGTCTATTTGAAGTGACTGTTGACATTTCTTGTTGCAAAGTCTCATAGCTAAGTTCAGTTAAAACTAGAGATATCCTGATCACATTATCTGCCTCTTGTCCTTTTCAAAGTCTTTTAATATTGATTATCTGCCACACATTTTTTCTGTCATAATACAGCTGTATGGCATACTAATGCTACAGTAACAGTTCATTAAAATGTAGTACAAATAAATATAATCTACATCACAGGCTTTCTTTGATAGTTTCATAGTGTTTCATATTGTGTGCATGGGTATATTACAGAATTGGTCTACCAGGCCCAGGCCGAGGGGTCCAAGGGCTCAGGGGCTCCTAAGCCAGAGCCTCTGAGTGAAGTCGCTGTCATTTCTTGTCACATAGTCAGTCATGTCAATAACAGAGCCCCAAATGTCCTACTGAGGAAGTGGAGGAATAGCATAAACATTCACTTTGAAGATGTCAGAAGAAAGAAACCATCTTGATAACTTTTAAGTGTGCTGTAAATCCTGTTGAGGTACAGGTGAATTTAGTTATTGAGCTTTTGGCTGCAAGTCAGTGTACCTGTCCTGCCGGGGGAGTTAGGGGGTTTACGTGTCTGTGCCCATGGCTGACACATTAAAGTAACCAAAAGCAGATGTTTCCTATCTGATACCATGATAAAAGATTGTTTTCATTTTGCCCATCCCCAGAACACACAAGCAGACACAAGCATGCACACAGAGTAGAAAGGGCCTCACCAGGAGCACACAACCTTTGAACAGATTTTTAAAAGCTCATATTTTTGCCAAGCAGACTCTTGTCATGTGTTGAATTTAGCTTTTCTACTCATATCGATAAGGACTGTGACCTCAGGATATGTCCTGAGGTCAGTCTCTTGCCAGGGTTATTGTTTTTCCTGCGTTTGGTCACTTGTATTTATCGTAGGAGCACACGTGATGAGATCAAAAGCCTAACGGCTGGGCCTCTCTGAGGGAGACAGCCACAGCCAGGCACAACGAAAGGGTTCATAGCCTGGGCAGGACGGTTTCAAGGATTGTGCGGAGGTGAGCTCTTATGATATGTAGATTGTATTTATTAGAGTCTGCATTGTGTGATCATAACAGTTGCTCTGAAAATATGCAGTTCTTTATACTTTGTTCACTTCTTTTACCTGCTCCCACTATCCAGCCGGTAGATCGAACATGCCCCCTGCAGCAACAACCAATCTAGGCTACACCCCACCAGATGGAGGTTGGGGCTGGGCTGTTGTCGTTGGTGCTTTCATCTCCGTAGGATTCTCCTATGCCTTTCCCAAGTCTCTTACCATCTACTATAAGGAGATTCAGGAATATTTTTCGGTTTCCTACAGTGAGATTGCCTGGGTGTCCTCTGTCATGCTCGCTTCTATGTATGCAGGAGGTCAGTGGCAAAGGCAAACAACATTCCCACACAGCATATTCCATTAACATTTTGATGACTGAAGAAAAGCTATCATCCTTTTTTTTGTCTGTTATTTAACCAAAACAGATATACCTACAGTAAAATAAGGTACCAAAAAGTGAGATATTTCTCTTCTCTGTGCAGGACCTGTGAGTAGTATACTTGTCAACCGCTATGGCAGCAGACCTGTGGTTATGATCGGTGGGGTCATGGTTTGCGCTGGCATGTTGCTTGCTTCTTTTGGCACTTCCATCATTCATCTGTATCTTTGTGTTGGAGCAATTGGAGGTAAATTTATTTTCTTTTTTTCCATTAGTAAACATATTTTCTTCTTTGTCAATAAACCAGTAAAATATCCCTGAATGTTGGTCACTTTCATAAATATCCCAAGAGATTAGATGAAATTATATATTGAAGATTTTTACTACTAAAGTTGTTGCTGTTCTTTGTGATGTTTGCTTTATGCTGCCTAGTTGTGACTTATTGAGTTGTTTGGTTATCAGGGCCAGACTACTAGGGTCATTTGTGTCTCTGTGTGGGGTTAACATGGGTCATTCTGTGCAATGTGTCGATATTTCATCAAATCAAAAATAACAGTAAAAAAGATATGCCTTGTTAATATAATGTTATTAAAGCAAGTCATGGACTTGAGTTAAACATTTATTTTTTGAAAATGTCTGACTAAATCAATTTAGAAAATCCACACATGCATGCACATATGGCATGCCAAATGGTCATGAACAGCAGTGAACAAACAAAGCCATCAGACTTTAAACTTAATCTTTAATCTATGTTTGATATACCACCTACTGTGGAACAGAAAAGAACTGTGTGGGAATAATTGTCTGTTTTTTTTTTCTTGAAATAAAAGGTATTGGACCATCATGGACATAAAATAAGTATAATGTCAGAAATAATTAACTACACTTTTGATTCATCTTTCTCAATTAAAAGCATACTTTGCAGATTTTTTCCTAAAAAAAACAATATATATACTCATACGAAAGTAATCCCTCTCAATCATCACTTATGACTCACTTGAAGTGTGTGGTGCTGTATGTACCCTGCCTGTATTTTCTTATCTGTGTACTGGACACTTTGGGGCTGCAACCTTTGGGCAGAGGGTGTGCAACCCTAACCCCAGCCAATAACAGCACACAGGGTGTGTGAGTGGGACTCGTAGCAACATAGCAGTCAGGTGCCAAGTTGTAAGCATGCATCCAAAAGGAAGCTACGAGGATGGCAGACACAGTGCTGAAGTTCTGCTTGTTCAACAGTTGTTGATAAATTGCTTGAACTGTCTCCCTTACTGCCAGTTTTTGTTGCACTTATGGCAGTGAGCAGTCATAGTTGACACAGTCGCTGTCCACTCTGTGTGTGTGTGTGTGTGTGTGTGTGTGTGTGTGTGTGTGTCTGTGTGTGTGTGTCTGTGTGTGGAGCTCAGCCCTGCCCAGACACAGACACAGAGCAGAGGAGAGAGATATTGAGCTGGGGAGGAGAGGCCATCTTTGTATGTTGTGTTTACAAACAGTAATTGACAAATCCTGCATAGTGTGCCTTTAACATTTGTTCTATAAAATGTCTGAATATAGTGAAAAATGTCACAATTTCCTGAAAGCCAAGCCAGCGTCTTCAAATTGCTACTTTTGTCCAACCAACCATTCAAAACCCACAGACATTCACTTTGAATGACAAAGCAAAGAATGAAATCCTCATAAGAAGCTGGTAACAGGAAATGTTTGAAACGTCGGCTTGAAAAGTTACTTAAACTAAAAATCAATTATCAAAATATTTACCAATAGTGTTTCTATCAGTTCAGTGTTTTGGTAAATTTGAAAATCTTTATACAGCATCTTATTGCATTATAATATCGCTTAACTATATTGCTATATTGCTATAGCAGTTAAAATGCCATTATGATGGTTTTTAGATAGAATCATGAAGAATTCTGCTTTGTTTATGAATGGTTTTATCAGTGACATTCAATGTGGCATTAAAAAAAAATCTTCTTGGTAAAGCCGCTGCTGATAAAGTGCAGGTGTCCATGTCATCCTCCCAGGAATAACATTTCTTTTTCATTATTCGGTGTAATAATCTCACTGTTTCTTAATTTGTGTCTACAAGTGTTCTATTGTTACTTTACCATGGATATACAGAAAAAAATGTATTATCCATGGCGTGTTAATGATCCTGTTTATTGTTTCAACAGGTTTTGGCCTTTCCTTCAATCTGCAGCCGGCCGTGACAATCATAGGTACCTACTTCCAGGCCAAAAGACCGCTGGCAAATGGACTTGCTATGACAGGAAGTCCGGTTGTTCTGTTCACGCTTGCTCCTCTCAATCAGTTTCTGTTTGATTCTTTTGGCTGGAGAGGGAGCTTCCTCATCCTGGGATCCATTGTTTTGAACTGCTGTGTGGCTGGTTCTCTGATGAGACCAGTCAACAAAAATATCAAACCCAAACCAAAAACTGAGCTACCAGAATGTAACGGTGGTGAGGAAGCTGCTACTGCTGACACCATTGTACAGGCAGATAACCTCCTATCTGAAGAAACCCAAAATGAGAGCAGTAGTCAGAGCTGTATGCAAAAATTTGTAGATTTCTCACTTTTCAAACACCGGGGTTTCCTCATTTATCTTGTTGGTAATGTGGTCATGTTTTTTGGCTTTTTCGCACCTGTGGTTTTTCTGGCCCCTTATGCCAAACATCAAGGGATTGATGAATATTCAGCAGCTTTCCTGCTCTCTATTTTTGCTCTATCGGACATGTTCATCAGACCGACAACTGGCTTCATAGGCAACACCAAGTGGATTAGGCCAAGAATCCAATATTTTTTCAGTTTTGCTGTTGCATACAATGGTGTATGTCACCTTTTATGCCCACTGGCATCTGGATATGTGGGTCTAGCAGTTTATGCTGTCTTCTTTGGTTTGGGTTTTGGGATGGTTTCTGCACTGCTCTTCGAAGTTCTCATGGACCTTGTTGGAGCCCATCGCTTCTCAAGTGCAGTTGGGCTTGTCACCATTATTGAGTGTGGCCCAGTGCTTCTTGGACCCCCACTTTCAGGTTTGTAAATTTAAAGCCACATTAGGATTTTTATTTCAAATGATACATATAGCACAACAACATTTAGGAAGTTGTAAAATGTTGTCTTTACACATGAGTAATGATACATCTTCTCTTTCAGGAGCTTTGGTTGATATTTATGGAGATTACAAGTACATGTACTTCGCGTGCGGTGTGTTTATGCTGGTGCCTGGAATATTTTTCTTCATCATGAACTACTACAACTACAAGAAACTGGACGAGGAGCAAAGGCAGAGTGTGGCTATGAAGATGAGGACTTCTGAAGAGGCAGTACAACTTAAAACGAGTGGGGATGACAAAACAGCACATGAAACAAATGGATGAAAGTGCTGAATATGATTTTATTTCAGTGGGTGCAGAAAGATGACACTGTACAGGTTTTACTGCTGGACAGACAGTTTTTGGGCCTTTATTGCTAGAAATTATTTTCCACCTTGGATCAGGTTGTTGGACTCTGGGAATTTGGTAGATATCTGTAGATTAACATTTGGTATTTTAATGGTTATTTTATATACAATATGTTATTATTGCATTATGTGACAACTGCAGGCTTTTGATCATCATCATAAATCGTCTAGAAGTGTCTCTATTCTTTCAGCTGCAATTATCTTAATGGCTCTATAAGCTAATGTGTTTCTTCAGTAGCTGAATATAAATTCATTTACATGAGGGACTGGTAGAAAATGTTGGGTAAAAACCTGTAACACAGTGCCATGCTGCTACAGTTTATCATTTTCTTACCACTAGATGGCACTGGACACTACCATGTGAGAAATGAAGGTGCCACACATCTCTGATATTAAACTGCAATTAAATAACAGGCACCTTATTGGCAGTTTAGTTCTTTTCTGCAAACTTAACAAAGTTTGGGTCATGCCTGATATTGTGATGGGTCACCAAGGGCTCACTAATTAAAAAAATGAGAAAATTAAATGTATGATGTGAGGATTACTGACTTTTTCTATTAAAAATCCATTCTCTAAATTCCCTTCATTGTACTCATAAATTGAAATTTTATGTTTACAGAAAAATACTTTATTCATTCTTCAAGTTCTAGTCTACAGTTAAATAGATTTTCAGTGTCATGGGGATCTGCACCACTTTAGTACAGTCATAAAAATTCAGTATGAAGTTATGGAAATGTTTTAGAATTGAACTTTTAAATAAGTACAGGGATCCCTATGTGCATTTAATAATACGATTTCATTTGCATGTGTGTCTGAGGAGCTGAAATGCTTTACATAGCCTCACTGACGTAAGATATACTGTGCATATAACATAAATACATTTACCATTGCTACAGGACTGGCTTCCTTATATAGCAGTATTTTAAAGTGTTTAGTTGTTCTACCAATACAGAGAAAATACCTGACAGTGGACATTAAACACACCAGATGACTGACCAGTGATTTCATGCCAGGTCACACCATCCCACAGGTCAAACTTTTTATTCTAACCCATTGCATTATTACAGCCCCTTAGTGCCAAGCCTTGAGCATCTGCATTATAAGATACATGGGAAAGCCATTCAGGAAAAGAACAATGCCATTATTACAAATGTATTCTTAAATGATCCATCCTTATCATGTCCCTGCAAGGTGCATACTGACTTCCTTTTTCAAATGGACGAAAATTGCTCATGTGAGTGAATCAATAAGTTCATTTATAATGTTAGATAAGTTTATCTGAAAATCAGATAAACAGCATCAGTAAGTGCATGGTTCATAGGTGGGTGGTCTTCTTTTTTAATTCTGGTTTAATCTCAAAGGGAAGCATGGATACGTTATTTAGAGCTTTTTGATATAATAGGAATCAATATGATTATGTAGATGTAGGGACATACATGACATGACATCCATTCCAATGAAAAAGAGGTTAATGAGAGGACACAAAGTGAGAAAGTGAAGACCTCCAATTACTGGCAGTGGCCCATAAGCTTTGTATCATCTCCTCACTCAACAGCTTGAGCATAATCACTGTGATGAACTGTGACTGATGTCAGTAAATCTGACTTTAATTGGGAACAAGAAGATTGAATCCAGGCAGCACTGCGTTCAATCCCTGTGATGACTGCTACCGTGCTGAGACATGATGGTATAACCATGCTGCTGGCTTGAGCAGTTGCACCCCAAGTTCTGTTTTAACCGCACGGTCGGGGTGTCTGTAAAGAAGGGAGTGATACTGTCTATTTAATCCAAGATGTTTGTTAATAATCTCTGCTAATCTTCTTTACCCACAGCGGCAGAACTAATCTGTCTTCACAATGTTTACACTCGGAGGGAGGGCAACGTCATGTGAATACCAGAGACTTAAGAGTTTATTCATCAGCCATGTGGATGGAGCTATTAATGACACATCGCTGCTCTAAAATAAACATCAATAGCCAGGGCAACTAATGTGGTTACATAGGGCATGCTGACATGTTGTTGCAGACAGAGGAGCAATTGCCATGTCTGTCTATCCAAGGAGCTCTCAAGGACTCAATCACACCTTCCAGAGACTATAGAGACAATGTGTCCTGCAGTGTGTCCTAACCGACTGCTGTCCTTGATGAAACACAAGATTTACTGTGATCATTTGGTGAAAACAAGACACTCTCAAAATCAATAATCTTTGTGAAGAGCCACTGTAACACAGATCATGGTCACCTTGATATTTATGTAGAGTGAAATCATCTGTACTTCACAGATTTTCTGCTGCACAAGCAGTCCGCATCTGAATGTGTGAAGGGAAGAACAGAGGAAGACCAGATTTTGATTCACCGTCCCCAATGCCTAGAGGGCAGCCTGAATTAGATGAAAGATATCTGTCCAAAGAGAAACACTCGGATAACTGATTATTCTAGTTACTGTTTTGTACAGAAGTGGGCAGTTGCCAGCAGATATAAGCTCTGCATTGCACTGAAGCTAAGAAGTTGTTACTGAGAAACATATTAAAATTAAGTTAACGTCAACAATCTTTGGATGAATACCATTTTTTGGAGTGTTTATGTTTTTCTCATGCCAAGATGGTTTGGTATTACAGAAACTAGAACAGGCAAGAACTGTGCTGCTGCTGCTGCCGGACATCTGGCTTCCTTGTGGAATACAAAATGGCACAAAACAGAGCCGTTATGAAGACGGAAGATGTTTTTGAACTCAGACAAAAGAGGAACTTAAACCCCTAAAACTACTCAATCATGACTAATGCTTGTAAAAGAAATTGAGTCGCAAAGCAAAAGGACTTAATGAGATTATGTTACCCATAATTAACAATCTGTGAAACACATTTCCCAAAAACCAGAACAGTATGGCTTTTTTGTCTGCCGTCAAGTCTAAGAATGTGTGAATTATCATCCAAACACACATTTACCCCACTTTTCAGAGTTGACAATGCACAGCCCCTGACCAATATCCTTAATCTGCCACTCAAAATACATTTAGCCTTTGTGAGAACTAATGTGCGTCACCGAAACACTGGTTGTGGAAGCTCTCTGCTGCCTATTAGAACCATTGTTCCTCTTTATCTGGTGAACACAGACAACCACTAAAGCTTGCATGTCTGGGGACGGTGGTGCTGTTGTGTGCATATTACAGGAAGAATACAAGGATTGTCCTGTGGATTATGATCTATCCTCTGAATACCACACTGAATTACACTGCTATATAAACAGATCTGATTGAAGAGCTGAAGAATAACTGACATAAACTGCCTGCTTCTACTCATCGTACACATATGCACTCAGATGTAATCTGTGGCATGTGGATGATAAAAAGTAAGTGGGTTGTATCTATCAGTCTATCAGGGCAGCACACTTGAGTGACCAATTCGACCCAAGAGATAACATTGTACGATTTCATTTAATTCCTCAGTCTTGATTTAGAAAATTGCATTGAATCTAAAATAGTTCCCAATCCCCATCTGCAGACACCTGAGATAGGCATTCCGGCGTCATGTCCTCAGGGATCGACACCCAGGCCAGGGCTGAGAGTGAGAGCATGACAGAGAGACTGGGCATGGAAAAGGGAGAGGAGCAGAAATAATTATAAGAGCAACTGAGGCGTATCGGCTTGTCCTTGCCTCAAAATGAAGAGAAGGATGAAACATGATGGCACAAATAAACTGCAAGCCCATATACAGTACCTGATTCACTCATAACATCTGTGTAATTACACATAAGGAACCTTGTAATACTGGGATTCTGTTTCCAAACTGTGTCATCTGCACATTCCTGGCCAGAACCCAGAATAATTACATATGTCATTACCCTGAACTGAAATTGTTGACGAGCGGGGGGAAACGGTGATGACGGTAGCTCTCTCTTGAAATGTGGGAGGCATTAATGACTCACTTAGTTTGATACCCAGAGTGGACTGTGCCATTTTTTGTTGCTGTCTGCGCTGAAAAGGTTTTGAGTACACTGGCCCTTGTAATCGCAAATGAGCGCCAAACTGGCTTAAGTGAACCAGTGTCCTCAGAGGTTCTTTGTGTTTCAAGGGCAGTCTCTCCTGTGTCTGGGGCTGACATGATGAGGTTGTTGACTGTCACAGCTGCCAAACTAAGCCTGCCAAAGGTGTGTGATTAAATTCCCATTCTTTTCCTAAAGAGAAGTGGAGCCTTTTAGAAACCTATAAACCATATGGACAAGTCAATAAAATGTCTTTAAAATAGACCCTATAGGTTTTCTCAGAAGGAAATGACAAAAGAAACTGGATGCCTTTGTGTTAGCACACAGTATGTATGAAGAATGCTGTTTTTTTTTTTAAAGATATCTTGTAGTTGAGCGACAATTTCAAAGGAGTTGTCAATAGCTACACGGGTGGAAAGAAAGTCATTCAAAACCTAATTTTCTGGTTTGTAGGTTCAGAAGTATTCCTAAGTAATTTTGAAAAAAAATGTTTCAAGGACTAGCAAACTGAAACTAAGGATAAGGCAATATATTTTTTTTATTGTCAACAAATTCCATGAAAAGACTAAAACCAATGAATGAGAAATTGATTGTACTAATAAGTACTTACTGTGTATCTTATATAGCTCACTCCATTGTTGAAAAACCATCATTGAGCCACAGTGTTGTACGGGGTGCCATGTGCCTTCATTACAGTGAACAAGTGCACTGTGGTTATATTTTCAATCAATCCCACATGTGCACAAAATATGTATTCAGCAGAAAATAGTTCCCATTAAATGTAGTTTTACTCCTGTTTGAGTTTTCTTTGCCACAAACTACAGTGCCCAGCTGTTGCTGAACCTTGAGAAATGGATCAACCAATCCATTATTGGTTTGGTCTTATTGGTTTTCAAATAGGGTTTTTTTTTTTGCAATTGCCATTCACAACAATCTATATATATAAGTATTGGCAAGATGACATATTTGTTAGCGTCTTCCAAAATTTGTTCCAACCATTGCAAAAATATAGCAGAAGAGGTCTCTGATCTAACTGCCATTCAAAAATATTTTTACCTTCTTGTTCCTACCATTGGATGTTTGAGCTTCACTTTGCAGAATGATATATGTGCAGAGTTTGACACTTGGAGGGCTTTTTTTATCTGCATCTGAAAATGTAAAGTTTAAATCCTAATTTTAAGGGGTGGGCTTATGAGCATGATTTGTGACATCACAACTAGTTTGGAAACCAGACCTGGTCTAGCACGCTACTTACACCAGTGTGATGTGGAAACTTGAAGCCTCCAGTACACATACACTGAGAATGGACTTTACAGTGAAATAGGAGACGTCTTGAAACGTCTGAAATGAAAAACATTTGCATAGTCATAGATTCTGGAATTTTTAATGAGGAGCAGGTGCCATTTTAAGGATTTTAATGTACTAATTTTTAGTAACATTTGTTTTGGAAAACCCATACCAGAGACACATTATTGTTCCAAGCAGAGTATTTCTATATGTCATATTACATGTCTGGAAGGGATCTTTCAGGTTTGGTTAGATTTAGGTACAAAAACTAGCTGATTAGTGTTAGGAAAAGATTATGGTTTGCCTTAAAATAACTATTTAGTTAGGGAGTAATGGTGCCAAAGGCCAGCATTTTTTGACCCATCTCTATAAAAACAAACCTCCTTTGTCCTCCTTTGCTCCCAACAGACAACAGTTATAATTTCTACATACGTTAGAGGTCTTTGCCACTTGAAAGTATATCGTTTTGGGGAATTTGGTATATGGTTTGGTTTTCCATTCTACCGATAATGTGACGACTGTCTGTGGCAAAGGTAATATGTATAGAATTGACACTTAACAGCAAGTTTTGTTTGAAGAAATGAGGTTACATAAAGCTTCTGTGCATACATCAGCTGTCACAGAAGCCGTAATATACAACTGAACTGTATGATCTTGGACAAGGGCATTGCTTAAGTTATATATGTAGTCATTATCTATGAAGTTTGGAGGACTGACGTGCAACAAAAGAAAAAAAATGCACGATTTGTCATGACCTGAAAAATGCTCATGTAATTGCATATTCTTTCAGTTACATATAAGAGTAAAGCTGCAGTACAGAGGAAGCACAGCATGTGTGGATGACGTCAATTCTTACACTTTCCCCTTTTGTTGTGCTCTTCACTCTAGTGTTTCTGAATAGAAAATTACTGTAATGACTTTTTATTTCATTTCAGGAACAAAAATAAACCATTTAACAACTTAGATGCAGAACAGGGGTCTAGCAGATCTGACAGACTCTTTCTTCAGCATTTTCTATTCAATAAAGCCGCAGTTTATGTAAAGCCTGCTAATGCTTCAATTAAACTGTTAAAAGAAAAGATCAGCTACTTTTTCATCAAAGCTAAAAACAGCAAATCAAAGGTTTTCTGTGTAGTTTGTCACTATATATTTTAGTTTTTTTTGGGAAATTACACACAATGTAGCTCTGCCCGATCTTCTCCAAGGTAAAAAGCTAAATTCCTATTTTAATGAGTAATTATTAATCAAATCAGTATTCATGATCATAGTTTTGTTGTCATGTTATTTAGGGCCCTTTGAAACCTACAACTGATGTCTAAATGTCAAAATTAAACATTTTGATTGGGTGCATTTGAAGGTTAAATGCCATTAAGTGATTTCTTAACAAGGAATGTAACTCACTGCATTCAGTGGCAGCTCAACTGTGACCATAGTTTGGGTTTGTAACAGTGATGATTAGAGATTATTGCTGCTTTATCCTCCTTCAACAGCCACAAGAAGTGCTTCGGTTCATTCATGTGATCTATTACTAAAGACTGTACAAAGCAAATGAACTTGATAAATTTCTGTCTTTAAACCAGACACAGATCCCACATTACTTCAACAGTCCTAAAATCAGTCCAGTCATTACTGTTCCTGCTAGAAGGGACAAATAAATTATCTACCTTAACATGTTTACAGTTGCATAAATATTTGTTGCTTCTGAAATATGTATGTATAGCACTCCTAAAGCGTAAAGTAACATGTAGAATATTAATAACTATATGAGTTATTTGGATATATATTTTCATAGAGTTTTGCAGATGCATTGAGATCTAGTTGTTACTTTTATTTTACTGATACAGAGAGTATGCATCATCACCTGAGGGAGCTAATGCAACAGAATGACAAACAACATAAGTCACAAACTGACTCCTGTGCAGCCAATCAGCTTTAATGTATTGTAATGTATTCATAAGGTCGTTCAGTGGTGATGGATTGGCTCAGCTTCAGAAACTGGGAAGCTAATAAACAAATTTGTAAAGTCTTTATCTTCCTTTACTGCAGCTCAGGATGTATCACCACATGTGCAGCTTTAAATATGTCGCACACACACACACACACACACACACACACACACACACACACACACACACACACATATATATATATATATATACATATATATATTTACTATATATATATTTACAATTGAACCAAGAAGAAAATAATAAAATATCTAAAATAATAAAATGAAGTGTAAAAATGTTTTAAAGGTTGATTCTTACAACAAACAAAAGGGTAAAACCTAAATTAGAAACAAGTTCACTGTGATCAATTCATAATTTTCAGAAATATGAGAAAACATGTCAAAAGCTGATAGTTTAGAATTAAAACAAGCTCGTTTTGCATCTGAATTACTGTAAACAGCTTATATAAACAACAAAATAAGCGAAATACACACAAAAGCCCGAAATTAACCTCATCATTGCAGAGTGGAGAGCATGATTGCAAGCACAGGCAGCATTATACAATACCATGTTTCAAAAAGCAGCCCTCTCAGCTGTCTAAATAGGATGATTGCTGCTGGTCTGAAGGGTCCTTCAGTGAGAGGAGCTTTGGAGGAAAGAGACAGAGACAAAGAGGCAGAACATGTGGGAGGTACCAAATAAAACATCACTGATTAACTTGTTTAGTACTGTGCAGTGATTTTTGTGTGTGTGTGTGTGTGTATATGTGTGTGTGTGTGGTTGCCTCAACTGTACATACAAGAATTTCTGTGCGTCTACATGTATGAGGATGGCAGTTTTTAGCTGCGCTTCAGATGAAAGGAAAATGAAAGAGTGTCTGAGCCTGGGTGCTCTTTTTTTCTTCCCGTCTCTTTGAACAGCAACAGCGTTCACGGCCAGGTGAAGGACAGAGTCAAAGGAGGGCATCCTTTGTTGCAAGAGGCTGATTCTTATTATCCTTTAACAACATGATGATCTAATTATCTCCCCATGTAACTGCTAAGTATATAGATAATAGCAGCCATTTATCAGGAGATATTAATTGAAACAGACTGTCACAAATAATTAGTTGTTCTGGCTTTTGTCATGTGATACATTATTCTTACACTGACTGATAAAACAGCTGTTTTCTTCTGGAGAATTTGTATCCTCGTGAAAGTCAGTGTATCACTGCAAGGAGGAGAATTTATCGCAGCCCTGCAGTCGTTATCAAATTTAAATATCTCATTTCTGTTTGTATAATTTAAATGGGGGCTTTAATGAATATAACTTTTTTCTTTCCTAGCCTGGTTCACCTGCATTATGAAAACGAGGAACCACTCTTGTCCCTTGTGGCTGATCCAGAGCTTCTTTCTGTGGATTAGCATGCTCATTACAGCCCACATCTATTCTGTCTTAAGCCATTGTCTGTGTCTCGTCAACCTGCATGTGAACTCGAGTGTCAAACCTGTGTAAACTGGTTCATGACACTGAGTTTAATTTGATTAGCCAGTTATTTATATATATTTATATATTCAAATGAGAATTCTGCAGGGTACAATTCTTTAAAGTATGTGTGTAATAAATACAGTCCAGTTTCCCATCATGAGGCCTAAAAAAATGTTTCTATTTTGATAAAAGTGGCAATATTTATCTTTTTATAAGAGGGGTCAAAGTTGTTGATGTCATGCATTATCGCCATAACTTCTGTTTAACAAGTGAAAGTCCTTGTAAAACAGTGGTGTAAAATATAGTACAGAGAACAAAAGAGTGACTCGCTCTACGCATCTACAGTATACTGTATATGTTGTTTTCTGCTGTTGAGTTATGGGAATGGCACACAGTGGATGATAGGACCATAGACTTATCAATAATGCATAAGATAGTAAGAGAAATGACAGGCACTCTGCTGGTAGGTTCTCTCCAGAAGCAAGCCATAAATTTGCAGGGCAATAATAATGACTCTTCTCAGGGAAATAAAGGCCACCCTCTGCTCCCCATAGTCATAAACCTGACTCACTCTTCCATTGGTTGGAAGAAAAATGCTCCCTCTCCCACCACACAGGAGTCATACACAGGAGGTACTTCAACCAGCCAACTTGATATGCAATCATCTCTCTTTACAGAGGAAAGAATACAATTTCAGTTTTTATATTAGCTATTTCCCTATTATGCCTGTGGAGGTGGGCAGAAATAGTGAGCACAGTAATGGTGAAATGAAGTTCACTTGAACAGCTCAGGAAAATATTCAAAAAAGAATCCAATAATTTTTTTTACTCAGATCATCTTCTAATCCTGTTGTGCAGCCTGCTGTGTAGACTTGTTTTCTGTTTTTACCATTTACTTTTTATTATAATTTCAAATACAGGGTATCTTCACTGAGTCTCTAACATGATGACAAGATGCCCTTCTCATCTTTAGCAAAGTATGAATAGCAGTAATAATAAGAATAGTTTGATACATGTATTGGCTCTCTTGCCAATAGTTAACCATGAAAGGATCGATACTACTCACATATCTGTGCATTGAAGATGGAGCCAGGAGATGGTTAGCTTAGCATAAAAACTTGGGAGAAAGTAGAGACAGCTAGTCTGGCTCTTTCCAAAGGTATGTTTGTATATCTCTATGTTTGTTTAATTTGCTCAAAAAGTTGTGGTTTAACAGGATGTATGTGTTGGACTGACTCTTGGCTTGGCATAGTGGCTTCCTGGAGTCTGACATGCAGAATCCTGGAGGGGCCATGAAGACAGAAATGTGCTCTCAATGTAATAATTTGTGTTCCTGATTTAATAAATTGTGATTTCAATTTAGTAATTTATAATCTCTGTTTAATAATTTGTGCTCTTGATTTAGTAATTGCTAATTACTATTATTATTTACTAATAATCTCTAATTTTAGCACTTGTTCTTGGACATTACTTTTTATTCACATTATTTCAACACTTGCTGAACCATCGCCTGTTCCTGCACACTCAGTGCTGTGTTTGTCCAACATTATAGAAAGAAGAGAGTCCAGCTATCGGCCCTTCTGAAAAAAATGAAACATGTTCCCAAGGTTTACTATCCATATTGGCATCTACTAACATTAGTTAGTTGAAACCTTCTTGATTAAAAAAAATTAAACCACATTTAATTTGTTAGCATACATAGAAACAAATGGCCTCCATGAAGATTTACAAGTGTGACATCACGGCTACTCATGTCATTGTAATGCAGTTTCACCCATATCCATCATATTCACCAACACTCTCTTCTAAGGTCATTTTTCCAACTTTTTACCTGTAAGGTCTGCTGTCTAAAATCTTCCAAACCCTTCAGTGCTTCCTGTCCTGCTGTTATTATAGACATGTCTGAACTATCAGAAGCCCTTTGACTCGCACATGGACTCGTCTCTTTTGTCTCTTGTTTTTGAGCCGTTGATGTTTCAGCTGTGGTTGTCTAGGAGTTTATGGGAAACGGTGTTCTTTAAAGGTCTGTAAAAACAGAACAAAAACCCTCTTCGGTTAGCATCCTTATCTAGACATATGGAATAAACCATACAATGAACCATATAATGTGTGGCCGCCCACACACAGATTTTGCACCAATCAAATTGAAGTATAAACATTGTCAGTTGGAACCAAGCCCTCTGGAGCACACGTGTCGGGGGGGGCGATCACTGCAGTGACAATGCAATGGCATTTGATTTAAATTGGATTTAGATTTTTCTCCAGCAAGAAAGCATCATATTGTTTCACAGTGTCTCCAATATAAAGGCAGGATGACCTTCTCATCTTTAGCAGAGTCGTCTAGACTACCATCTTTTAATTTTGGACCATCCAACCATCAGAAACAATCAACAGAAATTTCATTATCACTTATAGAAAGGTTTTAGCTGACGTCTGCCGGTGTGCCACCTCCAGCTGTTCAAGTCATATTCATTCAGCAGTGGCCCAGAACAAATGCTCTGGGATGGAGAGTGCTGGGGTGGGTCTAAATAATCAACTTTAGTGAGCTGCCTTTAGAGTGCAAACAGCAGGTATCAAACAGTTTAGGGTCCATTTGTTGTGCTGAGTGCTTTACACAAAAGGTTGCATGAGACTCTCTGACCTTGTCAGCGGGGTTAGACTAAGATTTCTGCTGAATCCCTTTCAAACTGCAAAGAAGGCTGTTGGAGATTTGACATATCTCTTACTGATTTCTTCTTGAATTATTCTATAACTTGTTTACTGTCTGTCCTTGTATGAGTGTCTGTTTTGGAAGAATGGATTTGTTCTGTATTATTCCAGTTTTCTGACTAGTTTATGGTATTTGCCAGTATCAGAAAAAGAAAAGAAGATATATTTACTGTATACAGTATATTCCAGCATTAGCAGCAGCAACTAAAATACAGACGCATAAACAATTCCTTTACGAGCCTGATGTGTGTGCAACCTTGACATAAAACACATGGCTGTTACAGGAACATGACCAAATGATTATGTTCACACCATTCAGGTGCTGATGTAAACATTTGAAGGGCAAATGTGGTTTCATCTCAGGAGATAAATTCAGGCATCAGGAAAGAACTGGCAAGTTCAATTACATGAACAACCACAATTTAGGGGGGTGGGGGGGGGGGGTGGGTTGTCGTCATGTGATGTGACGGAGCCAACGTGATTTCAATACGCCATGTCAACCGTATGAACTGAAGATGACACAATAAAGGCAATGGAAATGATTGATTGTATGACTTTGTGGAGAAAATGTCTTCTCACCAGATTTCCTCCCTTTTCAAGATCCTTCAAAGAAACTGTAATCTCCCTGCTTAATGTTTTCATATCTGATTCTACAATCTTAAAGACACCAAATGCAAGAAACGTACATCACACTTGGCATATATTGTACATTTTATCTCAATTATTAACACAGCCTTGTGCACTTAAGCCAGATAACCCCTTACTGCTGATGACATTTTTAAAGGCAGGGATAAAAGCCACCTATTGTATTAGAGTTTTTCTTCACCTGGATGCCATGGGAGAGAGCGTTTTTTACAGTAGCAAATCTCAGGAGGCACAGAGGCAGTTACTGGCATGGAACGGTGGAGCCCAGAGCCAGAAGGCAACAGCATCTGCTCTCTCTGGAGACTGTCATCAGCAGTTTGGGCTAAAAGAATGGCTACTTATGTTGAAATGTCTATGTGCTAGCTCTATTTTTTTCTGTCTGACACTGCAATACTGTAGTTCTCTTTGTTAATTTGAAAATTTCATAATGTGCATGCAGTGACATTTGACTTAATGGTGGGATCAAATAGACTAGCTTTCAGTAAATGTCAATTGGACGTAGGAAATAATGGAGGGAAAGACATTTGCGATTTCAGTTTCAAATTATATGCTTAAAAAAAAACAGGATTAGACATGCATTACGTTGGCAAACTGTTAGGTCTTTATTCTGATTTTCACCTGAGTTTTCTCATATCACACTTCAGGTGTACTGTAGAAAGGTTTGTGTCTGGGAAGTTAATGAGTTGTTCCGCCTAAGAGAAATATGCCTCAATCTTATCCATGACAAAGATATAAATGAAAAGATTAATATCCTTAAAAGAATCTATTAAATGTTAAGATCAACTGATGTAAAAGGTGAGACACTCAATTTCCATTAAACATGAGGGGCTCACTGAATTGAAAAACATCCCACTCCAGACTTCAGTTATTTTAATAGCAGCTTATGCTGATTTTACCCACTAAGACATTAATACTCTGCTGAATAAGATTCAAAGGCCAGATTTTCACACTGCCTTCTATAAAGATAATCTTATTTCTTACTTGGCTGAACTTGAGAGTTGGCTCATGCAGATAAAGTAGACACCAACCGTTTCCCATTGACCTTTCTAGAAAGGAGCAGAGAATGCTTCAGAAAACAAAAACACTCAATGAAAATGCAAATGAATCCTTTGAAAGGCATCCCTCACTATTTCGCTGTACCTTCTCAGTAACTAATTCACTGGCAGTGATTTATTGAACTCAGAGAAAAGACATTTGAGTTGTTATACCAACAGCAAGATAATATCCCCTTCTATTATTGAATCTCTCTCTCTATTTTCACACCACTTGTATCTTTTTGTGTCACAGCTATGCAGCCAAATATCTTGTGCAAATGGAAGGTGCATGTGAGGTTTTTTCATGAAATTACAGCAGGAATGCCTGTAGAAATATATGACTTTTATCTACAAGAACGCTCCCTCCCTTCTTGCTCAAAAAGCATCGCGTGGTGATGCATGACATGATCTACAGTATGACATGTTCTCCATGTCTGATAGAAATCGGCCTTCTGGGCATAGTGTCATTGTAATCAGCAGTAATATCATCTTAAAATGTCACATGTTTTTTCAGGGCAGCAAAACCTTTAGTGATTCCTGTTATGATAAGAGTCGGCACAGCTGAGGGGGAAGCTAAATAGAAAACCGCTCCATAGTTCTTCCTGAGACATCTTCGGCTCTCCCACCCTGAGCAAAACACAACGATTTATTGACATTTTTACTCTGCTTAGCCACCCTCGGCACAAAGAAGCAACCAACACCTTATCTTGTAGGCATGCCATTTGGAAAGAATATTTGACACAGAAGCGGACAGGCATTAAGAGTAGAAGCATATTGCTACCATTATTTGTAAAATACATGATTTTATGTTGTTTGTCAGCTATTGTAAGGAAAAGTACAATACTGTGGCTATATCCCTGTGAATCCCATCACTGAATGTATACAACATTCAGGACAAAAGCCTGTGGGAGCTTATGAGCTGTCTGCTTTCTGGCTATATCTGTTCATACAATTTTAGATTTAGGAGACAACTCTTGTGAACGTTCTTACAAAAATCTTACTTTTTTCAGGGTTACTTTTCAGAGAGCAGCCGTCAAAACCATTCAGGGAGGAACCCATTGAGGCAGCAGTGCATGAACCTTTTTCAGACAGAAACTGGTGGTCTGCAAGTCAGAAAAACTCTTGTGATTGGTTTGTTGCACTGCAAAGATGATAGATATAGAGTAGTTTCAGGAGTATTTGTAGTTATTTCCCAGGAAAGTTTGTGTTCTGTTGTAAGCTAAATGGAATTTCATTTGATGTGAGTCATTGAAACTCACATTTTATATATGAAAGTAAAGGTCTACCACAGAAAAGCAAATCTACACTTGACCTTAATGGACATCATCATATTTGAAAGAGTAAAGTCAGTTTTGAAAAGTTTATTTGTGTCGCTCATGAAAAGAGTGGAAATCATTTTTTCTGTATAGCTTAGCTTAAACAAACAAAACAAGTAAATTATTATTTTTATCTACAGAGTAATTGTTCCCACTGAAATCTGTTTTTCTTATTGTCAGAAAATTCCATAGCAACGCAGAAACAACAATGACTGCTCCATGAATCTTGAATCAATTGCACATACGCTGCCCCGCAAAAACAATTGATCTTCCACTAAATATAGATCCCAACAAACACACTCCTATTGTTAAAAACTACAACGCCTAGCTATATCAGGAAAGATATTTGTCACCTTTTTAAAAAAAAACAAACAAACAAAAACCCCCCAAAGATTTATGTCAGTAGGAACCAATCAGCTTTGGGCTGAGAGGTCAGAAAGTCAGAAAGTAGTAAGAGGTAAACAAACACGTTTGGTTTTGGTCTTTTCATGTGATTTCTTGAAAATACCTACAAGACAAAGGTAGACTTATCCTTTAAAGAACAAGAAAATGGATTTGAGTAGTTTCCAGTTTCCCATTAACTGAAAAAATCACTATTTTAAGAATAAAATAATACTAACAGTATAAGAATGACTGTAAGCTTTGTGAATTCTAGGACGACGTGGCCACACAAGGCCCACAACATGCATAATATCCAAATATGAATATGTAATTTAAAAAAGGCTCATTATTTTGGAACAATTTAGGCACAGCAAAGAACCTCTTGACTGCAGTTCACTGAGCTCTAACCTCTTTCCAGCAATTGACAGAGTTATTTGTTTTCAATGGCTACATTTTCTATTAAGCTGTGTCCACCTTTATCACAGACCCTTAATGTGTTTACACAGGGATCTCGAGACCCACTGTTGGCAATTTCTAAAGGTAAAAGTTACATAAATACTGTATTCAATACACACATTTCTTTGAAAGTGTTCTGGATAATTGTCTGTGTGTGTCACAGGACCGAAGATCAATGACATTATTGATTTCAGGGTTCTGTGTTCGAGATACACCGCCTCATATGTGCTCCAAAAATATTTCTGAACAAACTCCCCGTGAAACAGATGGCTCAAATAAAGTCCAGTCCTAATGCTGTTTAGCTTCCTCCTATATGTCCCAAATCCCCTCTGCACAGAGTTGACTCTGCCAAAGCCTCAGACATTAATGCTGTGTTGTCGTGTGCCTACATCTCAAGCAGTTTCTTGCTGTTCTTCTCACTCTGGATATTCTTCACTCCTCCCTGAACTGGGAATGCACCCTGTCTTCCTGAGCAAGCATCAAAATAAAATGTGAAGACTTTATGCCGTGGAGATGGCAGTGTGAGATGCAGGCCTTGGGCATGTTCTGCATGCCAGTGATAAAAAAAATCCAGACACAATGCAAAAGTACAGCTCACCATGCAGTGAAGGTGGCGGGGAGTGGTAAGGATCGAGCTGTTTCACCACACATACAGATCAGTGATGATTTACTCTTTATAACAGCACTCACCTCCCCTTCCTCACTATGATCATTACGTCTACATCATAGACTGAAGAACTCCCCCACTGTAGGTGAAGATTACCTTCAGTTGAATAGACATTATTTTTCTCTCAACACAATCCGCTTTCAATTTTCTTTTCTCCTCAGCATGTGAAAACATGTTTTCTCCTAATCTTCTTTTATGCACCTTTTACTAACAACACAAAGGTGAGCTAAGGACTGAGGGTTTACTTTTTTCCGTCCTTACATGCTTCTTGTTGCCCTGGTAATATAAGATCCTCTTCCCCTGAATAACCGCTCATCGCTTGAAAAAACATTGAGCATGTTCTTAGTTCTCCTTATGTAGGGCAGCTACTTGCTGAGTAGAAACTGACGAGAGAAAAGGAAATGAATGAAAGGAAATTTTGCCTCAGGAGATGAAGAAATCCATTCTAAATGTAAATAATTGTTAATCATGTGGTCACAGCTACGTGAGTGGCGCCAGTTTCCCTGATTTGCATTTGTCAGAAGCATATGATCAGGTGGAATCCCACCATGCCATCTAATCCAGCGGCAGTCTGGCTTTAAGACATGTGATACAGTCTTTACACTCTGCCAGGCTGTACGGGAACATTTGTTTCTTAGTACTCGCTGAGGGGGATTCAGCCAGAGCCGCTGCTCAGAGGCTGCCTCTCACTGGAAGGATGCAGACGGTGAAAGAAGAGATTCCACTACAGTTAATTAAGGAGCACTCCGCACGTGCCTATAAATGCGAAGGGGCAAATGAATTCAGTGTCAGTGGGAGCAGCTCCTCAAGGGGAAGCAGTGATATTTCAAAGGTGGAATTGAAAGAGCTGTAAATCTATTTCCTGTCTCCGGCTTGACGGTCATTTCTGATTCACTGGACTGTTGCTATCAAAGTGTGGAACAGGGAGGCAGAGTCAGTGGAGTTCCCTCCTCGAGCCAAATTCAGAGTTATTGGATGGAATCAACATGAGCAGCATTATGGATGGATTTATGTCATTCTTTTGAGATATTTATATACTCTTTGTTGGGTTGCTCAGGTAAGATTTTCATCTTTCTACTCTGGGCAAAAAGAAAAAGAGATTCAGCTTTTTGCATGAAACTGGCAAATCATAAACTGAAATCTGAAATCACATAATGCGAAATCTGAATGACGAAACGTATGATGATATTCATATTGTCAAATCAAAATGCATGTTTCTTTTCTTTTATTCCATACACTGATTTAATATTGATTATACTGAGACTGATTATACTGTTCATTTAGCAATTTCTCTATTTTTCTGACCTATTTTATTACCAATTTAGATGCTTAAAAGCACAATAGACATGAAATGACTAAAACGCATATTTCATCAGTAGAATGTGGAGCATCTACTTCATTTATACCCGTCAGTTGGCTTTAATAGTAATAATTGATGCACAATACATATTTTTTTCCTTACTAAGGTTTGACAAAAGTTTTAATGCAGTTTTTAAAAATGCAATACGATGTTAAATCATATCTCAAAGAAATCCAAATATAGCTCATAATACATCACACGTAATACATTATACATAGATGAATGTATTTAAAAAGATTATTAATAATGATAATGCTTTTGGTCAGGTTGCTGCTGCGAATAAAACTGTTGCGAATCAATTTAAGGGCTGACACATTTTGTATTTTCTCCTTCATAGAACCATTCACAGCCACCCTTCCTTTATAACCAGGAGCATTTCTCGCTGTTGTTCTATTTTTTTTTTCTTTTTCTTTTCCTTATCTAAACAGCATGGTGAAACATTACAAGGCTTTTGATTCCTATTACTGCTGTGTCACTGTCACATTATTCTGACAGATACAGAAAAGCCTCGGCAGCCAGCTGCTCGCGAAATCTTATCTTTCTTTAAGTTTGATTTCGGTTTTGAGGCAGGAGCACAGCTCAGGAGTTGAAGGGAGTCAGCCTGTCAGGGGAAATCTCTGCTGCATGGGAAAAACTCCCCAGGGATCACTCCACATTTGCAGCGTTGTGGCTCAGGGACAAGACAAGGCAAACTAGGAAGACAAACAGTGAAGAACTCATACTTATATAATCATGCTAATGATAAATGACTAAAAGGCGTTAAAGCCAACTGTAAACCGGAGTGCTCGTACAAAATGTTGAAATAATTTTTTTTTATTTCAATTTCTATTTTGCTCATGACTCCAGAAGTGTGTGTGTGTGTGTGCGTCTGTTTGAGTGTGTTGGGGAGGGGGTGAGGTCATAGGTTGAAAACATTTTCTATTTTGCTTTGACTCCACCTCTGCCGGTCGTTAGCAGATGTGTCCTGTCATGTCCTGGCTGCTCTGCCTGTGCCTCTGGGTCAGCGTGACTGTCATTCAGCAGTGTCAGGCCACTTTCTATGACACCATCCAACAGCATCATGGGACGAGGCCTGGACGAACCACAATTCACATGATTGGTGAGTCCTTCAGTGCTTTCTCTCCCGCTCTAGTTACCTCAGATTTCATAAAAGCATCAAAAATGGGCAGGAAATGTTTTCTCTTTTCAGTCGATTATTGAACAAAGGATTTGCTGCCGTCACCCTTTGAGAACTGTTATTGTAGCATGCTGGGTTTGGTTGCTTCTGTGTTTAATTAGATTGTCACAAGCTTGGAGAAAAAAAAACACAATATTTTGCTTTCGCTTCATATTTTGAACTTGATTTTATTAAGGCATCACATCCGTCGATACTGTATATCAGCAGTTAAGCTTGGACTAACAACCAATTATTTAGAAGCCACATTGTGCAGTTGCTGTTTTTCATTAAGATTTGCCCTGGATAGCATTAGAATTTCTTCACTGAAGATCACACAGATAGTCAATGCCTTTGCACCTTCCCTCTTGAGCTATTACAGTTGATATTCATGCTACACTGCTTCCCCTCAATTTGATCTGTGCGATTGTGTTCCCTGTGAAATGGAACTGAATAGAATATGACCGAAACACTGCGGTCAAACTTTTGTTTTCGTCAGGCAGATGTGAGCCACAGTTATGGTAAATAATTATGATCTCAGGATTCAACAGAAGAAAGGAAGCCGAATGCTGTCAGAACTTCAAAGGAGAGAAGGAGCTGCATGAGTGTGCAGGTCCTCGGTGTCTGTTATTTCCTCTATGCGCCGGTGCACCTCAAGCGTATCAGCAAGGAGTCTTTTCAATACTCCCAATATTGTGAGTCAGAAGACTTCCTGTTCCAACACCTTCATTTCATTACTCACGTCTCGACTTGTGTAGTGGAGGAGAAAAAAAAGAAAGAAAGAAAAGACACTCATAAATAGGTTACCTTCCAGAAAGTGGTCTCATGTCAACAAAAGGGAAATAGAATTAATATTTCAAATGTGCATTCAGGTACCTCTTTGGAAAAAACAAGTTCAAAGCAAATAATTCGAATCCTTCAGGTCCCTCTGCTACTAAAAGTGTAAATGCCCTGTCATTCCATTTACCATAGTATGGCTAGTCCTCACTCCCGGATAAATGAGATGCCAGTTTTATGAGGGGAGGATGGGATGCCTGTCTGGATTGATTCTGACACTGGGACATTTGTTCTGTGCTCTGTGTTTTGTGCCTGTTGGATTGGTGGGAGGATTGAGGTTGACGGGTCATGAATTGGTGGCAAGAAGGCCAGTGGTTGCAGACCATTGGGCCAATTATTAAAGCCAGCGAATGCCACAAGTTCACGGTGACTGGTATTACTAGAGGAAATCGAGATTACAGAAGCCGAGAGATCACATGTGTCCTTGCCAATAGAAATTTAGATCCACGGGGAGATGTTGTTTAGAAAACCGAGTCAATCACGCGTAGTGACAGAGATTTTGGAAATAGCTAAACGATGACCTGATCTTCATATCCTCTCGAAATACACACGAGTTGTAAATAAAAACACCATTAGCGGGAACAGAAAGGGAGATTATAGATTTATAAGCAGCATTGAGCTGCTCATTAATAATTTCTTTCAACAGCGTATAAGGAACAGCACCGACATATTGGCAGCCTTATTGCAAAGAATCTGTGTCCAGAAGTCCATTAACTGGATGACCCTTGAGTAGGTGCTTGTGTAAGCTCAGTGATTCGGACAAGGCGGCCTGCGTTCCACCCTACAGCTCTACTTACAGATTGCTGCCTGCCACTTTCTCAGATATGCTTAAGGCTGTTCTCTGCCTTCCCGGTACAGGCAGTGTTGCTCTCTGTGGTATGATTCAGAAGGTGCTGTATTTATTTGGTGCAAAGAGCGTGAACGGTGCACAAAAGAGAACAGATTGTGTTTGTCGTGCATCCATTAAGTGCCGAGGAGAGATGTTGCTTTTAGGGTCGAGCGTTTCTCAACCTCTGAACATGCCCAGAGGAAACAGCAAAGGGAGGATTTTCCTTGTCTAAAACATCAACTAGCTAAACAAAAAAATAGCCTTCTGTCACATCAATTAAAAAAAAAACAAATTCAACAAATAAAGATATGAAAATATGCTTTACATGTGTGACAAATTGCAACTTCAGAGGTAACAACTCCGCTCTTGTATGTTATTTGGTAATTACTGAATTATATGTTTCACTGTGGCAGGAACAAAGGTGCGTTCAATGTGTGGAGCAGCAGTCTGATTCCAGTGGAAAAAATAGTGCCATTGGTGATGCAGTGGAGGATGTGGGGGTGTTAGCAGAGAGTATGACAAACAGTAGATAGTGGCTGCCTGAGGTGGCCTTGCTCCCTCGTGAACTTACTCCCACCAAAAGTCAGCTTTGCAGGGTCAAACTGTTCATAACGGAAAGGTCATAGATTCTCAACACTGTGTGGCCAATCTCTTGCCTTGTGGTTGCTATAAGTGTTTAGCTGCGAGTGAATGTGCACAACGAGATAAGATATGCAGAGCAGCAGAAGCAGAAGTAACTCACTTGTAAGTATCCACTGTATATTATAATTTATTCAGACATAAGTCATAAATTCTTTACTCTGTGTGATATCCATTTCAGTGTCTTTCTCTCCCCTCACACTGTTACCAACCATGGCAGTCTTCTATAGCAGCTATAGTTACCCCCTCCTCTCTGACAGTGCCTCTTAAAGATGTACTTTTTCAGCATAGATGTCATTTTAATGTTAAGAAACTTTAATATCAGTTTTCTGCTAATATATGGAGTGTGCCTGAAGTTCCATTTCATTCCAGAGTGAAAGTGCCATTTAAATCCCACATGTCTCCCTTTCGTGAGCTTTAGTGAGGACTAGAGGATCAGGACTTTTTTTTTCTCTCAATGTGCTCCAACAAAAGAAACCACTCGCTGGTAAAGCTCACAATGAAACAAACATGAAAAATGGATTTTCGGCTGTCACAAACAAAGGTTGTATCCTCTATGCACTGTTTTAGACACTGACAATTTAATAGCCTTATATAATGCATCCTGGAGGCACGTTATTTTGTCATACATCTTCCTCCACCCCTCCCCTAGACGTCCTCTCAACCATGCTCTCACTAGTGTCATCGCTGCTCCGCTGCAGTGCCAATGGGAAGTGGCATGCAGCCTCAGCCCGCGGCCTCTCCACATCTGGAGCTCAGCAAACCCACTTTGTCCTGATGTTGCTACACATGCTGCTATGATGTAGAATGACCATTGACCATTCTGTTAAACACAAGAAACTTCTTCTGTAGCTTTAGTGGACTTAGTGGATTTTTTATTTATTCTTTTGCTTTAATGGCTTTGTTAAGTGGCAAAGCTTGTTTGGCTGGTGTTATAATATATTTTACCAGTTATAAACAATTTGAGACATTTCCTTGGTTAGCCCTGAAAGAAAAATATATTGCTAAGTAAATGAATCTAAGGACAATCAGTGCTCTAATTATTACTATATGCTCACAGCTACAAATAGGTTTTACATATTTCAATATTTCCCATTTATTTCCTCTTTCAGGCTATGAATTATTCAGAGAGAGCTCATCTCAGCTCATGGATATTTGTTTAAACAGCATGTTTAATTGAAGTCTTTCAGCCAACTCTGTGCAGGGGCTATGGTTTGTGGTCACAACGCTTATATGCAAAATGAATTTCTTTGGCCCACAGCTTAATTAATTAGCCAGCTTTTTCGCTCTCATGACTACACCAGATGTTTCTAGTCTTAGCCAGAGTCCCCAAGCATTAATAAAAGGGGTGTTAAAGGTACATAAATTTAGTGACTTGACATACCATATCGCAATGTCGGGGTTACAGTTGCTTTTGATATCGTGGGGAAAACAACAAAACAATTTCTTTCTATTTAATTTAATCAGCTAATCGGTGCAGCTCTTGCTTTGAGCTAACGTCACCATGCTAATATGCTCACAATGCTAACTCATTTGATTGCAATCAGTTGTTAAGAATTTAACACTTTGGGGAGCATACATGTCTATACCAGAGATCATGCCAATCCACCCAATAGTTGTTGAGATAATTCAGTTTGAACCATAGTGGTGGACCGACCATCAAGCTGGGACTCGAGGGATCCTTTTCCTTTTCCAACACCTGTTTTTTGAAAAAGACTTATCGAAGATACAACACTCTTTCACACTTGTTCTATTGCAAAAGTTTCCCTGAGATACTGATAATCAAAGGAGAAGAGAGTCTGAAGCCTTTTCTCTCATAAAAATTCCATTAAAGCAGAACATAAATCCCACATTTGTGTTGCTTGTCTATAAGTCATATACTCACTCTTTCACACTCTCTCCCGTCAGACTCTTGGAAGCAGTCAAAACTGTTTTCTCTGTCAGTTAACATTGTCTGTTTGAGCTCCTCATGATCTGTGACAGCAGTAATTCTTGACTGCTTGACAGACGATACAGATCCTGGTCCATTTCTGCAGTACAGTTGTCAGAAGACACCAACTTGTTTTCACTTGTCATGAATTTGTTTCTTCTGCAGCAGAAAAACATGATACGCGAACCTTCAGAAACTCCTGCAGGTTAAACTGAGCTTAAAGGGCTGACTGGATCCAAAAGACACAATATAAACAGACTTGAAGACACTTGCTAGCCTAAAAACATTAAAGCCACAAACAACCCATAATGCAACATTCTCTGTAGAAGAAGTAAAACTAGAAGAAGTTAAACTGGTACAATCTCAATTTTAAAAGGTATCTGATGTTTAACATAATTATCTAGTCCTCAAATATAAGATAACTCCTACTTTTAAGAAGTTTTATAATAAAACATCGTCTTAAATTTGGGTTAATACAGTATTTAATTATTGATGGTGTAATATCAACCTCATGCCTCTAAAGAATGAGGGATGTATGTAATGGTTCAAGTAAACACTAAAGAGTAGTATAGGAGTTGATCTAACAGGACAAACACAAATCCAGATTTTATGGGTGGGGCTCAGACTTTTGTATATCATGTGTTAGAACACTGCAACCAGATCTGCAACGTCTGCTGAGTGTTTCTCGAAGAGATCATTGTGACTACACGTAATGGAGGCTTTCATTAAGGAGACATTTGCTTTTAAATAACTGCCGAGACTAGTGGAACAAATTTTGCCTCAGAATGGCAGTATTAGTTGATAATTTCAAAGCACTTAGTCCCTGTTGGGGATAAGAAACAGTGCATCCTCTTGGGGTCATTAGCAAGATTTTAGACCCTTGTTTCATTCAGTTTGCAGCAGTTTTTTCTAAAGATGTTGTTGTGACAGCTGACATAGCTGAAGGATAGTTGATTCCAGCACCCTGCGTCCTGATAAAAAGGCTCAGTTTGCTTTAATCCAGAAATAGTCCAAAACAAAGCGTAGCTATTACAGATACATTTCTTCTTGTTGTGTGCAAAATGCCGAATAAATAAGTGTTTTGCTCGTATTAAACAATGCTCTGGGAAGTTACTGAGCCTGCAGAATATTTGGAGCTATCTGTAGCTGAAAATGAGTAAGTGCCTTCTTAACAGAGTTAATGGAGAACATTAAATTTTCATATTAATTCATCTGTAATGATGAGGTGTAATTAGTATTAAACTTTCATTACTGTGAATTGTGAATCTGTATTAGACAAGGATATGAGAATGAACACCACTAATCCAAAGCACTTTAAAGCACCATAACGGGATTCTGTACATTTTTAGCCCTGGGTTTCCCCATTTTGAATCACTCCTTTAAATGTACTGACTTACAGGATAACAGACTACAGTAAGTGTTGAGTGCAATGCAGTGACAGCACTTCATATTTCACTTGATTAATAACATGAGAAAAAAAAATCAATCCCACCTCTTTTATCTTTTGTTCCCCTGCCAGAGAATCCAAACAAGCCCTCACAATGGAAAGGACCCCACCACACTTCACCGTAATTGCTGATGTCAGTGGTTGCACAAGCCTGTGTGGGTTCATGTATGAACACTTTTCCTCTTTAATTCAACATTTTTCCCACAAAAAAAGTCTTCCACTAAATTAATGATGGCTTTGTGTCCCCACTGTTTGTAAATATTATATCACAGAGTTCAGACCTTCTTGTCTTATGTGTGCTGAGGATTGTTCAAGCAAGCGTTCTGGCAAATATGCTCCCCTGCTGAGGTAAAAGGCTACCCTGCCGCCTAGTTTTCCTGTTAACCCGCATTATATGGACGTGAAGAGATGTTTTTCACATACACAAGAATGGTGGCAAGTTCATCACCAGGTGATTGCTCCCTCTCTGGCTCCTTTCCTTGTGGAGGATTTTCAAGGCGTGGCCACCCTCAGGCTCTCCCTGCTCTTTAGATGACAAACAGGGTTTTTGTCACTTCACTGACGGCAATTTGTGGTGGAGTTTAGATGTAATTTTGAAAACTTTGTGACCCAGTTGCTCTTAAAAAAAAAAACGGGTGTATCTTTGGAGTTACTGTGTGTGACTAATCATCCCAAACAGCATCCCCGTGAAGAAAAAATACTAGTATGAATTCATCCTTCATATATCTAGTAAAAATGGGACCTCACCTCTTCTTTTTTGGTTTTCTCAATTAAATTAAGAAAGTAACTTTATTTATATAGCACCTTTAAAGAGCAGAGACGTCACAAAAAGGAGGAGCAAAAGCATAAACATACATACAGAGATAAAACACAATAGAAAACAAACAGAAAATAGAAAAATTACACAAAGGCAAGTCTAAATAAATGGATCTTGAGCTGCTTTTTAAAGGTGTCCACAGATCCTAAATCCAAAAGGAGAGAATTCCAAAGTTTAGCAGTCACAACCTCAAAAGCACAGTCTCCTTTAGTTTTAAGATCAGTTTATAGATCGAGGATCAACTAGCAAACCCTGATCAGAGGACCTTAGAGACCTTCAGGTGACTGCAGTGGATCTCTAATGGTAGACAGGTGCCTAACCATGCAGAACTCTATAAGTGATGAGAAGAACTTTGAACTGAATTCTGAATTTGATGAGGAGCCAGTGAAGAGCAATCCGAAGACCTTTTGGAGGATGTGGTCGAGAGATTAGCAGCACTGTTTCAGGCCACTTGTAAACAATCCAGGGATGTTCCGCTGAGGCAGGTGAAAAGGGAGTTACGGCAGTCAATACAGGATGATATAAAAGCATGAATTAAGAGTTCTGTCTCTGTTTGACAGGCCTGAGTTTTGCAATGTTTCTCAGCTGTAAAAAATCAAGAGCAAATCAGACACTTGACATGTTCCAGACTGATATCTAGATTTCTTATGGAGGATTTCAACGACAAGGTAAGAGACCCAAGACCATCCCTTATCTTAGGGACAAGACTAGGAAAGGCAGAAATAAGGATTTTTGTTTTGTCTGCATTAGCTGTAAGAAATTATATGCCATCCAGTTTTTATAGTGTTTAGGCAGTTTTTTAGCTGTTATTTAGCAGACAATTTAGCTGTTTTGAGGTTTAAATGACGGCATATAATTGAATATCAGAAGCATGGCAGTGATTTAGCAGAGTTTACCAAGAGGAAGCATATACAAGGCAAACAGAAGTGGACCAAGGACTGAACCACTGGGCACACCATGATACAGAGTTTCGGATAAGGAGGCTATGCTGCCAACAGAAACTGTGAAACTCCTATCAGAGAGGTAGGAGGAGAAGCACTAAATGGTTGTCCCAAAGAAAGCCACCCACTATCCAAGTCTCTCAACTAAGATACAGTGGTCCACAGTATCAAAAGCTGCGCTGAGATCCAACAGCACCAACACCAAAACATTCTCCTGCGTCACTATGCATCAAGATATCATTTGAGACTCTGGGAAGAGCTGTTTCTGTGTGTGCATGCCAGACTGAAACTTATCAAAGACATTATGCTCATCTCTTGCAGTTGTGAGCTGCTTAGCAACCAGTTTTTCTAAAATTTTGGCTACAAAAGGCAACTTGGAGATAGATGAGCCTGTAATTCTGGGGTAGAGAAGGATCAAGGTTTGATTTTTTTGAGAAGTGGTTGAATAATGGCTTGTTTGAATTGAGCAAGACGGAAATTCTTCTTGTACAATGGGAATTGTGCTCAAAAGATCATTTCATATGGCATAGCCTTTGTGGTTCCACTAGCCTATTTTAAATGCTTGGCAGGAATATGAAATTCATTATCATTACTTAGACCTCATTAAACTGAAAAGAAGCATCTCAACTTACTAATTGGTTCCAAGGGGGAGGGTAGTATGAGAAATAAGCAAAGTAATTAATATTGGGTTTATCAGGCTCTATTGCAGATTTCTTCTGTTTTTTTTTTCTGCTCTAATATCTCCTTGGTGTGCCATAAGTCTTCTGGCATATTTACACTACAGATCCAATTACCTTTCCTGAAGAGATGTGTGCACACGTGTGAAAATGGGGGACAAAAGTGGGAAAATACATATTGTCAAATATGAACAATATGATGGAAGGATGGACTGAAACATTTCAGGTCCTGCATCACAAGAAGAAATGAAATTATAATGAACGACAGTATATTTCATACTCTTTGTATGTTGTATCCACAATGCTTAATTTAAAACCTGTTGTGTAGGTGCTAAATATGTTAAGCTTCACACCAGCATATCATCTGAAACAATCTGCTCAGTTGCATCATGCTGAATAAGTAAAGATCCATTGTCTCCAATACCTTATCAGCTTGCAGGTCTTGCATAATAATCACCACCGACCCTTCAGAGTACATGTCATACAGCATGAAAGGTCATTTAGCCATTGTATTATTCATTATTACACAGTTTACATGTTGCAGGCACATTGGCACCCTGCAAAGATAGTCTGCCTGGCAGTGAGAGGGCCAGTACTCACATCAGAGGCAAGCAGCTGTTCTCTAAAGGCTCTCTGACTCGGCTCTATCTCTGTTTCCTTTTCTTCTCTCTGAATGTAACTCTTTCATCAGAGCAGACGATCTAAAAATATGAAATACCAGTTCTGGACATTTGACAGTTGGGGAAAGGGCTAGATAGAAGGACAGGCACAGCTTGACATTTAAAAATGAATGACATCGCGCTGACAGAAGACGTATTTTTATATTGTAATTTTTCTTTTTAACCCATTTTCAGAAAGCCTCAGAAGTGAACGTGTGCCAGAGGAGGATAAAGTTGATAGGGTGCTTTTGTTTACACGTGTTTAATGGACATGAAAGCTGCCGTGTGATTGCTGTTGTACAGTACACCGCTGCCATGCTCAACAAGCCACACATCTTCACCACAAAAACCAAATAACCACTGGCGTTTTTCATGTGTGGGTCCCTCTCCTTGAGAGTCAGAATATCATTTAATGCCCTTGATCAGTACCAGTCTTCCAGTGTCCTGGGCCTGTTCTGTGTGTGACAACAGAGATGACAGGCTTTGAGGCTCACATGCAAATGAAAAACTCATTCCCCTACTCGCTGCTTCCTCTGTTCCATGCAGTTTTCATGCATCTTAAAACAACACCAGCTCTGCTCTGTGAGTAGTCATTTTGCATTTCAATAAAGTATCACCCGTCTTTGGCCCACTGCACAGGACCAATCTTACGGCCTCCTTGTGTGACACGCTGTCAAAAATGCCAGCCATATTTCATGAATTTTCTGTGCTTTTATTTGTCATGGACAGTGCTTTTTTTCAGTGTAGCAAATGGTAGTTTTCTTTGCTTGTAAATTGTTTTGATTCCTCTCTTCAGCGAACACATGCACGCTCTCTCACAAACACACATGCACGCATAAACGTAAACACGCGAGTTACAAAAGAGACCTACTGTGTCAAGAGGAAAAAAAAATATCTTCATGTGTTGACACCTTTAATATGTGAAGCCTTCCCAGAGCACTGTTAATTCTCAAAACAATTTCAACTCTCCAGTTCACTCATGTGTTTTTTAATAGCTTGCACCGACACACGAGTCCTCTGCATTTTCACCAGTTTCGAAACAAATTTGTCTCGCAGTTTATTGAGCAATATGTCACTCACTTTCACCCCGGTATTTATTTCTAGAATAACAACATTACTACAGAGACTTCAGATGTTTTCACAGAAGGCAGGGAAGAAAATAGTCACTCAATTTGACACCATGCAGTCACATGTTTTGTGCCTCTCACTGTCTTCCATTTGCATTAATTTAACATTCTCTAATCTGGTGCTCCCATTTCCTGTCAGCGACAGAACCGTTGTAGCCTGCTGGCTTGGATGTCTGCAGAGAGCATGCACAGAGAAAGTGGAGCCTATTATGGGTCACCTTGGATGCATTTCCCATTAAAAGGTGACAGGCATGCTGCTCTAAAACATGGACTGCTGTGGTTTGTTGATCAGGGCCTGCTGTCTCTTGTAAATGACTTTTAAGCTACAAAATAATTAAGCACAGGTCATACGGACTTTGAGTTTGCAGAGAATTGCATGTAACATGGGCTTGTAGGGAGATGTCACAAAGCTATCAAGATATGGCACTTAAATGTGTGTGTCACTGTGCACATTCAGCACAGGATGTACACATTGTGCCACTGGCTGCCAATCACTGGAATCCAAAGCCCCAGGAGAGACAGGTTACCTGCTAAATTGAGTCCCTTAGGCTTTCCATTTGGTTTGTATATGGAGTGTAACAGTGACTATACTCTCAGCACTGTCCTCTCAGTGATATGTCGTGTTCATTAAATCCACATATTTCACTTGGATTATTAAGTTTTACCCAAATGATACACAGTGTTCAGAATTTCCCTATAAATTGCACGCATAATATTTTTTCATGTACTCAAGTTCTGCACACTGTGTTGAACGCCTGGAACAGATGGCAGGAAAGTGTTGCCATTCAGACAGTATACTCGCTATCAGCGTCTCCAGAGACAACCACACAGTCTGGGCTCATTACAGTAGACAGCGAGTCATTGCATACTTATTGCGTAGTGACATTTCTATTGAGATAGACTGACCATTTTCCCCTGCGCAATGGCTGTTTCATCCCGTTTGAAGAACCATTTACTGGTCCCACATGAACTCTGTTCACATTCATTAGGCAAGCAGAACCGCAGATCCACAGAAATTCAGAATCCATGCGACGTGTTCACGTCATGCATGATTTGACAGCGTTCGCCTTCATCCAGGCCTGTCGTCCATAACTCATCGGATTTCGATGCAGTGTCATTGGCTTCCAGCGTGACTTATTGTTGCTGGAGATCGTCGACTCAATGGCACTCGTTCTCCATTCAGCAGCTGAGACACTGTTAATGCCAGGTGTTGTCATTTGTGTAGATAACAGTATTACATTTAAGTACTCTGACAAATTTCCATGTGGTAAACTCGAACAAAGCGGATCTCTCTGTGAGAAGTTGTGTGTAGTGCCGGGGGGTTTGTTAGGTTTCACAAAAGCTATTTTATTCTCACTGTTAAATTCATTTTACAGTAACTCTCAACACACTGTTACATCCTGATTTGCAAACATAAAAGAAGCCGTTAGTCACTATATTGTAGGCAGTGAATAGAATATAATAGAAGACCAAGACAGACTGAACATTTTTCCATAATTGTTTTGTTGGGCTATTATAGTTCACATATATATCACATCTTACGATATTATAAAGGAGACATAATAACTTACAAAATTTGAGAAACACAGGTGAACATACAACCTGTGTTACTGTGTGACAGACGGTAATCAATCCTTTGATGTGAAATTCTGCAATTATATTGGAAAAGCTCCACAATGGAGTCATACAGATTACTGCTGCTACAGATGAAAACCATGAGAAAGGTCTGAAATTAAAGTATGTCTGAATAAAACACATCACTGCTGAGGACCAAAGGTTTATTGTTGACCTTGGAAACAGCTGTTGAAAAAACAACGTACTTACAGTGTCACCACTAGGTCCATTTAGTAACCAGAGTACAAGAGCTTTTAATCATGATCTTCATCAGTAGGTGGAGTTTGCCGAACTGCCATGGAATTGTAGATGTTAATATAAAGTTAAAAAAAAAGTAAAAAGCATCGGCTGTCATGGAGGACAAGTGCTGACCTTGTGGTAAGATTATTTTCTTAATGACGTCACTGCAACATATTTCATTTCAACTGACAAAACAAATGTCAATTATTTGAATTGTAAGAGAAGCAATTTACATGTATTGTCTTTTGTTGCCAATGAGTGGACGAGTTGTAATGTACCGTAAAAGATGAGACCTTTCTCGGTTGTAACTGTAACAGCCTGGGGACTGTTTTCTATGGGAAGGACCCAGGCCCGATTTTCTGTGAAAATCCGAACTATGTGTTATTTTCGCACACTCCTGAGTGCCTCGCCTTTCTCCCGCTAACATCAACAAACAACTGGCATAATGACAAAACAGCACAACAAAAATGGTGTTATCCGAGTATAAACACCCTGCAGATATTAGCTCTCCAGCTAACGAGACAGCTAGCTGCCCACACGACCACAACACATTTCACATCAAAATACCCCCGCAATGACAAGTCGCCCACTCTCAAGAATTCACAGAGTTAAAAGAACATTATTTCCTCAACGAAGGAGCAGAGTGACAGCAGAACATAGCTTACACCTTTTGTTTTTTTCATTTGGTAGTCCATAAGTAGTAATAAGTAATATAGTAAGTAATAGTAATAAATAACAAAACCGCAACTTGCTGAGCCTACCAGTGTTTACCAGTGTTTTATACCAAGATGATTGCAGGTCAGGTCAGGTCCAGTTGGTTGATTAACACATATTTTTGCAGGTTGGGTGGTGCGGATTGGCTCTCACCGTACATGCAAAATTATGCTGGTAATTTTGCAATGCACAAAAATATAAACATTTGGACAGTGGTCAAGTCAAGTCAGTAAGCACATTTACTCAAATACAACAGTAAGCACAAATTTTTAGATACTCGAATATTTCCATTATATGCTTCCTTATTCTTCTACTCCAATATATTGTATTTTTTATAATATTTTTTCAGTGTAGCAAATGGTAGTTTTTTATTTTTATAATAATATTTTTTTACTCATCATTACGAATTATTCTGCAAATTTTACATTAAAAACATATGACCAGCTTATAAAGTATGATGAATTGTTATAGATTAAACCATGTAACAGTATCTAAAGTGGTTAAAATGAGCTCTTTCTCAACCAGCTACAACTTTGAAATGCGTGAGGCACCAACCTGTGAGAATCAGACTGACTGGGAGTGAGAGATGCTTTGCTGAAACATAGTGCAAAACACAGTGTTAGAAATCTTTTATGTTATTATGAGAATTGTAAGTGAGGAAAAAAGACACCACCTCATCATGTGGGTGAATGAGAGCGCCAGGATATTGACTGCAGCTCAGCCACCGGTGTCACTAATGAGAAAGAATTTCTGATTCATACAAATAGAAACTTTAAGTAAAAGAATTGTAAAACAAAGACGAACAACAAAAAGCCAAAACAAAAAAAGAAAGAAAGAAAGTCCAACATTTAAAATCAGCTAAATCAACTTCAATTATAAAAAGTACTCAATACACAGAATGGCTTTGATATATTATTACTGGTGCCTCAACCTGTGAGAAGCATTTCAGAGTTGGAGCTGGTTGAGAAAGAGCTATTTTTAATTACTTTATATACTATTATATGGTTTAATCTATAACAATTCATCATACTTTATAAGCTGGTCATCTGTTTTTAATGTAAAATTTGCAGAATAACTTGAATTAAGATGCACTTGACGTCACATCTCTTTTGTCTATTTGTCTATTTATTTATTTATTTTGTTTTATTACATTTAAGTAAGCTTTTAACTGCTGAAAATAAATATAAAATCAATCAAATCAAAAAGAAATCAAATTAAGCAATAAAGTGAAATGCAATATATATTTCCTTAAAATATTTCCTTTTTTGTATGTATTTACTGGTGTCATGATTAAATAAAAAACATATTTTAAATAACAACTATTCAGCCTTTGGTCTTATCATTTGTTTTTTATTGCGACATGAATTTTCCATGCCACACTGAAATCAAAATGCAATGCAGAAAACAAAGTGAAGAGGACTACTTCAGTGTTCAAATAGGGTCCAGAGTCCAGAGAAATTTAGACTGTGGGCTGCAAAACTAAATACAACAGATGTTCTTAGAAATGATTTTTTTTCTTCACAACAAGAACAGACCAACAAAGGAAATCTCAGCATAGGAAATAAATCAGCATAAGAAACCAAATGACACAAGAAACAAATCAACCCAGCTAACACCCACCACCTCCGCCCACCGCCTCCACCTCATATGGCTCAAAGTTATGACTTTTTTTCAGCTCTTTCAGAGCTAAAAATGATCCGTGCCCTGTTGGGTGCAGGTTGTAGGTGGTCACCTCGTTTCCCGGCAGCCTTTGTTTCTCGGCTCAGCGTAATGAAGAGCCAGGAGCACAGAGCATGGAAACAAAAACAGGGCAGTTCCAGTTGAGACCCTCTGCTTCTGTGTCACCTCTGAACCCGACGGATGACAATTTCTATGTGACCCTTGTTCCCTGTCAATCAAAATCCTGCTAGAGAGACAATACACACACACAAACACACACACACACACACACACTTACATTCACACCCTGAAGCCGTTTTCATTTAGGAGACTGACTTTATTCATAGTCATTGATAATGGGGGGAAATGGAAATAGAGAAAACAATTATACACTTGCATGGCTCCAGTTCTCACCTGATGAGAGCGTTCATCTCCAGCCATGTTATTCCCCATCTCTCCCTCTGAAATATTTATAATGCAAAGATAGGATCTTGGAACAGGCTGAAATCATGGGTGAACTTGAAGAGCGCTCGTCAGTGTTGCATACCTTTTGTTTAAAGGTACCCAGTGCACCTGGCAGCTGGAAATACCACGCTGATTTGCATTTTTATTTGATTTTAATGTATTCTTTGGAGGTGATGATTTCCAAATATAGAGTATCCGATTCTTTGCTCTGTTTGCTAGCAACAAGCAGTGCAAGTTAATTCTGTTGAGTAGTGTGTTTTTAATAGATCAAAGAGGAAATCTGGGGCTGTCTTATGCAATTAAGGAGATGCATTAAGAAGAACAAACCCCTGTGGGCTGTTGTTTTCAAATGATGCCCCACTGCTTCCACTGGTACATCACGATTAACGTTGTGCAGACATGCCCTTTTGTTGAGTGCATCAGACAGCAGGCAACATTCTCCCAGACTGGCTACAAGATCCGGATATTTTTCAGTTAAACCAAAGGCTGTTGATGTTTTCTGAAATACAGAGCCAGAAGTCATGATAACCCCAAAAAGTCAGCAGACTTGGCAAGAAGCAGGGAGGAGACATACTTTCTTAATTTCCTCCTCTTATATTTGGCTACTAAGTAGTTTCTTAAAACTGCCTCTTCAAAGTCAAACACCTTGATCTGAGCTTAATGCTCCTTCTGTGTATTAATACTTGTCATTTAGTACTGTATATACTGTACATCCACTAAGGAGAAACACTGAATCCTGAATGGAGCACAATCACACGCTTATCACCATCTGGCATTGAGTTCTCTGAGATTTTATACACATAAGAGAAGATGATGATCACTTTTTACAATGTACTGCAGTAGAAATGAGAGAATCACTCGCGAGACAAGCCCAGTGATCTACTTCTATGCAGCAGGTCAAGTGGGGCCATGTTGGCTAATTCCCACTGGAGCTCATATGATGGCTCAATTAAATCCAGAAACTGATACAGAACTCCCTCTCCTGTTTGAATTGAAGCTACTGTATTAAGCCATATAGTGGCTTCAATTCAAAAGAGAGAGAGAGAGCTCTGTATCAGTCTGGCTCTGGTTTGAAGTTGTAGGTTAAACAAATATGATATGTAATGCAGTAGCACTTATAAGGATTATATAAACACTTAACTAATGGTTTATGACTCATGGTAATGTAATTGTAAGCCAATATGAGCTAAATATGAAGACATCAGTGTTTTGTGATGTATTTCTCAACAACTCCTTCTATGAAGCATATGAATGCTTGATAACCCTGTAGTATAACCTATAATACAAGCTATGCTCATATATAATAATACATGATTACACACATGAGCAAATCTTAAAGCATTTATTATTTGTTCATACAAATGTACAAATCATTGAGTTAAAATCCAAGAAGACGTGTCTTCAGGGCTGCAACTATTTAATCAGACAGTAATTATTTTGATGAATAAATTGTTAAATCTATGAAAAGCCAAGAAAATAATAAAAATTAAAAATTAATTCAAATGAAAATGATCTGAAACTCAGAAAAGCAGCAAAACCTCTCATTTAGGCTACTGTAAGAAGCTGGAACCAGAAGTAATTAGTCATTCTTGATGGATAAAAAACAGACTTACATTACCTATTATTACTACCTATTATTATGTATAATTATAAGTATGTTATATTATGTTATCAATCACTCATAAATGCCTTCATACCAGCTATGGATGCGTCATAAGAGGAATTATAAAGGACGAGTTATAATTGTTGACAAATACAGCCATAAACACTAAAATGCCTTTATATTTGCTTACAACTACGTTATAAACATACTAATACATTTAGTTATGATTAACTGAACTGCAAGGATTCAATGCTGTTTGCTGTTCTCTCTACAGCAGATTTTCTCCTAAGAGAGTGCACCAGGATGCATTTTTGCCTCTAAGAAACTGCTCTGCATCAGAAGGGTCTCACAAACCAAAATATTCAAATGTAGTAAAGTGATATATGCAAATCTAGCCATGACACATTTCACAAACCCACAGCTTATTGTCAAACATTACTTCAAATCACTTCACTGGCAATATTCCAGATACTCCCCCCCCCCCTCGCTCTCTCTCCTCTTTCTCTCTAAAACCTCCTTGATCTTGTGTCATGCTGACGGGTGTAATTGTCAGATGGTCCTTTGCCACACAACTCTCATATGTGGAGAGTCTGAACACAGTGGGTGGGAGAGGCCAGTGGTTGAGGTGGGTCGAGTCCGCTCGGTCCAGTCCTCTCATCCTCCAGGGCACAACCAGTAGTTTGGTGATAATTGCATGGTGGAGTCAGTGTTCATATTCATGATAACCCTGAAGCAGACCTCTCCTCCTGCTAATAGATGTCTTTTTTCTGCCCGCTCTTGCACATCTCCTCATCATCATCTTACATTCAACAAGCTGCAGGGGTCTCAAGTCCTCAAAGGGTGTAAGAGCTCAGGAATAGTTATCCTTGTTTACAGCAGACTGGTTTGATGTTTTATAGTTATTTTACTCCATGAAATAAACATGTGAATACAAAAAAAATATGAAGCAAGAGATCTATGACCATACAGTACCTTAAAATATATTTTCAAAGTATTCAAACTTATGGGTAGAAATATGGATATGAAAAATGTCCACACAGTGAGCTGTTTAGATGAAGGAAATTTTTGTTCTGTTAGATCACCCCTGAGATGTTGACTTACTGTAGCATGTTTTTTTTTCTCCTTATCAGAGGGGGGCACATGTGAAGTAATTGCTGCTCACAGATGCTGTAATAAGAATCGTATTGAGGAGCGGTCACAGACAGTCAAGTGTTCTTGTCTGCCGGGGAAGGTGGCTGGAACCACCAGAAATAGACCTTCATGTGTCGACGGTGAGTATTATAGCAGAAAAAGCAAAAACAAAAATATCAAGTTTTACCACAGTGCTGTGCTGAGGTTGCACGAAGAAGAAGAGAAGAAGAATTTCCATTTTTATATTTAAATCAACTAAATATGCACCATATTATACGAAAAGTAAAATCCTGCCCGACAAAACTGCAACTGTTTAGGATACAGATTTGTCACCCAAGCAATGCCTTGTCCCAGATAAGATTAACATTACCTGGGATAATGTCACATCCAAATTCTGTTGCTGACAGCAGAAGGTATCTGCACGGGTAAGCTTTGCTCCAACTGCAGACAGTAAAACACAAATACACACCTCGGGGAAGGGTAAAGAAATAAAGAATAAACATAAAGTAAAAAAGTGATAGAGAGAAATTGCCATTGATTACATACTCACCTTATTTTATGATGATTTTTATACATGTTTTGACAAACGTCTGCTACATGGCCTCAGTCCTTTGTGAGGAATGGATTTTGTGCTTGACTCTGACATTACTACAGTAAAACACATACTGGCTTTAGGAAAAACCTCTCACGTGTGGCTTTTATCTGAAATCCTTTTGCAAATATTCTTGCAATCTCTGAGCGGACTGGGGAAATTGGAGGTCTCTCTATGTCAGCTCTGACAGATTCTTTTCCTCTGTCACACATTAATAACCATTTACTGTCTACTTACCCTGTATTTAAGGCAATTTTCTCTCTTGACAGCAGAAATGTGGTGTGCATTAAAGTCAAAGTCATAGTCACACCTACCAATCCACTCATTTAATGAAAAGCCTCAGTTCCACCCTCTGCATTCATGTATAACTGCATCTAATAAAGCAACATGATAACAGTCAACAGTTGCTTTGCACTGAAACAAGTCACCTGAAACCTATAGATGTAACACAAACAGGTTACTTACACATTTGACATGAGGCATTTCATAATTAGGATAAGACACCTTCACTGCCATATTTAAACCGCCGGGCTGTACTAGCTGGTTGTGCACTCTGTTACAGTGAAGATACCTGCATCACCACTTCTCTTGTCTTTGTTGCCTGTAGCATCCATAGTAATTGGGAAGTGGTGGTGTGAGATGGAGCCTTGCCTGGAGGGGGAGGAATGCAAGACGCTCCCTGACAACTCAGGCTGGATGTGCTACGCCGGCAACAAGATCAAAACCACAAGGGTAAGATAACCTCTCTTGACCACAGGAAACAAGACGTTATAGCAGAACAGTGGGAGAGAAATGTACAGCACAGCCACACACTGACTTTTCAGCAAAACAGCATTTTATATTGGGACTGTATTCCACTGCAAATTGACTTGTTAACAGCACAGTCTAACCCCTCAATTTCCTCCTTGTTTTTTCTTTCAGAACACTCAGCCATACACAACATCAACATATTAACACTTTGCGGAAAGGATGCAGGGGAACGCCTCTGGTGCAAAGGTTAACTTGCAGGTCAGCCTCGTCACTTATACTAGCACGCTGGTATACTAATTAATTTTCCTCAATTGTCTAATTGCTAAGCTTTGTGAAGTGCAGCACAATTTACATTCAAACATTTACATCACTCTAAAAATGTCTTTCTCTCTGGTTTCAGCACTGTCACAGGACCAATTATCACAAGGACAATGAACCTATTGTTGCTTTATGAAAGCACTTCTCAGATTAAAGTGTAAAAAGATGTAGAATACATAAAGCACATCCTGCTCAAGGCTACTGAAAATACTGATGCTCCAAGCTGCCTGCGGGGAACTTCATCATAACCTTGTAATGAATACATTTTCATCATTTTTTCAAACTTTGAGATGGAACGTGAATGTCTGTGTGTTTGGATTAATATCTGGAGAGCATCTGATGTCCCTCCTCAGATATCAGTAGACATGTGTCTACTATGAAGCACCAAACAGGAGAGGACTACATCAAAGGACATGAGATGAGCAAGTATTTGACAGCCCTCAGGTTTTTCTTTCTCTTTTTTAAAAATACTGTATGAGGAAAAATACTGTACATAAATTGTTTGTCTTTTCTCGTGTACATGAACTTCATTTATGGTGGTGGTGAAAAATGATTATTCGAGTTCCTGAATGCAGTCTTGATCTTCCCTGTTATTACCCACAAAACCCAACACAGCCAAAGTTTGAAGAGTTCAAGGGTGTGATGTTAAAATGAAACAGATGTAAGGATGCATTGTGAGGGAGATGTTTTACACGTACAGTTTGTGTCTTGATACTGTACATTTTACCATTTGTTTGTATGGTACTTGTATGCCTTTTGATCACCTCCTAAATGGCTTTACCAGTCGAACATGGTAACGTGTCAGCTACCCTGAAAATGATTGATTCACCAAAAATGTGATACCAGTAGGTTGTTTTCGATACTTGAAATGCCTTATTTGTGTCAAATCATTTAAATGATGATACTGTACATATGAAGCCATCTATTGATATGTGATGATTTCATTAAAGTCATTGTTCCTGTAACTAATGTGGGTGCATCTTTGCCACTGCCCTCACGTTTCAGTTACCAGCGCTATATCATGACAATCTGAATACACTTTTATACTGAAGTATCCAAACCACTGCTATAAAAGAACAGTTGACTTTATTTTGCTGTCTTGCTGAGTATTAGGTGAGAAGATTGACACCATTCTCATGTCTGCATAATGGATATGAAGCTGAAGCCAGGCGAGACTTAGCTTAGCTGGATGCTGGCAAGTTCATGGTGATAACAAGACGCTAGGAAGTCACTTTTTGTACAGATGAGACAAATTGGTCATTACGTGTTAATTAGTAAGCTTTTGATGAGCTGGCGAGTGGATTTTCTTACCCGCAGAAAAAGCAGCCTTGCTGTTTTCAGTCTTTATGATAAGCTAAATTGTCTCCTGGCTGTAGTTTCATACTTCAAGGATATAGCTGGTGATTTTCTATATTTTTTTTATTGTCAACAAATCTCATGTACAGAGCCAAAGCAGCAATAAACACATCCTAGTGTGTAGTATTCTGTGTGTGCATGTGTGTGTGTGTGTGTGTGTACAAAGCCTGATTTATCTCATTCCTCTGTGCCATAGACCTCTGTTGTTGTCCAAAAACACTTAAAAACATGTCAATGAGCCACACCGTTCCACTGGGTGACATGTTCCTTCGCCACAAAGATTATGGGCATGTTAGTTTGTTTAGAAATGGCTCCAAAGAGTAACAACAGCAATCATGTTTTCAGTCTCTGGGGAGTAGTTCCTTGCTAGCTTGTTGTGCCATGTATCACAACCTCTTGACTTTGTACGAACCTACATTGTTCATTTCTGAAAGAACTTCAGTACAAAGACAAGAGATTGTGATATATAACACAACAAGCGTGCAAAGCTATTCCTGTGTATATGCAATGGCGTCTGCCTGACATAGAGATACTCTTTGGGGACTGAAAATGTGGTCACTTTTATTAGTCTTTGGAACCATTTCTAAACAAACTAACCCTAACTCTTTGTGGCGAAGGAACATGTCACCCAACGCAGTGGTGTGGCTTATTGATGTGTTTTTGGACAACAACGGAGGTCTACAGCACAGAGGAATATATCAGGCTTTGGATATACACACACAATACTTGTAAGTAAAATCAATTCATTGTTGGTTTGGCTCTGAACATGAGATTGGTTGACAATAAGAAAAATATAGAAAGTTACCAGCCTTATCCTTTAATCATAATTATTTCAACAAAAAAACATCTTATACACCCCCTTCAAACTTGCATCTTCAAGCTTGACACACAAGTTAGTAACAAGAGTTAGTCTCTCTGTACACACTGGCGCCACCACTACATACAAGTGCATTACATGCTGTGCGTAGAGCACCAAGTGCTGAAGGAGGTGCCAAACAGCACCTTGCTAAAGCTGGAAATATATTCCGGCTGTGAGACAAGTTCACCGGGACCGTCTAAAAAGTGCAGCACTGAAAAGAGATACTAAAAAAATATTCAATAACTTCACTCTTACACAGTGTAGTGTCCCCAAAATCATTTCACACATCAGTGGTCTCTTGTTGGTTATGCTACAGCATTTAGTTTGGGGAAAATGTGCTTTTGCATAATTTGGGGGAATATAAATATTCAATAACTTCACTCTTATATAGTGTTGTGTCCCCAAAATCACTTGTCACAAAAATATATATTTTATTGAAGATGATTGCACTTTCAAATCCTTGTGTGTGGATTTTAGTTTGTTTGTTTGTTTTGTTTTTTGTTTTTTCCTGTTCTAGTTCTGCAGTGTAATATATAAGTTACTGTCTTTGCAAAGGTGTGACTTTTCCTCTGTTATGTGTCACTAATTGTACCATTCAGTTTTTCTTATTTGTATTTATTTATTTATTTCAACAATGGTAACGTTGATAATGAAAGTTCTTCGGTTTATTTTATTGAAGAAGATTGCACTTCCACATATTTGTGTATGTGTGGGGTTTCTAGTTAGTTCTATAGTGTAATATATAGTGTTATTGTGTAGTTACACTATATGCTGAGTTACACTTAGGGCACCCAAATGGCCAGCAGCAGTCCTGCTACACACAGGTAGATAAGACTAAGAAGAATTACAGATGAATGGGTAACACGACTCTCCTGTACTTACAGCACTATGATGTAGTATCACAGTGGGATACTGGCCATCGCTTTTACAGCCTTACCCCCTCGGGAGTCATTCCACGAGAAACTCTGGGTGACTGCTGGCGCTGTACAAGGTATCATCCATCATCTGGAAAAATGAAAGTTTTTCCTGCACCTTCCACTTGTTTCATTCTTTCCACTGCCCACTTATATTCAGCTTTGTTTGAAAGTACTGCTTGTCTGTTCATGCAAATGTGCCTGTTCCCACTTTTATGAAATATAAATATAAATGATTGATGTTTTTGTTATTTTACCTTTTAATGTCCCTTTTATGTTGTCATTTGCTTTTAAACTTAAAAATAATTTTGTCTCAGCAACCAATCAGTTTGAGCCATGATCAGTCAGCTTCAACACTGTTGGGAACAAGAATAGAGCGATGCTGCTCAGTTTATTTTGTGCATAGACAAAGTTTGTTCTCTGATATGATATGATAATGGGTGTCTCGAATAACAACATACCCACTAATGAAATTTGAGCACCTTGTCATTTTAACACAGATTAAACAGTGATTATTTTAGTAGGATTCAACAACTCCCATGTGTCTCTGGTAGCACTCTCAAAACCCTGAACACAGTATTAGGTTTCAGCTTTTTTAGGAAGAAGAAAGTGAAAAAAATACAGTACAAAAGCATAGCAGCTAGCCAGGAGGTGAGGTGACAGTTTGGCTCTCAATAACCCTTTTCAAATGTAACATTGCAGGCTTCATCAAACTGCTAAAGTGATGAAATTTTGAGTCACAGGTGACTTTTATGTAAATGTTCCTTGATTCAGACATGACAGGACATTTACAGAAAGAGCCACATGAGCACAGGATATTTGTCACCTGGCACATGAGAGGGAGCTGTGTCACTTTTAGACAACAGTAATGAATTGAAAAGTTCAATGAAATGAGTGTTTTCTGTTCTCTCACAGGCTTCACTGAGGGATTTTAAAGTCACTGAAAACCCTTTTTCCCATTTTAAGTATTTATCCATAACCTTAAATATTCATGAATAAATAAACAACAAGACACCCTTAGGTACTATTTATCAAAAGTATAGCACCCAAATACTCAGCTATTGTGCTTAATCAGTACTGTGTGGGTGTGGTTTGATTGACAGTGGCTGGCAACAAAAGCAAACCATTGATGTATTACTGGAACTGGATACTGGACTTAAAGATGTCAGCCATTCACTAAATTGAAAATTGGCAAATATGTGCAGAGTATGAGCCTTGTTTGAGCAGGATAAATTCCAGTCCTTTCTAGTGTCTGTCCTCACAGGGGATTTTTTTTCACTGCAATACCATGAGTGACCACTGAGAAACATTTAGAAGCAAGGCTGAGTGGCAGCACCATATCAAAACTCTCGTAATGCATCCATGAAGCAGACAACCCCACAACTGTCATCAGATTTTGATTAAATGTTGCTAAATTGTGACAGGTGTATGGAAACTGTGTAACAGCACAGACTGATATCTCATGAGAGATAACCAACATCAACTAATTTGGTATAAAGTTGTGTGTTAATGCAGGACCATGATGAGAAGCTAATTGAGAAAACAGGTTTTAATTAATGACTAACATGAGTGTGAGGGATGCTCGCCTCTTCTCTTTTAGTGAAATTTTCTCATCAGTTTTGTTATTTATAAGGTATCAGGCTCACATGCTGCTCATATGCTTTATTATAAGTGTCTACTGAATATTTATTTACTCATCCATTCAGTTATCATGAACAAAAGTTGAAAATATGAGGAGGGAGACAGCTGGTCTCATTATTACTGTGGTTGTACAACAGTTTTTAATAACCTCTTTTGCCCCACACCACAAGGGACAATTATTTTTATAGACTGATCTGACAGGAAAAGAATCAAAGTGTTTCATTTCATAGTTTATTAAACTGATGTTATTTTCTCTGAGCATAGCAGATGACACTTTGTCATACATTTCTTACAGTGGCTTTAATCAGATGAAAAAAACACGCATTTAATGTCTGTATGTACATGTTCTGTAGCATTCAGTTCAGACTTGTGCCATATTGAAAGTGTTACATAAATCTTACAAGGTACAACCTGGTAAAATCACCGTTTTAACTGTTATGTATAAGTGTTGAGGGTGCTTATTCAGAAATGAGACCTAAATGTAAAATTTCCATCACGACTAAGTGGTGCGACTCTGAAAAGGACTAATGAAACACAAGCTGAGCTAATTTGCAGAACAGCTAAAGTCAACTTTAGTTATACCTATTGAGACTCGTTAATTCAAGCTGTTTTCACTCCATTTCATTACCACACTGAGAATCAGTCGGACTCAATTAAGAACTTACATGAGTAGAGACAACCATATTTAGCTGCGGTGAGAAGGACATTTTGGATGTGGATCACTCGATTGATGGGTGTTATCAGTGGTTATCAGCCTCATAGATATGGGTCAGAAAGTGTCTGCTAGTAGGTGCAAAGAACTGTGACACCTAGCAGTATGTAATATACTGCTACATTACATTATGCTTCAAAATAATTATGTGTTATGATGTGACAATGCTGTGATTAAGGTCTGGTTAAGTTTAGGCACAAAAACCACTTGGTTAGGGTTAGAAATAAGATCATGGTCTGGGTTAAAACGATCACTTGAAATGTGATTGAACGTGGCAACCATCAATTATGAATGCAGTAAAATGCAATAAAAATGTCCCGAAGGAGGCAAATGGTGGTCTCAAACTGTCATCTTTTGCTTGCATGTGTTGCCAGCTAACTATATAGCCATCCACCCAACCCACCTAACAAAAATCATCTTATCAACTGATCTTATATTGACATCATCTGAACCGGGTCACTTCCCTGGGTCATAGTTATTATGGCCGCTGTCTGCAGCTCAAAGGTGACCTCCACCTTACTAGTGGATAACATCCTTCTGAACCCACTAGCAGGTGTAGCAGGCTCCTTTTAACCCATATCTGTGAGGCTGATAAGCACTGATAATGCCCATTCATGGTAACGTTTGAAGCAGGTGGGACATTGCACTGTTAATCCAGGTGTGGTGGAATTAGCGATCATTACTCAAATGACAGCCTGTCCTCCCAAGAAAAACAACACTATATGTTAGAAATTCATTTTCCAAAAATGATCTATAGTTACGTTTGTTTGACAGACGCCATCTAGCTGCTGTAGTAATTATGACCCAGGGAAGTGACACAATTCAGATGACAGCAAAAAGTGGATTTAGCTGCAGGAGGCCTCTGTTTGCTTCCTGTTTCCAAGCACGAGTCGGGATTGACTAACTTTAAGGACGTACTAACCACATTTAAAGTGATCATTTTAACCTAAACCATGATCTTTCCCTAACTCTAACCAAGTGGTTTTTGTGCCCAAACCTAACCAGACCCTAACCACAGTATTGTCGTATAAAACATAATTATCTTTTTAATAGTGATTTTTAACGATTTTATAAAGCGGCATATTACACTCCAATGGGTCATTCTGAAAATGCTCCAATGGGTCGTTCTGTAGTGCAGGTACAAATAACATATGTGGTTGTTTAATTTGGAGGACTTGTTGCAAATAACAGATATCTGAATGGCATGTATTCAGTGTTTGCATGCTGTTTCTGCCCTTGCATGTGTTGTCTGTTTACTCCATCTGCTCCGTGGATTGTGCAGCATAAACACAGATGTCAAATTATAGCACACTGTCCATCATCCATTGTACCAAAATTACAACATTTGTCTGAGGCAACAGTGACTGCTACATATGGCTGTATGAATACATGAAAATGCTGTTTAGGTCTTGTTTTCTTTCTCCTTTTTTTTCCGCTATCACAATTCTGAACTTGCGTTTGAAATAATGTCTCCTGTCCGATATGGGATTGCTAAATGGGCATAATGTGTGTAAGATGGCAGCAAGCAGCATCCCATTTTCAGTCTTCAGAGTGGCTGTCTGGGCTGCTGCTGTAGGCTCTGATGTCTCACATCAAGCTGCAGAACAGTGAGAAATAAGACACAAGTGATGGTGATGTGCCCTGACTTCTTTTTATGACGCACCAGGGACGTCCTGGGAATTGAGGCTCCCATGGGTTTGTTCTGAAGACACATTTCATTCAAAATACTCAGACAGTCTAGTCATGCTCCACTCTCTGCACTTGGGAGTCGGTGCTGTTTCCATGAATATCAAGGCGCAACTTAAAGCAACAGGATATGATGATAAGGTGTATTAAGTGTGAAATAGCTCCTATCAAGACAAAAATCCACACACACTGGTAATTATCTGCTTGAGCGAAGATCAATACACAAGATGCCTTTTCATTAGTAAAATAAACTGCATGGTTGTTGCAAACTGTGAATCCTAGATTTAAACCAGACACCTGTACAAGAAACTGCTAGGTCTGTACATATGCAGTCAGTGTACATAAAGCCTATAACAAGGTTATTAATTCCTCTTTGCCATTCTTTTTTTCTGGCATCAAGCGATCGCAAAAATTATCCAGTCTAATCACATCCTGTAACCGAGAACTGTCTCCACTGCCCCTGCAGGATTCTGGGATTTTAGAGTCAAGGTAGCGCTGCCCAAACTGGATTCTAATTAAAGTTGACATCAGGTGCCTCATTCTCCTTCCCCCCTCCTCCTCAGGCTTTCATCTAAATGATTCATGCAGAGAACACCAGGCCTTTCATGCCGTTAGGTCCTCACAAAGGAATAACAACTTGATCACACAAAGCAAACGTAGACAGATTTACAATGACACTTACAATGACATGACACTGTCTATTGCACCTGCTTCTATCATGTTATGTCAGACCGATGTCAAGGCACTCAGCTGATGTTTCGTGCTGTCGCAGGGACAATTTTTTTTATAGATATTCATGCTGGCAAATGTGAGGGAGTAAATTAAATCAGGGGGCTAAAAATGTTTTTATAATAGAATCACAAAGCATCGCGAAGACAAAATACTACAAAGTGTTTAGTTTCCAGGTGCGGTAATTTGAATCGGGTGTGACCTGCTTCAAACCTGGCATAATTGTTTGAAAATGAATGTGACAAGTGCGTGTCGGCCATATGTTATTGGCTGGAATGCTGGTGTCGTGGAAGAGGATCAGTTTAAGCAGCACAGTGTCGCTCTGAGTAAGAGCATCAGCTAAATACCTAACGGAAATATAAAATTGAATCCTTCTCTGAAATTGCAGAGGATACAGGTAGGCTAAATAATTGCTGAATAGAGAGATGAATACTTGGAGGCTTGTTTTTCATATAAGTGGGAAGGGGATTTATCTCTGTGTGAGAAAGCCTGCCTTGAATTAAAGATGAGCTCCCACTGCCTGCTCCCCCTTTGTCAAGCCATTGTGAACAACACAGCATATAGCACACAATAACTACAGGTATGCAAAAATAGGTTTGGCATAATAGCACTGCTTTGTGGAGAAGCTGAACAGACTTACCATAACATGGAAGTGCCTCCAGGCCTAGTAAATTGGGCTGCGTGCTCTTATTATTGGTATATTGAAATTGCAGGCTGAAAATCTTGCGTTGAGAAAAATTAAACATAAGTTAGTGGTGCTGCTAATGAATACTAATACATTTTACAAGGCTGGTAGTTTGGTTGCTAATGTTTCAGCCTTGAAATTAAAGAGGTTTGTGCCTTTAAAAAGTACTGGAGGGACCTCTAATGTTTCTGATAACATTGTGTTCATCGCCAAGAAACTGCTGTCATATACTTCCATCTGAGATCTGAGATTTGTTTGTTTGTTTCATAGCAGACAGTGACACAATGTGGGCGTCATCTGTCGAGGCGAAGGGCTTGAAATGAGCAGCGGCCGACTCGTGTCCAATCATTCTCCCTGACTGTGGTGTCTTGCTGTGGGTTATTTTCATCTTCGCCACTCTTGCCTCACCCTCTCACGTTTGACTTTAATGGAGACTGACAGTAAATCGCAATTACCCATACAAGACACTTTAAAAATAGTTTAGGAAATTAGGCTGCCCTAATCTGAAGGTTGAAGACATGGAGAATTTTTTGCGAGGGCACATCTTGGAAAGTTCAGAAGAGGAGGTTCAAGTCCTGCATTTACACCTCTGTCCTTGTTTGTCCCTAAAATATTGTAAACAGTCTGCAAAGGAAGGATGAGTTTCCATTTCAAGAAAGAAAACATGCAGGCTTATGAAAAAAAAAGGAAAAAGTTTAAAATGTAGAACTAAATACAATACAAATAGTCTTTGAGTTACTCTTTGAGATTAGAAGTTAAACCTAAATGGTGTGAAGGTCAAGGTTTTGAAGAGTAAGAGGCTCATCCATCTGAGAAAAAAATAAAAAAGTGCCCCACTTTGTTCTTACTTGAAGGGAAGTTTGACATTTTGGGAAAAATGGGATGCTTATTAACTTACGTGCTGAGAGTTTGATGAGAAGATTGCTACTACTTTTATGTTATGTTGTCTGTTTATAATGCAGCTGGGGTCAGGAGAGGGTTAGCTTAGCTTAGCATACAGACTGGAGATGGTCATAAAAAATACAAAGAGCTTGCCTGTCTCCACATTACAGCGTAATGTAATTACTTTTACTCAACAATTACAAGTTGTATAGTGGATTAATATCTAAAATTCAGTCATTACGTTACAGTTACTGAATCCAGTAGTGCTCCGTTACTTTTACACTTGGGGGTCAGCATGGTCAATGTCTTACTGGGATTAATGGAGGGATGATATCAGTGTGATCTCTGCATTCAGATGTCAGACTGCTCCAGAGGAAGAGAAATGCAACTTGTAGTAATTCCAAAGCTGTCTTATTCACATGTTGTGTGTTCTTATAGCTTGTAGTTTAGTTCAGAATTGGAGGGTGTGTGAATCGTTTAACTGAGGTCGGGACTTCTGGAGTGCTGTGTGCAGTCACTGAGGTTATACTAACCTATCCTGCTCTTCTAAATGAACAAATGTCTCATTTTCTGTTTCTGTGTGTTAAATATACAAGATGCAACATGTGGGTGTGGAGGATTTCAAGGAAACTTTGATGGAGCTGACGGGGCTGAGTAACGAAAGTAAAGTAACGAGTAATGTAACATGTTACTTTTGCTAATGAGTAATTACTTTTACAATGAGTAATCAGGATAGATAACAATTTTCAAGTAACTTGCCAAACACTGTCTGGTTCTGTCCAAAAGCAACAAAATCTACTTCAGGAAGCGACTAAGCCTGGACATAATCCTCCATAAAACCACAACGTATTATTTTTTTGGCAACTGTGGGGAATGTTGTAACCCTATATTTATTCAATAAATGGATTAGAGTTCGATATCTGAAGGGGAAGGAGTGACTTTAGTCTTTTCCAATGCAGATTGCAAAAATCACAGTCTTCTTACACCATTTAGTTTTACATTTTTATGAGATAAAGTTAAAATGAATTCATTTCACCTGTATAAAGAAAAAAGAAAACTGAAATGATTTAAAGAAAAACCAGTGAAATGAAACCTTCTTATGAGGTGAGGAAGGCAACGACAAAATGAGATCCATTAGACTTGTTTTAGAGACAAAAGAAAAGCCTTTAAACGACAAACATATAAAATTTGCACATCCAGCAACATCCGAAGTGATTCTGAGTGCATCAATATTGACAATGTAAGTTTCTGCTCCTTGTATGGGTGTCGGTTTCATTACTTTGACAAACAGCCATGAGCTATGAATGCATATGAATACATCATACACAGCTGATAACATTAATATTGTCCAATTAATGTTTGTTCATTAAAGTGGAATTGTTCAACTCTGTTTTAATTAAGCAGGAAATGTAATCTCTGTTCCTATGTATGCATAATGACAAAGCAAATAGACAAAACCCCTGAGCCATGACCAAACTACATTAAATCTATTGCTCTGAGTTGCCTATATACTGTAGTTGCCTGCAGTAACAGTTCAGACACACACACACACACAAGGAGAATTGTGTTTACATTTTTTATTACAAGTGTCAACTCTAGATGAGGAAAAAGTTGTTAAAGGGGAACAGTGGTTCCATTATGTTTTTCATGTGCCCCAGGACAATTTCTTTTCTATTAGTGAACATGAACTACTGTCCCCAGCAGACAGTCACAAGAGAGGGGAGGTTCACTGCCACATTTCACCTGGAACCTGATATCAAATAAGCTGCCAGAAATGTGTTATTTGTGATTCTGGTATGAATTATGAGACACAAGTCTGAGGAATTGCTCAGATGTTCCTTCCCTTTGAATGATATCCCTACATTTAGGTTATTTCTATCTCATTTTGTGAATGATGATGGAGAAAATTATGATTTATTTTTTAATCTTCTGTTGTGTTCTTCTGCTTAAAGCATTTTCTTGCATGCAACAAGTTCCAGCAAACTGTAACTCCCACCTTAATTACTCTGTATTGGCTGCTTTCATTTTGAATTCATGACATGATTTTTGTTTTCAAAGCCACATATTATGACAGGTACTCCAGAGGGTTTCTGCTCAATTTGTACAGAAGCAGAGCGATAAAGCTGTTTTGACTGGCTCTAAGGTTATTTTTTTTAGATAAAAGGTAATCAAGCATTGCTGCACAGGTTTCTTAAACTTTTGTGAGAGTGTGAATCACAGAGTTTATCGAAGACACATCTGAGAGTCACCTAATGAATGTCACACCAGCTCCTTTGAAAATGAGTCAGAAAAAGAAACCTGTGAGTGCGGCTGGTATTTTAGGAATATAGGCACAAATTTTGGGATGTATGCTGTCATCCTTGACATAAACCCTACTGGGGTGTAAAAGATCTTGCCAACTTTTATTCCAAAAAAGTTAGTTCTTAAAATATGACAAAATATGGCCATAAAGGAGGTAAAACCTTATGTTACAGACAATATTTTACAACCACGACAGTATGTTATTTACAATATATACAGGACATATTTTATTTTCTAATATAAATTTAAATCTCACAATCTCACTGTTTTTTTTAAAAAAAAGTAAACACAGAAGACACACATCTACTTCTTTTGTTTAATTCCCAGTGAAATCATCTTTTTGTCACTCTTGATCTTTCCAAAGCTTTCTTATCCAGGTTTATTCGGAATTTTATGAACAGTCAGGGAATCTTGGGACTTTTAACTTCAGTGAGCTCTGCATTTCTGTATAATATACAAATACATACAGAATGGGGACTAGTTCAATGAGTAAGTATAGGTGATAAGACTACAACTGGACTTCTAGAGAACCCCAACCAGCTCCTGAGTTTAACTTACAATGATATGTTAAATCTGACTCCTCTGTCTAAATGAAAAGCATCTTCAACAATATATACATCTCAACAAAATAAAAAAGTGACAAGAAAGTCCAGAGATTAGTAAAATCAATGCGAAAGCTGAGGATAAAGGTAATGACTCAGAACAACTTTGTACTGATATGCAGTAGCTCTTCCCTCTAAGGGGACAAGTGGACCCAAACCTTGCCAGCAAAATGCCCCCAAAGCATAACAGAGCCACCAAATCCCCTTACTGTGTGGGTCAAGCATTCAGACCTGTACCAGTTTTTCCTTTAATGTGTCACCTGTCTGTCCATATAACAGCCATACAATGTGCACTACCTTTGTCAAACTTTTATTTTTTGTGTATATCATTTTGAGACTGAATGGTGTCGATTCAACTTTAATGTAACTTTTGATGCCTTAGTTTTTGCCATTGTTGGAGTGATAGATAGAGTGCAATATTTTGTAAGGAATTTCTATTGTTGCTTCTATCCTTTGTAACGATGGCTTACATTTTAAAGTCAGTTCCCAAACTAAATACACCCAAGCTTCTGATGGGACTATAAACAACCCTAAATTATGACTGAATGTTTGTTGTCAAATGTAATCGAAAAGAAGTTAAGTAACATTAAATAAATATGTGATTCAACTCAATGAGACCAAAACACAAAATAAAAAGTTTAATATTGCTGTAGTTACTACTAGCAGATATAATACTGAAAGATCAGATATTTTTTATCAGATAAGTTTTTTTCTCATAATGTTGACAGAATATGTAATTCAGCTAGAATTTTGTTTCTAGTGAAACGTATTTCCTGTTGCGATTTAGTTATTTCTAGGAGACAGAACTGCAATAAAATTAGATACAGTATGACATGTTGTTTATAAAGCTCATGAACAGAATCAGTGTTTAAAACCTTCAGTGAATCTATAATAAATCACTAAAGGCATATTACTCTATCCTCAACTACTGAAAGACATCATTGATTTAGGGGAGGGATTTTCTAAAATATCCAACATATCAGAATATCATTATTTGAATCTTAAAATTACACGGTTTTATCGTTTTGAATATATTCACAGCAATGCTAACATTCATTAAATAATAATTTGCATATGAATGTTTACAAAGGAAACCCATGCTTAAGTTGCCTCAGACTGCACGACAGTTCAGTGAAGAGTCTTGTCACTACCAAAACAATCATAATGCTTAATTGCGTTAAGTAAATGTTGAGCAAATTGCTTAGAATTCAGCTGCTTTCAACTGACACAGCATGCGGCTTTCATATGAGTCTGATGTCTCAGATGGCATGATTTGCAGTCACTGTATTTGTGTTGTTATGAAATGTCTCTTCATTGCAAACGTAAAATGCAGAATGTCTGGCTGAACTCAGGAGATAAAAGACAGGCAATCAAGGTGGGTCTGGAAGGAATACTATTCGTATAAAGAGGACAACTGAGGAAGTGGTAATAATGGTAAACATTCTGTTCTGTTAGTGGCTACGATTTGCTTCAAGGCAGAGCATCTCCAATGTTTCCCATCATTACTATAAGAGGACTCCCCTCCACAGGAGCATTCAGTTTAGAGAGACAAACAAAAGCATGATGTAAATACTGTCAGCGGTGAAGAAGCTCCTCTTCTCTTTTCTCTCCCCTTTCTCCCCATGATTAGCATTTCAAACAGTCCTTGTTTTGCATCAGGGCTTCATGCTTGTGCGCATGCCATCACAGCCTTGCAGGTGGTGGACTGTCCAACCAGTGGAGTTTAAAAGCAGTCGTTCTCTCTCTCTCTCTCTGTGTGTGTGTGTGTGTGTGTGTGTGTGTGTGTGTGTGTGTGTGTGTGTGTGTGCAGGTGAGCTTGTGAGAGTGCCTCTTTGAGGTAAGGACTAGTCCAAAGGGATCTGACCTCTTTATGGAACTGAGAATAACTCTGTAGGACAGCATTGTCTACAAATGCTACATAATCATAAATTTCTCAGTATTTGTGGTCGTCTGCTTTGATCGGGTTGAGAGTCACAAGCCACTGACTGGATTCATATTCTGCCTCCTGAAAATCCACAAAATCTCTTTTTAAGTGTCTGCCAGCAGGCCCATCCAACCTTTGATTGAGTGTATCAAAATGTGCCCAGCATACCAAGCACTGGAACAATGATACAGACTTTTGCAGGAGCTGCATCTCTGGATTGGAAAAGGGTACTGCATCATTTTATCTCAAGTCAGTTGCTAATAGATTGTCCACTCCATGGGATTATCCCCAACCAAAATTGTGTTCAAGAAAAAGGAAATTTAAATAATGAGTTCCTGCAATTTAAGGCTCAGCCAGCCATATCTAATTCAATCTATATTGTTCTTAGCTCTATCTGACGAGGCGTTCTCTGTGCTCAGAATCCAGTGTTAGGTGGTTGCCGAAGGCCAGGTAGGCGTGTACTGATTAGATGGAACGTCTGTCTTGCTACCGCGCCACCTAAAAACAAGAAGAAAATTTGAAAAGTAGGCAAGGTGCAGAATTTCACAGTTATGTCTTTGTTCATGTGCATCACAATGATTTAAAGATCCCCTCCAAAAATGTATTAAAATGTAAATAAAATAGCTTTGATGATTATATCTAATATGTTTTTCCATAAAAAAGTTCAATTATGTTGTTAAAATCCTTAAAATGTTAATCTCCTTCTCCCTCATTAAAAAAAATCAAGCAACCATGAATATGCAAATAATGTTAATTTCAAAAATGTAACTGCTAGACACATGACGTCTCCTCCTTCACCATAAAGTCCATTCTTAGTGTTTGTTCACTGGAATCTTTAAGTTTCCACATCACACTTGTGTAAGATGCATACTGGACCATGACTGGCATCAAACTAGTTGTGATGTGATGAAAACAGCCTTCTAATGTCAAACTCTGTACATGCATCATTTTGCACAGTGAAATGCAAACATTTAAGAAAAGTTACAGTAAGCAAAACACATTTTTGAGTGGATGGGGACTTTATATAAATTTTGCATAAGATAAAGCTGAAGGATATGCCATAATACTTAAGGTTTATTGTATTCCATTCTGTTTTCAATTGATTGTTATTGACTGTTAAATCCCGTCCCCGAACAGCAAGGAATCACAGCTTAGCAACCATAACTAGGCACAACAGGACTGTCAAGTTTTCATTTCACATGCCGATACGGTCTGCAGGGGGTGGAAAGCTGTAGGAGCGATAGTCCATATCTCATGAGTTTAGAGGGTACTGGTTTTTTTTAGTCTGTACAAAGCAAAAAACACAAAAGCAAACATGTAAGGAATGGAATGTTTCTTCCTAGCATAGGATGCAACTGTTAGCATACCTGGCTAACTCGCTTGCTAACTGCTACTAACCAAATGCAATTTCCAAAGGCAAGGGGCACTAGTTAATCATTTCGTGTGTTTTGTATTACGTTGTATGTTATGAAAAACATCTGTCCAAGACAGGAACATCCACCTTTTGTGAGGTGCTACTATATTAAAATTAAGAATAACAATAACGGCTCTGTCATGCTTTATATTTGGTTTGGTTTGAAGCCCAGCCAAACTTGAACTAGATAACATTTACAAAACTCATTATTACTCATCCTCAAATCCTTTTCTTGTGTAGAGTGAGGCATACTGTTTGAAAATAAGAAAATGAAAGAATAAATTGTGTTGCTTGTTCAAGTATGTTTTTTCTAAAGTGAAAATTTGTGTTATATTACAACACAAAACATTTAAATACATATTTACTTATAATTATGCACTATAATAATGGGGCTAACTAGCTTTATCTTGCAGTAGAAAAACACTGCTTTTCCTTGATTTCCATGTTCTATATGGATCATTGCTTGGGACATATCAGCTGGCTACACACAGTACATTATGTCATGTACCCTTATTTCTTCTACGAATAATAAGCCTGTTTTGTTTACTAATGTGTGAAAAATTACTACAAATTTATGGTGATAAATCTGCACTGTTAACTGTGTATGTAAGTGTTGTTAAAGAGCGGAAAGCTTTACAGGTGTAGCAACAGTAACTAAAGGAAGCGGGGTTTAGCAAAAACTTGTATTCTCTTCTGTGTTATTCTATAATCTGATCACACGGGCTGCATGCTCCCAGTGCTTATTTTCTCCCATTTCGCTGTAAAATATTTCCTTCCCAGGAATCATACATATAAAACAGTTCAATGAAAAGGCAAGTGATGCAAAAGTGCATTTCTAAATGCAGCAGGGTTTCCTTTGGCCGTCAGATTTAATTACACAGGTTTTCATGTTCAGTATTAATTTACAGCTTATTTTATGTTTGTCCTCTTGGCTCCATCCTTCACCAGATTATGGAATTAGGTTTTCTGAGTCCACTGTGCCTGGTGGAGAGCAGAGAAGGTTGATATGGCCAGTGGGAACTGTCATTATGCTTGATTGTGGAATCTCTTACCATCAAAGGACAATTTACTGTTATAAAGCTTTATGATGAGTTTCACAAGTCTGTCGGCCCCTGTTTGCATGACAATAACCCAATAAAAAAGGAGGAGATTTACCGTATGACTGCATTTAAGCGTCTATAAATACCAAGTCTTAAAGTATTTTTGTGTTATGTCTTTTGAAGAGTTTCACTGTGATTTAGACTAACGCAGGCCAACTCCTCACCTTAGTGGTCTTTATTTTGTTCCCAGAGATACATGACCAGCCAGTGAGGTCAGGGAGAACTCGGCACTCCTCTCCCTCCAGACACGGCTCCATTTTACACCACCACTTGTGACGCACAATGGAGGCTGGAGAAAAATATACCACAGCAGAAGGTCACTTTTTAGAAGGAAGGACTTCAGCAAAGAGTTGTTCAGAAAAAAACACCTCAATCAGATGTCATACTCAGATCCTTGATGGCTCTCTAGTATCAGTGAAACTGACTGACAACACTCTACTTTGACAAAAAATATATTCACATGTCAGAATATTTCAAGAAAAGAGGGTTCCGGTAATATTACCTTCAACACAAGAGGGCAGAGCCCTCGTTGTCCCTGCTACCTGTCCTGGGAAGCAGGAGCACTTGACTGTTTGAGAGCGTTCTTCAATCTTGTTCTTATTGCAGCAACGATGAGCAGCAACCACTTCACAAGTCCCCGTCCTCTCCTGTGATGACCCTGAAGAAGAGGATTTGGAGGGAAAGGTGACTATTTTTCATACTGAGTTTTGCATATAAGTAGCCTTCAACGTTTACAGGTGGCTGCATGTCATATTGCAAGGATTTCATGGCTTTAGAAGATTATAAACATAAATAAATGGAACAGTACTTCAGGCTGAATATGGATGTTTCTAAAGCTACAGCACCACCAAGTGGATGAAAAGCATCAGCACTCATGGTGAACTCAGTCAAGGAAAAAAAACATTCAAATATAAGAACATATAAGCAGCTCTCATTGGTATGTTCAGCTACCTAATTTCATGTTTCAGAGTCTATATGGACAGAAATATGCAGAATAAGCAGCATGAACACAAATATCTCATGCTTATGCATCATTTCACAGAAGGAGAAATAAAAAGGACGTCGCTTTTGATGGTAATTACCCTACTGATGATTCACGCTGATAAATTGAACTTCTAATTGAAGGGGTGCAATAGAGCAGAAGTAAAAACATAAAGAGTAAAGCTCATGCATGCATATTGCTAATTTAGAGTACTGAGGTGTTTGTCTAGCAGCATGGGCAACGGCACCTGCAGGTCTGGGAGGTTAATTCATAATTAAAGCTGGGTTTTCAAATCAGACTACAATCAAAGCAGAGCCCCAAAGTGAAACATGTAATTATTGAAAACAAAGACAAATATCAAGTTGGGAGGTTGCTGTTTTGGCACTAGAATGCACTAGAAAGTAACTAAGTATATTTACTCAAGTACTGTACTGAAGCAAAGTTTAGAGGTGCTCATACTTTACTTGAGTGTTTCCATTTTTGCTACTTTATACTTTTACTCAACTACATTTCAGTCATATTGTACTTTTTACTCCACAACATTCATCTGACAGCTATACTAATCACCTTTCAGATCAGCATTTTATATACACACATTAAATTAGCTCATAAGATACACAAGCTCGTCCCCTAGAAATTTTGTTTGTATACAACTAAATTGTTTTCCCAGTTATATTGCTTAAGCAAACATAATCACTGCTTGAATTATGTTCACAAGCCCAACCCGAACCAAGTGCTGTCAGTGCCTAAATAACCACAAAAAGTTTAATATTGCTGTCGTTACTACAGATTACGAATTTTGTACTGCAAGATCAGACATTTGGGGGAAAAAAAGTAGAACTACATTGTCACAGAACATTAAACTCGTACGTTCTGTAATAACATTTTTTGCAATGTGCCAAATACGTTCATCAACAACATTTATTATATTGAGAGATAACGTAATTCAGCCAACATTACATTTCTAGGAAAACATATTTATTGTAGCAATTTGGTTTTACAGTACCAGTCAATAGTTTGAACACACTTTGCCATTCACATAAATAAGAAAGCGTGTCCAAACTTTTGACTGTGTATGAACAGAATTTTTAAGAGAAAGGCTTGCAAATCCAATACGTTGCTATGGATTAAGTCATTGGTTCCCAATCTTTTTGGCTTGTGACCCCTCACAAAATAGTGGCGTCTATTTGGGGCCCAGTCCATTTGAGTTGTTAGCAACTTCCAAACATCTTGGATGATTTCATTTAGATAAATGTTTAAGGCTCAAAGAGATACAACAATCCAATATTTTCCAAAAAGCAAAGATTTGAGGAAAGTCCAAAAAATAAATAAATACAATTTTTTATAGCAAAACTACATACTTTTCTCCTTTCCTCTCCCATTAATGATCTAACAACCCCTCAGATTCATATTGTGACCCTTTAAGGGCACCTCATCCCTCAGTTGCAAACCACTGGATCAAACTATCCAAAGGTTATAAATAGTTAAAATGCTGCTTATGCATTCATGCATCAGTATTAATAATCTAAAAATCTTATTCATAATATATAGTTACAGGGACCATTTTCTTGCAGAACCAGTTTTACTTGTGATACTTTAAGAAAATGTTGCTGATGATTCACCTGTGATTTCACTGAAGTGGGATTTTTAAATACTTCTACATTGTCATATTGGTTGTTTTACTTAAGCAAAGGATCTTAATACTTCATCCACTGCTGCTGTAATGAAACAAACCTGCCCCCTCTTCTAGGTAATACAATGTACAAAAACAACTACAAGAAACTACTTTCTCCATGTCCATGTCTGTTTAAAGTAAGAAGCAGAGTGATTTTCAGGATCTTGTCACTTAAACTGAACTCTCTTCCAGGCACCCAAGCTGATGACCAGGAGGCAAGAGACATAATGAGTCCCCCGGGGTGTGTGACTGGTCTGGTTGGGTCTGACACCTACCTGTCTGTCCTCTGGAGCTTTGGTTGCCAGTGGACACTAGCTGGCTGCAGAAGCTTACTATACAAAGAAGCAGAAGGCCCCAGTGTAAAGACTGTGTCAATATGTTCAGCTTCATCGTGCCTGGGGAAAAAAAGAGGTTCATACACATTTTAACCAGAATTAAGCCAATAGTTTTCCCTTAAGCGTGTAACCATAAATTCTCCTGATGTCTCCTGACTCCTAATATGTGGTTCATGCAATCATTGCATTTGCTCAATTATGACTCTCAAATCCCCAGGCGAAGCAAGGCAAATCAACAAAATGCCAATAAAAGCCTTATCAGAGGCAATCAGAGGCAGATGAGAGTGGGTGCTTACGCTCATTTCTGAGTCATATTATCCCTTCAGCGGTAAACATGTCTGTGCTTAAAGCTAAACTCCCCCTCTGACACAAGTCGTATTCCACATGAGTCTCAGAACAACTGGGACATGTACATTTATGTCAAATTCCAGCAATAACTAATTCAAGACAAAGTTGACAAAACATCAATGCTTAATTCACTAGTTTGCCACTTAATCCCTCTTATATAAAGTTAGGTCTGCAACTAATGATTACTATTATTGCTGGTTAATCTTCAGTTTCCCAGAGCCCAAGCTTTTTCTGCTTTTTCTGCTTGTTTCGTCAACAACATTCCAAAACCAAAGACATACGGTATTTGCAATGATAAAAAAAGAGAGAAAGACAGCAAATTTTCACATTTTAGAAGCTGGAACCAGCAAATGTTTGGCTTTTTTTTTCTTAAAAAATTATTTGAAAAATGATTTATGATCAAAATGATCAACAAAGTAGTTGCTGCATAGTTTCCTATCTATCAGCTTGTCAATTATTATCAACTTCTTTTTCTTAGTTCTAACAAACTTTTGCAGTTGCAATTGATATTAAGTGATACAGGCATCACTCCTCAAATGAACATTTAATTATCCATGTGACCAACATACAGTAAGTTTGTGCCAAAACACTATTCCTACATACTGTGTTGTATCATTATGATGAAAGATAGGCAGCCTTAATAAAAATTTGAATTTTGAAAAAAAAAAAAGTGAGGACTTTTGACAGTGTTTGAAATTAATTTGGAATATTCAAACACTTATTTTCTCTCCTAAGTTGTGGTTGCATATTAATTTTGTCGATCAGCTCTTTTTAGCACAATTATGTATAACAGTTCCACATTGATATTCAGTGACACATTCCTCATTAAATCAATAGCTAATAATTCATATGACGAACACAAGTTTGAGCCAAAGCAGCCTGTTCATGCTGCTTTACATACTATATTACATATATACATACTATATAATATCACCATCATGAACACCAGTCTACCTGCCTTAATAAAAAAAAAAAAAAAAAAAAAAAAAAAGATTTGACTAAGACAAAACAGTGTTGAAAACGGACTTTTGACAGTCAATACTTACTTTCTCTGCTCATGTTATTGGTGAACATAAATCGCTGCCGAAGCCTCCATTAGTGTCTGGATTAACATCATGCACAGCATAATCGTTTCGGCAAGGATGCAAAAGTTTGCAGCTGGTAATCCAGTATCTGAAATTTTCCCTCCCAATTCAGAGTTGAGAGCAATTAAAAAGCGCCTGTTTGTTTCTGAATAACTCTCCAGGTGATAGAGACAACAGTCAACAAGTCAGCTGAAGTGAAAACCTGCAGTTTCACACATCAGCTCCTCTCCCTGGAGTTACACCTTTCATGCAGGCTGCGATGTGAGAGATATGTTAGTCTGTGAACACGGAGAGATAACTCCGCCGAGCAAAGCCTGTCAGCTTTTTCCCATCAGGGAAATTAAAACTTAATCAAGACAGAAACCATCTGTCTTCCGGACAATATGCGGCCACTTTCATTAGCGCCTAAGAAGCTTACAGCAAGTATTGACATCCTGTCACTGCGGAGAGGATAGAGACTGAAGACTCACGGAGGACCAGTCCTCTCTGTTCTCACGATATTCTTCAGTTTTGTGATTCGAAGTTGAACATTTCTATGTTTGAAAACACCCATTTTATGTTCACCAGTTTTCCAAGCAGCAAATATGAAATAGAGCACCTGTTAGTTTCAGTGGTGAAGAGTAACTAAGTTCTTGAGTACAGTACTTAGGTTCAATTTGGAGGTAGCCCCACTTAAAGGTCCATTGTGTAAAATTTAGTGGCAGAAATTGAATATAATATTCATAAGTATGTTTTAATTAACGTATAATCCTTTAGGATGTCATTACCTTAGAATGACCCCTTTATATCTACATAGGTCCTCAGCTTAGAGAAGGGTCTAGCTGCAGTATTGCAGACTCACCCTCACCTAAGACTAGAACAGACAGATGAACCAAATACTACCTCTAGAGCCAGCCTTTCATGTTTTTCGCCAGTTTCACACACTTGGAAGAGGAGGGGTATTCAGTTGGTTGCGATCTGCAACCTCAGCGTTTGATGCCACTAACTCCTACATACTGCAACTTTAAATATTTCTATTTTATGCTACTTTTTTTTTTACTTATATTCCAATACATTTCAAAGAAAAATGAGAAAAACTGCCTTTTTACTCCACTTATCTGACAGTTGGTTACTTTTCAGATAAATGCTTTAACTTAAAATATATGATGACCTTATAAAAACAAACATAGTCTTTTTTGACTTGTGACCCTTAAAAAAAAAATCAGTGTCTGGGTGGGGCTCCTTCAAGCTTCAAATCCCCTCTAAACTTCTCACATGGTTTCACTTCAATAACTATTCAAATGATCTATTTCACAAAAAACTGCAGACTGTGATTTTTCTTCTTCTTTCCCATCACTTTTATCATGACCCCTCAATTTCACTAAGTAAATTCCACAAAATATTAAAACATTTTTAATTGCTGAGATTTTCATTTTAAGACAGTCACATAAAACATCATTTTAATCTTTTTAATCGTACTAACAGTCTTCCTACATCTCCTATTTTTATGTGTTATGGATGCTTTCAATACACTTAAAGTCCTTGAAAATGAATAGTAAAGCTGCCCTGCTGCCAAAAAATCTGGTGAAAATTGCAATTTAAGCTTCCTCTACAACCATGATAATAAAACTTTATTACAGCATAGTGCACATCGTTATTCTCATTTGACTGACAGAAAAAGAGCTACACTGTAAGTCAACACAGGACAAATACACAAAGGAGTAAACAACATTAACAGATAGAAAAAACAATGTCATTAACTGATTCCATGTTCATAAGACATCCAATTCTATCCCACAAATGAGATCTTGTCTTTTGTTTTGTTTTTTACATGATCGTATCAAGTATGCCACTGTACCGTCACAGTAACCTTGTGATGTAACATCCAGTTCGCATTCAGAAACAGTCAATCTTCACATCAGTGCTGTGTGTTGTGATGAATGTTCAGGCGGTGAAATTGAGCTTGAAGAGAACTGTCTGGGGTGTGGTGACATCTGCCACAGCTAGTTCCTGTCCATCCGACAAGCCCAGCTCTGCATCAGAAGAAACAAGACTGGGTCAAAACCTGGTAAATGGCTGGACCATGTATGCAACAATAGAGGGCTTTTTATTTGTACGTCATCTAGTTACCATCAGACATGGACATCATTAAAAGGTTTGTTTTTATGTAAATGTAACGATGTAACTTCATCACTCAGTCAGTGACAGTGGCCCCAGCCAAAAACATTAAACACAACATATGCGTTATCATGAATGTCAGTGGTTACAGGTCACTTAGGACAGATTGGGCTTTAAATAACAGCTTCTTATTACCTTTTAATGTTTTGCAGAGGTTTGGTCGAGTTCGCTCCTCAATGGATTTCACAGACTGGAATATAATTGTAGTCAAAGTTTAGTTTTTTAATGAAATGCTGGTGAACACAACATAGCATTCTCAATGATTAAATAGTGCATATTACCTGCAGATACAGCGTCTTATTCTTTCCTTCCAGAGTTGTGGTGATAGCCGGTGATTTCATTTGTCTGGAAAACATTTATACACAATCTTAACCTGACAACTGTTTCCTAAAGTGGGATTGAAGTGTTTCTTCTGAATACTCACAGTGAAGCATTTTCTGTCAGGTACTCTAAAACCTCCTGTAATTTGGCAGAAGGAGGGAACTGGAGATCCTGAGGCACCTGGCTGCAAGCTGAACAATTGTCCTGTCGATCAAACAAAGACAAGACGATGCAGAAAAAAACTTGTTATTCCTCTATAGGTGAAAATGTATAAATGTTATTACACTTCCAACAAGATTTTTACTGACTATCTGGGGCAGAACAAACCTTTCGCTCGGCTTCAAAACTGTAGGTATACAGTCCATCCACGTCATTAAAGACCAGGTAATTATTCAAAGGAATATATGCACTGCAAAATAAAATCTGACGTTAAGTAATGTTCATTTGACAAATCAGCAGATAATTACAATCATGAGTTTCAGAATGTGATTTTTCTACCAACCTTGTGGCAATTTTAAATACTTCAGTTGCACAGGCAGCTATGGAGAACAAAAGCAAAAATAAGTCTAGTTACCTGAATTGAATAATTGTTTAAATACAATAAAGTGTTGCATTTTTTGTCTTTCCAAAACCAAAATAAAAGAAAAAGTGTGAGGAATGGGTTAAACCGTGTTTGTCTGCCCTAAAGTAAGCTAAGTAAGTAAACATTTGCATGTCTGGCCAACTAACTTTCATTCTACAGTAGAAACCTAATTACGTACAACGCCGAGTAGCATTTCATTAGCTAACATTAGCTATATTTATGGATTATAGGTTACGTTAGAAAAATCCTCTTTCAATTTGTTAAGCGCAACAATGTGCTGCTCTGTATTGGATTTGGGTAAGTAGGACCAAAATAATTAGATTTTTCGCCCAGGACAAGCAGCTTAAGCCTCAGTGTTTTAGCATTATCAGAATCTGTTTTCTTCGCCAAGTATGCAAGCATACAAAGAATATATCTATGTAGCCATCACAAAAGGTTCTTTTGCATGCTTATTGTTTCAAAAAGAGAAAACTGTAAACATAAAGTCAGCTGTAGACAGTTTTCAACTAATTCACAAAATTAGCATTAATTAGCTAGCAAGCTGCAGCTAATAAAGTGAGAAGCCTATTTTGTCTTTTTCTGTGTGAAATTTACAATAAAAAATACAATACGATAAACAAAATAAACGAAATTACTACAAATTTTTAGTGTTAAACTTGTCAGAGGGCACTTAGCGATATTTCACCCAATATTACAAAAATGTGTATTTTTACAAAAATGCCCTCTCTGTTAACATTCCATAACTCCCTCAAAAACATCAAAGTTTCATACCAGCAATAACAGCGTTAGTTGATGCCACAGCAGGAATGATCCGCTTCACGACTCCTGTGGCACAAAAATATTCATGAGTTTATTTCCAGCACACTGCTAAAGGTAATTAACAAAACAGATGTCAATTACGGTGAGAAATTATAAAAAGTTCCACCTCCAAAACCCTGATTGATGTACTACATTAACAATGAATAAATTACTGTCTTTAATGTCACAGATTCACCTTGAGTGAGTCTGTATGTCACTCCGGTAATGTTAAACTCCGCAGCTCGTTCTTGGGCTCTGTCAAACACCCACTGGATGTGCTCTGGATTGTCTCCATCTAAGCTGGTTTCTAGAGAAGGAGAAGACTGATTGTTAACTCTTATAATATTGTCATAATATACACAGGCTGAGACTATAATATTGTCATAATATACACAGGCTGAAGACTAAACGATGAGATTAGATGTGTTAAAAGTAAAAAGCTTTTAGCTTACCTCCAAATGGCTTTTCTTTGGGCCACTGTAAGATTCGTGCATATTCAATGCAATGTTCTGGTAACCTTGGCATGGATGCAATCGTGCACATGGGGAAATTAATCTGTGGATAGCACAATTAAAATTAAGGTCAGTCATTAAAGTATTTAAACCTGTATTAATTGATTTTTTGGCCACTGTGGAGCAGCTTAAATAAGCTGTGAACACACCACTTAAATATTATCATCTTACATGTCAGTGAATTTATAAAGTTCATCAACATCCAGCAGACACAGAGCAGCATTAACATTCATTTAGAGTCATGTTTCTGGCCACCTGCATTGTTCCGCAACAACTCATGAGGAAAATATCTGGCTCTTTAGCTGCTCAATGCCCAACTATGATCACCAGCAATGTCGCTAACTTTATTTGCCATTTGGTGCCAGGCAGGTAGCGTACATGTGGGGTTTTTGAGATTTGTAGCTGGAACAGCTGCCTGATACGCGAGGAAGCGACAGTAATGAGAGTGGTGATGGTGTACATAAAAAGTAAAACTGGGGGTCATAAAAAAAATAAATAAATAAAATAAAATAAAAAAATCAGCGGCCATAAAAACAAAACAATTAGTTGGAAGATACTGAAACACACTACCAGCAACCCCTGCCATACACGAGTAGTCATGTGATCTACCATTAATATGAAAATATTAATTATAGCAGCTTTAAAAGAGCACTTGATTCTACATGACTAAAATGTCCAAAAGACTACGACTGCTTTAATATCAGAGCAATACAGTAACTGCTTTTCATGAAGACGTAATGTTAATAATCTGTACTCTATTTCATTTTTTATTATATTTTTAAATTTTCTGTGTTTTTGGTGCAAATAGTCACTATGCTGGTTTTGCACTTCACTTCCAGGAACATCTGTTTGTCTGTATTCAACATTTTTCTGATATTCTTTGAGTGCTTATAGTAGTTTCTTGTTTATGATTATGACCCAGGTCTCTTGTTGCAGATGGAAATGTGAAAAATCATCTCCTGTGCATCGCAGATGTGAAAGCCTTTGTAAAAAGGTCGACTACTCTGTCATCCATTAAAAACACCAAAATTGACATTTATTTATATGAATATTTAAAGTGAAACTAGAAGAGAAATTGCTGATGAAAAGTGAGCAGTACCTGTGGCGGGTACAGTTCTAGTGTGCAGTCGATGCATGCTGTCATGCCAGGCAGAATGACACGAGCATTTCCTTTGAAGCCCTCTGTTCCTCCGTCGATGAGGGGGATGATGGAGCTGGGATCTAAGACTCCGTCTTCATAGCTCAGGAGTGATATCTGGAGAAGGCAACATCAATCATAACTCACCATCTATTCCACTTAAATTAAATCTTTCCTTTTATACTTCTGATATGCGAATGTGTATCAGGTAGACAATACTGAAATACAATAAGCTATAACATTTTTTTTTTCTCCTACCAGCATGCCATTCATCCATCGTCTGGCAATGATGGAGTCCAGTCCACAGACGATGATGTGGAATTCTGCAAAGAGACAAGAGTTTTAAAATGATTATAACCTCTGAGGTGCTAACTTGGTAAACTCTGCTAATGCATAGATCATGTGAGAAAAATACACTTACGTCTGTAGAAAGACTCATCAAAGTCTTGGATCTTTTTAAAGTGACTGTGCATGTTATTAATAAGGAATGAAAATTATGATCAGGGTAATTTATAAAATGTCAATTCTAAGTCTGAGACAATTTGAGTTTCATAACTATTTAAACAGTTGCTTCATCAACAGGATACGGGACAACTTTACATCCAGGGATGCGACTGTTGATAAAGTCAGCAGCTACTTCTGCCTTTGGTCGTCCGACATCTTTGGGCCTAAATGGAGGCATAAAACAGTACAAAACACATGAGATATTGTATATAATCTGGTTATATCACACTGGAATTGTTACAGTACTACAGTCACCAAGAGCTGCAACAATTAATCGATTAATTTCCAACTATTAAATTAATTGCCAACTATTTTGATAATTTTCTGGTTTCTTTAGTCCTCTGTGATAATAAACTAAATGTCTTTGCATTGCTGGTCGAGACAAAACAAGACATTCGAGGATGTCACTTTGGGCTTTGGGAAACAGACATTTTTTCACAATATTATATTTATTTTATAGCATACAAACAATGATTAATCGAGAAAATAATCAACAGATAAATTGATCATGAAATAATAATCAGCTGCAGTCCAACACGCACCAAGAGATAAATTTTCATCTCTCAGAATCAGATACTATGACATGCTTTGCCTCATGTATTTTCAGCGGAGGATTACTAGACAATAATACAGTACTTGAAAAAATAATCTTCAATTATGTATGATCTTTGATGAGCATTGTGTAGATGACTAAAGGAAATATTACAAACCACATATTTATCTCACAACTTTGCAGAATATTTCCCCACATTCACAAATACAGTATTTGTCAAATATTAAATTGCTGTTAACACTATAAGGAGGAAATATAAAGGTGAAACCTACCTGAATAGAAACTGCCTGTTGAGGTTGGACACATCAATAGTGTCCATGTCAACCACATGAATAAGGCGAAACCCAGAGAGGGCCTAAAGTACAACAAGAATATGTCAGGACTTCCAAAGATACAACCAGGAAAGGCAGTTTGCTGTTTGCTCATGTTACACTGTTGATATTGATTAAACACATCAAAATAACATAGATTAAAGAGATATCTTACCAGATTTTTGAGGAGTTCGCATCCAAGTCCTCCTGCACCGATGACCAGAATCTTGCACGTCTCCAACAGGAACTGTAGAGACTGAGATGAAAAAAGCATTAAAATGTTTTAATGTGATAAGAAAACTCACTCTAACTTGGCATTATGAAGTCATGGCCTAATCAAATATCAGTCAGTTCAACATATGACCAGAATACTTTCTTTTTCATTTAAACTCACCTCTGTGCTTGGTTCAAAGTCAGGATGGGTGAACGGGCCAGGTCTCTCCAAAAACTTCCTCACATGATTCCACCGGCCATCCCAGTCGCAAGCGCCGTCCCTGTGTCCGCCATCTACAGCCATTCTGGGCAAACAGCACACCAAGATACATTAAACTTGTACTATAACTTAAATTAGTACATCTCTCCATACTTATCCCTCTAATAATGCCACTTATCTCTTATTATATACATTATTAATTGTATAAATTGTGGAAATAAAGCAGTTGGTTGGATTAATAATAGTTGAGATTGAAAACAGTACAGTAAGAGGGCACTTTAACCAGAAAACTTCTTACTGCACCACATTGATATGGCAACTATTTGCGGTGTAGCCTCTATTACCCTCTAAAGACTGCACAGGCTAGCTGTCTTTAACTGTCTAGTTTACTGGTTCCCAACCTGAGGCTCACAACCCAATCTCAAGATGACTACCTAAGTAGGAAATATAGAAAAACAAACTTTAGGTATGCAAAATTGATATTCTTCAGACACTTCTCAAATGATACAGTGTGAGGAGAAAATCACTTTACAGTCACACTACTCATAAACATGCCCTCTATGACAAGCTGCTAAGAGTACTTGCTATGAGTGCTTTCCATTAAGGGTTAACAAGCATAAAAGGTTGGAGAACCATTGTGCATAGAGATATGAGGAACTGACTGGTGTGCAGCGAGTTCATCATACACGTATAACGTAAGCAAGATGGCTAAAAATCTTCATGAACACTATGCTGTATCCTACTTCCATACTACATACTAATTACATGCATATTATACAAGAAATGTACACACTTTACTGTTTTATACTAACAGGAAATGATACAATACATGCCCCATTTAAAGCTCACATTTGGAAAGCCAATCTCTCTTTTAAGTTTAACAAAGAGGAAGAAGAATGTCTATTATTATTTATTTTAAAATGTGCTTGTTTCCCCAGATCTTTCTGACTCCTATCCTCCATTTCCTGCATTTTAAAGAATTCTTAGTGACTTTTTTCAGCATTATATGTCACTTCCCCCCTGTGAGCACACTATGTGGGTTACTCCAAACCTGCTTAGTCTTTGTATGTAGTATGAAACTGTCACACAGCTATGTGCTGTTCACTCCCTGTTTGTCTTGCAAGGAGGATACTAGATTAGTGCAGCCCAGAGTTTCTGAAATATGTTTGACACTGTGAATGGATACATTGTGTTTATTGATGGACTGGACAAACAGCTATCTGGCTTATTTAAACGTTCATTTCCATGTCTCCTGGCCCAGCAGTCGCTGCTTTCTGTGCAACGCAAACCTGCTGCCAGTCAGAGACCTTTATTTAGCATTCGTCACTAACTTCTCAGTCAGGTCCTCTATTCGCCTTCTTTTCTTCTCCCTGGAGGAAGACAGTAAAAAGAGAGTCGAGTCATGCCACGTTAACGTCAAACTGCGAGAGATTAACTACGAGAAAATTGTGTTTTTTTGTCCATTGACACTTACGGCTCCTCGGCATCCGCCATACTTTCACGGTCCCATGTCCTCGATTCTGGCTGCTGTGTTGTCGAGCGTCAAAGCTGCGCTGCTCTCGGTTCCTCTTCTTCTTCGTGAGTTCTGCTTCTTCTTCTTCGTGCGGTTTATTGGCAGTTGGTCAACAATGAATTGGCGCATTATGGCCACCAATTGGTAAAAGAGTGTGGACCATTATGTCTAATATCAATTTTTTTTTTAATTAAAATTTCTTTTTCTTTGTTGTAGAACATCTATTAGATCGAAGTGTACTTTTTATCTTTCTGAGGTTTTGAATTAGATGCCTTCTCATACTTCTGACAGTGCAGGATAAAATGCTCTACTGTTTCTTCTTGCCCAGAGTATTCACATTTCACATCTCACATTCATATTATTATTATTAGTCATATTTCTATTATTATTATATTGTTCTGTTGTTATTGTTGTTGCTGTGCCTCTGTGTGTCTCTCTCCCCCTCCCTCTTTCTCTCTCAATCCAACTGGTCAAGGCAGATGGCCGTCAACCTAGAGCCCAGTTCTACTCGAGGTTTCTTCCCTTTAAACGAGAATTTTTCTTTGTTGTTGTCGTCAAGTACTTGTTCATGGGGGAATGCTGGGTCTCTATAAAAGTTAAGGGACCATGTTATGGTCTAGACCTGCTCTATGTGAAAAGTGCCTGGAGATAACTGTTCTGATTTGGCACTATATAAATAAAAGTGACTTGACTTGACTTCACATCTGCCTGTATTATGCTTACCTGTTTTGAATAGTGTGCTGTTTAGTCCAGTGTGTCCAAATCTAAGTCTCGATATAATCATCTAATCTCTGCTGTTCCTTTCTGCACACCTCATTTCTCCCACTTGCCTATGAACTCTGTAAATCAATTGTCCTTTCCTCTCATCGTCCATTGCTTTTGCCACCTTTCCTTCAATATGTCAGTCAGGTGTCCATATGAAGACTGAAAGAGGTTTTCCTCACTGTAATCATTCTTCCTATTTATACTGGCTATTAAAAGATCACCTTCAAATTAACTATCAATGTAAGTTATGGGTATATAAGTTTATCTGAAGCTTATATGAGCCTTCAGCAGTCTGAGTTAGTCATGTCAAGTGGATATCTGCCACATTTACAGTCTTTTTAGCAAGTTCCCTCTTTGTGTTTCCTTGGACAGTGTTTCCCTGTTTAGCTGCAGTGGAACAGGTGACAAGAAGGCAAGGAGTGATGAGATAAATATTAAATGATAAAAGGAGACATGTCACTTTATATACATATAGTAGGGGGTTATGTACAGTATATTTACAGCCTGTTCAAATATACAGTAATGAGTGTATGAATGTATGTATTGAACATTTTGTATTTCTTGTATATCTTGTATTTGAGTGAATTCCAAGGTTTAATTGCTAATTTTATGGATTGTAGCTGTCATTATTTTTTTATTATTATTTTTATTTCTCTACGCACTTTTTTATTCGCTGAAACTTTTAAAATAAAGCGTCGCAGTTGCGCATTCTGAGAAATATCGCGCAAGCGTAATCCCCAAACACTGCATCGAGTGTCCAACTCTCGCGAGATTCACGACCGAGAGCACGGCTTGTTGTTTGATTCCTCTCCTCAGAGCTCAGACGGTGATCAGCTGACCTGTCAAAATATTTCGCAGCGCGTGTGCCGTGTTGTTATGTTTGTGTACCACTGAGCTCAGTCATGGCAGCCAAGATGGAGCTTGCGCCTCTCAGACCGTGGGATGATTTCTTCCCCGGAACGGACCGGTTCGCCAAACCAGAGTTCGGAGATTTAACAAAGTGGAACAACAGAGTGATCAGCAATTTATTGTACTACCAGACGAATTACTTCGCCGTGGCCGTGGTGGTTTTCCTCATTGTAGGGTGAGTACTGGCAGCAGGCTAAACGCAGTCTAGCATTGCTGGCTGTGTTTAATCAGCCTGCATACCTTTTGACCCACACCCATCATGACTACACCGGATATTTCTGCATTTCCTTATCGTGCCAGCGTTTAACGCACTCATTTTGTCGCTTTTGGTGTATAATATATACATTTAGCGTTACCTTGCTTACGTTAGCCAATAAATAAATATTTGCGCATTCATATCTATAAAAATAACGCTGTAGCTGGCTTAAATTGTGTCAAAGTACTTCAAAATGTTACCGAGAAACCTCAGATCCTCTTAAACGACATTTTAAACGTTACTTATCGGGATGTTCAGTGTTTTTGAGAATCAGTGATGCTACATCTGTCTTTGGAAGCTGTTAAAATCACACATTTCACTGCTGAAAGCCGCTTTACTTGTGATTTTGCATATACCAAACTGGTGTGAGAGCTCTCTGTGAATAGAGGATGATGTAGCAAGTGGAAATCATGAGTAGAGGCCTTGCTGCTGGCATCTGCCCTCTCACGGTTTGTACTAAACTGAACAGGATGTCAGCTGTTGTTTGTTACCACCAGCAGGTTGTGCTATTTAAATGAAAAAAAGAAAATGTTTTATATGCATTGTTGTACTCCGTGAACTCACTCTGTATGGGTAATACTCGATCCAAATGGGCAAAGGAATTGGACAGTCTATACATAGAGGATGACTGGGAAAGAAGCAGTGGATTGATTGTGTCTGAACAATTTTCACTTGCAATAGAATGAGTGAAATTATAATACATGTATATAATTCTTCACAATTACACGTTCTAACTCAAGTTATTCAAAACAAAATGGATCATAATCAATTACCTCTATGTGTTAAATGTTAGAAAGAACAAGGGAGTTATTTCCATCTTTTTGAGGGGGATGTAAATACATTTCACTATTTTGGAATCTATAGCCAAAGAAGTAAGTAATATTTTTATAATTAAGACAGAACCAGGCCTTCAACTTTTGGCAAGAGAATATATTCTTTTGAAATGGATCCCTCTGCAATGATGTGATATAATGAAATTTTTTGATGTGTTTCTGCATGAAAAAACTAATTCTGTACTTAAAGGAAATGTTCAAGAATTCATAAACTTGCAGAGGCCTTTCCTGGATTGAGTTAATGTTGAAATGTATAATATATTAATGAAAGGACAATGTTCTCTGGAATGAAAGCCTCTGAGAAGGGGCACTGAACTGTGACCAATAATGGATTGATGATGGGACTAAAAGCTTAAGTAATCTAAAACAAGGGTATATGGGGTGTGGCTGGACCTTCTGGACATTTTTTTGTTGCTGTTGTTTCTGTTATGTAGTTGAGTCCTAATGTATGTTGATATGCATTCTGTTGATATTATAAAATTAATAAAAAGCCTAAATCCAATGGGATCTACCATATGTACAACGTGTCATTTTGATGTTCCAATATTCAGGTTCCTGAACCCACTTGGCATGTTTCTGGGAGGAGGTGTGGTGGTTCTGGTCTTCATGGGTTCAGTGTGGGCAGGAGAGAACAAAGCCACCATCAAGAACTTCAAAAGAAAGAACCCCACCCTGTTTGTCATCGGGGTCTTGGTCACCAGTTACTTTGTACTGTCGCTGTGTGGTGGCGTCATGGTCTTCATCTTTGGAATCACCTTCCCTTTGCTGTGTGAGTTTTTTGTTTATTCCACAAATGTTTCCATGTTTACTTTCAGACTTACTTCCCAGACAGATCCCAATTTGGAAGGCTTTATAAATCTAAGATAGAACAGTCATCTTGCTTTTTACAGAATGTTTAATTTAGTTTATATGTTTCTTTTTTCTGCATAAACAAGCCAAAGGCTCAAGCTCGATTCTGCTCACTGACATCTATCTGATCTCCAACAGCACTCCAAGATACTAAAATCAGAATTCAGATTTTCTCAGTAATCTGACTTAATTCTCTTTTTCTTCCAACATCGCCCTGATCCCCTCCTATATAGTAGGAGCTTTTTATGTGTTAAAACACTCAACAGTACATTCAGCTTTCAGTTGGTTTTCTTTAGGTTCCACCTAGTGACACTCCCTTTTGTAATTTAAAGACTCTTGTAAAATCCGATTTGGCTGTTAGGAATGAATTTTCTTCAACACAGTGATTTTGACATGAAAATGTAAAAGACCTGCTAACTTTATGGCATTAGATAAATTCCTTCATTAACACAGTGTTAAGTTAGCTTCTTTTAACACTTTTTAAAAACATATTTGACAAGAAATCTGGAGACAGCTACAATGTTCATTGTCTCGATAACTCTAAGAAAAGGGAAACTGTAAGTATCTTGACAAATTCAGGGCTTGGACTACTCCTAATTTGTGGTCCCCATAGTATATTGCAAACACTTGTTGGCTAATGTTATACGATGAAAACTGTTAAAAGGGTTGGTGACTCACACAGAGACGCATAACTCAGGTTTTCCTGTGAGTGAACAAGTTTTTCCAAACACTCTCTCTCTCTCATCCTGACTCACTGTAGGGCTTGAACAGCATGTGCAGTAACGCTGACATGCACTTACTCGTGACACAGATTGTAAAATAGAGTAATAAGAGTGTACCACATTATAGGGTGAGCTATGCAGATGTGGATTAAAGCTATAGTTTTGGATTTGCTGCAGCTCTCTAAATACATTTAGAGTCAGACCGTCAGCAGAGTGGTTTAGATAATTGATGGGTTGGATCGTTAGAGCAAATGTAGCAGCTTTAACGTCGTGGCAGACAGACAAGGCAGTTTGATCGCTTCCCAGGAGGCCTGCCCACTGCTGCCTGTGTTGACGTGTTGCTATGGGTTGTTGATATGGACAGAACCACATTTATGGGCTGATGTCATATGTTCAGTATCTGCCTGACATGGGAATAAAAGATACGCCGATCCCTACACCTGCTTTAAAGTCTTAAGTTGCGACAGTATCTGTTTTCTTTTTCCAGTATTTGTTTTCCAAGCTGTTTTCCAGAGAAAACAAACTATTAAGTTTGAGACATTAAACTTTGACATTAAACTTGTCTTGTTTTCACATTTGAAAAGAAAATGAAATAATTATCTGTTCTTGTTCCCATAGTAATCCTTATCCATGCCTCTCTGAGACTGCGCAACATGAAGAACAGATTGGAGAACAAGATTGAAGGCGTTGGGCTGAAGAAGACCCCCATGGGCATCATCATGGATCTCCTGGATCAACAGGAGGAGAAAATGAACAAAATTCAGGATTTCATTGAAAGCAAACTGAAGGATTAAGGCTTTAGCCAGGAGTGTGCCAAGGGAAGTCACTATCATGAAACATGGACTAAAAAGTCCGTAGCGTCATCCCGTGTGTCAGGTTTTTATCCCCATTATACATGTAAAGTTACTGATGTTTGCATTCCCATACCTTTTATCCATTTTGCCTTTTTTTTTTTTTTTTTTTTACATTTGTGTTAATACACTCCATCTTAAGTGTGCAGCTGGTTACCAACAACAAGATTATAACAAGATTTGCACAATCACCATGTGGATTGGAAGTTGAAAGGTAATATGCACCAGAGGTTACCAAAGGTTTGAGCATTCCTGTGTCGAAAAAATGTTTTAAAAAACAAATCATTTCCCTTGCTGACAGTGCACTTTGTTCGACATGACAACCAAGTATTTTTTTTTTCAGCCAAATAAAGCAGAATGTCTGAACACAAAATCTAATGTAGTTATTAGATACCAAATGTATTTGTTGTAAAAACAAAAAGAAAAGAAATCCAATCCATTCAGTTGGCTACCTCAAAACAAGCATGTTTAATTTTCTCTTCTCACGGAGTAGAACCACATTACCAAAATACAGACTCAACACCAAGTGAACTGTTGTCTGCTTATTAAACAGCAATAACTCACATTTTGTCACGTCAGGAGCTGTATGAATACTGATCTGAGACCAGTTTGCTTCTCATGTAGACATGGTTGTGCAGCCTGTTTAATCCTGGAGTTGTAATATTCCTATTCTCAAAAGATGTGTTCATATGGTTCCTGACAATACAGGCTGGCCTGAGTGTATCCCCTCTGATCACAGCTATGCAATATTGAAAAATGAATGGCAAGTGCAGCTTTATTCTCTCGATATTATGTCATGGTATGTACACGTTTGTTGTTATTTCCGATGTGTTTTTATTTTCATAATATAGCATGTAGAAATGTATAAAAATAGCTGCAGGAGACAAAGTACATCATTTTGGATTAAACTAGAGACACCCCATGCTGTTTTCCTGTTCTCTGTTGTAATCAAATCCTCTTTCCTTGTTAAGAAAGGTATATCTGTATTGTTAAAACTTCATTTTATGCAGCTGATACTACGAGCAGTCATTTCCTGTTGCTTTTCACATAACCACATTGACTGCAGTTTGTGCATGATACCTTCACAAATGGTGGCTCAGAGAGTTTGTCCATATGGATGCTATATTATATATGATCTATGTTTTTATGTGACTTTTTCATTATTGAATAGTGATGATGAAATCACAGAACTGGAAGTAAAACATGGCCGTGCTCTATGATGATAATAAAGTTAACCTAATTTATGTTTAATGTCTAATTTAAGTCTTTTTTTTCCAGTCAAGTCTCAGTATGAATATATATATAGATGTATTTATTTATAACAAATCTGCCACACAAGGTAGTAAATTTTAGTCTAATATGAAACTAATAATAGATGAATACCGCTGAATAATGGTCGAATTAATAGCATTTTCAGAATTGTGTGCAGTGTCATTTGATTTGGTTTCTTATTATTGGTGTGGCATCAGTTTTTCAGGATTCTACTATGTGACGCAAAAGCCCAAGTTTATTACTCAATGTATGGAACTATATTTGTAAAAATGAGTATTTTTTCATATCTTCAGCAGCAAAAAGCAAAAACTACTGGAAGGAACAGATAATTGCATTTACTTTGACACTGAAGTCACTTCTACACAGTGCTATTCCTTTTTAATAAAAAAAAGAATAATCCCGAGGCAAAGAGTGGAATACTATTTTTATAGCAAAATGCAAATATATAGAACAGGTTTGCTTCAAAATGAATCATCATCTAACATTTAATCAAACAATCCTACTCTACAAATCCTTTCAAAGTTTAGAGAAATTGCAACATATGTGGACAATACAAAATAAAAATCAAAGTTTGACCATGCTCTTGTCTTTTAGAGAGTTGATACATTTTAATGAAAATTGACAGATTGCTCTTTAATTTTCATACATTTGTTGTTATGACTTCCTGAAGACAACAGTATTTAGTGAAGTAATAGCACAATAGTGGAATAACCACAAACAATATATTTCATGTGCAATGAACATATGGTTCACTCTTCATTTGTACATCTCATTTGAGTAGGTTCTGAGTGACTAATAACAAATATGTATAGAATAAACATACAGTATGGTGAAGAGAACAAACAGCTGTATCACTTGCAGCTTTAGAAGAGACTTGTTTCGCTTGATTCCAGAGCTTTAGGGAGTGGCACCTGCAAGCAGCAACAAAAGAAATTAACGACACGTTTACTTGGATTTCTAGGACATTTCACATGGTGTAAAAACATCAATAATCATGCAAGAACAGCTGAAAAACTATTGGGATAATTTAATGCATCCATATATATAAAAAATGTTCTGTTTTGAAAGCTTTTATACTATCAACAGTAACATCTTGAGTAATTAAAAAATCTAACAATTACTCCTAAACAGAGGATTCCAACTCACAGTACTAATTAATGGATACTCACAGATTTAAGATAGGCCACATTACTCTTTTTAATCTCACTTAGGAGTTGATCACGGGGTGTGAGATCAACCTTTGGAGGCACTCGTCTGCGGGGGACTGGCTTCAAAGTCTTAATCACATCACCCAGGTTGGCTCTCTCGTCTATCGCCCCTCCACTGCCTGTATCCCTCACTTTTGGAGTCTTCCTCAGTTGGAAACTTGCCCTGTCTGGTCCCCTGTTATCCCTCGGGTCCAGGTCCAGAAAAGGATCACGTTTCTTGGGAGTCCTCTTCAGTTGGACGTCCCTTAATGAATTTGCTGATTCTGCACTTGGTTGTTTGGGAATGCCTTTGTGTTTGTGCTGCTTCTGATGTTCTGGTTCTTCTGTCTGATTGTGTGTTTGAGGGGCAGCGCTCATTTCTGATGAGGGTGGGATGAGCCCATGCTTCTGCAGTAGTTCTAGGGACGGTACGTACCCCAGCATCTCGAGTAAACCAGGAGGCAGGTTTAGACTGTTCTCATACATCTGCATCAGCTCCTTCTGCTGCTTCAGATGCTGCTTATTCTGTTCCTCCTTCCTCAGCTGCCTCTGGCGGTCAAGATTCCTGGTTAAAATATTGGTCACCACCATCCTGGGCCCTGGCAGCTCAAAGTGGTAACCCATCTTCAGGAGAGTGTTGTTGGCCTTGATCAGGCGTGAGATCTCCATCTCTGCGTGATGACCCAGCATATGCCTCTGGTTGTGAAAACGCAGCTCTGTGAGTGTCTCATTGAATTGGAGGCAGCGAATGATGGCAACAATACCCTTTCCAGTTACAAAGTTGGACTCGATATTCAAAGTGGTAATGCTGCGATTCTCTCGTAGCATGTTGGCCAGGCTGAACGCTGTGTTTTCATCGACACCGGTGTTGGCTATACTGAAGGTTTTCACATGTTTGTTTTTCTTCAAGGCATTGACATAGTCCAAGAGCATCTCTTTGGGAATGTTTTCTATGTTGTTGAGGTTTACCTCAGTGACAGAGGGGTTGTTGTTGCGGATCTTGTCAAGAGTTGACTCCAGGTTTGTCTCATTTCCTGATGGTCTTGATGTCATTTTTATATTACCAAACGCCAGCTTTGGAATTTTTAATTTGTTTATTTTTATCTCTTCTTTCTGTGGGGGTTTACTGTTGGTTTCACTTATCTTTGCCTCCTCTGGAGCCTCTTCGGGGAGCAAAGAGCCTGTATTTTTAATTTCCTCTTTCTCTTCAATTTGTGATGTGCTGAGTTTTGGGGCTAAGCTCTCAGTCTTCTTCTCTGTGTCTGAGGACGGCTGTTTGTCATCTGTATTCTTTCCTGGTACTTCCTCTGTCTTGTTATCTAAAGGAGCTACATGTTTGTCTATATTTTCATTTTTATCTGTGTTCACAGGTTGTGTCACCTCTTCATCTTTCACGTCAACCATTTTGTCTGTTTCGTCGCTCTCCTCAACCTCTTCAACAATTTCCTCAATTATTTCCTCTATAATTTCCTCTCCTTCAGTACCATCTACAGCTTCTTCCTCAATGACTTCCTCTATCACTTCATACACTTCATATTTCCCATCTTCTGCTTTCTCTTCTTTTTCTTTATTTTCAGTTTCCTCCCTTAAAGTTTTCTGAAGTCAACAAATCAGACCAACAAGGTTAGAACTGTGTGCTTCCAAACACCATTTCAAGTGGTTCTTGCTCAAAGATTTCTAGTTTCTTAACATTATGTTTGGTATTCTCAATCAATGTTGCACATAAACTTTTGAGAGTTTGACTTCTTACCTCACTAGGCAGCAGAGTAGCTGGCACTCTCTCTTCCTCGAGCATACGTTTGGACTCTTTTTCCCAGTAGAGGTAATCAACCAGGGATCTGTGGTCGAATGTCCCTGTCGGAGGCTTCTCCGTCTGGTCCTTCTGCCTTTGTCCAACTGGTACAGTCTCATCTGGGGCGATAATAACATCCATCTCACTCTGGAGCTCTTGAAGCTCCTCTGGTGAAAGCATAGCAAGGAGTTCATCCTCATCAATCTCCTCTTCACTGAGAACCTCAGTGTCTTTACCATTGGACATATTTGCGCCCAGTAGTTTCCTGCTTCAAATGATATCAAAAGGAAGGACAATGTCTGTCCGATCTGTGACTCACAACAGAGCAAACTGAGAAGCTTCTGACTTTGACTTCAGCTAGAAACGGTTTGCTCCTGCCTCATGTGGAGTCTAAAATTAAACCCTGTGGACTGCATGGAAGATATTTAAGGTACAAGCAGGGGAAAGACAGGCCCCCTTCTCCCAGCTGGCTCGGCCATCGGGATCTTTTGGGATGACAGTTGCTTCAGGAAAGTGCCGGATTGACAGCAGCAGGTGGACCATTTTCACAGGCCTGGTGGGCTGTGTGGGAGGGAGTTGGCTGGGTATGCCTCCCCTGCACTCAGTGCTCCTCTTCCAGTGCTATCGAGAAGACAAACTGAAGTACAACACAACAACAACACATACGATTGAGCCAAAGGGTGGTAGTTTGTCAAAAGGGGAATGGCTACTCACAGTTGGACAGACGATGTTTCTTCTGTCTGACTATTTTTAGATCATAACTCAAAGCACAATTTGATACATCACTTTTTCTTTTCATTCGCAGCCTAAAAAAATCATATTTTATTTCTATAAGAAATAAAAAATCTAGTAATTTCTATTACTAGATTTAGTAGATAGATAGTTAGTAGATTATTTCACATTTATATCACTAATAACACTGATAATGTTATATATACAAATTAAATAAACATGAGCATTATTGAGGTTTAGAGGTGCTGAAAGGCATATTTATTACCCCTCTTCTCAATCTTTGTTCTAAACTAAGCTAACCAGCTGCTGGCTTATATTTAACACACAGATATGAGATATCGATCTTCTCATCTAACTTTTGGCAAGTAAGCAAATATGCATGATTCCCAAAATGTCAAAACTATTTCTTTAAGGCTTACTCACCTACTCAAGAAAATACCCTGAATCGGTTGTTTAGCACCTACATAAGCCTCTTGAAAGAAAATGATGGCAGCCATCTATGTGTCACACATGTATTTATTCACATCCTTGTTCCCAGTGGAAAATATTTTATGACAACATCTAACAACATACGTATAACTACACACTGACTGTACAAATATGTGGGAAAACAAACAACGAGACATGAATATGGTTTTTACGGCAGTGGTCTTCTGTTGATATAAAAGGACTGAAGTTCTTATCAAAAATTGATATTCTCAACATGCATTTTAAAACACAATACGGCACCAACAAAGACAAATGGCTCTATAAACAATATTGACATAATACATTCTGATTCAATGTTTAAAGAAAGGAAGAAATGGAAATTCATCTAATACACACATCTGCTCTAATGAATGGTCATATCAGGTCACATTTGTGAACATCTTCAAACTTTGTTTTCAATTTGGAAGTTATATTTAAGACAATTTTTTTTTATCATACTTTAAATGAGATGAAAGTGATGAAAATCATTTTTATTCTATAACCTACTGTTTTGTATAAGGCAGTAGCTAGTTCCTGCTAAAATACATGAAGTTGGATTCAGTAAAAACACATGTTGCCTCTTTTTTCATCTTTAATACACAATAAGGTTTGAAGTCAGTGTGGTTGTGCAACGTCTTATAATTTTTTGACACATTCCTTCCTGCCTGTACAATTCAACCCAATCCATCCAATCCAAGGCACATGGGAAAGTCATTCAAGAGTGTCATCACTGTGTTCAGAGGTTACTTTAACATGAGGACAGCGTACACCTAGACTCTGCCAAAAACTGCTGGACAAAACATCTCCCAAGATTGAGTTATGGCAGCAAAAAGTTTGTGTACAGCCTGTGTTCCTCCTTCCTCCCCTTCATGTGCTGCTGGCCATGGCTTTATTTGTGCCAAAATTTGGTTTGGTCCTCTTCAGCGGATGCTCATGTAGCTTCCATCCAGGTGAAATCTGCACAGGAAGTCATAAGAATATGTAAAATCTACTGTAGTTCAACTGTTTTAGAACAAAGGAACACATGACTGAACCTTGTGATAAAACTGAGGAATGGAAATGGAAATGCAATGCACCAAAGAGGCCTTACATGTGGTACACATTACTTTGTGAAGGCATACAACATGATTTAGGCTTCATGGAGTAAAAGGAAACTTCCCTCTCCTTAACAATGCCAGCACTGTGTCTCTATGGCGGCATTTTCAAACCTGGATTGTTTAGTCTGTCAATTTTTCCCCTTGGTATGATTAGTTTGGGCAGATCAAATCATCAATCATTCTGGATTATAGCTTGTCATCGTAGTTTACCCAAAGACCATGTTTGAAAACGCCCTTAGTAGGTAGGTCCACCACTTTAGTCCAAACTGAAATATTTCAACAATTATTGGATGGATTGGTGCAGACATATTTCCCACAGGATGAAGTAACTGTGTGTAATTTATAACTTATTATAACTTATTTATAACTTGAACTACGATCTCCTGACTTTTGTATTTTACTTTGGTTTATGATCAAATACCTCAATCAGTACTAGTTGTACAAACAAATACAAAAACGATGCTAAAGAACGAATGATGACACCACAATACAAAAATGTGGATGATTGGATTAAATAAGCTATAAGGAAGTGACACACTGATGAAATGGAAAAATGGAGATGTGCGGCAACACGACACAAAACAGCCCGCTGTGTTTGGTCTCACCCTTAAGAGCTAGAATGGTTGTCTGATGGCTCATCTGTACTATTGGCCTCAGCGCCAACCACTTCTACTGACTCAGATTTTTTAGGCATTGTGTCAGACCCCGATACTTTGTTTTCTGGAGAAAATCTGCACACATGAGCGTTAATCATAAGTCAAGAAAGGAAGAAAGAAAGAGATCCTCATGATTACATTTTCATGAGCTAAATAGTGTCAGGTCACCCAAGCAGAAAGCAATCAGTAGAACCAGTAAATGCAGAGAAACATGCTTCATCCATAGACAGAGCAGCACACAAAACAAAGGAATCGTTTGACATTTTTTGGAAATTTGCTTTCATGTTGAGAGTTATATGAGAATATCGATACCATTCTTTTATCGGTCCATTCAATATGAAGCTACAACCAACAGTTGGTTAGCTTAGCTTAGCATAAAGACTAAAAACAGGGGCAAACAGTTAGCCTGACTCTGTCTGAAGGTAAACATATCCTTCTTCCAGCATCTGTTTCAAGTCTTTATGCCTCCAGCAACATAGACTATTGAACAAACAGATTTTAGAGTGGTATTGACCATGGAACATGCGGATAAGTGTATTTTTCCAAATGTCAGACAGTTCTTAAACTGCTACAGGCATCCATTAAGTGAAACAGGAGAGGCACTGATATCTCTATCTGCCACTGAGCATTAACAGAGTCTTAGTCTGTTGATGCTCAGTGGGGGACATTAAGTAGGTTAATGTATTCTTAAGATACTAGCAACCAACATTTTATCTGAAATCCTACTAGTAATGAAACTAACAGAATGACCTCTCTTTAGTCATTCTTAAGCTTCCTAAAACGGCAGTGCTCACCTGCTGTGTGAGGGACTGTGGTTGTATGGAGAGGCAGGAGCTCCAGGGTGAGGGTAATGAGGTGTGTCGGGTGTATCATACTCCGTCAGGCCGACTGCCAGCTGGTTGCGCCAGTTTCCTGTGCTCTCCACTGAGGACACTGCAAACAAGACAAAAGCAAAAACACTGTAATGTTGGAGTGTAACTCAGTGGTAATTGTTGTTATTGGAAACATTCTTAAGTCCAGCTTAACGTCACTCTTGTAAAACAATCACCTTTCACAAATTATGGCAACATGTGATTACAGTACTGTTGCTGCCACCTTACCTGGAAACATTTTTTATTTTTTTATTTTTTTATTTTATAACACAAATTTGCAAAAAGGCTATATTTGTTGTAGGGTTTTAAAGACAAATAACATTGTTTTATTTGATTATTTTTATTTTATTTTATCTTAAAATTTAATTACACCTTTTAATACCATTTTACTAAATTACAAGGACAATTACAATTACATTCAATAAAAAAATATTTTTACCAAGTTGTGACCCTATTTGGTTCTCCAAACAATAATGGCAGCCAGATGTCCTTGCTAAATTTGTACAACCAAAACTTGTACAACCAAATAATAAAACTATTGGTTATTATTATTTTATATTTTCATAGGAGATATGTAATTTCCAGCTAGATGGCTATTTGCAACTTGGGAAACAGGTTAAAAACAATTTTTAGTGTACACTGGAGGCAGTATATTTTTAATCTAGATGGTCAGAAAAGCATTTGAAGATTCTGGAAATACAACTACATTAATAAAAAGCTTGGCCTAAGAGATGAGTCTGAAGTTGAGTTTCACAAAGGCTAGCCATAAGAATAACTACTGAACAGTGGTAAGTGTTGTTAAACGACCTTCTGTGTTTTTCAAAGATCTTATATTTTTGAAGATCTCAATGTCAATTTCACTTATTTTCTTGATGGCCTATAAAAAACTTTGGACACAACATGCAAAAATCCTCCACTGAAACCTATTGGTGGAGCATTAGCAGCTCTTTAAAGCATGGTGTTCATAATTAGGGAGGAAATCATCACTTAAATTTATGAATTAGATATGGAAATAAAACCCCTTCCAGTGACAGTTAACGATACAGCCAGCACATTTCTAATATTTAATAAACAGCCAATAGCACCCTGTTATGTAAATATATTTAACTGTAATTTAGAGGGTTAGGGTTAGGGTTAGGGTAAAATTGATTTTATTAAATGAATTTCTCTCATTCACCAATATATTTGACTTGACTGTAAAACTGCCTGAGGAAATCATCTTACCTGATGAGAAGGAGGTGGTTCGGCTGGAGTGGCTGAAGGCCGCTGGCATGGTCTGGTAGCCCAGGCTGAGCTGAGAACCGCTGTCAAAGTCATATCCAGCCAGCATCCCCCTCCCTCCTTCCCTGTGGCCTCTGTTTCGATGATACCAGCCTCTCAGATGCTCTGCCACCATGGCTTTCTGCATGTTCTTGGCCAGCAGCTCATTTCTAGGACCCTCCCTGCTCCGCGGTGGCCTCACTGTCGCATAAGGGTTCTGGGAAAGCCCATCAGCTCGGTCACTGCTGTAATGCCTGAATCTGTCGTGTCCATGGTACCCATTCATTTGATAGGAGGGGTTGACATTGTAGTGGCCTTCTACTTCATTCTCATACACGTAGGCACCGTTAGCATAAGGCTCCATGTCCGGACAGGGGTAGCCGGAGACGTAGTAGGCACTGGGTGCATAGTGTGCTGAGGTCTCACATGTGTAACTACAACCAGAATGATGCTGGACCAAGTTGGGCATGCTCCCAGTATTTCCATACACTTCCACCTTCCTGTGGAGACGATGCATGGTTGAGGTTCTAGAGTCCAGTGTACTGTAGTGGGAGTTGGCTGCCCCGCAGAAGTCCAGACTGGACTGACTAGTGTAGGAGGAGCAATCTTCTAACACCTCTGTGCTGCTGCTGCGGTGGGCTGGTGACAAGATAAACACGGGCTTCTCTGAGTCTGTGTCTTTTCTTAGCTGGGGCTGTGACTCCAGACTTCCACTGCGATGCCTGAAGCAATGAGGAGACCCTTCGGATCTGGAGAAGAGATGTCATGTTTAAACATATCTAATAGACAAAATGAGTGATGGAATAATATTTCTGGTTTTATTAGTTAAAATAAAGGTTAGGGGTGTGTATAAGAGGTTGGGAGTTGGGGAGAAGCAGGGATTTGGTTGCAGGGAAGGTATGTGGGAGAAGGACAGGTATTAGGTTGGGAGTGTTGGGGAGCAGTAATCACACCTGAGCTGGCTGCTGCTGTAGGCATTGCGGGTCATAACTGGGGTGGGAGGCATGCTGCGTGGATCTCTAGGAGGTCTGGGAAGGGTTTTATAAGGGCTAGTGTGGGTGGAGGAGACCTCTCTTGGATTCTGGTAGTAGTGGGAAGCCTCCTGGCCTTCAGTAGCTAATCTAAAAGGGTGTGGTATAAGGAGAGGGTGAAAAAAAATAGGAATGAGATGTAAGGAAAGGAATGAAGCTGCAAACACGACACGGCAAATATTACAAGCTCTGCCAAAACATGATATCATTGCAAAAACAATTCAGCTTTTAAATAAAATCAAAAGTCGTGGAACAAGTTTCACTTCACACTAGACTTCATGGATGTAACAAATAGATTGGCTCAGGATGTCTGTTTCCCCACCTGCTGTGGTTTTTGTTACGGTGATTTTCCCTCGGAGATCCTTGTCTGTCCACATCATATTCTGCCCCCAGCGACTGCATCGGACTGAGCTGAGGGGAACCTTGGACTGACCGTGACCGTGGCCTTTGACTGACACTGTCTGAGTCATCTGAATGTAAATGCAAACCAAAAAAGTACTGACTCTTGGTTTTTCAAAAATAGTCATAATAAGAAAGTGATATCCATTTTATTGCAGGTCAAAATGCACCAGAACATGTGTTGTCTGACTCACCATCATCCAGTGGGAGGCTAGACAGAGAGCTACAGTCTGAACGGACAAGTTCATCTAAAGAAAGAGGAAATAACGTCATGCTTACTGTAAATATAGCTGTACGATTAATGTAGCAGCACAGGCCAACTTGCGCCATACCTGCAATGATCACTGAGGCTCGCTGGGTTGGCTTTTTTCCCTTCTTGATTCTGTACTGGTTCATCTCATCCTCTATCTGTTGGAGTTTGTGCATGGCGTCCAAACAGTTTCTCCTCCTCTTCTTCTTGACTGTCTTACACAGTTCTGGCTCATTTGCCAACTTCTTAGCCGCCTCCACAATTTTTTGCTGCAGGGCAAATCTGCTCTCCAAGTTTCTAAGGAAAGGATCCTGCAGCACATCCCCAGAGATAACAGTAAATATCTTTAACCATTATTGTCACCATTGTTAAAGAGCAGGCCTGATTACATCTTCATGTGAGGTGGACCTTATTGATGTTATTCTTATAACTCATGAAAAGACCAAAACCAACAGTGGATCAGTCTGTCTCTCAATACTTTCTGACTTCCACAACCTGTCTGTAGCTCTCAGTCCTAAACCCATTCGTTCATATCAAAGATTAAAATCTTTACAAACAGGTTAACAATATATGAAAGACTAAATAATTTCCTCAAACAGCTGGGCACTGTAGTTTTTATAGAATGTTACTCAAAGAGCATTTGCAGATTTGGGGCGGTAGCTAGCATTTGCTGCTGTGGGCCAATGTATGTGGGATAGAGTCAAAATAAACTACAGTGCTCATGTTTATTGTAGTGAAGGAATATGTCACCTAGCATGGTTGAGTGATGTGTTTTTACAGCAACAATGGAGTTCTATGGCACAGAGGAATACACTAAATCAGACTTTAGCAATGCAAGAAATACATGCAAGATGAATTAATTGCTGGTATTGATCTTTTAGTGGCATTTGTTGAAAAGTTTTGAATTTAAAATTTAGATTTAATACCACCAGACTAAGTACATGGCATAAAAAAGCAGTATTACACACAAAAAGAGGAGGTGAGAATTGCAGCTGCATTTGATTAAAGTACACCAGTTAAATACAGACCTCATTGTAGGGGAAAAGGTCGTCTAACTTGAAAGCAGTGCCAACTCGTCGTCTGACCTGCGGCGGTCTTTCACCTGAAGAGAGGGGATACTCTTTTGGCAGCTTGCCAGTGAGCTCCTGGAAACACAAAAACACCCCCTCGACACTTAATGAACAGCAGAAACCATTAGTCTAGTTACCACACAGCAACACGGTTTAATAAAGGGAGTTGAGCTAGCAGAATGTGGCTGTAAAGAAAAATTACTTAATAAGGAGCCTAGCAAAAAATAGCAACACTGTAAACAAAACGAATTCTCACCGCCTCTCTCAGGCAAATCTTCTTCAGTTCTTTTGTTTTCTTGGCCAAAATATCTTGGATCTCCTGCTCTTTTTTTCTCAGCTCAGAGAGTTTCTCTTTCTTCTGTTCTTCACTCATTTCAGAGTCTGCAGAACCTGTGAAAACAATAGGCTGACTATTTTTGCCTGCTTACCATCCAACAACTTTATATCCCAAAACATTCATAATGACATTGGTAAAGAAGAACTGACTCGTCAGCATGACTCCTTCACAATGCAACTCACGAACAGCTCAGTGTTCATAAGTCAGAGTTTTGTCACAGAAACTTGCACCAACATGATCTGAAATAATGATTTTTGCTTTAAGAACTGAAATAACTGTAACTAACCTGTAGACACAAGGCTCCCATTGCTGGCTGTTATAAAGTTATTCTTTAAGCCTGCATCTCCAAGTCTGTTTATTTTTGCCCCTCCATGCTCAGTGAGATCCATGGCAATTTCCTCCAAACTTCTTGCTGTTCCTACTTTAGCCTAAAAGAATGAAACAGAAAAATGGGACAAAGATTAGTGGATGGATAACTCAGTAACAAAAGTAACAAACAGTGACTGATAACGGACACTTACCTTGCTTTGCTTTCTGTCCAAGTAGAACTGGTGCTGGCTGATAGCCATGACCCAAATGGTTTTGATCAAAGAATGGCTGGCATACCACGTGTGGATGAGTAAACCAGTCTGCCCAAAGGTGCGCTTGGTTACTGCTCTCCTGTTGCAAATGTAAATCAGAGGTTGGGTTACAACTTCCAGTATGACACATATCAAAGTAAAGCAACAGTGAAGTCTCTCAAAAACTAAAACAACAAAATAATCAACTAGAGCTGCAAAGATAAGCCGATTAATCGATTAATTGATTAGTTGAATTCATCTACTGCTATTTTGATAATCGGTTAATCATTTTGAGTCACTTTTTAAGAAAAAATTCTAAAAATTCTCTGGCTCCAGCTTCTTAAAAAATCAATATATTCTGATTTCCTAAGTCCTCGATGATAATAAACTGATTATTTTTGGGTTATGGACTGTTGATTGGGACATTTGGGGTTGAATCTTAAGCTTTGTGGAACAGAGATCGACATTTTTCACCATTTTCTGGCATTTTATAGCTCAGACAACTAATCCATTAATCGAGAAAATAAATGACAATGAAAATAACTGTTAGTTGTAGCCCTATAATCAACTTGCACAAATACCCTGTTTAAAAATTACAAAATGTGCCTCTACAGAAGAATCTCTCCTGCTGCTCACCTGTGTGGATCATTAACTTCTACAGCAAATTTTTTCTCTCGGAAGTACAAGTTTTCAAGCTGCTTCCACTGATAAAGCTGGAAATAAAAGTAGAAAAATAACAATATGTGATTAGGGAAATAGATACTGTGTTCTGTAATTCATAAACTGAAATGCCAGAAATACTCTAAATGCTTTCAACCCTTTGAATATGTACGATCAGTTTCTAAAAACATCTGTAATACTGTGACCATGACCATCATGACTGATAACAAATAAACTATTATGAAAAAAGAATTAATAGGACAGGTGTTTAGGCTAGTCCTGTTTCAACCACAGTCATTAAAAAGCCAGACTGTAACATGAACTGTCATTACAGTCTGGGCCACCTGGCATGCCAAGTCTACAATAATGCAGGTGTTAGAGTGGGAATGAATGCCACGAGGGGACATTAAGACTCATCGGGGTATACAACACTTTCCATGGCTCATCACAACCATCCACATATCACCCAGGTGCTCAATGACAACAGCCTGATATGAACAATCTATTTGGGTCTGTGAGTCACTGTGTGTCTGGGCAAGATCCGAATGAGACACAAACTCAAACAGACAGCTCATAGAAAATTATATTACATGTGGCAGCTTTGGGGAATATTTTGCGTCACAATGTGATACATTCAGTCGCGAGTATGGACATTTAAAGATCCACCCAGTTTTACAATAAAAAATGTCATTGTAAAACTTAATTTTAAATGCCTACAAATTAGTAAATGTTACTTAAGAAACATAAAGGACCAAAGCTCAGTCTATATTACTTCTAAAGTAAAAGACAAAGGAATGTAGCATCCAATCTTACCAGTACAAAGGATGTTCACAAGTCGTGTTTCTGAAGTTATTAAATCCTCCCTGGCTTTGCTGTCAACACAAACACATACTTTGTTCTGTCTCCTGTCAGCTCCTGACTTGTCTCCTCAGGTATTCTCAGAACATGCATGATAACGCCCAAAATCCGGCCCCTTTCCCTTTGACATCACCAGCTCACTCCCTCTTCCCTCTACAAAAGACACAGCTGTCTGCGTGCAGCTGGCTGCTTGCACAATGTTGGAACTCAGCAGATAAAGTTGGATTGCACCATGTCAGGTTGGTTACCAGGCTTTAACAGAAAGACAATGCCAGTAAATTATCTTTATGCAAACTGTTCTGAACTTCCTACTTCTTTTATAATAGCACTACCCTGAAAGTAACAGACCTGACAACATAGCTGACAGATCACTCACATGGGTGTTTCTCCTATCAACTCACAACCTAAAACAACGCCAAAGAATCAAGAAAAGCAGGTTCAAACTTTGTGAGTGATTCTCAAGGCAAACTGCTCCTGTCTATGAGAATAAATTTACCACAGTGACTCCAGCTTTCTAGACTAACACTTTGTTTCAATTTTTCAAGTCTGGCCTCGTCTGCTGCAGTTGAAGCCCAGCCTTTGTTGGAGTGAAATAGATGATGCATGAATTAGAGCTGGTGAATCACCACGCTATGTGCAACAGCAGCAATCCTTCCCCATTCCCTGCGCTGTCATGTCCGCAGTCAGATTAGCGAAGCAGGGAAGCGGCAGCAGCCATTTTAGAGACTGAGCTGCAGGGCAAGTGAAATGTTTACCTTTCGAGGTTTTAATTTATCCTGCAAATCATACTGGCCGATGCCCTTATAGCTGATTCCAAGCCACCATGGGATCCCTTGTTTATCCTGTGAGGCAAGAGCATAGCTTGATGGTTGATTCAATTTTCAAGTGAAACAGCTGTCATTCCAGATCTATCACAGCAGAAAACCTACCTTAACTTCATAATAATGCACGCCATACGTGGGCAATGATTCCACTAACGTCAAATACCTAGAATGAAAACAATTTTTATTAAAACCACCAGCTGCTTTTTAACATCTGCATGTGGTGTACCTTGGAAATGTGAAAAGATAGGACTGGGAATTTGATCAGAGGAATTCAATCCGGTGAATCAGTGTGATTCACTGGACTGCAGCTGAAGAGGAGCTATTGATTTCTATCAGATGATGAGAAAAGGAGTGCCAGAAAGAGAAAGCGAGAGAAGGAGGGAGGGGAGGGCTAATGGAGGTGAGAGAAAGATTAATGAACTTAAAGCTTAGTAACATTAACTGTCTAATTACAAGTGTTCAACTGATATCAACAAATCCATACTTTATTTTAATTTTAATTCCAATACTCACTGCACAATGGCCTGTCCTCGGGAGACTCCTTTCAGCTGTTTATAATATTCAATTACTCGATCCTCACTGCAATGTCACATAAATAAAAGACACCTTTTCACTTTTTAAACAGCTGTGCATTATCAGATTATGCCCTTCTGTATGGGGTATGTGTATTGCTGGTTTCAAATAAGCATTTCCAATGAGCATACCAGTATGCAAGGGATGGGTGTTCCTTGAGTAATTTGGTGGGAAGAGTTGGCAGTTTCTTCAAGTCAGCTCTAGTGGTTTCATCACTGAAACAGCAAAGAAAAATAGGTGTGATGACAGTTATAACAGTTGAACGGACAATCTGGAGACATAACATGCAAAGATTTCTTTTCGAGTCCTTGACTTCAAGTGTTTAATTTTTTTAATATATATTTAAATCATCACATCTTAAGCTTGGCCACAGGCAAAGGTGCAACAGCTTTTGCACCATTACCTGTGGCCAAGTCACCCCACCATCCCTCCCCACCACCAGAGACACTAAAAAGAAAGTCTCCAAAATTGTTAAACTTTTCATTCATCAGTTTTTGGGCAGCTAACTGTTCAATTACATTTTGTGTAAAGGTTATTTTCCAACATGAATGTCTAGATTCTGTTTCAAACACTCCTCTATGCTCTCAGGAAGAAAATTCTGGTAGGAAAATACTGACTTCTTCATGTTTCTTGGCCTTCAATTGTTGAATTTAAATATGCTGAGTCTAAAAAATACTGAAATCAGCCTATGAAATGGCCACCATGTGTAGTTTTTTAATTGTAGAATGTAAACACCTCAACAACATCTCCCCAAATCACAGAAAAAATACAGAGGACATGACCTACATCATTCCCCCTGAAGACTACATGTAAAGTATCAAAAGGCAGCTCTGTTAAACAGATGTACAGTCTCTGCTCCGCGCTACTTGGCTTCTATCAGCACTATGAGATTCATTAGTCAACTGGTGCAAGCTTCTCAGCACTCTGTGGTAAGCTTCACATAACACTGCTATTGATTTTTGTTGTCTGCACGCTGGAGAAACAAGTGACCTATTGAATCTCTTCGCTAAAAGCGCACTATTAAGTTGTCCTGCTGCTGTTAAATACTTCTTACCCAGCTGATAATACTCTTACCTTGTGTAGTCTCCTTTAGCTTCCTGGTGATTAAAAAAAACATCTTATTAGATTAAATGTCTTTAAATGCTTTAAGATGCAGCCATTAATGTATGCATATGAGGCTATTAAAAAGCACTAACCTGCAAAGCATTTGCAGCTAATTTGAAGAAGTTCTCACTCTCCACTTCTATCATCCCCTGGGAAACATAACAGATCAACAGGATAAAAGATAAATAGCATGCAGAAAATGCGGTCCATGTGGGGAAAGCTTGCGTGATCCAAACATAGAATCTTCTCTGTGTTGCCCTACAATAACCTCTGCTTTTTCTCAAAATGAACCCTTGTGTTTTTCTACTTTCGAAGACTGTCTGCTTTGCATTCCAGCCAGCAGAGTGAGAAAACTGTGCCCTGCAGCCACTGTCTGCTGAGCTGTGAGGTGCTGCAAGGGTCCAGAGACAGTGAATCATCGGGGAGGTGTTGAGAAACAACAACTCGAAGAATCAGTTTTCATTATTTCAAACCCCAGAAAAACAAGTGCTAAAATACTTACATTGTAGACAGCAGATTTTGCATTCAGAAAGAATAACTCCACCGTTATGATGTCCTTAAGCTGTGTTATGTTTTCTACATAAAATCTATGGAAGATACAAGCAGAAGCAAGAAATTAAGGGTTAAACTGAGATAACTTGTGACTTTGTTATTGCAGCTGATAGTAAATGAGTTATGAAATGCTCAGTTTGCACATTTCTCTCCCTTATTTGTCCTTTTGTAAGCATGAGGTGTTGGGTGCGTGAGTGAGAGACATGGTTTATGATAATGTGCAAAAGTCTGAAACCACCCAGAAGGCACATCACAGTCACAGGTTTTTCAGCCACCAGTCGGACACATGAATATTTATTCAAGATGACCAGGATACATATGTTTGATCACAGAACTGAAACAGCGACATGTGACTTTAAGGTATCATACTTCATGTCAATAAAGGGCCTCCTGGAGAGCGTATGTCTTGCATGAGAAGATGCATTTTATTACCTGACCAAGAAGTTGAGGGCAATGGTCCCTGGCTTCTTTGAAAAGTCATGTTCAAGAACTCTGCGGTCCATCTGCAACCACTTACACTGACCACTGCAAAAAAGCAAAGAGACTGAAGCTGCGCACACATCTGCACACTCACACGTATGAACTGTAAATATTCAGGCATCTGAAAATAATAAGCTTACACAGTTTACATACTTGTCATCAAAAAATGCAAGTCCAAAGAATTCCTTCTCTTTGAGGTTGAAATGGGAGGACACCAAGTCAAGAAGTTCGTACGACAGCAGCTTAGGCTGTGGAGGAAGATTAAGATTCAGCATTAGCTTCGGTGGGAAACCTACTGTAATCCAAAATATCAGGTAAACATCCCTAGTGAAGTCATTCAGACAATTTCTTTGATAAATGTGTCACGGTGGATAGTTCTGGAAAAAAAAAAATTCTGTTGCTTCCTTCGGACTGAAAGGTCAACTAGAGAGCAGTAGCCCTGGAGTGAGGATTTAGTGGCCTGCTCAAGGACACTTCAACAGCGCAGATACTCGTTATAACAGGGACTTGAACCCAGGTCATTCTGCTGAAGGATGGGCTTCCTATTCACTAAACTAATCTGATGTCCATGCCCAAGCCCATAGAGAAAAATGTTCCCACGGAAAACATGCTACATTATGGCATTACATTACGAAAAACTCTCTCAACATTGTTATTTTAAACCTGCATTCGCTTATTTTTGGCCACTTGGGGGCAGCAGATACAAGCTGTAAATACAACAGTGACATATTATCATCTTTTAAGTTGATTTGGTGATGTGTTTTTTAGCAAGATGTTTTATTATTTTACAGATATGGAACAACATTAGCATTTATATGGAGTTTTTGCTAACATTTTCATGTTCAAAATTGCTATTAAATGCAATATAGTGTTAATAAATGTCTTTAGATTATAGTTCTAGATGGTTAATGATAGAGGGATTGTTTTATCATAAATATGAAAGCCAAAGCAAATAATTACTAGTATCAACTTGGTTTGGAATGAACATTGAAATTGTGCCTCCTCAAAACATTGACTGCATGACAGCAGCATACAGTGGCCTTTTCAATGAAAACAGCTGCTGAAGACAGCATGAATTTTAAATGAATCAAAACAACAAAGTTGCAGGCTGGAAAACGAAAACGATGAGCTAAAAAGTGCTGAAATGTTCTGCAGAGCTGAGGGGAAATAGAGGGTCAGGTGATTGTTCTCTTTTATCATAAAACAATATTGATTATAGCCACTTGAGGATTATTCATACCTGAACCAGCAGCTCTAGCTTCCTGTCATCCAGCAGCTGCACTTGGCACAGTCTGCCCTCAGTCATCTACAGGGGAAAGAGGAAGTTCAAGGCGTGTGACACAAATTGCAAATTATTCATCATCACAAGAGAGAATGACATCAGGTCTTGTGTGCCTGTATGACACTACAGTATACATGAGACCTGATAGGTCTTGTAACACTGCAATATCTAGAAATTGTAAAATAAAGATTCAGTTTTCTACACAGTTAACATACAGCACATATTACTATGAGTAGCCACGCTGAGCAAAGACCTTGGGGTAAATACAATGATCCTTTTCAAGAAAACACTGACGTTGTTAATGACAATAAAACCATTGTCTCAAGGATTTGTTACCATAGTAACCACAGGAAGGATTTGAGGTTCTTCCAATTCGAATCATTCACATTTAACTTTCACTCTTTCAAACTTTTCAGCCTTTGAATAAACAACTACCTTCCCAACTTTTCACCCTGTAATATAAAATATTTATGCATCAAGTTCCAACCAGCATGCAGCTGTTTATAGCAGCAAACCACAACCTCATTTCAGATTCTGAACAAACTCTGCATCCATTAAATCCAGTTCTCTTGTACTTGCTCGCATGATATCAAGGAAATCATGTTTGCTTGTGCAAGATCATTTTCACCTCAATGCCCTTCAAACAGTGCTTCTTATGATAGACTCAGGCTGACCTATTCAGAGACTCTGAAAAAAACTGCACGCTTGATACACCAAATACCCAGTAAAAAATGACATATTGAGGTTAACCAGTTGTACAACAAAACCTGCCCAGAAACTGAAGAAACACATCTCATAGATCCAAACAGTCTCCTCATGTGACAGAATGAGGCTGATCAAAACTTCTAACACTTGGAGTAAATGGAGCAGCCGCTGTACACTACCTGGTAAACCTCTCCGGGGAGAGTGCAGGTGTGGATGCATCCCTGATCAGACCTCATCCTTTAATACGAGTGTCCTCTTGGATCCAGACCATAAAATTGTGAGCTCTGAGCAGCAACAGCTGATCAGGATTGACCGGCAACTTGTTCCATCCAGGTTTATTGACTGAGCAGCCGTTAGCTTTGTGCCGTGAAGGCTTACAGTGGCTACATCATGAGAAATCCACAGCTGAGTTAATGAGCACAGGCTGGATCAGACTCCTGACCAAAGTTTAGGGTTTACCACTTTTTAATTCAAATAATTTTGGTCAAGCAAGAAACACAATTAGTTAATATAAGGTGTTGAAGCATATCTGCACTGTAGTTTACACCCTCATTTCATCCGTGTATCATTCTGCGGCTGACAGGGTTTGAATATGGATATCAGGTTTCTCTTACTTCCTTTTCCCGTACATTTGAACTGAGTAACAGTAATTTATAGAAGCAGGAAAGATTCCCACAAAGAAACAAAGACACCTTACATTCCTCACACTTTACTACTCATTTATACTTTATACATACTATACTAATAAATGGTTAAACAAACTCCCCTGTGTCCTGAAAGGAGGGCACCGCTTTAAATGACACCATCTGTATCGTTTTAACGAGCACTTAGTCAATTACAGACTCTGAATAATGTGTGTTTCTTATCAGCATAATGTCAACAGTCATAAATTCTCTTTCATGATCTAAATTAAAAGTGCACATTCAATAAATCCAATTAATTTGGAGCGAGGCTGCAGTTTTATTGCATTGATTCGAGCTTGATTTAGTTATGACAGCACTGCTGTGAGGGTCACACAATTCGTATCTGCAATAAGCATGACATTGTTCCAGTCTGGCCACTAGATGGTGCAGGGATTATTATTTTTCTGTGGGCAGAAGAAGTTCATGTGGAGAAAATGGCCTCTTAAAACAGGCATGCACCGCTGAGGAGTTTTCATAAGCAGTGGAGAATCAAATTCAACTGGGATGACTCTTACTCATGCAATATAGATGAAGTTAGTGGGAGGAGGAGCCATGATTTTCAGGAATCTACACCATTAATCATCCGAGACCTATAATCACTCCAAGAACTGCTATTTATATCCAACTGAGCAGCCCAGCAACCCTGACTAACCCTGCAGTTTGTCAGTGGCAACCCAGAGAAGAGACTCTATCAAACACAGCTCAGACACAAGTGACCCCCAGATCAGCACAAGCTATGATTTAAAACTGGTGCATATACAATAATTACAAATACATAATAACAAGTGGTAACCATGAACACCTTCATTTGACATCTCATGTGTCAGGGCTGGTGTAGCTCAATGCAGCAGAGAAGAGAACGCTGCAAAGATAGCCTATTCAGCCTCAATAAAAGGCCAGTCTTGGCCCCATGAGGGTTAAGACAAGCATTCAACCTTCATGTAAAAAAGACACGGAGGGAGAAGATGAAAGAACTGTCCGTCTTTGTATTTGTGCCTCCAGAGACTGGATAGGCGCTTTTTGAGTATTAACCAGTAGGGCCAAACCTACACCCTGCGGGTTTGGCTCAACTTAGGAGCCTGAGGTTGGCATGTAGACAGCTTGTTAAATATGTGCTACAGTGAAATATCCAAATGGATACTTGAAGAAGGTGCAGATCTGGTGTCTTTTGTATATGGTGCTTGCACTATTAATACATATTAAGGATGTTCATTCGAATGTCACATGACTTGGATGTAGGAAGGATGTAGAGATGTCAATCCATCTGATAATGAGCAGACTTGTAAACCACAGGGCATGAAAAATTAAGCCAGTGAAAAATAGCACCATGTCAAGTCTGAAAGTTATACAATAAGCAAGCTTCTCTGTCTCATGTGTAATATGGCTGTCAGTGTTTAATACGTCACACTGGTTAAATGTCATGTCCAGACTGCAGCCTGTCTTATCTCAGTTTCCCGTTTTCATGCATTATTGATGAAGACTGGTATCACACACAAGTCGGTGTCTGCTCTCCGTGCTTACATGTTCATCTGAAGACACCCACTGCAATCGCACAACCCCAGAAATTGTTACAGTGAATACATATTCAATCTGTGCAAATTAATTGGATAGTTCCAGTTTCAAGAATCTAGTGACTGGATTCTCCTGTAAAGACAAAGACAAGAGGAACCAAGAACCAAAATAAAATCTTCCTGTGAATTCAAGCAGACTACCTAACAGGATGTGACATCCAGTGCACTGTGATGATAAAGGGGAACACACAAAGTTCTGTGTTTTGGTTAAATGAGATTTTAAAGTTCCTCTGTGATGTTGTGATAAAACTGAATGTAGCTGATGTAACTGACCTTTGACACCTTTGATACCTGACCCCGACACGGTGATCGGCACAGTTAAGGGTGACTTCATATATGGATTCAAATTGAGCCGGAACCATTAGTCAGTCGACACAAAATCAATCAGCTACTAAACTATTTTGATAATCAAATGATCGTTTTAGTCATTTTTTAAGCAAAACTGCCAAATATTTGCTGATTTCAGCCTCTCAAATGTTGTGATTTAATGCTTTTCTTTGTCAAACATGATGGTAATCTGATTTTCATTGTAATTGGATAGTGAGTTGACATATGAAGATGTCACTTTTGGGAAATTATAACAAGCATTCTTCACCATTTTCCAACATTTTCAGACAAAACGATTACTTGAATAAATAATCAGCAGATTAATTGATAATAAAAATTATTGTTATATGCAGCTCTAGATTCAAATAGATAACTTTTAAAATGTGAGATAAGTGATTTTTGTCTTTTTATGGCAAGGTCTTAGCTCCCCCAAAGAAATTCCATTGATGGGACACTTAATTAATGTATATTAGAAGTCAAAATCCTACATTAAATAAAACACTGAAGGCTACTCCAGCAAATACAAAGCAATAAGCCCTATTTGCAGAGGTAGTGGGCTGAAGGATACAGTCCAGGATTATCTCCCTGATCTGAAATCTCATCATGACTCATGTTGTCAGCAGCCAAAAGGTATCTGCCAACCATCATCTCCCTAAGAGAACTAGTGTGTCTGTGTGTGATATCCGGGAAATTCATGAACACAATGAGGCTCAGGATATTATTGAAAATTAGAACCTGGGAGAAATATTAATTTTTCACCTCTTTAATACAACAAGGACAGTCTGCATCACAGAGGAGTGATTCATGTGAATGATGTCATCATGCAGTACAAGTTCTTACTTGCACCATGAAAAGGACATCCACAGAGACAGGAGGACAATGTGATATATTTTCTTGTGGCTGTCCTACAACTGCAACCGCAATATTTTATTAGCAGCCATGGTGATGGTGGTGGTCAAATCCGCTCCTATCAGTCTCTGGAAGATAGTAATTCCGGCGGTTGAAAAGCAAAATAAATACAGATATTCATGTGTACATTTGTGGTTCTTTATTTTAGATTAAATTTAAGTTTCCACCACCACATGTTTTTTCTCCAGAGCTGCATACTGCTTGAACTCACAGAATTTCAGCTGCTGTCGTAAGAACTGACCTTGAGTGATTGTGACTGTGTGTTAAAATGAAGAAAAGCTACTTAATCAGTGAAAGATTTAGTGGTTGCATTTTCATCTATGCCGTTTGGCTAAAATATGACTGAATACATTGCTCAGTATTTGTGAAGCCCAGACAAGCCAGTTACAGTATTTGCAGAGAAATTCAAAATGTTGAAATTACACACAACAAACACTGTAATGTCATTTTTTAGATGATCTGCATAAAATATTACTTATCATTAGTTGTGTTTAAAGAATACAAGAAGACGAGTCTACAGACCAGCTAGCAGCCATGCTTTAGGGCATCAGGTTGCTAACATGCTAATGTTAAACAGGTATTATGTTAACATATTAGCACACTAACATTTGCTAATTAGCACTGAATAGAAAGGCCAGAGGCTGGTGAGAATGTTATTAATTTTGCATGAATTTGGTCATAAATTAAAGTATTGGTATTAAAGGAATTTGACCCAATGAAGTTATACAACATTATTACAATTAATCCTGAGTGCAAGCATAAATATCTGTACCAAAATACAAGGCAATCTATTCAATAGGTGTGATATTTCACTCAAAACTTCCACACAACCTCAACCTCATGGTGGCGCCAGAGAAAAAGTCAAGAGATCACTTAAGTCATTAGGATTCATCTTCTGTAGACCATGAATGTCTGTACTGAATAGTTGTTGAGATGTTTCAGTCTGAGCCGAAATAGTAGACCAACCGACAGACTAACGTCGCAATCCCTAGGACCAGGCTGCTAGATTACTTTGTTTGATTTAAGTTTTAATCAAAACAATTAAATAAAATCATATCATATTCACCTACAAGGTAAATGTGCATATGTTTGAATCGGCTATATCTCTTACCGTCTCATCTGACAGTGAAGAGACTAAATATTTAAACAACACAGAGACCTCTAGAGGCTCATTGTTCATTTCTGCCCAACAGTGCTCAACACTATACTGCATATAACTGCTAGAGCCGTACTCTTAATGCATAGGGTTACAACTGTAAAGATTATCCTGACATTAGCACGGCAGGAGAGACTTTACATTATATTACATTCATTTGGAAAAAGCTAAAACTTAACAAAAGCTAGATGTCATCAAAAAGGCCATGGTGGTTATTAAAAGCCCTTTGCGCTGAGGAATTCATTCTTATCTGCTTATTTTATTCATATTACTATTTTGTGAGCAAAGTTTACACTTTGGTCTGAGGATGGTGCTACTGAAAAGCTGATGGAGTTTCCAAAATGAAAAGTGTCATCTGGATGTGCTCACTCAGTGAATTCCTAAGTAATGCACCCATTATTATATTTCTAGTGTAAAAATGGATATTTTGACCTGATAGTGATGCAAAAGCAAAGGTCAAAGGGTCACCAAACCCAGAAATCATTAATATCTGTTCTGCATTTACTAGCATTCTGTCCTCTATATATTGACTTGTTTTGTACCAAAGTGCTGGACTGGTGGGCAGTTGAACCTGCAGTACCTAATGACTTGTAAATGTTATTGATAGTGGAGGAAAACAGCTTGAATTCAAATTGAATCTGTATTAAGCAGTTCATGTTTAAACAACCAGATCACAGGTACATGTATGTTTTTGATCAGTTCTTCAGTTTTTAAAAATCCTATCTAAATGCAGCATCTCAGCACATAATTTATGTGCACAACGGGGCTGATTCAAAACACACAGACTAGTCTCTAAGCAGGGAGCACTTGCAATTTTGAGACCTTTGCCACTAGTTGCCCTCATTCTCGGGGTTTTACAACTATCCCCACTGATAGTCCTGATATCACAAACTGCAGAGTTTCATCACAAAGAGCTGCAGTGACTTTCTGCAGAGCCCAGGGACGCGGTACTGAGGCGCGGACGTGAATGGGTGGATAAAGTGGAACATGACCAAATTGCATGATCTGGATGAGGAATCAGAGTGTCTGCAGCCTTGAGAAAATCTTCATACTGTATCATAGCAGTATTGACAAACAGTCAAGTCATATTTATTGTCTTCACCTAAACTAGGAGCATAAAGTGAATGATAAGCTGTTATGTTACAACTGGATTTATTCGTCTATCAGTAGTGATTTACAGGACAGCTGCACAAGTTCTACCCCAAATCCTCACCTGCAAAGCTGATTCACTTCAGTGATGCTGCTCTGCTGTACTGCAGGTATTTACCAGATTACATATCAGATTTATATCCTCAGTGTGAAGTGTATGAATACAAGATTACTTGCCCATCCAAAAATAGATCTCTCCTCTCTCTCACTGTCTTTAGCACATTTCTCAGAGAGTCTCAGGAGGCTTTGATTCCTAAATGGAAGGTTGCCAACTGAACGATGAGACATCGCTCAGCAGCTTCAAACAGATAGAGGAGCATCTCTTGTCTTGTTAGGCTTCCATACTGACAAACAAGTGAGAGAGTTCATGAAAAAAATACTTCGACTTCAAATACTTCAAGTTCTGCCTGAGTCCCTTTGAAGGAGCTGATTTAACTTGACATGATTTAAGTGACCCTTTGCTCTTTCAAAGGGTTTGTCAGAAATGCCATTAAAAAGTCTGCTGCGGTGATAAACAGCACAGGACATCCTCTCAAACAAATAGGAAGAGCGACAAAGTTTCACACTGGACACGTGTGTCAAAGAGAGACAATCATCACAACAACAATTCCTGTTTACAATGCCTGATGCTTTAAATACACACAGACGTGTGTGTCTCTTCCTTCAACTCTGAGATAACATCAGTATAGGTCAGTGTCAACCTTTCCTGTGCTCATCCGTGTTTTTTTCTTCTGGAGTGAAAATGCAGATCCAGAGCAATACACTTAAAAGAAGGAGAAAAAATATTAGGAGGCTCACAATAAGGCTTCCACCAAAACCATAACAACTGGATTAATGTCCTTGTAAGTCCTGACTAAAAGATGTTTGACCTGAGTCACCAATTCAATCCTACATAAATCCCATACATGTGAAAATTGAACGTGCACAGACAACACAAAAATCTCCAGTCATTAAATAACACCTTGGATCCACAGTGCTGCAGGGTGAACGCTTTCAAAAAGGTAAAATGATGATTCATCCAGCATTTTTAATATTCACCAAGTCACACTTGCTAAATCAATATATTAGCTATAGGGCATGCTTCAATTAAATTCAACCAATTCAGTTAAATCCTCTTTTAACTTAAACCCACTAAAATGTCATTTTATATCTGCTTTATCCACTACAATCAGCAATATTGCCCACAGTATCCTGTATAATGAGACCAGCCCACCTCAGGGCCAGTTTCACTGGGAGAACAATGAATGTGCTACTGTAGACTACTGTACATGGGTGGTTTCCACCTGAGCCCCATGACTAGACAGATGTGTCAAATAAAACCACACTCCTGCTTGTTTTACACGCTGCTAAGAACCAAACCCATGCTGTTGTAATTTTCATTGATGCTCTCCCCAGGATCACATGCGTGTCTGACTCGGTCTACTTTGTCTCCTCACAGCTCACTATATAAGGGCGGGATGAATCAGCTCCATCACATCATGCATCGCCTTACCTTCGCGCTTCCTTATATCCCCGCTTAGGTATTGATAAGGTAGAGCTTCCCCTGCATACTGATCGCCCTCTTTCAGCTTTCTTCACGGTTGCTTTTGCCGGGGAGGGGAGCCGCCGTGCAGCCGCTGTCCATGTTCATCCTCCGGTACTGCTGTAGCGCACACTCGCCTCGTATTGAGCCACACTCACCACGCCTTCACCCGCCGGCTATTATGTGAACAAGCCCCGCATCCCCTCCCTCGTCGACGCTCCCTCCCTCTCTCTCTCTCTCTCATCCAGCAGCTGCCGGCCGGCTTGGTTCACACTCAGTCCCCATAATAATGAAGTGTGGTAGCTTGAAGGTTGTGTGCGTGTCTGTGTGTGTGTGTGTGTGTCTGCTGCATCCCTCATTTCCCTTTAAACTGCTCTGTAGATGTCTTGTAAAGGGTCAACAGACGTATTTACAAGATTATGTTATATTTTATATACCATAGTAGCCTATATGTACATATTGTCTCATCAGAGACCTTAAAGAAAATTATTTGTTCCCTTTTAATTCTGATTAAATGTGACTTTATCACACTATGTTTGTTTTTTATTATCTCCAATATTCTTACAACATGAATATAGGGAAAATTGTGTCCATAGTCAATTTATAGAAGCCTTAAATCAGCTTATTGTTTATTTGGTTGCCCATTACTTGTTACCTTGGCAACAGCTACTCTTTCTGGGGTCCATATGAAAGACATACAGTATAATCAACACATATTTACACCTTCACTACATTCAGTAAAACTGGTAAAATATCATCATTACATTTAATGATATCACATCAAAACCAAACATCTTGTATGATGTACGAACAAATAGAAAAATGGCAGTAAAACATAGAAATGGTAACAAATCTCAACTTATTTGCTGATTCTTGCAATAAAAGTTATTTATTTACTTATTTATTTGTAGAATTGTGATTTGATTTGCACACAAGGAGATTTATATATTATAAAAACACTTTTCCACCTACACATACTCAGTTATACGTAACACTTGTGCAGGAGAGGTAGGAATAAGCTGAAAGACCTCTCATAAAAACTTAGCTAAAAAATGAATTAAAACCAGAATTACAATAAATAAAAAGTAATGAGGGGTGGAAAGGATACTACAAAATATTAAAGAAAAGAGTTAAAGCTATTTTTGTCTATGACATCTAACATTTATCAAATAACCAATTTACCTGTATCTTAAAACACTGCTTACTTGATTTCTGAAATATGAAGTATTTCAGACTATATGAATGTATACAGAGCTTTTTTTCCCATTGCATTGTTTAATGTCACCTCTCATCTCCTGCATTATTTTATAACTGTGGGTACCTCCAGAAAATAATATACCTCAGTACTGTATCCTTGCAGTATTTTACACCTTCCTTTATTTACTATCACATTTTTCTCTTTTAAGGCAGTAAATTGATTCCCAATAATGTTAATCCTGTTAATAGCTTTTTTTAATGTTTTAACCTGTTTCAATGTACTGCATTTGTGTTAAGGAGTTTTTTCCTTCACATATATATTGACCCGTGGCAGTAAACACAAGCTAAGTAATTAAAAAAGAACATGAGCTTCTAAAGAGGATGTATTTAGTGTGTGGAAAAACTGACGAGACACAGGAAATGGTAACATTGTAGGAAGATCAACACTATTTGCAAGCAAAGATTGTTCACTGATAAACACTAACACCAAAGTTTGTTTTCTGCACCTTCAAAGGAGCTTAACCTGTAGAACGAGTTGTATGTCAGAGTCAACATTTAGCACTGAAAAGTTTACATTTTGTTCAGTTTGTGGTTCAAACATTGAAAACCAAAAACTATCTGAATCAGTTGTTGTTTTTAAATGTCATCGTTGGCCTCGCATGAATAAATATGCAGAGCAAATATAAATACCAGTTTGGAGGTAGTTATTATGCAGTCAGTGCCAACTATTATGCTCATGTCTCTTCACACATCAGTTAACATATTTGACACCTGCAATACAAACAACACAATACTGCTGAACCAGACTATTGGTGTGTGTTTCACATGTGATATTCTCTCCTGCTCAGGACAGTGCTCCTGAAATATTCATTACTGTCTTTACTGGTACTCAGGTGGTAATTTTCCAAAGAACCCAGCACAGTAGCCTTGCTAAAGTCCTCAAAACAACACTAAATATTGAGCTAGTATGTCTGACAACTGATGAATTAAGGCACTGCACTGCTACTACTGTATGTCCTCGTAGTACACTAAATAGCCTGTCAGCAGACTGAGGCCTCCCCACCCCCAACCCCCCTTGCTCTTGGATTTCTGACATCAGACATGAATAAGTATCTCATTAAGATCCCCCAAAACCATCTGTCCAGTGAGTCTCCTCCTTACAGGAGAAATGCTCTCATAAACAAAAGAGTAGGATTCCCTCATTGCCCTCGTTACCCTCATTAGGAGTTTAATTCTATCGTCAATGGCAAGCTCTACTTTGAATACATTCAGGGAATTGGGATAAGAACTGACATATAAAACTCATATCAGATTCAGCAATAATCTATGTCAGACTCACATTGTAGGATGTTTTTCAGTTGCACAGCATTTTATTTTAAATCTGCAATATATTGTTGCACACATAGTCATGATTGTTTTTTGCAAGTTTGTATCTGCTTTGCAACTAATAAATCCACAGTTGTTAGAGAAGAAAATGAATACAAAGAAAATACTCTCCAAATTATTGCCAGTCTTAAAATCATTTTGCATAGTTAAAAATACAATATCTGCTTCATAACTGCTGTAAGCGAGGTAACTAGGCAATTTGAGATGCCTTCAAATCCCCTTTTAAGCACAGTCAAATGTAGGTTGGCAGACGCTTTATGCAAATCCACTGTAGACATCACAACAAGAGAAACTGAAAGAGCTGAAATCATAAACAACAAAATAAAGCAGAAATAGTTTGAATAGCACTGATGCAAATGTTGACTGTGTAGCTTCTTAATAAATATTTATTAATAAATGCAAAATAATCTCATGCACATGACCAGAAAGTTCAGGAAACATCTCTAAAAGAGTTCCTGTAAGCAAACAGGAGGAAACAAAAGTTTAGCTTTTATAGCAACAAAAAATGAGCCATTTTAAGCTATGATGCCCATCATACTTGTATAAATGAGTCTGGTTTTGGAGATACACGTTTTGAGTCATGTTATGACTACGTTTTTGCAAGATCATTACAGTTTGTGGTTTAACATCCCTTCTACTTTGAAGGTAGCATATAAATAGTATCTCGGCTTTACTTAAAGTCCCCTGCATTTAGCAATTATAAGCAAACTAATAAATTGTTTATAACACACTATAATTCAATTGTAAGCAGATGTATTTGTTTATTATTGTCAGCAACTGCTCCTTCTATGGTCATCCATACTACCATCTGCCTATAATTATATTATAGTGTGTTATAAACCATTTATTACATGTTTAAATATGGCTTATAAATGCCAAATAGGGAATAGGGAATAAAATGTTACCATATCTCACTATTTCCAAGAATAACAAACTGAAGAAGTAAGAGTGTAACACAGCAGTATTCATTTCAAATAGTATACAGAGCATTTTATTTTCCATTGGCAATGAGTTTCTAATTTGTAATGGTCAGTGGACTTGCCTCTTGACCATTTTTCAGTTCCCTGGCAGGACAAACTGATCAGTGGCTGACAGTCAACACTGATGTCCTGGAACACCCGGACACCTTTGGCTCATATTCCAGGATCTTGTTTTGACTCCAGCATTCAGGAAGTGAATGCCACTCGGTGGAAAACGGTTGCAAGTCACTGATCACCGAGTGACAGCATGAAAGAGCTGTGAGTGCAAACAAGTAAAGACTGTCTCCTTGCACCTGAGCATGGATGTTTCTCTGCTATTGTTTCTCTTCATTTCAGTTCACGCTCTGTGTTATTAGCCAGCAGTGTTTACACTTGCCTGTCACTGCTCATTAAATCTGCACAACACTGTGTAAATGATGATGGTGTGCCTCTGTAATTATTAGTATTATTATTATTGCCCATGTGTTCAGTTATCTCATGGCACACGGCCAGTATGTCGCTGGGCATATGCTGTCTGACATTTGTGTGTTGCAGCCTTCATGCACATGTTGTACTGGCAGACTGCTACATGTAAGGCAGGGGTGAAGTTAAATTATAGGCTGTATGGACAGGCAACGTGATCTGGTTTTCTGCATTGCCCTGACAGTGCGATTTGGCTGTCGTGGGGTATATGTTTAGATCAGTAATCTCCTGTTCAGAATATATCTATAGGATGAAGACTCGTTTCATTTTCTTTCAGAAAAAAACTGTATATTAGCTCTTGTGTGAACTTTGATATTCCTTTCTTCAAAGATAGAACAGTATCAAATATTTATACAGTATAGTATACCCACTTGAGGAATTACAAAGGGCATTGTAGTCTACTCTACAAACTCTGGGGGCCTCACTCAGCTGGAGGCCCTGGGTAATCAGCGCCCCTATTCATCCCGCAACAGCACCCGGAATAATATGTGTTGTCTACTCTATTGTGTGCCTGGCGCTGTCCTCTCTGACTGATCAGGAAACCCTGCAGGTCCCACATCATGTCTCCTATCCTGAATGTAACTAAGTCTCTAAGCCACTGTGACAAAGATTTAAAAAAAAAAAAAAAGTGTTACAAATATTGTTGAATTCTGATTCTGTGTCTTATTAAGTCTGTCTTGAAATGATCATCATGCCAGTTAAGGTTTTATTTTTAGGTTTTTAAGTCTGTGCTTTCCAGCAGAAGCACATTTGCATAATATTTGCATTGGTAAAATGCAGACTTAAACCAGTTCAGCAAGGATGAGGCGAATGCAAATATTGAACTTGAATTTCCATTTTGTAATAGAGGGTGCCCCCCGTGGTCGCACAACACCGCCTTTCCTGGCTATACACTGCCCCCAAGTGGTTGATAGGAGTCCACTGAGCAGATCAAACTTACTGAGCAGAGCACAGTCTGTGCTGAGGGGACGAAAAGCAAAGTCAGGTCAGACTGTCTGCACACAGGAGGGAAACAGAGACATGAGGGTCGACAGAGTCTCCAGGTTTGTCATAATTTGGGTGCAATAGCTGCATGATTTACAAATTACAGATTGACCTGTAAGAGAAGTGCAAGATTTAGAGATCATTAACAATGCAACGAGTGCTGTTCAGGAATGATTTTGTGATTGATTTTTTTGTGTGTGTGTGTGTTGTGGTGGTGCAAAAGTGGACATCTGGTGTTTGAATCACTGAGTGAGTAAAGCGACCTACCAGTAAAATCCTTCACACAGATGCATGTATGTCCTAATGGAAATCCCTTTTATGATTGCACATGACATCATCAGTGGATGATTCGGCGTGTAGCGGTTTTTCAAGGTCACTCTACATGTATTATACTCTGGGACTTTGACACCTTGATCATAATAATTATACTTGACCATGTATTGATTTTGTCTTGTCATGCAAAAATCAGCGCTTTCCCACACTAAAACAGCTTATGAGATTCACATGTGCTGCATTTTTGTTTGTTATTTTGCACAGAAACATAGTGGAAGATAATTCACATTAACTCAGATTATTGCACAGGTTTACAAGCTGACGTTAATATTTTTTATATATATGTGTGTGTGTGTGGCTCGTTGTGGTATAGTCAGGTGTAACGTGACGTTGTTGTCTCTTGAGACTGCAGGTTGCAAATTTAAAGCCTTTTTAAAACTCAAAACCAGTGTTTACATTTATTCAATAAAGTAAATGGTTGTGTTGAACAGCGAACAGCTGTTCGCATGATTTAATAACTATTATAGAAGGATATTAAACTTTATGACACTTTAGTTTCACCGTGTGAGCAAATAAGGCTGTGTAAAATCCCCATAGGATGTTGCAGCCAATGAAAACCATGCTGACATTGACAGACGCGGTGCATCTTGGTAGTTGTAGTCGGGTCGTCGCGTGCAGCCCGTTAGCGGCGCTGTGCCCGCTGCTGTGGAGGACTACAAAGCTCCGGGTCCTGGACAGAGGCGGCTCGCGTTGACAGCGGTTGGTACTAAGCGAAGTACGGCGGCACAAAATCCGTCAGTCTGTATTTTTTTTTCTTTAGGGGTTTAACGTTTTTTAAAAGTTGACATCTGCAAGTATGCAGGCCGAGTCGGGAATTGTTCCCGACTTCGAGGTTGGAGAAGAGTTTCAAGAGGAACCTAAAACGTATTACGAATTGAAGAGTCAACCCTTGAAAAACAGGTCAGTTCTGCTACTGTAGTGTGGACAGTTATTTCCCACGCTGAAGCGGTTTTGGTGTTTAGGTGATAATTAGGCTGCGGACTTGCTGAGTGTTATCCGGAGTCCAGCGCATATATATGAAGCCTTCTGCAGTGATGTTACAGCAGCTGTGTCCCGCCGCTGAGCTCTGCAGTGGGATTCAATTTGCCTCCCATTCCTTATGTTTTTTCTGCTGGCATGAATGTTATGCAACACTTGGGTGTTGTCTTGTCAACATCAACTTCAAATATTAGCCTGCAGAGGAGCAGACAGGTCAGAGTTTGATGCGATGCAGCTTCATCCTCACTTGTGTTGATGATTTGACAGGCTGCTAAAGTAGATGGATGGACTTGCTTTTATTTGGATTTTCCTGTTACGGTTTTTCTTGTGATCTTATAAATGTCTCAGCATTGCAGTAAGCATGGGGAAGTCTGCTATCAATGGGATAACAATAACTAGTTTGTCAAATTATATAACAGTTTTAGTTTAGTAAGTTGTAGTCAAATACCTAAAAGCCAGCTGTAGTTGAAATGGCACAGATGCTTCTTGTAGTGAAGGGTTTCTGAAATTTATTGCAAAAAGTTGACAGTTTTAATACTCAAGTCAGTTTGATTTGCAAAGTCGAATATCACAAATCACTAATTTGCCTCGGGGCTTTGCAGTCTGTACAGCAATACAACATCCTCTGTCCTTAGACCCTCGATTCAAATAAGGAAAAACTCCCTAAAAACACTTTAATGGGGGAAAAAATGGACAAAACCTCAGGAAGAGCAACAGAGGAGGGATCTGTCTCTCAAGAGGGATAGACGTACAATACTGTAGATGTTGTTTGTGCAGAATAGAATATAAAGTACAGAAGACAACATTGAACAGGGTCACACAATTATAATGGATTTATAATATATATGAAGAATGTGATGAGCACCCTCCAGGTGCCACTAGAACAGAATAGGACCTGAGCCATGCTCAATATTAACCGGTTCAAAGCTGTTTGCACCAGTAAGACGTACCTGAAGAGAGCTCTGAGATAGAATCATGGCCTTGCTGTATATTAAATTAGGAGCTGACAAAGTAAACCGCAGTAGATTCTGCATGTAATCTTTGGACAAAGAAGTGCTCCAAACCCTGCCAGAGCAAACCATGTTCATAGAATAAATATGGCAAAAGTTAACAGTTCCTGTGGCATCTCAGGGCACGAACAAAAAACACAAACCCTCCGCACCACTGACTTATTAGAAAGCTATTTTCAGCTTTGGCACATTGATGCCTCTCAAAACAATCAATGTTGAGCTGAGTCAGGTCTGTGTGGTCTGATTTGACCTTTCACCCTTTTCCTGGGAGAACTCTGCACAGTGGGTGTACTTTCTGATATGTCTGTTTGTATCTACAGTAACTCTCAAGCGAGGAAGCGAATAAATGTGTCCCGAAAAGTCGAAGCATTCGTTTAAGGAAATGAAAGAGTGTGTGAACTTAAGCCTGTATTAGTCTCAAAACTTAATGGTCATGACGCATTTTTGACTTTTTATCTCTAAAGAGTTGTTGAATAAAAGCAGTTTTATTTTAAAGTTATGACAGAAAAACATTATTCTCTTCTTGAGGCGATCTTAAAACATAATGAAACACTTCAGCTGTGATATAACTGGGAAATTGTGAAACTGTGCCTGTGTGATTTTGATAATGACGATGATGTCAAGGATAATGATGATGACGACAATACATCTATTAACAGAATGCTGTCTGGTTATCTGTATTTTGTTCCTCCTCTCGTCTGGAGGTAGTAATACATGGCCTCATTGTAAGGCTGAGACATAGAGAGGACAGTACACTACTGTGTTGAGACAGAGCTCTTATTGCAGACGTTGTGGTAGACTCCCGTTATTTTATTTCCCCTTCTGGATCTTCACATTTTCTTGTCGACCTTTCGGTTTTCATCTCCCATTTTTTTCTGAATTCAGTCAAAACAGCAGTCCAGGGAGAAGAACTGTAATCTCAGACAGTCCTAACCTTTAACCCAGTTCAGCATTTTTAAACTAATTTCTTCATTAGTGAAATGTCATTACACTGTTAAACATACATGGGCTGAATCCGAGCAGTGTTGAGCTGCTACTTGCAGTGCAGTAGTGCCAGTCAGGCTCAGTATAACTGAAGTACCAGTGCTGGTTTTGCAAGAATCACAGATTATTTCATTTATTATCATTTCTTTTGGATTATGGGAAGTTCTCTTTAACAGATGTTTCGATTGAATGTATCCCACTTCCTCTTCCTACCACATGAGAATGACCAAGCATAAATCTATTTATTTATTTATTTGTTTATTACAGGGTCAATTACTGTCAATGTGCCAATTTTCAACAGTTGTACCTTGACCAGATGTTAGATAAGACATTAAAACAACATGTAAAATGAAACAGAAGAAAGCAGGTGACTCATAAAGCAGCTGAACAGCACAGAAGAGTAAAAAGAGTAAAGCAGACTCGCTAATAATAGTCACAGTGACTGTGTTGTGAGACATTGTTGTGCAAAATGGATATAATTAGTTGATTGAGTATTGACTTGTGTGATGTGTTGTCACGGCTGCCTGTTCTGTTTCTAAATTTAAAAAAAAAAAAAAAAGACAAAATGTCATCTTTGCTTTCGCAAGATCTTTTTGTCTTCTCGCTGTCTCCATGTCAGTTTGACAGAGCACTCCGGCTGCCACAGACGATGTGCCAGACTTTGTGCCTAATATAGATGTGAGACAGGCGGTGAAACTAGTCTTCTATGCAGTGTAAATAAGATGTACAAATTTAGAAGTGGATGTGTTATATCTGAAACTGAGAGTTGGGGGATTGGGTTTTTTTTTTTTTTGCACACAAATCACCTACAAATATTTATGCAACAGTCAAATTGAGGCTGAAAGTCTTCAAAACTGAAGTCGTGATTTCTAATTTACAGAATAACTTTCGACTTAGGTTTTTTTGTCAGTACAGTTTTCATACAGTACCAGTCAAGTTTGGACACACTTTCTGGTGTGACTGGTACTGTACATATATTTTCCACCAGTCCAGTCTTTCTTTAATAACTTTTTTCATTTAATAATACACAGTTTCAAATAAGCAGAATCCTGATTTAAGTCAAGAAATATTTGATATATGTGATCAAACACTGAATGTCAGCTTTCAGTACTTGACATGTGCTACAAATAGAGTTTAAATACCCAGTTATATTTAAATAACAATATCAAACACTATGGTTATTTTATTTTTACTGTACAGTATGTTGCAGATTGGCTTGTGTTGGTATAAATTGGGAATAGAATAGAACATGACGACGGGGTGTTCGAGATGTCAAAAGAAAGATGTCAAAGCGAACAGTCTGTGACCGAAAGCTGAGTCTGAGGAGGACAGAGCAGCCTGTTCCCAATGGGAGTCCTAGACAGAGATGCCAGAGAGGCCGAAGAGTTTCATCCATGATCTAAGACGGACTGAAGGGATAAGTGACACAGACAGGTGTTGTGGCTGCCAGCCGGAGTACTACTACTTGATCTGCGGTCATGTTCACTGTACTGCATCTTCAGTGGCTTTTTGAAGCACATGTGTGTTGCACATTTGCTACTTTGGAAAATCCTCACAAAGTTTGGATTTTTTTTGTTCGTTTGTTTTTGTTCTGCTTCATGTGTTTTAATAAAAGTAATCTGTGATCTTTGTCAACCTCTGTTGGTGACCGGTAGGAAATGCATTAACACGAAAAACATCAACTCCTACACAGCAGGTCACATCATCAGGCCCTTACACTGTGGCCTGTAAATGATGCAAGAAATAACAGGAGCTTTATAATAAATCCTGATTCAAAATACAAAAAGGAATAATTATACATAGAAGGAATAAATCTCAAATTAATCAATAGATATCTTCAGATTGCTTATGTCCACACAACAGTCCACAATCCTCATAAAACAAAGAAAAACAGCCAATCCTCATAAGTGAGAAGCTGAAACCAGTTAATTTTTAGTATTTGCACTTGAAAAATGACAACAAACGAAATTGATAGATTAATTCACTAATTGTTTTAGCTTTAAAAACTTTGTGACTATATTAGTACAGTAACCATTGTTTCTTTTAGGAAAGAAAACATTCAGATGCACTTTTTTGAAGAAAAAAAAAAGAAAAAAAAACTTGGTATTGTCTTGAAAATGAGGACTGAGTCATATTTCTCAGCCATGAATCATTAACTTCACAATATCAGGATGTGTTGGTCGTCCGTTGTCACAGAAAAAACAATCTGCCCTAAGTGTGACAGGAAAAACTGCTTTATGTTTGTACAACTTATTTACATGAACTGGGAAACATTATGGACTGACTCAACCTTCTGTTGGAATGTGAATGAACTGCTCCTCCTGGCTGTCCTTGGATGCTCTGCTTTCTCCTTCTCAAAGCACAGACAGAGAGGAGAGGAGAGTAGTAGCAGTAGGCCGTCCAGCTGGAAACAAGTAAAGGGAATTATGGAGGGCACAGAACGTAATTACAGAAATAAGACCCGGCAAGTTCAGGTTATCCCAACTAGTCCTAGCTTCCTGGAAATGCTACAACAAAAAACCTGATTATCTCTTTGGATGCTTTAACAGTTTACCGTGTTTAGTTTTGCTCTGGTGTCAGAGGCTATATGGATCTCTCTCTAGCAGCTGAGGAAATGAGCTTGTACCATTATTTTAAATAAATTTTGACAGTTATTTGATAGTTTTTGTGAAGAGGTGATCATTTTATAGGTTCTTGTTAGAGAAAATAGTCTCGAAAGTGGCGGTGAAACATTAAAGTTTCAAATTTCTCAATATCTTTAGTGTGATGTGTGAACAAACAGGGTTTATCATGAATTTCTCAGCTGTATATGTGTGAATCAATATCCAGTAAAATTTTATTTTAAACGCACAATATGTTATTTCTGCCACTAGGGGTCTCTCAACATTGTGAAGTAGCGTGGGATGATGAGAGTTTCTGTCTTTGTTGTTAACCAACTAGCTCCTCTGAGTTGAGATTACTTCAGTGTTCATTGTTCAGGATGTTTTTACCGGGAGCTGAAATATTCGCAGAGGTCTTCTCTTCTCCAAAACAAACACTGAATGAAGCATTTTCATGTAAAAAATCGGTGTTTCTCCGATGCTGTTTGCCAGGCGTTGGACTTCCAGTAGGGGCTGCTAGCTGAGCTGCTGCTAACGTTTGCTCAGCTTGTTTCTCCGATAACTTAAGATCCAGATGTCCAAAGACTAAAATCTTTCATCCAGTTAAAAGATGTAGTTAAAAATAATACACCACCAAAATCTAAAAAGTTTATTATAAAAATGTGGCTTAAAATGGAATAAAAATACATTTATGATAGTTTCTGGTGGGCAACCATAATGCCGACACATGCATCTTGTGAAAGTATTTTCTTTGGTAGAGGGGGTATGACGCCATTGACAGCGACCAAATGAAACGGACCATTACCTTGAGTAAAATTCCAGATTTCTCTGGGTTTGAAAACTGTTGGAAACATTTGGGATAATGTAGGAACACAACTCAACAAAATATATAACACAGATCTAGTTGTTTTTTTAGACATTTTAATGTGGAATAGTTATATAATATAGTGTTAAGTCCCCTTATTTAGCATTTATAAGCAGTATATAAACATTTAATAAAACACTATAATGCAGTTATGGGCAAATATAAGGACATTTTAAAGTGTTTATTAATAAACAGTATTTATCAATAATTATAACTTCTGTGAAGACATATTTTATATTATTACAACTGTGTTTTACTACATTGTCATTTATTATGTGTATGAGTGTCCACAGAAGGAGTTATAGTTGTTGACAGATACATTAATAAACACTTATATTTGCTTATAACTACATTATAGTGTGTTACAAACCATTTAACTGTTTATATATTGATTATAAATGCTGAGTAATTATAAAATACTTACTAAATAATTATAAAATCTTAACCAATATCCTTAAAAAAAGATTATTGGTTTTATATTAGGCTATATGTACAGTACATTACTCTACACAAGAGCATGTGATGCGAGTAGGGCTGAATAGTTAGAATACTTGCATTTAGAATAATGCTGATTTTCACCTAGCTGTCTCCACTTCAGATATAAGGTTTAATATTGGTTTGGCATGTCAGTTGTGGGATGTTATGATTGCTGTGGTTTATATTGTGACTATAAGCTGTGTTGGTTTTGTTTGGCGATGTTCAGGTGTCACACCCACTATTAAGCAGTAACTCTGTATTTAAGTAGTTGTATAGGTAAATAAAGAGCTTCTACCTACAGCTATTTACTAGGTACAACTAGTTCACCTAAATTTCTGTGTTTGTACAGTTCTTTTCTTCTCTGTGTCTCTCTGTTTCTCACCTCTTTTTCAAACCGTGCGTCACACTGGGTGCAAAATCTACAAAACGGATGGCCTCTCGATCTAACACTTGCATACAAATGTTTCCCATTATCACTGATTTGCTTGCTAGCAAGTAACTCCAGGGAATGAGACCAGCTGCAGCACATTGGGGTGTTGTGATCAGCAGGGGAGCTCTAGTGGGTCGATGTACTGTCATGTAGGGTCGTAATCATTGAGCTGTATTCCAGCAGAGAGGTCATGTAGCCTCGCAGGAGGGTCTGACCTACTCTGTGAGCAAAGCACCTGCAGTCTGGTGTGGAGAAACGAAAGCAGACGAGATCGTCACAAGCAGCTCGTTTGAAGGAAGGTATTTTTGCAGTGCAGTGTCTGCACTGCTCCCTAATGTGAGATCTCATTTGAGCCTTCTCACCTTTCTTGCACTACATTCCCATTATACTTACAGTATGTGATATTCAAAAGTCATGGTACTCCTCTACTTCTGCCCCCCCCAAAAAGAAATTACAGAATCATACTGTATGTCAGAGAAGGTGACGTGAGCTAAGAGATGAAAAGAGCGCCCTCCTCTGGAGGAGTGGTTAAGGACTGATTTAAACATTGAAAAGTGGGCGTGTCATAATGAATGTGCCACTAAAAGATGAAGATTCATTGACGGGTGGATGCCATGATAATATTGGTTTAAAGTGGTTGGTTCAAGCCTATGTAAGCACATGTCATATTTTGCTTTACAGGAAGAAAATATGATTGGATTTTGATGTAAGAATACAAAGAAATTGTTTTGGTTTTTTTTGGCATATGTTGTTAAATATGTGCCAAAATATGACTATGAGATCATAGATGTGATCTAAAAGAGTTTTTAAAAAAAAGGCATTTTTCATTTTATATCAACTTTAATGGTTGTTTCTGGAGTATGATTTTATTTCTCAGTTATACACAGAGATTCTGAATATATTTGAATCAGTAACACTGTGCACACAGTAGTTTCCTGTTATTTGTGTGCTTGTGTATAGAAAGTGTGCTACTGTCAGTTTACCAGCTTCTCTTGCATTTCCCAAATTTCCAGATGCATTTTTGAGTTGATTTAATCTGGTTTGAAAAGACTTAATTTGCTCAAAGGTTGAACAATTTTCACAACCTGCAGAGAAGGTTCGTAATCCTTAAATCATAGTTTAAACATTATAATGAGGAAAATGTCGCTGGCCTTTAAAACCATTTTCCTGATTTAGAATTTTGAAGGATTATGTTTCTATATGCAGGGTTGAGAAAATTCTTTTACTTCCGAAGCTAAATAAACCATTTAAAAACTCGTTAGATTATTAGAGAAATGGATTGCCACAAAGCAGTTTTTTCTTAGCTCATGAAAAGTTGACATTTTGGAGATAAGTTTTCACAGGACAGTGACTAAAACTTTCTGGTAGGCTGTCCGCTCAGTAGTGGTGACACTTGTCTCTAAGTGAAACAGTATCTGCGTGGTTTTTAAAGCGGCGTGTTGATGGACAGAGTGTTTCCAGCGGGCACTCGCTCTCTCCTCTGCTCTGCTCGTGCTCTGAGGTTTGCTTGGACGGGGCTGGTCCTCTGCCTGGGACTCTGTGTGGCGATTGGAGAGTCCAGGCCGGGCCCCGGAGCCTCCCCCCTCTGACACACTTTCAGCGCTGCACCACCAGCATGACTTTCACTGCTCTCCAAGGGCGGGTGGTGCACCTTCAGGAAAAAACAAACAAATATGGAGGCCGTAGGAGTGCAAGTGTACAGACCCTGCTCATTTGACTGTCTGTGAGTATGGTGCCTCAGCATCTGTGATATTGTTGGCATGCATTAAGGTGTGATTTTTGGAATTTACTGGTGTGTGTACATAATTATATGTACAAAGTGAAGAACAGTGTGCACAGACCTGTGTGTTGGAAGTATATACAATCATTAGCAGAGTGCTCCATGTGCTGTTTTGTGTTGAATAGTTTGGACTATTTAACTGGTTAATGATCAGTAATCACGATTTTTTATGAGGTTTTTGTTGCATAGACTTGTTAATTAGTCTTGATTCATAACTAAGAAGTGAGTTTTGTCACTTTTACAAACTTAATAACAAAAAAAAGTTTTTTTTAGCAGTAAAATTGAATGCATTCTTAATGTAATGACATTCATTTTTAGATGAGGTTGTTGTTGTAACACTATTGTCCATTAGTCAGAGCTATTCTTTGCTCACAAAGCTTGGTCATTAGGTGTAAGTGGGTGGCAGCTTTTTACCCTCTTCAGTCAGTTACCTGCAGTAGTGACAGTGGTGCAGTTTGGCTGCTTTTTAGATTATTTTCATTCAACAGCTAGGTGTTTTTGCTCTGATTAGATCTCTGTCACTTAGCTGAACATTGTTGCTTACCTTCTCTTCTCTCTGGATGCATTTTCCAGGTTGGCTGCTATCTGTCAGTCATTAAAACCTGCATCAAAGCTCTGACTGGTTGACTAATAATGAGTATGATGGAGTAGCATAGTGAGCAGAATCAGAGGAATCATGAGTTGGGTGGGTGGGACTCTTCAAGACTGTACAGCCATTGTTTTTTTTTTTGTTTTTTTTTTCTTTGAGATACACACAAACATGAGAGGAGGTGCACACACACACACACACACACACACACACACACACACACACACACACACACACACACACACACACGAGTGAAAAAAAGTTAAAAAGGACAAAAGAGCTTTTTATGTGTTTCAGTGGTCTGTTTGGCAAAAAGCCACCAAACAGTCAAAAGGAAAAAAACAGAGAGAGCGAGACGCTGAGCTTTGCTTTGTTGAGAGGCTTCTGGTCATTCATGCACACACACATACACAAACACACATAAATCAAGCTGATAATCAGGAATGTATTAAAGAAAATCATGAGGTGCTACAACTCACAGATCTCAGCTATAAAACCCTTGTCCGCTATTTGGAAACATGTTGGGATTAATTTCTTATAATTATTCAAGTGTAAACCTCTTTAACTGCAGACCATTGACGGGGTTGATATTTTTAACTTACTTACTTATTATTTAAAATTCTTATTAAGGTGTCAAATATAGCTCAGCCAACACATCAACGTGGTTAATTTTATGAACTGATATTAGATTATCACATATATCAGTATTGTCAGCTTATAAGTAAGAAGTAATTGTAATACAGAAATACCAATGATATGTTTAAAGCTGCATTAATGGATATTTTTTCTTTTTCTTTTTGGCCACATGGGGGGAAGCTGAAACAAGGTGTGAACACTTTTTAAGTTGATATCATGAAATATGTCTCTTTAGCTGCTAAACGCTCCACTATGTTCACCAGTTAGTCGCCAACTGTGTCTGCCATTTGGTGATGGACAGATACAGTACAGTGAAAATTCTCCAGGGTTCACCACCATGAGCAACCCTTTTCATAGAAATATTAATTATAGCAGCTTTAAGGGTAATTTAGAAACATTATTCACAATTACATTGTTTCTCCACCAGAGAGCACTGACATGCTCATTTTTTAACTATAAAATCTCCTGCTCATTACATATATTGCTCACATTTCTTTAAAAAAAATGTCCAAGTTATAAAATATTGGCCGATATATTGATTTCAGTTTTATTGTTAAAGCCCATCACAAATCACAAATTTGCCAAGGGGGCTTTACAATCACCTTAGACTCTCAGTTCAAAAAAGGAAAAATTCTCCCGAAAAATGGGGAAAAAATTGAAGAAGTATCCACAAATAAATGCTGTATCATGGCAAAAAAAAAGCACACTTTGAGGTTGCCTTGGCTTTACAAAATTCCGGTTTTACTTATCTCACCAAGAAAAGTGTTATTTTACATTTCTTTAAGTTACTTGATAATTTCTTTTGAAAGGCCCTTAATCAATTTCAGCCTAAACAGCTTCAGCATTTCATTAATTGAAAAATAACATGGTTTTATCTGAGTTGCCTCTGTTGCCTTAACTTTCCAAAGCAGTTATTTGACATAACTGCAATTTAGGTAAATGTCAAGATACTGTGGGTCACAAAAATCTAGTACTGCATTGGTCTGGTTATAATGTCAAGCATTCCTAAGACCTTATATATATCATAATGATGTAAGGGGAAAATGATGCACAGGATGTGGTGCAGCAAGAATATCTTGTTTTGCATATTTAACTCTTTTGAAAGAATCACATTCAGTATATTGTGTATATATTGTATCATGTTGCCAAGCAGCATGGAAATCAGTTTTGTCTAATTTTGAAGCCACTATGTGGTTCGTGTGGTTAAAGACAACGGCTTGATACTGAGTCACTGATGATGGTTTGGTTGAAATGAAAGACTACATAAATGAGTCTAGTGTTAAAAGAAACGTTCTCTCCTCCTTCTATCATCTCTGCTGATGTGTCCTTGAGCAATGCAGTTGACCTTTTTTATTGGTGTCTATGGAGCGGTGCAGATGTGTGTCTGTTTGAGTCTTGCGAGGTGGAGACAGAAACTGGTGTGTCCTCTCTCGTGCCTGGAAGCGCTGCTACACCTTCAGGTTGTTGTTTTGTTGGAGTTGACAGAGAATGTGTTTTCGCTGATTGCCTGGAAGGGTGTGAAGACAGTTTTAATCAGAAGAGTCATTGCCAAGATTATGAGAACTCAAGTTAAAAGTCATACTGTAAGACTGTCAATGAGTGCTTTAAGACATGAAGCTGTAAGAAAACTATTTTACACAATTTATCAAATTTACAAACAAATAGAATATCTGTCATATCCCAATGATCTGTGTGTGTGTGTGTGTGTGTTGCATTTCTATATTCTTGTCACACTTTTATCAGACAGGACAGATGCAGGCGTGTAACCAAACAACAGATATGTTTATATTCAGTGATTTTCACCAAAACTAATTGTGTGTGCCCTTTAAGCCTAACAAACATGTCAAATGCATTGCCTTCGTCATAAACCATTAGTAAGCATTAGCATTAGCTGATATTTTTCATTTTCTAAAGCGTTCATTGTTTACATTGTTTATAAATGTGCAGGCTTCTTCTTCACTGCTGTTGCTGACTCATCGTTACATTTATTTGAGCGTTACTGCCACCAGCTGTTGATCAGTGCAATGCATGAAACCAGCGGCAGGAATGTGTATTGAGTCGCCTGTGCACGTGCACATGTCGTGTACGCGCACAAGACAAACAGGTTTGCACTTGTGAAAACATTGCTCAGTAGTGCTACTAATAGTAAAAAAAAAAAAACTCAACAAGGTACCTTAAATCATCATGTCTCTTTGTAATTTCCTGATATTTTTATACTGTTGCTGTTCATTTTTTAACTGTCTATGTAAAACATTGTTAAAGTTCCAAAATATGAAGTGAACGTATGTAAAAATGCTGTCTGAAAGTCAAAGGCCAGGGCTTCAGCCTTCTCTGAATGCTTTGTTTGCAAATTTACCTCTACTTCCCCATCGAACCAACGTCAGATTGTTTGTGTGAGCACACAAGCAGCTGTCCACTCCGTAGCCCTTGTTGCTAATGTTGTTCCAGAGGGTGTTCGTGTTGTCCACTCACATATTTTAGATCTGAATGAGGCTTGAACATGTACGCATGTATTTAAGAAGCTGACATTTTGAGTAAAGAAGGAGAAAAAGGAGTGAAATCCTACTTCTATTGTTTATTTACGTAGCCTCTCGAGCTCACAGGGTTGTGTGGAGGTGTGCAGGGATGTGGGTGTGTTTATTTGTGCTTTAGAGCGTAACCACCATGAAACAGTCATATTTCTCTCATTCACCGGCTTTATTCTCGCCATTATTGCTTGCTCTCTTCATTCACTCTCTAGCTTGCTCGTCCATCACTGCTCTCCTTCACTCTCTCGCACCTCCTCTCGGCTCGCTCGCTTGCTCTCTGTCTCTCTCTTTCTCTCATCTTTTCTAAAATGAGTTGAGAAGCTGACAGCAAAGCCTAACTTTACTTTTATCAAACGAAGAAAAAATGTCCTGCCCTCGTCCTAGTAACGTCTTTGTCCTCCTTAATGGCAGACTTGCTCTGATCAGTCTGATCACAGGTTTACGTGATTGGCCACCACAGTGTGACGTCGCTTTGTGTTTCTGCAAAAGTTGATTCAGGTTCAACTTCTTCCCACAGGGCCGCTGTGTTTTTTTGCAGCACCCCATGCAGTCCCCACTCCTGCAGCCTAAACACACTATCGCTATTCAAATGAATGGGAAGACTGCTGTTTTTCTGACGATATCTGATTTGGTGTGAATGCAGCCTTAACAAGACTGGAGTTAAAACAGCCTGTTTCAGACAGAGGCTGAACTGAGGTGCTGCATAGATGACCGCTAAAAGATAAGTTTTGAACTATAAATCATGCAAAGATATTCCAGCAGAGCTGCAGCATAGAAGCATAGACAAGGCAATGCACAATATGTTCCCTTTAAATGTTAATGCACATTTAATGCAGGTTCCTTGTCAGTGTAACCAGTACAATTCGGAAACTGTCTCTTTTTCATAATGTGAACTTCATATCAGCATTCAATTTGAAAATAGTTGTGGAAATTGTGTATAATATTGTTACATTTAAAAGAGAACTGAGACTTGATTTGACTGACCAACAGTCAAAAACTCAGATATTAAGTTTGCTATCCCAGAGGACTAAGAAAACAAGCAAGTATTCACATTTGAGAAGCTGGAACAAGTGGCTCTTTTGTTTGAAAAGCGATTAATCAATCATCAGAATTGTTGCTAATTAATCAACTAATTGTTTAAACTGTAGTTTTATCAAACCATGCTATTTTAAGTTCCTGTGTAGTGCAAATTGTGGGGGAAAAAAGGAAGTGAAACTGCTGTCTTGAAACACTCAAACTCTCAAACAGTGAAGTAGATTAAAGAAACAAAGAAAAATCAAAGGATTTAGTCCTGGCAGTGCAAATGAAAAAAAAGCAGTTTTAACATTAGATCCAGTGACTTCTGTTTGAAATTTCTGGGATGAAAGGAAACACAATCTCCCAAAGTCACACAGACAAAGGACTTATGCATATGAACACTAATACTGATTCTGTATTGGGTGAAGTACAAAGAAACTTGACAATAAATAGCTGTTGGATTGAGAGACCCAAACTGCTGCTTTACTTTCAGAGAACAAGTCTTTGTTCGGCTGTAATTCAGTCATTAAATCTGGTAGTTAATTGATTCATTAATCCAGGATCAATAATAAAAAAATTCTGTATCAGCATAGTTTTCATAAATGAATGGTATATTTTCTTTTTATGTTAAATATATCTTATTTCAATGCAGATAATGGTCATAAAATGTGGTTTTGTTATATATGTCCTAGCATATTGTTTCTCTTGTGCAGGGTTCAGTGGGTGTGGTATCAAACAATGAGATTATATGCAGTGCTGGGGGGAGAATTATGGTATGTTGAGGGCTCAACACCCACTGAATACGCTGTAGACCGAAGCTGTGTTTGACTCTGCTGGCTAATTAGTGCGATTACTGCACAGCTGGATTGGCCAGACGTTTTACTGAGTTTTATCAAAAGGATCACTCACTCGATGAAGGCTTCAGCCCGACAACTTCTGCTTCAGCAGAGTCTCTCTATTTTAGGACCGCAGGACTCTGTCTGGGGAGTAGCCGTCTAAATTTAAGAGAGTGGGAAAACTGAAACAACCTGTTATGAAAAATGTTCCTCTTTTTGTTGTGATTAATTCTGCTTGTGTAAAAAAGCTTTGTGATTGCAGCTGTTTTTTTGTTCCCTTATAGAGAGTTCACCTTTCAGAAATTACATTTCAATTCATGCTATAAAATTTTTACGAGGTTTCATTTGTGGTATTTCATCTTTCTAAGAAATAAAAATGTAACTCTCAGCAAGATTTTCCTTTTGATCTCTGCCTCTTCAGTCATCCTCTCTACCATTTTCCTTTCATCATATTAACCTTTTCTTCCATCTGCCTTCCCTCCATCTTCTTCTACCTTTTCTGCTCTCCACTCCTGCTAATCTCCCTCCTCTCTTGTCTCTTTTGCTTGACCTCTCTTTCCTCGTCTGACCTCTCTCTACCCTCTCTCTGTTATCACTTTCTGTCTTTTTGCCTCTTGTCACCTTTCACCTTTCCAATCCCCCCCTCCCCTCCATCTTGCTCTCTCTCTTCCTATCACATCCCCACACTCTCTCTCTCTTTCTGCGTCTCTGCTCATTCATCTGGGATGTTTCTCCCTTCCACAGCAGCCCGTCGGACCAGCATGGCTCCTCCAAGCCCCCGCTGAGCTCCTCGGCCATGACATCACGCATCCTGCTGCGGCAACAGCTGATGCGGGAGCAGCTTCAGGAGCAGGAGCGGCGGGAGCAGCAGAGACAACAGGCCTCCCAGTACCCACAAACCACAGCTGCACAGACCCCTGCCATCAATGTCAGCGTCCCAGTCAGTTTACCGCCTGCTGCACAGGTGCCAATGGAGGTGTTGAAGGTAAGGGACCATGGTTCTGGTTTCTAACGGCAGGGGAGAAGAGGGGATATTGCATGTATAATTAGCAGGCTGTCAAAGTTATTACAGTATATTCATAAAGTTTCCATCTCTGGAATTAGAAGTTGCATGTGTCATTGTTGCAGTCTGAGTGGTCCAGGCAGCGTGTGTATTTATAGACTTTATTGACTCGTGTGTGTGTCAGGCAATCGTGGTTTTACTATGACTGTGTGTAAAAAAACACGGGAGTGAGTGAAGTGTGCTAAAATGCGTATATGGGGATTATCTTTCCTGAGAGAATTCCTCTTTAATGCATGCTGTGCTTCCAGCCATTTGGATTTAGCCATCTTTAATCCTATTTGCTCAGCTACATTCACATCTTTTCATAGCTTTGATTCCCTGGCAGTCCGAGGGACAGGAGACTGTTAAGATTTTCTGTACGAGTAGAGACCGTTGTGTTTGAGGGTGCATTTTAACGGAGCGGTTTGGTAAGTTTGTCTTTTTCATGTGCTTTCAGAGAGATGGTAATCTTTATGAAATATCATTGCTATGTGTTCTTTTTTCTGGTATATTTCCTTTTAATTCAGTGATTTAAAGTATAAAAACTCAGTGTTAGATTGTGATTTGGAAAGATTTACACAATACAAAGATTTTCTCACTTCAGTGAGTCGCTTCTGTTTTCAATTTAGCGTTCGCACTCTCCTGGAAAATTATGTGTTTGTATCGTTACGAAGGTGACGGAAATGTGTTTGGAGTTTGTAAAGAGGGCACATGCCTACATGTATATTCTTGTCAGGTGTTTGTGCGCATTTATTTACATTTCCACGTGTTTAAGAGTTTGCATTTCTCTAAGAAAGAGAGCTTTTGGTTTTGTCGCTGATTTACAGTTGCTGTGTTGTTGTTTTTTACATTACATTCATTTATGTGGCTGTGTGATCATAGGTCACAGAAGTTTTTACATTTTGAAATTTTGAAAAGAAAATATAGGACACTTCAGGGAATATGTACACAAATATATAATTGCATTTGTGCAAATGATTTCAAAATCCTAATATCTACAAATTTAAAATACCTGCCAAAAATATGTCATACAACATCAAGTATTGTCACTTAATAATAGCTGCCAAGGGGAGAAATAAAAAGTAATGTTATCTCTGAATGTACTGTATGAAGTACGCCATTGTTTAGACCCCTCAGTGGAAAAGCTCTGATGAAAGGATACATCAAAGTTTTAACTGTATAACCTCTCATCGTGTGTAGTGTTAAGTACAGATATACTGTGATCTACTGAGTAATCTTTGTTGAACTAAATCCATCCACAACACATTCAGAGATTTCATGGTTACTTGCAGCCACACTTTCATCACTCTGGATATGTGTGGCATGGGCCAACAGTGAAGAACAAATACAGTATATCCATTGAAAACATTGCCCTCCTCATGCAGCATAAACATTACTTACTCTCCATAATCTGCAGCTCTTTTGAGAGGTTTAGGACGCCCCCACCCCGAACCCTCGCCCTGTGTACAATACATCAAGTTAGAATAATTTCTCTGGTTTGGCGAGAGCTTACAGACATTCTTCATTGACTGAAGTCCTCAAATGAAAAGGCCGTTCCAGCTTGGCGCTGTTGAGCTGGGTTAACCTGCTCCCCTGTCTGTGGATAGATTAGCAGAGTCCACACAAAGCTCAGGGGTACCAGGCAGAGCTGCTGGACCTCAAAAAGTGCAAACATTAAGCTCAGATGAGTTTATCTAAAGACTGATTGGACCCTTAATTAACCAAGTGACCTCTGACCTTCTGGGGAATAAGTAAGGGATCAGTTTAGGGATCAAGACAAAGGCGAGCACAGCCTTACCACACACCGAACGTTAATTCAGTGAAGAATGCTCGTAATTAGCCCCCACTGCTTTCATTCCATGGCATATTTAAGAGAAAAAAAACACTGCTTTGAAATTTATGTAGGATAACTTCCTAAAAGGGTTAAAAAAAATGATTTCTAGATTTTTTTTTCTTTCCAAAGGATTTAAAAGAACAAAGTACTCTTCAACCCTGCACAAAATGTACATAACTTTTGGATTATACAATCACTGTAGCTCGTGACCTGTATGTATCAGAAAGTATAAAAAGATGCCACACAGATGTTTCATTGCAGTTGATCTGTGAATCAGTGCAACAAAACATTTTAAAGAAATGCACATTTTAAGCCAAAACACATTATTTGGGAAAAAAATGTGAAATTGAGCTTGTCTGCAAGTGTGATCGTTTCATGATATTAAGCACATAGTATCAATGTTTCTCAGTAATTGTAGATACAGCAATTATTAATGGGCTTCCTAAATATTACAGCTGTACATTATGAGTGTATAAAACTGCAGTCCACATTCTCACAATGTTTTTTTTTTTTTTACAATGGTTCATGGCAATTTTAACACAACATTTACCATTTAAAGAATCATGGGTTGTATTTCATTGGTAATTTGCCAAGCTTTTGCATAATAGCATGAAAATACGTCAGAGGTGGAGAAGACCACAGGTTGCTCTGATGTAGCTGTTCACATTAGCATCACAGTTGTTGTCTGCAAGTTCCACAGAGCCCGTTAGCAGCTTAACTGTGAGACAAATGGCCTATTCTTCTGCTCTGCATAGCAAATAGGGCATTCTTGTTAATGTATCCTGGTAGGACCATCATGGAATGCCCACAGCATGCAAGTCAAAAAAAAAAAAAAATACAAATCAGTGTTTGTCATTCTCCTCTCACCCCTGCGTCCTTTCTCAGTACAGCAGTGCGCTTTGTGCATGTTTCTGCAGAGTGTTTCTGACTCTTTGGGGGTTATGTTGCTGATGCCCTCAGGCCCATTGATGGCTAAAAACGAGCTGATAAACAACAAGCTGTCTTGTTTGCTGTGGTTGCTGACGCTGTAAGTTAGCAGTTCACACATTTTCAAACAGTGTATTTTGGAAAGAGTACATTACGTGAAGTTGAGCAAAGTTAAGTTCAAGTCCTGCTGGCGCTAAAGTATCTCCGTATAATCAATTTCTCTGTTGAAAAACTGAATGGTGAGTGTCAGAGGTGTATCACTGTGTACATAGGACTCTTATAGATCTAAGATCAATGTTTATATAGGAACAACATCATATACATTCCTCCCTATACATTCTTTACATACAGTGACAAAGACGCTGTAGAAGTCCAGTCTGAGTAGATGTGTCCACTTTGTAAACACACCATGAAACGCAGCATTTTTCACCCATCTGGGTCTTGAAAATTTCTCACCCTGAGACCAGTTCATCATAACAAAAGCTACAGTATGTATTGACAAGGCTGAGATGTTCCAGTCTGTGGTCTGTGGCCCCAGGGGCCTCCAATGAACTCAAAGCAGTGAGATCATGTAATGATGTGTGATAATTTAGGAAATCCCTGAGGACAAAAACAAGCTTGAAAAACCACTGATACTGATTTTAATGTAAAGACAAGCCATAACTGATAACATAAGAAAATGTTAGATTTTTTAAAATCTAATTTTACCTTTGTAATGGACTTCAGAACAAACAGTTTCAGCAAGTAACAATTATTTTCACAACTGATTAAGATGCTAATTATTTTCTCAATTCGTTCATTAATTATTTGGTCCACAGAATGCATAATTTTCCAGAGCACATGGTAACATATTCAGGGTGCTTGTTTTATCTGATCAATAGTGCAAAACCCAAAGTTATTTAGATATTAAGTTCACTGTTATATGAGACAAAGAAAAGCATCAAAAGAAGTTAGAACCAATAAATGTTTGGCATTTTTGATTGAACAGTTACTGTAATGATTCCATTGATACTTTTTGCCAATCAACTAATCCATTAATTGACAAATCATTTCACTTCAAATCTAATTTCTGCAGTAAGGAAATCATGGAAAGAAAGATTCAGGACTTTTAAAGACTGAAACAAAAATGTTGCATCTGTGTATACAGTCATACAACATTTATGTAGTCATACATATTTTTTACTGGGGCACCTTTTACTTTGCCTCGTGTACATAATGCCCTTAATGAAGTCTTTGTTTCTATTTTAGGACTCTGTGTGTGTGTGTGTGTATGAGGGAGAGAGACAGAGACAGAGAGAGAGAGAGACAGTTGTATGGGGCTCCTACAGTAATCCTTTGTGCTGTATCTTTGTTTCTATTTTTAGACAGCAAAGGGACAGTGATGTGAATGTGTGTGTGCGTGTGAGTATACAAGAGACGAGTCAGTGGGTCTTTGTGTAACAAATATCTTGCTGTACATGTACAATATGCATACAGCAATGGTTTTCAACCTGGGCGTCTGGGACCCCCCAAGGGTCACAGCATAAATCTGAGGTGTTGCAAGATAATTAACAGGATAGGAAAACTTTTTTAAAAAATCTGCTATAAATTATTTCTGTTTCTTTTTAGACTTGTTTTTATATTTTGCATTTTATAATAAATTATCACACACAGACATTATTTTAAGGCGTCAAATGGACGTCCAACCTCCAAGTAGCTGAGTGGGCCACAGAAATTGGTGAAATGATAAATTAAAAGTCTCCAAAGATGTCAAAAACAAATATGAAACTCAGGGAATGAGACAGAAAAGCTGAGACCAAACTATATATACTAGACCTTACCTCTAATTGTACTTTTCTGTTTGTTTTGTGCAGCTGTAAACCTGACCTTCACAGACTCAGAGCAGGCTACATAACAAAAGTTGCAGTTGCTAAAGCAGCACTGGTTAACTTTTTTCTCAAAACCAGCTGCTATAAAATGATTAGGGTTCCCACACAGGGAGGATAGCACACTCAGTAATCCTCAAGGTCAGTGGGAACACCTAAAGTGTTGCAGCGATGGCGGGAACTGAACCTACTGATGAGACAGACAGGATTAATCATGCTCTTACATACGTTTTCCCACAAGCTAATGCTAATTCACATATTATGACAGCAACTGCATGGACTGCAAATTAAAAGAAGCCACTTTAAGCAGAGTAATACTGTAATAGCATTGTTCGGATTAGATATTTTTGTATTCAGTCAAGGGTTAAATGTGTACAACACTTTATCAGATTTACTTATTATTATCAATCCTTTCAAATCCCTTATTCAACCTATTTAGGTTTGACCCTCAATTGGCTTTCAACAGAAGTCGTAAATTGCTCAATATTTAAGAACTAAATCTCATAGATTGACATTCATATAACACGATACATGTAAGACTTTCCAGGCAGATTACTGATTTAGTATTTAGCTAAATGTCTACCTGAATGTTTTCTACATTTCTCTTTGTTAATAAATAACTTAGTCCATCGTTTTTTTGTGTGCTCTATGAAGCTGAACTAAAAACCTTTTGGTTTTGGACTGTTGGTCAGACAAATCAAGCAATTCCAATATGTCAACTTTGGAAATTATGATGAGCATTTTTTTTTTACTATTTTCTGACATTTTTTGGATCAAATGATTCATTGCTTAGCAGATGTCACAGGAAAATGCAAAGTTGACAGACATAAAATACAGACAGACTGAATTGTCTGTACTTTAGTGAGCAAATAAAAATACATTAAGAGATTTGTTTGGCTCTGAGCTTCTCAGTCACAGTTGAGGCGATAAATGGCATAGTTAACTAGTATTCATGGTTTGTTTACACACGTGAGTGCAAATAATTAGGCTCCTCATTTACGGCTCAAGTATATCCATCTGGATTAGGTTTCGAAATACTTCTTTTACTGTACATGTGTTCGGTCTATTTTCAGGATCAATATCACTGTAGTTTATAATGTGTGAAACATATAATTTTGTTGAGTTTTTAATAAAGTGACTCAAAAATGCTGATGGTGACTGGCTTTGCAGAGGAGTTATCATAGATAATCTAATAACAGCTGTTATCAGTTATAATCAGTAACAATATTACACTAGTGTCAAACATAATAATGAGACAAATTCTATTAGTATCCAACACTAATGAATCTCATTCTTTCACACTTTGGCCCAGAGCATGATATGGTTTCTTCTTAATGAGTCATTGACGTGCTATGCCCCCCTCCGTGGTGTCAGCTTTACAACCCTGTAGCGATGATTTACAGTCCAAGGTGATCTCAATCATACCTGCAGGATATATGTTAATGTATCTCACATGAGTATCCCCTGCAGAACAGTGATACTGTGTCCGAGCATGGAAAAGAGGCTCTGAAAGACTTTCTGTTCTATTTGAGAAGTGGAAAAATTTGACTGTCACAGAAAAGATAGCCCAACAAGACCTGATTGGTTTGGATATATGTTAAATGAGAAGTACAAGCAATACAGTATGCAGTACAATGTGTGAACTTTATTAGCTTCCACAAATCAGCAGCTGAACAAGCTACAATGCTACAGTTTCATTTGGCAGACTCTTTTATCCAAAATGATATGATATACACATGAGAGTAAATAACAGCACAAGCAAGGGTCTAGTCATAAAGCTAACTTCAGGTCTGATAGAGGCAATGCATGGACTGCATAGAAGCGGATAATGGTATTTTTGTGCAGTTTTTTTCTTTGGGTCCACGTGTCCACATGTTGTTGGAATCAGATCATTTTTTATATCCGTTCAGGAGCCATATCATTTTTACTGTGGAGTGCAGACTGGAGTTTTCACAGCAGCAGAGGAAATGTCAGGGGTAGCTAAGAGTTCGTCTAGAGCCTGTGACCTCCTCAGCTGTTAATGAACTCAAATCCGCTGGGCTTAAGCAGAACAAACACATAATTTTTAAAAAAAATATGAAGTAGCAGAGACCGTTATTCATCATTGTGCATAATTATTTGTTTTGAGATCAAGTATGCCTGTTGTTGCCAATTAAAAATGTCACTTAGAGACACGAGGAGAAGCAAGCTTGAGAGTAATAATGTAATAAACTCTATTCTTTGTGCTGTGCTGGATCTGGGAGCACACGCCAAGCATCCACAGGGTTAAAAAAGTGGATGGGGCAAAGTAACAGCCTCAGGCAAGTTTCAGTAAAAGAAGTGGCCTTGCAAAACAAAGGCACTAACTGTTAGCACCACATCCTGACATCAAGTGATACACCATAAAGGAATAAATTCAGATTTTACATAAAACAACACAAATTTGAAAAGGCTCATTGTATTTTGCTAAGATTCCCTAACATGCATAACTAATTACTTTTCTTGTCTTTTAAAAGATGAGCTGGATGTGGATGTCCTCATACGAGCAGGCTTAGTCCTCTGGTGCAGCCAAGAAGGAAGCAGCTACAGTCCTTCTTAGTTTTATCTGTCTTAGTGAATTAAACGTAGAAGTTTCTAGTTTTTAATTTGGACATCCTTATTAACTGTAAATGATGCTTGAGATGCTTGGATATCACCCTTATGAGGTATGTTTAAAATCAATATTATCTTTTTTTGGAGAGACTAAGAGATATTTTTTAAAAATATTACATGGAAAATAACATGACATAGGATGAGACTAAAGTCTATTGTATGTTTTTATAGTGTCATTACATTAGAAATTCAGTCAAAAGACGAGAAGGTTTAAATATAGACTTCCAAATGTGAGCTGGAACACAGCAGCACTGCTCTAGTTTGTTCATATGCCTGCAGTAGCTTTTCTGGATCATTAAGGCTGCGTGGGTATCAATGATCCACAGAAATCAAATTCATCCATAACCGGGAAGTGATGGGTGTGCGTGTAATTTTTGTAACATAAAAAATGTGGACTATGAATGTGGAAAAGCAGAAAATAAGTTGTGTTGAAGAGGAATATGCAGAAAATATTTACTCTTGAAACTTTTTGAGATAACAACACTTGACAGCCTCACTGAGGTAAACATGCATACTGCATTGTAGGATTTGAACTCTGTGCCAAGTTTATTTTAATATTATAGTCAGTACTGTACTATACAAGGAACAGGTAAGACTTTGAGCTATATTTAAAGTTGTTTTAATCTAATAAAAGATAACTTTGTAACAGCGCAGAGCCAAAAAAGTAAAGAATGTGACTTCAAGAATAATATAGTGAGCAGGTTAAAGTTGAATTATTTTAAAGGAAGTTCCTTATCTTTGTGACATTTCGTTTGCTTGTATGATTTATTTCTAAACAAGTAACATCCCCTAATATTTTTTCCCCAGATATATGTCCTGTCACTGATATATATGTTTTTTTCTTTTCTTCTAATTTCCCACTTTTCTACTCTGCTTTCTTGGCTTTTCTTCTCTTCTCTTTCCACCAATAGGTCCAGACTCACCTGGAGAACCCAACCAAGTACCACATCCAGCGGTCTCAGCAACAGCAGGTGAAGCGCTACCTGGGAAAGCTTGGCTCTCAGGTGTTGAGCTTGCCCTGCCCCAACCAGTCCTCTGACCACGGGGGCATGCCGCCAGGGCCGGGCAACAGCGCCCCCAACAGCCCTATGGCCTTACTGACCCTGAACTCTAACTGCGAGAAAGAGGTGACTACCTTCATTTCGACTTTCACACAGAAAACGCCTTTTTTTCTTGATCTATTACTCATTTAATTTTACTTATTTGTGTGTCATTTATCTTTTGTGTTCCCTTGCCTTAGATGGATGATGTCATTGATGACATTATTAGTCTGGAGTCCAGTTATAGTGATGATATCCTTGGCCTGATGGACCCAGGTCTTCAGATGGCTAACACGGTATGTGTGTGCTTCTGTGTGTGTTAAAGTCACTTTTTCCTCAACACTGAGCCTACGGGCAATAAATCACTTCACGCTTTTAAAGGTCACCACATAAGAGTTTAACTTTGTGTATTTTGGAGGGAAAACATTTAAGAATATGATTTTAGTATCAAAGAGCTTTTTTTGGTTTCATAAGAAAACTTATGAAAACAATTTTCATGTAAAGGCTACAGTGATTTGAAAGTTAGCTCTCCTGTGCTATCTTGAACATCAACAATTTCAAATTTAACGGTAACATCATGCTTATATGCATATTGTAACATTTGTTTATGTCATCACACTTCCCATCATGCTCATCCTGAGATGCTTATTAGCATCTATATAGGGGGGGAGGAGTGATCCTTGACTAATGGCTTTGCTGTGTCCCCTCAGATCCCCGTCCCTGCTAACCTCATGGACATGTATGGTAATCAGGGTATGTCCCAGCAAGGTCTGCCCATCAGCAACTCCTGTCCTGCCAACCTGCCCAACATCAAAAGGGAATACTCAGGTAAGCAGCACAATCTGTCTAATTATCAAATGTTTGCTGTGAGCAGTGAAAATTAACCATACTTTCCATTTAGCTTCTGTAGTGCATGGAAAACATCAGTGCTCTAACAATACCTATGAAGTTCTACTCTCCAGGCCTTTGTGCAGCCCACAAAGTAGCATTTTATAATTAGTCCAGTTTTTGTAATCCTCCTTTGTGTGGGGATATAAAGAGAGCCAATAAGAGAACAAGTGTTGACCAACTGAACCTGATTAATGACATTACTGACATATTTTTTCAAATGCATTTGTATCTATTCTGTACATTTTGATATTGAAAGCAACATTATTTGTCACATAGTTTCACATTCCCCGGCCATCATGCATATGCTGGACAAGTCTGGATCCTGTGGCAAATTTGACAACTATCAAAGGCCTGAAGGGTTCCCTGTGGGTACGTGTGGTTATTTAGATTCAAAATGTAGACGTTAGTTAGTTGCTACATATGTGCTACGCATATTTGATATTTGCACACTGTGTCGTTATGTTCAGTGATCAACAAAAATGCTTTTTTTCAGAAGCTGAGGTAAGAGCTATGGCAAAGGAAAGACAGAAGAAGGATAACCATAATCTGAGTGAGTTTGAATTGCACACATTTAAACTTAAACTGTGAGAAAATGAAAAAAAATAATGAAGAGATCATTTGTCAATGGTGTTTTGTCAACAAGTTATGGTCATCATTTATAATTTTCCTCCTCTGTTTTTGTTCTGTAGTTGAGAGAAGACGACGGTTTAACATCAACGATCGAATCAAGGAATTGGGAACTTTAATTCCAAAGTCCAATGACCCGTAAGTTACTTGTTTTATTCAGCCACCAGTTATGTCATATTTAATTGTTACCATAAACACCCATTCCAGTCATCAATGTAACGTGGAATAGGTAGCCTGTCTGTGAAATATAGGCCTTTTTCACTGCAGACATTTTGACTTGTCATAGTAGGAAAAGCACAGGTGTTACTAAAGTGTCCCAGTAAATCCTGCCAGCATGCACACTAGCGGGACCCAGAAACCTGAGCAGCAAAATGGAATTCATCCATCATTAATTTTATTATATACAGCTGTGCTTTTCCGACTGTGACATGTAAAAAAAAAAAAAAAAAAGGGGGCCATAGTTCAGGATTCTAATGGAAAAAAAAGTTTATGGTAGAAGAAACTATTTCAGCAGCTTCAGACTTTCATTACAGCTGAGACCCAAGGACAGAGTATGTAGTCACTCTACTTACCAGCAGTTACCTTTCTGAATGCAACAATCATGGGAAAGTCGTTGGTTCAGACACAAAAAAACAGGCTAAGAAGGTGTTGAAGGATAATTTTACATTTTTGTACTGTCTTAAAACAGTACACACATGCCTTACTGGTTCAAGTCAAGACAATTTTATTTCAGAAATCACAAATTTACCTCAGGGGGCTTTACAGCAAAACAAGATCCTTTATCTTTATCCTTAGACCAACAATTTGGATATAGAAAAATTTGCCCCAAAAGCCCTTTTAATGAGGAAAAATGGAAGAATGAAGAGTAACAGAGGAGGGATACCTCTTCCAGGACAGACAGACATGCAGTAGATGTTGTGTGTACCGAATAGACCAGATAAAAAATTAAAATACAGCATGGAAAAACACAATGACAAAAGTATAGATGGATTGATAACATATACATAAAATTAATCTGATCAGGATCTGATGTTCCTCCTGTTCATACTAGCTGTAAAAAGACTCTACCCGAATAGATGGGTCGTCATTTTGTGCAAAAATCCATTCTCAAAGTTCATCTGAAGCTAATATGAGGCTTCAGCCGTCCGGGTTAGACAAATCAAGTCAGTATCTTCCAAAGTTACAGCCTTTTCAGTACAAATCCCCTCTTTGTGTAACCATCTCTTTATGGCAGCTAATCAAGGAAACACTGTCTGTGGAAACACAAAGAGGCGACTTTGTACTAAAAAGTCTGTAAGTTTGGAAGATGCCGAGTTGACTTGACTTACTGAGATTGCTGAAGCCATATTGGCTTTAGCTGAACTGTAGAATTAATTTTTACACAAAAAATGGATGGTGGATTTTTGACACCATTCTCTTACTTTGGTGTTGCTCTTAAGTATGCAGAGGGGGAATTATCACTGTTATCAAGGGCTCTTTTCACATGCATATTGGCATGTGAGTGTTGTTTTAAAACAGACATGAAAAAATGTGAACCTATCCTTTAAACAATGGGCCTACAGATGTGTCAGCTGTAATATAAATGAGTATATTAACCATATTCACTACATGTATTGACACTCTAAAAGCACCACTTAAAGTCTACTCGTTTCTCTTCCTTTGCCCTTTGACCTTGCCTTTGGTTCAGGGAAGATCCCAGCAGACCCTTTTGTTTTGTCTTTCCACCCATGGTTGTTTTGCTTAACCCCAACTGGGTGCTCCACCCACACATACCTACATACACACAAGACATCCTTTCACAAACAGACCTGCCTTTAAGTTGTTATCATTATGGACAATACATGTTTTTTTTAAGGATTATATATTAATTCATCAGTGTAATAAAAAAAATCTCAGTGTCAGCACGTAAGACTTAAGACTTAAGACCAATTCAAACTAAAAAAAGTATAGCTTCCTCTCAGCATAATTTGAATCCTTCTATAACAAGGGTTTTTTTCTATCTAGACTCAAGTCCAGCAAAGATCGATTTTACTCCTGCAAAACATCCACTGCAGTTTAAGTTCCTCAGGGAGCTCAGGGTCATCCTTATGACTACTTGTGACCCCGGTGACCTCGCCTGCATAAATTTCCAATTTAGCATTGACTTCTGCAAAGAACTCAGACTGCTGACTGCAGGTCACCCCTGTGAACTCTGGCACAGCTCTGCTCCTTGTTCCTCTCTATTATTCTCTTCTGTCTCTTGTTTCTCTAATTGAACAGGCCTAAATTGCAGTGTTCAGTTATAGCAACTCAACATTGTCAGTGATGTCAGCGTTAATGTTCTTTTTTTAAAATCTTATAAAAACCCATTATCTAAACCTCAGATTGCCTGACATTAAATATAAGATCTAAGAAACTGTAGAATTTAAGAAAAATGTCTCCTCTGTGACTTTCAGGGACATGCGCTGGAACAAAGGCACCATCCTCAAGGCGTCAGTGGACTACATCAGGAAGCTGCAGCGGGAACAACAGAGGGCCAAGGAGCTGGAGAGTCGTCAGAAGAAGCTTGAACATGCCAATCGACATCTGATGTTGAGGATACAGGTAAATAAACTTTCATGTATTTGGAAGGTAAAGTCACAGAGGGCAGAGAACTGCATTATAACCTTACTATTTGCATGCATTAATAGTTACATTATAAGGAAAACTACAGTATATGTGTGTATGGAAGGTAAGGAGAAGGAATTGTCAGTGGAGGATTTTGAAGGGGTGCTATCCCTGAAATAAAGAGTGTCCCCGCTCAGAAGAAGACATTATTACACTTTTATGAAACACATAAAGCTCCAGGGAAAAACGAACAGAGGTACCAATTCACACAATAAATGCCACACATTTAAGGAGGAAGCCAACTGTTAAGATCATCATCTTGTAACTAATGGATCACAAGACAAGAGGCGTCAGGATCTGTGTGAGTCAGCTCAGCGTACATTGACTGATTGATTACATTTGCTTTACAGTAATTAATCACAGCAGCACATCACAAAATCGGGGGAAAAAATAAAACCTTTTACAAGTTGGAAAAGTCATGGCTGTCAGTCACAGTCAAGCAAAAATGTCCCCTTCACTGTCCACCTCCGCTAACCAATTTCTTGGGGGAAACAGTGGATTAGTGTGCTGTACCCTGTTCCATGAAAAGAGATTCTTGACCAGCCTTAGGGCAGGTGAAACAGTACAGTGAGGTCATCCTGACACCAGAGAAGAAGATTGTGATCACTGACTGAATGTTCACTGACTGACCTGTTTGTCTTTCTCTCTGTTGAATGCAGGAATTAGAGATGCAGGCTCGAGCTCACGGGCTAGCGATCACATCTTCAGCGCTCTGCTCTGCTGATCTTGGGTCCCGAAACATCAAGCAGGAGCCCTCTCTGGAGGACTGTCACCAGGACCTGTACACACTCCACCCCCATCACCAACACCACCCCGCCTGCACCCCAGAACCACCTGGCAACCTGGAGCTAAACGAAGGCCACTCTAATTTCTCCGAGGGCCACTACAACGTTCACACCAAGCCGGGCTCCAAACTCAACGACATCCTCATGGAAGACACCTTATCACCGGTGAGAGGAGGGGACCCTTTGCTCTCGTCTGTCTCCCCAGACGCCTCAAAGGACAGCAGTCGCAAGAGCAGTGTAAGCATGGATGAGAATGAGCAGGGCTGTTAGCACCCCCTACTGGAAGACCCCTCACCTGCATCTTCAACCCCTCCATCCTGCTGCAAAAGTTCCTGTCAGTAGCTAACACACTCCCAGCTGCTGGAGAGGCTTCCTTCTGTTCATGTTTGTTATGTGTTTTTTTTTCTCCCCTACCTGTGTTTACATGTATTGAATCTTTTCCATTCATGTATTTTTTTTGTTAGTTTTTTTGTGATATCTTTGTCTTTTCAAGCCCTCGACCTTGATTTCAAGGACTGATTTTAAAGTATGTTTGCTTTAATCAATACTTTGATGACAATGAGTTACAAAAATAGAAGTTTTTATATTTAAAAGAATATGCATTTATCTTTGGATAGAGGCTAGATTATGTTTATTTCTATTGATTCCAAAGAATCTAGGGAAATTATAAATCATGGTCAGATATGTAGATATTTTGTGGTGAGATGAACACTGCTTTTTAAATCACTAGCAATAATAGAAGAAAACAAATCTATTTATTACTATAGTGCTTTACACTCCTTGTGTCTTAGAATGAACTTGAATGTGCCAATGCCTTATTAAGATGTGTATACATCGATGTTGTATTGCTATGCACATGTTCTGGCTGTTAGCTGAGTCTTTGCCAGTCTTCCAGTTGAAATTTCCTTCTTGACAAATATTAATCATTTGTAGATTTGAACTTATTTATGTATCTATGTAAACAGGACTTTATGTATACATTCCCCTGAAAAATTAATTTATAAAAAGGCATTTAAAAGAGCCTGAGATAATAAATCAAAGCACATTTAAAAAAAAAAAACCCTGAAACTAAAATGTCTCCTTCAAGATAATTAAAATGAGAAAAATCATTATTGATATTGGCAAATTTTTGTCTTTTATTCAGTGTTATAATGAGCAAGAGGCAGCACAACAATCCAGCAACAAGAAATGTTTTGCCACACTGATGCATCCTTTAACCATCTAGCAGTGTGTACTAGATATATTAACAATACATTCCTCACTGCCAAAACCACTGAAATATTTAAATTTAATTTAAAAAAAATAAAAACTCAAAGATACTTTTTTTTTCAAAGACTCAAAACTTGTAGAATCTTAGCTCAAATCAAAAATCAAATGGGTATAGTGGCCCTGACACGCGCACAAGAAGCTGATTTCACACGATAGATCTGAATATTGTTACATAATTCTATAAATCTTTGTAATGTGATTGATGCAAGAAATATGAATCAATTCAGTTTTTATTGTATTCGTCTATAGTGATCAGAACTGGTAGAACTGCTTCTATTGCAGCACACACAGTGTGTAATAATACTTGTGTCACCTCAAGAGCTCAGTTTTTATTATTGTCCATCCATTTCCTAAATTATTGCATTTTTTTTTTACACCACTGTGGTGACATTTCACATTCAGGATGTTTTTTTTTTTCCATTATGTGAACATTTATATTGTCAAGGAGTATAAGGAGACTGCTTTGGGATTTTGTATGAAATGCATGACATTGTCAAAACACTGGAATGACCTCTGTAAATCGAAACGTGGTTTGTTCGCCTTTTTTTTTTATCTAAGCATTAACTAACTATTGTATTTGGCTTTTCAAATGCATACACAATATTGTATGAGATTGTAGATTCTTTATGGTGTACGGTTGTTGTATATTTGAGCAGTTCGTTTTCGACAGTTGTAGCACATTGCGTAAATATGCCTTTGTTAATAACTACCTGCCATACATTGAGAGCCCTGTTACAGCACAGCCTCCATTTTGTTAAACTATGCAATGGTTGACGTTGTGCCTGTAGAGCAGCATCATGTCTTGACAATGTGATCTCCTTATGAATTAGTATCAAAGTGATTATCTTTTTAATTGATTTAAGTGCCTTACAGTCATTTCTGTTACTCTGGTGTTGTAAGAGGAGTTGTAGATAGTGATGCAGCATTTTGTTAATGTTTGTACTGGTGTTTGGTGCTTCATGGAATAACGTAAGAGTGCCAAAATACCTTAGAAAGCAATAGGAAAGGCCGTTTTGTCAGTACGAGATAACACAAGCCTCTCAGACTCAAGAACCACATGAAAGAGTTTGTTTTTATGGAACCCCAAAGTGTTCAGAACAAAATAATTAAACAAATAAGGCATCATGAAATAGACAATATGAATATAAAAGAGTAAAATCTATTAATAAATAGAAAATCTGAAATCATTTTATAAATCCAGTAGTCCATTCATCATATTATTAAATATTAATAGTAACAGTTTTATTTATTTTGTTTTTATTTTGGTACAGACATTTGTATTTAAAAGCTCTCTTTATTAATAAAAGAGTCAGTTTTTATTTCATAATGGTGCTTTTCCCAATAAGTCTGTCATCTTAAAGTTGTAAACACCATAAAATCTATAACTGAGAAAAGTGCTGTTGTGAAGTAAAATCAGACTTTTGAAAAGAAAAAAAAAACGAACTGAAATAAAAACAATAACTGTTACTATAAAAATGATGACATAATATTCCATAAAAATGAGTTTTCACAATTTATTGGTTGAATTTTATATCTTTATACATTCATATGATCATCTGATTATTATTATTTCTTTCATAATGTTTTATTTATTCATTTAATATTGAACACTTTGAGCCTCCATATGTTTCTGTTGTGCATTTTGTTTTATCTGTATTAGGTCAAACTCTACACTGAAGGCAGTGATCCCAAAGTTGTCCTGAATATTCAGCCACCTTTTGAGACCAGTAGCTTTTATGTTTGCCTGGATGCAATGTAAAGTGATGACTGCCAAAGTGTGTTGCCAAAATTAAATATACAGTGGGTTTTTATAAAGATATAAATGTTTTAGGAGCTTGGTTTTTAGTGGTATTTTCCCTCTGTAATTAGCAATACCTAAAGCATGATGGCAATCAGGCAATAAGTAAAGTACTAACAGGTGATGAAGTACATTGTGATAGTTCATTCTTGGAAACAGTAGCTTGACCCAAAAGAAAAAAATAACTCAAGATCTACTGAACAGTAGATTTTTTTGGCGCCCTCAGCTGCACCTCACAGTCTTCATCAGCAGATGGAGTTTACTCTGTGGTCGTCACATGACCTAAGTATGGAATTTTAGTCACAGTTTTATGTGGTTGCACAATCTCATCCGTCTTTACAACCACTGATGAAGACCATGAAATGCAGTTGAAAGCTCTGAAAAAGTTAGTGAGTGGATATTGAGTTGGTTTTTTTTTATTTTGTCATATAGGTGAAGTGAAGCTTCAGTGAAGGGCAAAAGGGCCCTTATAGTTAAGCAATCCCAGGTATTGAGCCTTAATAGTGCAGTACACAGGCCTGTAATGTTGCCCTTTGACTGAACCTACATCAGCTTTTATTAAATGTTGTAGATACATCATTTAAACCCTAAAATGTGAGTGGTGGTTAGAATAGACATCAGCATTACAAGTGATGGTGGTGGCACTTAATTTTAAAGCCATCGCCATGACGGATTTCTCATAATGAATCGTACAGCTGTCAATCATGGCACATTATGGGAATACCACTAATGAAGAACCATGTTAGCTCGATGTAGACCTCTGTGCTCATTCTCATTCCTGTGGTTCATACAGACACATTCTCTGCTGATGTTGCTACTGTTCTTATTGTTACAGTTGATATGAGATGAATGTAGCAATAGTTACTGTATGCACTGGTTTCAGATTAGTGAACTCATTGGTACCTAACTATGTTGTGAGAAATATTAAAAAAGTTTTATTTGAATGTTGTGTTTTTCTTCCTCATATTTAAAATTTTGTTGTTTTTAAGATGCAATCTAAAACTGCTAATGTGAAATTGCTGTCTTAAAGATTTATTAATACAGTATTTCAAGTTATAGTTGGAACATATATTGGTTTTCATTTGTTCCCAGAAGAAGCAAGCTCATCGGTCCATTTCTGGTAAGCTTGGCAAAGGATATTATCTTCAATCATTTCATGGAAGATTTCTAAAAAAAATCAATAACAAAATTATTTCAATAACAGGTAAACTGTGATTTATCTGTATTTACTAAACTTAAACTTAAACTAAACTGAAAAAGGTAAAATATTGTTGTATTTTAAAGCATCAACAGACTAAACAGACTGTTTGATATTATACCTGCACATCCCAATCCTGTGGGAAGAGGCATCCTCAAAGAGCCTGCAGAGTGCTTCAGACGCTCGCTGAGGGACTTCCGCACCAGATCCAGAGAACAGTCCTGGTGCCACACAGGCAGCTCCAGGCCCAGCATGCACTGGATAATGCGTTCCTTCTCTTCTGCTGTCAACAGCCCCCTCTGGTGGGCCACATACACCATAAAGGACATGTCGATGTTGACCGCTTCCCCATGAAGCAACGCTGGCAATACTCTCTGTGCAGTCACAAAAGATGGAAATGGTTATACATTTTTGTGTAAAGAAATTTTTCACATTCATAAAGTATGAACAATTGGTATTACTAATAAGCAACTACTACCAAGCTATTGCACAGTTCAATACCATGACCTTATCAGAAAACCAGTCGAAGCTACTTTCTGACCATTTCTAATTCAGGACTGATGAGGTGACCGAAGTCAACCAGCCTATCCAGATCATCCTCCCACAAGTTAGGAGCCAGTTCTTCCAGCATGGTTTCAATGGCGATGCGGGTGGATGCTGTAGCGCTGTCCTCTTGTTCTGGGTTGTTGCTGCTCTGGCAGGACTGCAGCTTGGAGTGCAGCAGCTTCCTGCCCTCAGCCTCCAGCAACTCAAACAGGCCACGATGTTTCATGAGGGCCATCTGAAGTTTATGGGGAGGATTAAAGTGGTTAATTGGAAATAACTGGCAGATTAGAAATACTTGCAGTCTCTATTTTTAACTGCCACAATGTTATAATTATAAACTACCACATGCATTGGGTGGTTGTGGTGCAATGTGTGAGGTAGAAATTAAAATACTTGTACATGCATCACAACATGCCCTAATAGACCAGGCTAGTACAAACCAAGAGAGGTTTGGGGTTTTGAAAGGAGATGGCTGATAACTTTAAGCTATGTTTTGCACCAACATAAAGGTTCAAAGAAGCTTTGGATGTAGAGGAATAATTATACAACATGTAACAGCCTGTTCAGAAAAACAGAGATATCTGGTGCGATTTTAAGTCCATTCAGTAACGTTCAGTAAAGTGAAAGGTCTATAAAAACTACTAAAAAAAACTTCTTGGTTGATTCAAAACTGAGGTTGTTGTGAGACAGTTAACAGATCTATCTTTGGAAAGTTGTACCTTGAGGAGTAAGCTTAGTTAACTTTCAGCAAACAAGAGTTTGTTTGTTTGTTTTTGGCACAAAACTTTTTGAACAGTGCAATATGAAAATCAGCTTGAATACACTTGAAATGACTCATCTCTTATATTTTGTTGATACACTTGCAAGAAGGGACTGTTTTAACTGTGTCTTCCTGCTTGGTGCGTTCAATTGCTTATTGCAACCTCCAGAAGTGCCTGAAGGCCTGAAAGATGTTTTTCAATCTTGTGCAAACAAGATAATAGCTTGTATGCACAAATTAATATAATGTGCACACTTATGGATATTATTATCACAATTAATGAATATTCAATAGAAGAAAGAACCAAATTTACAGTATTTGTTTTACTATTTCTGTTGGGTTTTTTTGTTTTGTTTTTTCATTTCTTAACAATGTAGCTTGTCAGTGCAAGGCTTCCCTGTATCCAACTGTCAGGTATATTATATCTGAGCCTAAATGCACTAACAAGAAAGTTGGTCCCTGTTTGCAACAAAATGCACAATAACGTAATCCTAGTCTCAGCACATTATTTTTTCTACCATACCCATATGAACAGTAACCTACTGTATGTCTGCCTAGAAATCAGGAAATTAATCAAAAAACATGCTTTCAAAAATGGTTGGCAGTAAGGTGAATTATATACACTTGGTCCTTCACAGACTACCGCATGCAAGACCATCAGAAAAATCACTCTCTGCATCAAAGATCAGGCAGCGAAGAGGACCTTCAACATCTCTGCCATCCCATTAGAGATCTGACGCAGTGGTAGAGTTTGGAAGAATGAGCGATCTAAGAACGTGGCCACTGGTGGGATGTAACTCCCCAGCTTGTTTTTGCCACCAGCAAAGTTGACCCCTGTTTTTGCCCCGACACTGGCATCGATGTAGGACAGAAAAGTGGTCGGCACCCGAATATATGGAGTCCTCCGGCGATAGAGAGATGCTGCCAAACCCACTATATCCAGACAAACTCCACCACCGATGGCTATGATTGGCTCAGAGCGCCTATCAATACTAAATTTATGAACTTCCTCCAGGATCTTGGTCACTAACTCCATGCACTTGTTCTCTTCAGTGGTGGGCAGTGGGAGAATTTTGTAAACAACTTTTCTGGCCTCAAAGTATTGAGTTACTTGGGAGCCGTACAGCTGATTAACAGTGTCGTCAATGACAACAAAACGCTTAACAGGTTTGGAGTTACTTATGGTGCCTTTAAGGTCTTCATCTCCTAGATGACCCCAGAGCAATGTGTCATTTCTGGGATCCAGTATGTTTTTGCACTGAATGACTCTGTAGGTGAATACAATGGGGCTGACGACTGTCCAGGAAACTCCATGTTCTGACTTGTTCTCATAGCTGGAAATCATTTACAATAAAACAACAGATGGGGAGAAAAACAATAATAAATGGGTTATGCTATAGCTCCAGGACAAAGTCTTATCAGTGTTAAGTTGTTGAGGGACAGAGAAAAATACTGTGATAGTAATTTACTCAAGTATTGTAATTGTCATTTTTAGGTAATTATACTTTACTTGGATATTCACATTCTATGCCACTTTATACATCTACTCCACTGCATATCAGGAAAAATACTTTTTACTCCACAGCTTCACTTTTATGAATGCAAAATTTATGATCAACTCACTTATAAATTCAACCACCCATATAAAGAAGTTAAAGTCTTGCTTATACGCTAATACATCAATAATGATAGAAATGCCTAAATGATGTTTAAATACAATAGCTACTGTGTGTATATAAAGTGACTTATTCAATTACCTATTCAATATTTAATCCAGCACACATTTGCACTAGTTGTATCCTTGTTCACAGTTTACAGGAATTGTTTGACCTGTATATGTTGTTGACCATTTGCTTTTTCACCTACTTGCTTGTACATGATGGTCACATGTTTATGTTTAATTATCTTTGTTTAGCTTTATTGTCCCATGTTTTGGTCCATCTATTGTCCATTTGAAACTTCTTGAACAGTTTTTGGAAATGTGTGTAAGTATATTTACATCCACTAGAAACTGCAGTCTAATTCCTTGTATGTCTTCCTTGTATACTAAAAGATTCTTCAAGTACATTTTGTTGCTAATACTTAGTAAGATTTTCAGGGCAGTGCTTTTGTAGTGTGGTATTGCTACTTTTACTTCAAGGGTAAGTTCACACTGTATCAAGTCTTTCTTAAAACAACAGTCAGCTGCCAATATAAACATTGAAATAGGGTTTGGTTGCTGTTAACATTCCTCCTGTTCATACTGACCATTAGAAGATCCCTTCAAAATGCACGTACAATGTAAGTGATGTGGACAAAATCCCCAGTCCACGTTTTGAGCAAAAATGTATTTAAAAGTTCATCTGAAGATAATATGAGGCTTCACTCATCTGAATTAGTCAAATAAAGTGGATGTTTTCCACAGTTACAGTCTTTTTAGTAAAAAAAAAAAAAACCCTCTTTGTGTCTCAATGGATAGTGTTTCTCTGTTCAGCTGCAGTGAAAAGACTGTACCAAAACTGAGGGAATTAGACACTAAAAAGACAGTAATTCTAAAAATGATTGATTTGACTTGATTGGACAGCTGAAAGTTCATATTAGCTTCAATTAAACTTTTAAATACATTTTTGCTGTGGGTTTTGTTCCCCATCATTTACAATGAAAGTGCATCATGAAAGGATCTCTTAATGGCCAGCAGGAATGATTACAGCGAGAAAAGCACGTGTCACTGTTCATTTGGACACTATTGTTTTAGGACACACTTGAAAAATTGTGAACCTATCCTTCCTGATGACTTCCTCCACTGCTGTACATGTTTAACACGTGAGTGTCCTCAGCCTAAAATAGAACGGTATGTCACCTCCCCAGTCCACTGAGCATACCAATGAACATACAGTATAACCAAGGAGTATACTGTACAGTGAACATTCAGTACAATACAAGCAATGAACATGAACAAATTATAAATAAAAACATTATTAATACAGGAGTGTTACACATCAGTGGGCTGTAATTTAACTTGTGTAACACCCAGAATAAATTAATTCATACTACTTTTGAGTATATAAATGTTGGCAGGTTATCTGACAAAATAGTACATACAATTTCTTACAATGATTTCTTACAATAACTTACACAAATAATCTTTTAATTTAAACTGTTAGAATAATATGTATTAATATAGCTATTAATAGATATATAATAATATCTAGTTCCATTCAGTACTTACATTTTCGCATCAGACAACTTTCCTTCTGCCTGCTGGTGCTGTTCAGTTTGTCGGATCCATGTTCCCTTCACTTGGACCAGATTTAACTGAGTTTGTTGTGAAAGGCTGCAGTTGTTATTTGAAGACATGCTCTCCGATAATGTCTTCAGCCTACTCTGTCATGCCTTGTGGAGTGACGGAAGAAATGTATAGGATATCAATGAAGAGGACACGACCATGACTGCCATCCTCTCCCTGCATTCCTGTCCTCTCTGCATGTTGGTATTTTATTGCTTTGCTCTGGGGTAAGTGTGGCTATGAGAACAAGAGGACTGATACATATACACATATACTCTGTGGGCTATTTTCTTCTTTTATTATAACAACCAACTCCACACTGTTTCAACAGGTGGCAGTAGTTGCCTGTTGTAGCGCACACCCTATCAACCATGCAAATTTCCTTATGACTCCAACAGACAAAGAAAGATTACATTTTTTGTTTTACATACAGTGACCGAATTCGCAGCCCAAGAGAGCAAAGAAATCTGATTGTGATTCTGCATTTTAAGCATTCGAGTTTCTAAAGAGGAAAACTGTGAATTTTTTTGAACTCATCATGTGTGCAGGACAGAGGTTAAATACAAAAAGAGGCCTTTTCAGTGATAGCACATCTCTGATACCTCCATGGCCAGCTCTAAAAGATCTGATATGTCCCGACAAGAACCGCAGAAATTACAGTCCACTTCCAACTTGGAGCTCAAGAAATCCTTTCCCTGCTGGTCCCTCTCACTGGCCGCCGTGATGTATTTGAATGAGGGGAAACAGCGGCTCACAGCTCTCTCACATGTATCCGGTAGCAGGACCATTAACTCATAGAAACGACAATGCAGACAAGCGAGCAGAAGTCCTGCACAGTCATCTGGTGGAAGTGACAAGGTAGAATAAAAGAAGATCAAAACTGGGAGTAAAGTGCTTGGTGTGATATTATACCCACTGAAAGTAACATCCAATATGGTCACAAAGTAGCTGCACCAATTCACAACCTTGTTAATGATTAACACTACAGTATCAGGGTTGATCAGTGTTATTACAATATCAACAATAGCTCAGAGCACTTAAACAATACCTCCGGTGTCTGGTTGGTATGAGTCATCAGAGGAAAAGGGACTGCTGCTGTTCTTAAACTTGTCAGAACACATGGAGAAAGTGGATCCACCCCATTCACTGCCACCCAGGGGATCATGGGAGCCAGGATCAATGTCCAGCTTGTCTAGTTCTTGCTCAGAGATGGTGCTCAGTCTGCGTATCTCACTGACCAACTTGCCCATTGTCTTTCTAGGTGGACCGCCTGTTACTGGTTTAGGGGTGTTCCCTTTAAAAGAATGATACAAGCAATGAGGGAATTATTTTGGACTTGACGGCGTTATACATAGATATCTGATATTACAAACACCCAGCCCTGTCTATGTTGGAGTTACCTCAGTTTTAATTATTCAGTACACCATTAACGTGCAGTATATCAGGGAGGTGAGTCTTGAAGTGCGTCATGGAGTAAGCTTGCTCAATATAATTTCAGCAAGGAGAGATTATTGATTTGCAAGCTTTTATTTGGATCTAGTTTCCTGTTTTGAATAGGCCTGATGAAAATATATACTGTACTGTGCGAAAATATACTCTCCCACTAACACTTGGCATGAGCCACATCAGTATCACTGCAGCATTTTAACTTCACTTTTTATACAGCAAACTTAATCCAAGCAGTATTTAATCATAGCAGACATAAAGTAAACTGAGTAAACCTACCATCAGGGACATGTTCTCTTATTTTCTCAAGCTGGATACAATCCTGATCATTAGCAGGAGACTTTGGGGGAGTTGTCATCTTATGCAGCACAGAGTGGAGAGAATAAACATGCAGTGAAAAATGCAAACAGCTTTATAATAGCATAAATAACCTCTCAATCAAAGATTGAGACAGCAATAGACAGTTATTGCAACATCCTGCTTTTAAAGTATAATAATCATGCAAGAAATACTTCTATATTCCTAAAATTAGATTATCATGGTTCCATAATGAATGCCACTCAATAATTGGCTTTAAAGATTACCTGTCTGTAATGGTAAATAATCCAACAGAGTAAACCGTAGCATCCACAACCGCTTTGAGTTTGAGCTCAAGTACTTCCAATCATCACACACGCGCACACACCCACATTGTGAGCACACTTCACATCGATCAATACTCCCCAATCAGAAAGCTGCTAGAAATTTGTGAAGGCATAATGCATGCAAGATCCATTCAATTATGGCATCGATATAAAAGCTGTGTCAAGCAAAGCCACTTATCAAACACTTACATTAAACAAATGACGACAGACGAGACTAAAATAAAAAAATGATCTTACCACAATTTATTATCTCGCCTGAACCAGCGCGTTTAACACCACACTGGTTTTGTAAACCACTTGTTTTTTTTTCCACATCTGCCGACAGTACACACACACACATGGATTTATGATGTTAAAATGGACATACCACAATACCGCAGTGGAAAGTTGGCCACACAGAGCCCATTTGCTTTCCTCCATTACCTTCCATTAAGAAGTCATTACTGTTGACTGAGAGAAGTGGTTGCTGTTATCAAAACTGCACCTGGTTATATTTTCATCATGTGAAACAACGATGAATACTTACTGTTGAGGCAATCATTAAACTAGACGAAAGACAAATACAGTATACACATTTATCATGAGGAATTTATTCATAGAGATGCATTGGTTTACAATAATGGTAAATCTATATTATCTACTTTTACAAGCTCAATTAGAGCAAATTCAGCAATGTTTGTGGTGGGGGTGAAAAAGACCAACAAGTATAAAGAAGTCACACATTCTTTTGATCAACTGATTATACCTTAAATACAAATATATCAGATCATGTTGGCAGTGAACATTTTCATTTTTTTAAAGCAACATTTTAACTTCCTCTACAAAGTTTGATATATTATGACTACTAAAATAAAATCAGGTAGTGTGGCCCTAACATAGCATAAAGTAGCTACACAGAGGGGGAGATTTTCATTGTGAAGTGCTAACTATTAATGTTCCCTTTGCTTTGGCTTCTCTGCTCATCATGGTCCTTCTGTATACAGATATAAAATAAAAGATAAATCATGAACAGTTTCATCACATATGCATTTTGGTGATCTCACTCTACTGTACAGAAAGAATTAAAAGCTAGATTAAGAACAAAAAATAAGAAATGCTGATAAATAAATTAAAAAAAAATCCCAAGAAGAGTGTTTGGTTACGTAGATGAAGCTGTTGTTTTTGGAATCTTTTGGAATACAAAGTCACACAGGCTGTGAGTGAGGTGGCCTCGTATCAGGGAGAACTTTGGACCTCACGGTCAGAGAGAAGGCACACGATCGAGATGAAGGTTGGGCCTCTCCGGGCTGCCGTTGTCTTCATCGTGGTTCATCTCTGGGCTGTGGCCATGCTCATCTGTGCTCTCTGGAGATTCATAGGGATAATTTTCACATATCTCCTCATCCTCTTGTTCCTCTTTGATGCTGGTTTGATAAACAGGCAAAAAAAACAAACATGTAATTAGGACTTGAGATCACATAATGACATTAAATCACAGCTGAGTCACTGGAGGTCCGGGAATGTAGCGGGGACCCATTTCGGTCTCTGGAGCTGAGACACTTACAAGGCTTGTGGAGGGGACTGAGTCGCACTGCTGTCACTTTGGTATCCGGATCCATTGGCAAGGGCTCCATTCATCTGCTCCTGGAGAACGTGAGGCAGAGAATGTAATGGGATGCTGCCCATAGTGGCTGGGTTGTAGAAAGAGTTGTTGCAGTCCAGACCACCACTCTGAAAAAAAAGTAACATTCACAGTTGTCATGTGTATAATACTGCATCAACACAGTAGATTGGGTGGTTACCATTTTTAGACTACTGCAATATTTAGTTATGGGGCACAATTCAGTGTGAAACATTACTGCCGCCTTTTCATCTTTGTCTGTCTGCTGCAACACACTCATAATACACTATTCAGAGCTTGAAATAGTAGATTTCTCTCACCTGGGCAGCAGACCCAGCAAAGCTCTGACGGTTCTGAGAGTTCTTCAGCAGAGATCTGTTAGTGCAGAGAGAAAACAGCAGGTTATATTTGATCTAATATCAACATCTGTATGACCTGAGATAAGCGTTATACTTTAGTGTTGACACTCTACCAAGAACAGAATTCGGTGCACTTGCAGTTGGCCATTCGCTAAATCCCTTCCCCGAACAGTAATTGTTCAATTATAGCTGAGCAACCGTGACTAAGCACAGCAGGCCTGTCCAGCCTTGTTGAGCGGTGGGCATGGGGCTGTAGTAAGTGTTATACTCCGTTTCTAAAAGAGTTTGGAGGGTGCCTTTTTTTAAGCCTTTCAAAAGCCAAAATCAGAAGAGCAAAAGTGTGAGGAATAGAAGAATAAAGTGAGATTATCTGGTCTAACAGAAGCTACAGATGTTAGCCTGTTCTGCTAATGCTTGAACGACCTCAGCCAAATTCACTAAACTCACTGGCACTTGTAATGTTAAAAGTGAAACATCCTCTTTAAATATATGAATACAAGATAAATCAGTAAGTTAAGCAGGTTACATTAGAATTAATTAACAGTCTGATCTTACATGTTTCTTTCTATGACTTAATATTCCTTCTACATGGATCATCAGCTTGTCAAGATGGTGAATTTCAGCCTTTTAGCATAATATGATGTATGTAGCCACCGAGGGAAAAATGTAGGGCCCCTTTTATTAGATTCTTGTTTGAAAACAAGAAAAAAAAAGTGGGAAATATTAAAAAGTCAGCTAGAGACAGTGTTTCAACCAACTCATGGAGCTAATGTGCACGTACTATATGCAGTGCTGGAGCAGAGAGCTTCACATGTGTAGAAGCAGGTTTGTATAGTATAATTTATACAAATTTGATGCTAAAATTGTAAATGGCTGCTTACATAGCCCTTTCATCTAAAGCGCTTTACAATGTCTCTGCTGCTCACACACCACATTAACACACTTACACACACCGATGGTGGCAATGCACCACGCAGGGTGCTGGTGTAACCATCGGGAGCAATTTGGGGTTCAGTGTCTTGCCCAAGGACACTTTGACATGCAAACAAGAGGAGTTAAGGATTGAACCACCGACCCTCTGATTAGTGGACGGCCCCTCTGACTCCTGAGGAACAGCCGCCCAGCAAATTTGAGTCATTGTTTCAGGACATTACAGCAGAAACAAGACATTTTTGAACAGTTGCTGACAATGGAGAAAAGTGTGGAAGTCAGATTGCAAAGCTTTTGCAAACTGCAACAAATGTGGCACTTCATGTTGTTAGCAAAGCCCTCCATTTGCTTGTGCAAACATGCCAAATTGGATTTTGTTTGTAGCACGCTTATAGCCTTTGAAACTCAAAAGACTTGTTTACAGTATAGATATTGTGTGCGCTTAGGAGGTACAGCTACAAGGTCAAGTACTTTGATGTGAAGCATCTGATTTCCAGTAATATCTGAGAACACACAGGATTCATGTCCAAAGTACACCTACCCATTACCAGCAGTCTTTTGGGGCCTTCTTCTGTGGAACTCAATCTCATCTACCGTCCACACAGCTCCCTTCACATTTTCCAAACGTACAAAGCATTTATGGAGGCTGAGATTATGTCTGACAGCATTCTGGAAGATTAAATAATAGAATAAATTAAGAGCTGAACACATCTCAAACATCAAATTAGTATTTACCTTGTTGCATTGAAATGTAAATACAATCAATTGTCTCTGTAGACATTTTCATGTTTCATTTATTAATAGCCAATGACATTTAATGTGTAACAAGGTCAATACCTTCCAAGTTGCCGCATTGCGCCTGAAATATGCAAAGTTTCTTGTGAACCAGTTGTAGATTTCATTTAATGTCAGCTGATTGCGAGGTGACTCAAATATCGCCTGGAAGAGATGAAGAACGAGAAGAACGATAATTGATGTGGATCCACTTAATTGCGTCTTGGAAAGATAATGTTGTCATGAAAAACATGTCCATTCATATTGTCAACAGTACTGTTGTTGCTGTGTAAAATAAATGAAGTGCACTTTACCTGTCTTATGAGAGAAGCATATGTAAATGGAGGTCTAACTTCTGTGCTCAAGTAGAACTCCTTATTATCAATTATATCTGTGGAAAGACAAGAAGGAGTGATTTTTATACACACACACAGTAATGTACAAAATATAGAGAAGAACACGTTCAACTATAAAAAAAAATAGAAATAATATTTTAAAAAATTAATTAAAAGAATTAAATCTACTGCTTGCGTGCCTTTAATTTTTTTTCTTTTAATTCTTTCGGGTTGGGCTCTTAATACTACCTTTTATGCTTTCCTGCTCAAACAAGTGTGTTTGTTTGACACATAGTTTGGAGGTCTGCATGTTGGCACCTCCGTGAGCCGCTATGAGCTAATGTAAACACAAACTGTGTCACTATGAAATTAAGTTTAAGTGTATCTTAGTAGAAGCGTGTTTCAGCCTGAACTAGCGATGAACAGTTCTCTATTAATTAAGTTCTAATTCATGATTTCACTGTTACCTTGGCTCACAGACCGGCTATACCGCCTCCGTACAGGGGATCCAGTGAACATGCTATTGGGAGTGAGGACTGAAGGGGATTCAGACAGCGGCGTCAGGGGTGTGGATGGTGCCGTGGCGCTCTGAGACAGGCTCATAGGAGGAGGGCCTTTGGGCAATGTTGCCTGGGAGAAGGATACATTAGGCGCTAGATTCACCTGAAAAGAAAACAAAGGAGTTAAGTCAGGAATACGTCAGCTAACGACAAGCAAAGCAATATTTATTATAATTGAAGGAAACAGTCATGGCAGGTACTTACAGGCTGTGCTGCGGGTTTGGGTTCAGAGGACTTCAGATGAGCCATCATAGCTTGCAGTCGCTCTTTGTCCTTCTTCAGCTGTGTTAGGACCAAAATAGAAATTCAGAGTTGGTGAATTCACGGCTTGGGTTAAGTGACACTCGGTGTAAGGACGACGTCTTTCCTGGCATTCTGAGATGTGTAATTATCTAAAAAGACATCACTTCTGTTTCCAGGCCTGGTGTGAAAACACAACACCACTGCAGACATTTAATAGGCTTTCATCTTTTGTTTTCAATCTCCAAAGACTTTGAAAGCTTTTCCCTTTCAAAGAGTTTTCAGATAGAAGAGAGGATACGATACCTCACCACACTCTATCAAGCAATTTCTCTTTGTGACAGCATACTGCTGTTGATTAATCAATGGTGTGTCTGTTTTGTTGTCTGATTTAAAAAAAAAAAAGAAAAGAAAAAAAGCTTAATTAAAAGAAAACAATTTGAATGCATACCTGCAGTTCCAGCTGCTGAACCACTTGCATCTGCACACGACACTGTGCTGTGCTCTTGTCATCAAGTATATGTTCACTGTTCAAATGTCTGCAAACAAACAAATTCAAAAATCATGACATGCTTTAGGAACACCATGTTCTTTGCAGAGGCCTGTTTCCCAAAAGCGACGTGCAAGTATCGCTTACACGCAGATCGCAAACGGTGCCGTAGCCACGTTTCACAAATGACTGTCACTCGCAAATTGCGAGTCCTACAGTTCTCACGTGTGTTCATGTGTACGTTGCAAGTTTGGTATTGTAAAACGTGTCAAAGTTAGCGAGACAGGAAACGATCTCGCGTTGCAATTTGCAGTTTGCATGTTGAATGTTTGTTGAAAGGTGTACTAAAAAGCACGAAACAACAAAACCTAAGAAACACAAAACAATAAAATAAGGGGAAATAATATTTTTTACAATGATATAATTGACTTCCCTATGTAGATATACAGAAAACTCCTGTACCAATACTGAAAGTAAGCTCTCATTACAAAAGTACTGTTTTGTTTTGTTTTGTTTTTCAGAATCAGAAAAAGAAAGTACCAAGTGCCAAGCAGGTTTACACATACAAGGAATTTGCCTTGCTGTTATGGTACATGACAGTCAAAAATATACACAAAATTAAATAATCCTGAGTAATATAAGAAGAGAAAGTCAATAAACAAAAAAAAAATCTGTAAAATATGTTATGAGAAGAGCTGCTACAGGTTTAATTAATTTGAAATTGAAGGGAATGAAATGAAACGTATAAATATCTTCTAAATATTGTAAAAATACAGAAAATACTAACATGTCTTTCCTATATACATTCCATATTTGTGCCACTACACACTTATTGAAGATAGATTACACCTGCTTTAGAGGTACACAAGATTTCACCACTCACTTGAGAAATGCCTGAAAGTCTCCAAAGACAGTCTCACACCCAGGCCATTTACACATGCCATTTCCATACAGAGGATGGCTATTCTGTGTGTTTTCATCCAGCGGTGCACTGCAACAAGTACAAGTAATCCACCATTAATGATACATCTCTGAATCTGGAACATGATTGTACAACCGGAGGATGGAACAGGGGATATATATATATATATATATATATATATATATATATAGCGACATAAGTCTGGACAGGAAAGTGTAAATTTGTGAAGCACCTTTCTTTCCTCTTCATGAGAGTGTGATGACCATTTGTGGTAGATTGTTGACTGGAAGACTCTCTGGTGTCCCCACCAGTGGACAGATTGCTACCATTCTCACAGCCTGAAAATACACATATACACCATAAATAAGTTGTTGTGTTCTAGCACAGCGGGATGTCATTCCTTTTGCATGAGGGAAAACATACAATTACAACCGACTCTTGCATCAGTGTTTACTTAAAACTAGAAACCATGTCAAACGCCAATGAACATCAAGTGTACCTGAGAGTATTTCCTCTACATGTCGCATTCCCTACACAAAACAATGCAGTAAGAACTGCAGCACGGCATACCTGGGGCTGTGATGGGGCTGGTGGGAAGGACAGACAGCAAGCCTTGCCTCTGCAGGTTGAGCAGATGTTGCTGCTGCACCTGAAGGAGCTGCTGCTGGATGGCAATCTGCTGAGATGTCAGCTGTGGCAGAAAGATAACAGAACAACGGTCAGTGACTGCCTTTCCTGTTTGTCGTAGCGAATACAGTTGTTATCTCGGTTGTGTCAACAGTTTGATTCATGAAAGCAATCTTTATCTTTAAGGAGGAATTTATGCTATGATGAGATAGAGGAGTGAAATATTTTGTAGGCTTGAAAAGAGACACAGACACACACACAGACACACACACAGACACACACACAGACACACACACAGACACACACACAGACACACACACAGACACACCATGAAGTCAAGTGCTGTCAATCATTTAGCTTACAAAAGCAATGAAATCAGCAAATGTCAACCATTTAAAGAAGAAGAAGAAGAAGAAGAAATAAAAAAAACATCTATTTGAGCTGCAACACTATTCTGATGCTGTTTATTTTTATGATAATATTCTCTGTTATCAAACATTGTGGGCAGCAACACTTCCAGTTTTTTTTTTTTTTCCACTGCATTTTGCTTGAACACAACAGAAGAAATGCCCACTTCTGTTGTCATCAAAACTACGCAGAGCACATTTGGAACACAACAAAATATTTTCCGAATTTCCTGCCATGTGCATTCAGTCGAGTGCCTACTTGCGTTATGAATTTCATGTTAAGGCTGCGAGAGGATGACGGATTTTAGAACACACTGGGACAGGAAATCATTACAAATAAGCACATCCAACAGATAAAAACATCTCCTATGCAAACCAGATCTGTTAAAGCCGTTATAGCTTCACCTTAAAATGCATTTTTTTGCACAAATTACACACTATGAAAAGTCTGGAAGTTTTTACTCCTCGTCTTCACAGAGAACTGACATTTTAAAAGTGATATTGTAGTCAGTATGAGTAACTGATTATAATAATTATTATCATTTTGGTATAAAGTCTTCTGTTATTTAACCTTTAATACTACTGAACTGAGTCAGACTTCTCCCTAATACTGGAAATGTTGCATAATAAATATTGTTAGAATGATTAAATTCTGATGAAATGATCAAACTATTGCTATAATAAATAAAGATTACCTCTTGGCTAACAATCCCAGCATTCTTCTGTTGTAGCAGCTGTATATTTAGCTGCTCTTGCTGATTCTTGAAGACCTCTTGAATTTGTTGCTGCAGACATGCGTGGTGAAATTCAAGTTAAACAAAAATTGTGTTTAATATAGACAAGACGCAAACACATAAATCCTCTTAAGATACGTCACCTGGTGTAACATGAGTGCTTTCTGCTGCTGGAGCAGCGCTTGGAGCTGCTGGGGACTGAGGATCTGCTGCTGTGGTGTCTGCTGCAGCTGTTGTGGAGCCTCTGCTGGTGGGGTCATCATGGACAATGACACTGGAACCTGCATCATCCAAACATCATATCAGTTAAAATCCATACCACAAAAAAAAAAAAAAAAAGATGAAAGTGAAAGATGACTGTGAAAGTTAAGTTTGTGACAGAACACAAGCACCACAGTTACCAAAAAAAAAGAAAAGAAAAATACAACATATATATAGTGTTCTGGTTATGTGTATGTGTGTTCATGCTACTTCCATCTGATCTACTGTATAGGGACTGCATTCTTGTGCGCACAATCAGTACGTTTACATATAAACAAGAAACCGTATCTCTTTAATCGGGGTAAGGGATTATGAGACACAGCTAGACTTCTGCTGGAGAAAAATGATTTTCTTGGTCATGTGTACTTGTTAACTGAGTTTCTAACAGGGCTTTGACTAGAGCTCATGTGCAAAGTTTCACTGTGACAGCAATGTGGCAGAATAAAAAAGAAAAATGATTTGAAATGATCCACCCTTCATATCTAAAATAATTAAAATCCAAAGTCAGTCTACAAGTGAAACTGAAATAGACAAGTCTAAATAAGTTCCCACAGCTGAACAGTAGCTTATTTGTGAACGCACAGGAAAAGGATATGCACTCGCCTGCAATGCACCAAATCAATGACTGTATATAAATACAGACTACCGCTATGCAAAAGTCAAGTCAAAATATCTCATTCACAGGAGTTGCCATCTTGCTTGTGTGATTTGGAGCCAGAGTCTGCGCAGTAGACCCCCTGAGCCATCCAGCTGCCAGAGGAAGGTTTGAGAGTGGCTGTCACATCTGTCAATCATGACATCACACCCCCTTTTTTATACTCTCAAATAACTAATTCAAAGCGATCTTATCACAAAAATGAGCAATTGGACAAATAAGACCTACCTAAAACTGACAAAGAAAATTTTATTTGACATGTTCTTTGATTTGTTTTTTAGTTTGGCTCATGTCCCTTCCGCTAACATGGGGCAGGCGGGACTTATGACCTATGCTGCATCCAGCCACCAGGGGGGCGTTCAATATGTTTTGGCTTCACTTTAAGGGAGCTTTCATAACATCCATATTTATATACAGTCAATGATCCAAATACTCTGACATGAAAGACTCTGGCAGACGCAGCACCATAAATATTACTAATACTCTTAATATAGTCCAGCTTTGGTTAAACAGTATGGTAGGTGAGTTTACTTAAAGTGCACAGTTGAAAGGCGTCTCAGTACACTTCACAAAAATAAAAAAAATGAACGACAAACACAAATGCAATCTATAAAGATTAAAAACAGTAATACAATAAATTCAGCTGTTTGTTTATTGTAGGGAGAGATTTGTATACTGAGCAACAAATTTTGCAATAATGAGGTTATATCAAGTTAATGGATTCCCTGCCCTTTCTCCTCCTTCCTGGTTTTTTTCCCTGTGACTGTACTCCTATGCCTGTTTCAAATGAATATCAAAACGTATAGTTACTCATAGTGCTGCTTAATTATTGTTTCCAGTCCACAGGTCAGTATAACAAGCTGACCTTGGCTCTACAGCCATTATCAGCTAAAAATAAACCTAAGCTAAAAACAAAATCCACAACAACAACAACAACAATAACAACAACAATAACAACAACAACAACAACAGATGGCTTGAGGGAATTAGAATTCCACTAAAACGACAACAACAACCAGTACCACAAAAACAACAACATCCTCTGCTAGGCTTGCAGCAATTACCACACCCCTCCCCCTCACTGTCAAGCCTCACAGCTCAAGGGATGTTTACAGTAAACATAAACACAGTAATCAAAATTGCACAGAGATATAAATAATGAATAAAAAAGCATACAGAGTCTGTTTACAAAAACAGAACTTAAGATTCATATTTTAATTACGGTCTGAACCACAAACAAACATTTCTCTCCGAGGCAGAGTCTGTTTTGAATCGGGTAAACAAACTGACAGTGAATTTCACACAGGCTTTGGGTTAACAATAACAGACGACTGCCTCCTAGTTTGTCCTTTCTTATGAAATTCAATGCTGCAGAGGTGGCCACCAAAGCAATGAAAACAGGTCTGTCCCACAAACAGAGCCAGTTGGCCCCCCTCTATTTTTCTGTGGACACCATCAACACAACAACAGCCTTTGCCTAATCCCTGTTGCCATGGTAGCCAGCAAGTCCAAACATCTTCTGTTGTTGTTATTGTTGAAAGTCATACCAGTGAGCAACAGAGTGTAAACATTGATCTGTTCCCGCAAGACTGGTCTTGTGAACTCTGAGATGAGTGACAGCACATAGAAAAAGCTGAAAACTTGCTGAAAAACAAACAATCTGCCTTCCCTTGTGAGAATGAATATTTACTCATATGCACTAATGGGTGCAGCCTGTGAAACGAGTGGCATTTATAAAAAAACACACAAACACACATACTTAGAGATAATCTCACATGAAGATTCAATATGATGAGAGCTAAAAAAAAAACACATTAAATTGCACAACCACAGAAATTTGACATCACTTTCATTGACAGACACACACAATTAAGTAAAATATTAATTAACAACAGCCTCCTATAATGATCTCAGAGAATAAAAATAATTGAAAAGAGTTGGACAAACCTGATGATCTCCATTGAAAAGTCTGTCTAGAAACTGTAAAAACAAAAATGCTGCTCAGCTGTAACGTTCAGCCTTAAAATCAAACAGAGACCCGCCAACCTACATGATGTGAGCATAAACAAAACTCACAATATAACACTGATCTCTCCGCCCAGCAGGAGTTTTGCTCTCCCTCCCCTTTCAAACCTCAGCACAACCTCCCCCATCGCTGAGCTCCCCTTCAGCATAAATAGAAAACACAGCAGTCTGAAGAAGACAGAGAGTGAAAGAAGTACCTTTGTATGTAAAAACTCCACTATATTAAAATAAACCCAAAGTCTCATTTAGCAATAAGTGTCTGTCCTGTGTCCACTGCCATGACTGTTGACAACAACAAAAAAAATAGTATATGATGACGTATGGAAATTCAAATGTAGCGCAACTAATTATGATTCATACTTTACTTAAGTACAAAGAGATGCATCTGTTGCAAAATATATGATAAACATTTACACATTCCCTCATCCAGCTGTACAGTGTCGAGACAAAAGCAACAGAACTGCACTCAACAGCAAAAACATTTAAGCATTTCTGAGCACAATGTCATTTGTTTCCCCTACTGTGATGCCACCAGGGCTGACCTAATTGTCTCTGTAGTATTAAAAACTTACAGATATCAGTTAGCGATTGCGCAAAAAAAATTATAAGTAAATGAATGTGTTTTCCATACATCTATGCAACATTAATCATCCTGTTCATTCTTCTGGTTCTGTTTTCACCCACTTCCACCCACACACCTGTCTTAAATATTGGTGGATTGCGGCTTACTTGTGTCCATGTTTTAAATCAAAGATAGCCAGAAATCAAGACTATGCGTTCCTTGTTTTCAGTTTCACCAAACTTGTTAGAATCTTGACTGTTTGAGCAAATAGGTTGTTGTACATGAGTGATTTCAGCAATGTGGTACAATCATTTAATGGGTCCTACAACACAGAGAACAGTATAACTAACTGAGTGAATACGTTTTCTTACAGGGCTGCAAACAACTATTATTTTCATTTTTGATTAATATGCTGATTATGTTCTTGATTAATCATTGTGTTTATAATAATTACCATCACAATTCCCCAGAGCCCAAGTTGACATTTTCAAATCACTTTTTTTTTGTCCAACTAACAGTCCAAGATGCAAAAAAAAAAAAAATACTTGAAATATTTTTATAAGTATGACACAAAAAAAGAAGCTAATCTTTACATTAGAGAAAGGGGCACCAGAAAAACTTAATGATTAATAAACAATCAAAACAGCAGCCAATAAAATTTTCTATCAACTGACTAATCAATGAATTTACTAATCATTTCAGCCTTACAGGCACAGCATTTTATAGATGTGTAAAAATGATGCTTGTAAAAGAAAAAAAACAAAAAAAACAAAGGCTGATGTGCTGAACAGATGCAGCTGGGAATGACTGACCCTGGGTGCCTCTGGAGGAGGAGTCTGGCTGCTCCTCAGTCGACTCTCATTTTCAGTATTATTCCCGTTCTCTGTCTGAATAGCTGGAATGGTGTGGCTTGTTGGTTCTGACCCAGACTCATGCATCTGGACTTCACTGACCTGAGAAAGGAAATTAGTGTAAATGAAAACAACTGGATAAAAAGCAGAACAATGATGATGAAACACAGAAAGCAGAAAGACACTTTCTGGATGAGTTTGATAAAGCTAGTACCACAGATGGTAATCAAAAGTCCATTGTCCAAGCTAAATTTTACAGTTGTATACAATAGTTTCTGAAACGGCCCCAATTATTTAGTCATTCACCATGTGAAAGAAACGCAACTTGTTTTGCATGTTAAAAAAAGAAGTTAATAACGGCACTGTTATAGTTCTACCCACCAAGACAAACATTCTCTTCTCCAAGTGAGAGAGGAACATGCTAGGTCTATTTGTTGAATAACCAAGTGCTGCCATGACTACTGTAAACACAGGGGCCCTGGGTCCGTGTTTATGTGCAAACATATCTTCTTTCTGGAACAATTTACCATTAACCAGGTGGTGCGATAAACGTCTGTGGCAGGTAGTACAATGCACAAGTAGGCTTTTATGTATACAGCTTGGGAGTGTTTGAGTTAAACAGCATAAACAAAGGTAAATAAAGTAGGCAAAAAATAAAGTGAGCAGATGGAAAACTACACAGAAAGCCTCAAATGAAACAGACCAAACTGCCTCAAGGATAAGGTTATTAATTTCAAGGTTTCCAAACAATCAAATTCACATATTGAAATCCATCTGTTCATCGATCAATCATCGCTGAGAGCCAACATCAACATTTAGGCAACATCTGACAGATGATCTGATTAGACTGCATATACTCAGATAAAATTGTGATCGAAACTGTTTAGTCAAATAAAAGAAGAAAGGAAAAAAAACTGCATATCCTGCCTTTGAAATGACTAATAGAGGACTACTGAGGTGAGGTCATGCGTCATAGTCAAGTTAGAACTAAGATGTTTAAAACTGAAGCATCTCCAGCAACTGAAAACTAAAACTGATCTAATCATAAAAGGCAGTTGCTGGTGAGGTTTCCCTCTGTTTACTTTTGCTTTCAGGATCAGGATTAGTTCTCTAGACAAAGAACAGCGTTTCCTTGTCATTTCTGAAGATGTTGGGGGTGGGAGTGATTTTGGTTGTGAGAGCCAGGCTCACTACTGGGGCCATTTCACATCAGTTCCAATATGCATTATAGTAAAACACAGATATTATCTAGGGTACTGTAGTACTATGATAATTAGATAGTTATGCTACAGCTGGAGATGAACTGTGTAATAATCCCATGATGACTTTTTGTTTTTTTTACTGCGTTTAAAATGTTCTCACCACAGAAGCAACTTTCCATCACTCTTCAAAGAATGAAAAGGAAACATCGCAAAGAGGCCTTTCCTCAAAAAAGAGAAAACAACAGGCAAGTCCTCCCTTAAAGAAGACTTCAATAATTTTCTTTCTTTCTTTTTTTTTTTTTTTTTTTTTTTTTTACATCTGGTTTCACACATGAGCTATACAGATATGGTTAACTCATGTAAAAATAGAAAAGCTTTGATAAAATACGCTTAAATGAAAGGAAATTAATATATATTCTTAAATCAGTGATGCTTACATGTAAGTACTAACTACTGGATAGGAATGATACAGATAAATCCACAAGATTCTGCGCAATTTATAAGAATACACGGTCATGTTAGTTTAGCGTTACTTTGTATTACCTTCAACTTTCTCCGTGGTTTGGATCTAAGCTGTTGCTCAGTGAGAGCCGATATGTTAGTTTGAGGTGCACTCAGTTTTTTTTTTTTTTTTTGGTCTACGTTTCAGTCCGCAGTGCACTCATTCAAAAACCTATAGGTTGATCGGCCCGTGAACATAAGATTTAACGATAGTATTGTGGTCTCTGCTTAAATAATGTAACGTTACGCCTAAGTTAGCCGACTTCCAGAGCACAGTGCACACCCAACCATTTAACCTGCGATCAACATACGGAACCATACAATTTCAATCCTGAATGAACGTGATCTGATGCAATACCAGTTGTGTTTACAAGATATGATACGAGCTATATAGATGTATATGTAACGTTATGCGATTTCAGTTAGCTTAACCCATTATGAATGGAATCGATATCCGTTAACACCAGCCATTGCAGTCTAAGGTTTGCGTTACTGACTTGAACCTTTTAGCTAAGCAAATTAACGGAGAACCGTGAGGTTTAAAAGTTTGATACGTTAACTATGAAAATAACCTAGTGTTGTCTATCTTCTGTCTTTAATAATATATGTTAGCTAGACTGGAAAACTGTTCTCAAACCAACCTGGCGGATAGCGTTAACAGTCCAACAAAAGCTAGCAGCCAGTCCTAACGCTAGCTTACAAGAAACGGTTCTCTCTCTCTCTCTCTCTCTCTCCCTCTCTCTTCTATCGTTTTATATCACAATGAACCTGATGTTAAATTTATAATTCATTTTGTGGATTTTTGGCGCACAGATGAACTGACGTCTACTTACCGAATTATGTACAGGTGGACAATCTTTGACTCGGGGTGGTGTCTGAAGAATAAACCTCGGAGTGCCTTCCTTGGTAGCGAGCTAGCCACAAGTTGCTAACAGAGGGCGTGGCTTATGTAAAAGTAAACAATGGTGACGTCATGCTCACACGCGGGACTGTTTCAGATCATCTCGAACTGTGACGCAAATACGAAAAAGGTAATAGTAAAAAAGTAAATAATATTTAGTATAAGAAATATACACATCGTTGCTTACTTTGAGTGAAATTCTTCCTTCTAAAAAAAGATTAATGAATAAATCATTTTTAAATTTTTTTGGATAGCCTGTATCATTACAAAGATACAATGAAATCAATTGCCAATAAAAAAGAAAGAAAGACAGACAGAAAAATATATTTGAATCGCATGGAAAGTATTACCACGTCTCATATAAAGTCTGTGCAATAGCATCTTATTTATTTATTACATCTTCAAGAAAACATTTATGATGTGCAATTTCCCCGTATCGTATTTATTAATTTATGTATCTCGGTTTTTCTGCTCTTATGTTTGTTTTCGCTTTAAAATACGATGTCTGAGTTTTTGTAGGTCTCTTTTCGTATTTTTATGTTCATAGAGCTATTTTTAAAATAATTAAAAATGAAATTAAGCATCTATATACTAAAAAGGAAAGATATCACATAATTAAAAGTCGACAACGATATAACCGCAGTTCCATTAACAATTGGCATTTATATTCACAAATTTTATTTTATACATTATATGACGGAAACATTTCCGTAACAGATAATACCTCCGCTATTAACTCTATTAACTCTCTAAGGCACATCCCCTGGAAATTATTGACTTAACACTTCTGTTATGATAAAATGGAAATTTATTTTGATTAGAACATTATAATTTCATTCCTACATGTTTTCTCCGTGGAGATGAAATTCAATGCAACCTTCCATTTTATTTATATATCCTGTTCAATATTTCTATGTCAGTGCTTTAATGCAACCACAAGATGGAGACATTTTCCTTCTGTCCGTCATGAAACGGTAGCTTCCTCTCACTGCCGGGCTTGTATGTGTATTCATTCCAAAAGAAAATTGCAGTGTTCTAGCAGCTATCACATAAATGAAAAAGAGAGGTAAAAACATAAATATAGTTAGCTATAATATAATAATAAAATGGACAAAGAATAAATAAAATCAAAATTGAGACTGGAGATTAAATATAGTACCAGGATTTTAACTGTATGTACTGAGTCTAGATTGTACAATGAATGAATGTACTCAACATTAGTGCAAGTAGAGGCTACTAGATCTGGTACAGTGCAGTGCAGGATTGCCTTATTGATATTAAAACAGAATTACATTATTGCTTATAGTCAATGTCTACATGTAAACATAGCCTTTCAATAGCAATGTTTAAAATGAATGGTAATTGTTACCATCATCATGAAATGCCTTGTATTTGTTGATATTAAAATGTCTAATATTTGATTCACTGCGAATATCTACTTTGTGGAAATGAAAAATTAGTAAATAAACAGCTTCCAAACAGCATAAGACTGAAGTTTATGCATCTTTATTTCTCAAACACGTGTAAAACTAATAGAGAAACATGACTAGATACAATTCCAACATGCTGAACAACAGATGACTGTAACATTCTAAACTGCTGGTAAACACAAGGCACCATCCAAGATCAACAATCAGTTACAAGGTCTGAGATCTTAAGTGAGTGGTCGACTGCATATGTGCAAGGGTACAGTAATTTTCTTATCCTACAGTATGTGCTTTTAACATTGTTACATGGACAACAGAACAACAAAAGGGAAAATAGAGCAATGTTAAGTTTGGCAAAGTCAGTGGTTGGAAAATATATTCCTCCGTATTCTTGACTTCAGCAGAGAATCCATGCCAAGCCACCAGCTTTATAAATAACTCGGATGTCTTAGTATTATAGTACTAGTACACATGAAAATCTACTCTGCTCTATGCCACCTTGAAAAGCCCATCTCAGTCCCTCACTAACACACTCTCACACACACAAACACACAGGAAAGGCGCCTTTGGTGAGATGTATAATAGTTTAACTTCCTAAATTTCAACATTTCACTAATATGGTTATGATTTTTTTTAACAATACAAATACAAAAAAGACAAAAAAGAAAACTTTAAAGCTATGGATTTGAGAGAGAAACTGAAATTCTTTTGGTGCAGCAGTAGTAAACCATCTCTCTTAACTTGTTTCATACAGATTCGACCTTGCTGCAGTCCGTCACTTCACTAACACCAGTGATTTGTACAAATACACTAAAACTGGCCACAAGCAGCCATACAATAATGTGAGATTTAGATCATCTTTCTTTTTTTTCTTTTTTTGTGCCCCTCTGACAGATATCTGTGTGTCATTTGTTTGTTCATTTATCCCAGGGCCAATAGTATCTGCTTTACAAAGGGTAGGTTTCACAAATTTTAATTCTAACACAGGTCTTATGAACACATTAAAAAAAAAACATATCATTTCAACGTTGCCATTCACACGTCCCAAATGTTTCTATTAAAAGCTGAAAAAGAAACCTCTTACAAAACAAACAAAAATAAAAACAGCGTTACACTTCATCAGAAAAGGTGACACAAAACCAAAAGGGTATTTGGTCTCAGTTATCACAATTCCATGTAATCCTGGAGGGACTGTCTGATGTATTAGACATAAGTAACAAAGTGCTTGATTTACGGCAGAAGCTTAACAAAATTACAACCACAACACTGCAAATTCGCTGCAAATTCTACAGAATGGAAATGATTGCATATATTTCTCAGCATCTACTCATAATGTTTTATGTACTGAGGTCATTTTATTGTAACATGAACGTTTTCTTTTCACAATCCATTCATATCCTAAAGTAGTAAATAAAAAAAGAATGTGCAATTTTCTGCTCATATACTAGCATTACAGCATACTAAATATTTACGTTCTCCAGTATAGGCAACTGTATTTTGGCTGTAAAATACAAAACAGAGAAAAGAACTGACTAGAAAAGCGTTGTCATGTATTGTTAAAGGTTTACTTTGTGGAACTAGGCCTCCTCTTAGATCCAAAAATGAGATTTAATCTAAAGACCTAGCTTCGTTTGTGCTCAGGAAACTGCACAAAATATGCTATAATACATCTAAAAACATTTGACTGTACATGATCCGCTGTTTTTGGTTACAGTTTTGCAAAATGTTGCAGTACAAAAACATACAAACACTGCCATAGTTAAAATGGAACTATAATGGTTTTTGCTTTTGACTAAAACAAAAGTATTTTGGATATAGTTGAGTGACAGTAGTGTTCAGGAGATGGGGAAATTCCATCAATTGCGAGTCATAATACATGGGCTACATTTTGAGGTAATTAAGATGATACATTGAGAAACTACGAGCTTCGACCCAACCGCTTCAAAATTTGCCCAAATATTACGGTCCACATTACGTTCATAAGCAACAAAAAACAAAAAAAAATCTTTTATATCGCAAGGGTTGGATGTGCAAAATGTGCTAATGTCTTGATCGACCCCCTTCAAAAGCATGGTGCTCCTCGTGTGCTGAAATAGAAGCAAACAGAACAATTACTCACATTTTATGGTGTTACTGTCAGTCCCTATAAAAACCATGAAATCATTGTTAACGGTTGAGAGGAAATACTCACGCTTGTAAAACACTGCTTTGAAAGGTATTTGTGGCAAGAGCTCATTGATTCTTCCTAAGATTTTAGACTCGTTGGCACACAAAGCATTTCCATTCCAGACTTGAAAGACATCTTCTCTGTCTCTTACACTGACGCTGACCCCAACCACCTCATCCTCTGCAAGAACAGCACCGGAAAATGACATTAACGCATTTCAGACAACATTTACAGTATTGTGTGGTTATTACAGCAATGTAATTTTAATGAATTGAATCAAAGCCACTGAAGCTCTGTGTAACTAAATCAAGAAATTTACCTGAGGCACAATAATCGCTGAACTGCTCCCCAATAGTAGCCAATAGCAACTCCTTCCACACAACAGACTGTGAATATGAGGACAGGGTTGTTAAATGGTAAATAATTGACACGCAAATAGTGCATAACAAATACTTTTATTGATCGTTCCGCTTACGGTGCACTCTTTCGGTACTTTCATTTTCCAAACGCCACCTTTTGCATTACTTTCTTCCTCCCTGTATGCAAAGCAGCAGACAACATCACAAAACAATTTAAACAATTGCGAATATTATGAACACATACAGTGCATGCACATTTAACTCACCAGAGGGGTTTTCTTTCGCCTCTCATCAGATGATAGCTACATCTCAGTGGCAAGCTGGAGACGCCGGGTATGTTGTTGTAAACTCTCCAGAAGTTCTACACCAGAGCCAAGGTGAAGGAGGAAACAGGTTGTTTAATTGAACCATTTACAGGCACAGTGAGACAGTTTTCCTTGTTAATATTTCACATTTGTTATGTTGTAGGAAACAGCCAAAGGTCTTTTCTTCACTCCTCTGAACACACACACACACACACAAATCTATGAATCCTTATCCAACACAGCTGTGGTTAGGGAGTCATAACAGGGCAATTGAAGTCTGTAACTTCCTGCTACAATCACCAGTGATATATAAAAACAACCTGGTATGCCAATTAAGTCATTAGTAATTATAAAGATTAAAATGTTGATTCACACGTATGTCAGCAAACCTGTTTTGACACATGATCAGGAGATCTCTAAACTCTGTCTTAAAATTATAGCGCATGATGACATAATGTCACACATCATGCCGGCAGAGCATTGGGGGGAAAAAAATGCCTGAAAATGCTATGTGCGATGCTACTTCACCTCAGGCTGATTACAGTGTTAAATGTGGTTTGACCTGTACATGTAGCATGTAGTGATGCTACTACAGTGTTTTGCATACAGTATTTATTTCCATGCATGACGTGTCTCCTGATAAGAGTCTTCATTATAAGCTTCTGTGACACTGTGAGTTCGGCTGTGGCCTTTAGTGCGTAGGTGAGAAATAGAAACTCCTAACAGCAGAGTGGAGATATAACACCTCAGCACATAATCTTGAGTGTAAATGAGGAAACTTGCTATAGAAATGTGTCATAACTCAACACCTAGAGCAGCAGAAAAGTAGCAAAGGAGATTATTTCTCCTCTCAGCTCTTACTGAGTTGCTATCAGTGTAGCAACACTGTGTCTAATGGAATTGTGTCCTTGTATCAGGACTGTAAAGTATCTTACCTGGACGGTCTCCACCGTGTAGATTTTCTTCAGGTTTGACTCACATTCAGCTGCTGTTGTTCCTGGCAGAGATCTGACCAAAAAAAAAAAACAAACAAAAAATGAGATAGACATTTAATTAAATTCCATTTACATGATGTATTCCTTTAAAAAAAAAAAAAAAAAAAAAAAAAAACAGGCTTGTAAAAATCTCAGGCCCTCTGACTTGACATGTTCCAGATGCATTTTTGCAGTGCTTCGTTACTGAGACATGTTTGAGTGAGTGGCCCTCCAAGCAGACAGGATGGAGGGGGGGATCGGATGACAAATAATCCAGTAAACAGTAAACAACACTGACCCCATTTGAACACAGGACCCTCTTATTTGTACATACTGTGAATGATGAAGCTTGTGTATCTGTCACTTGTGGTCACCTCTGTTGTGATTACTGCATAACATTAATTCTGAGATCACTCTAAGAATAACATCTCAATGCCTGAGTGTGGTATTTGTTTGCCACATATGTTTTTATGTAACCGAAAAAAGAGAGTTTTACTAGAAAGTGTCAACAGATACACCACCAGTTATTCAACAAGTTTTTTTTTTTTTAAGTAAACGCTCAGGATAACTTCAATCTGTCTTGGTCTGAAATCCAGTTCAGTAAGTATATTTGGCTAGAGAATTTATCTCTCATAATTACACCATTTTGTTTATTTTAAGATCCCCCCACCAAGTAGAGGACTTGCGTATGTAGGTCAGAGGGAAAAGAAGTTGGCAGAAAAGCTGCATCAGGCCATGAAACAAGCAGTTTAGTTGTCATGTTATGTTTATATGTTTTATTAAGTTAAATAACCCCTATCTCACTGTTAAACACGCCTAATTTGTTATGTAGGTTGCACTGACCGACTTACACCAGGCCTAATAAAGTCGTCACCTCCTTTCTTTGTTCTCATTAAAAAGGGTCGGCTACCAAGACTTAACCTACATGACAGTGGCTGAAAATGATGTGATATAACGATGGGAGGGGAAATTACTTACCTATCAAGCCAGAAAGTCCACGGAGAATGTAAAGGCAGCGTGTCGTTTTCTTTATCATTTGAAATGCTTCCCAAATCTCTGTCTCTGATGTGAATGTTGTGCTCCAGCAGACCCGGCGGGCTTGATGATGTGCTCAGCTGTAATGTGGCAGCTACCGGGACTGCCATTGCTTCCTCTGAAAACCGAATGGCTTCGTTAAAAACAAGCAGTTGTCTGCTGCAGATGTTTCCACCAAATGTCTTATCGTTATGGGTAAATATATATAGGTTTGTTAGGTGAAATTAACCCCGATCAGCTGCTGACTCATTGGTCGCTTCACCGGTTTGCGCCGTCACAACAACAGAAAAACGATGACGCCCGCTGACAGCCTGCGGCATCTACATAGCACCGGAGCGACCCAGAAGTTTCTGCGTCTGTCCGCATATACTCTCACTTAAAATATATTTATGCGCGCAATATGAACATACAGCACTACAGTTCCGGTTAATAATTCAGTTGCTATGAGGGCATTCAGATTCAAAGGTTTTGTTGATGTCGGGTTAACTGGAACGCGTCTTCCGCAAATGTGAATACGTAACTGCGGACATGCGCAGTCTTCACCGCCACCAGCTTTGTTGAGTTGCTACCTGCTACTGCTAACTAGCAAGTATTTCCTGCCTGTGACTGGACACAGCTATGGACATCGACGCGTTATTGGAGGCACTTCAAGGCAATTTTTACAGTTATCCAAATAAGCGATTTATTAGTAGTGAGGGTATTTTTTAAATTTGTTTTGTTGCACTCACCAAAATCTCTGGTGACTGCTAACTACGTTACCGTAACTTAGCTTACCAACAACGACTAGCATTTAGAAGAGGCACTCAGGGACTCTCTGATTCCCTCTCTGCCTGGCCTAGCTAGTTTAATTTTTACTCTGCAAGAAGGCAGTTTGTCTTATTTAACACTTTTTATCAATTGTTTCCCTTATTGCTACTTATCGATTATGTAAACAGCTAGCTGGGTAACGTCATAATAAACGTGCTACTAACTTTTATAAGAACTTTCCATTTAACCTCTGGTTATTTGAAATTGGTGTTTGGTGATTTTGTGGTGTGACGTTTCACTCGTTGTCTTGCTTTTTCACTATATTTTCACTTGGCAAAGCTGATAATTAGCACTAAAGAGTCAGTTAATCATGGCCAACGTACAATTAGTGAGCCAGAAATAGCCTTAAAATAAACGGGATTTAACCTTTGTCCAAAATAATTTACATAATAACCACCTTATTCTTTAATGGTCATATGCTTCTGGGCTTATTCAAAAACTTTCAGGTTATGATCATGTCAGGTACAAACATTCTTTGCTTATGTTAGGGTCAGATTTAGGTGATATTTGTATTAACGTGATAGACTTAAATTGTGCTTTCTTTTTTCATGTTTCATTTACAGATTTTGAGAAGAAAGGGAAAAAAGAGACCAGTCCTGTTCTAGAGCAATTCCTGTGTCATGTTGCCAAGACAGGGCAACCACTGTGAGTAGTAACTGCAGAAATCCATACATTGAAGCACCCACAGATTTTCTGGATTTTTGTTAAACAAAAAATGTTTTCCAAAACTTCAAGATCATGCTTTTGTGTTTGACATACAGAAATGCGTTTCCAATATCTTCCAGGATCCCATGGTCACAGTTCAAGACGTACTTCATGTTTAAGTTGGAGAAAATCATGGATGATTTCCAGGCTTCAACACCTGAACAGAGAGGACTACATAATCCCAATGTAGAGTATGTTCCCTTCGAAGAGATGAAGAAGAGGATCTTAAAAATAGTGGATGGTTACAATGGGTAAGTGAATTTGCTAGATCAGCACAATTTGTAGGAATGATCCCCTTTGTAAATAGCAAAAATATTCCCTCTCACAACCCCGTACACTAAAGCTAAAATGTGTAGCAGTTCAGTTGTCCATAACATTTAGAAGTGTTCATCATTAATGTTATAAGTTAAACCAAAAAGAAAGAGATATGTAGGTGTACATAAAGGATATCTGAAATATTATAAATACTTTAGAATCAGTCTGAAATCAGATCTGACACATTGTGTGTTGTAATTCATTAATTTCATATTATTGCCTCCAAATAATTTGCAGAAGTATTTGTGAAATTCAATCAATACTAAGCTTTAGTGTCAAGTAGTCTCTTTCTGTCCTCTGCTAGTTTTCCATTGTCAAGACAGAAAGTTGATCCGTTGCGTGTGAAAAACACGTTTGCATAACTTAACATGTAGTGAAATAACATGATTTGAAAATGATCCATTCTTTCACATCTCCGCTCATTTACTGTACAGTGGGAAGCAACATTTAACATTAAAAGTTGGAACTACATTTCCCCTAGAATAAGAAGCATTATCGTGGTTAATCATTTATATCATAGCTTGTGGCCAGCTGTAACCAGGATTGTGTGTCCAGGTTGATACGTTTTTGCTCATTCAGCTCCAATGCTGCCAGGTTTGGCATGGTTTCAAATGCACTGTTGATGCTGGCCGTGAGACTGCTATGTGTGACTAATCCTAAATGCATCTCTTGGTTACTTTTTTCCAGAATCCCATTCACCATCCAGCGTCTATGTGAACTGCTTACAGACCCCAAGCGAAACTATACAGGAACAGACAAGTTTCTCAGAGGTGTGGAGAAGGTGAGCACTACACTGCACTAATTTGTTCAAGTGTCATCATGCTGTACATCTAAGATATTACAGTGTTAATGTATAAATAGCCAAAATCACATATTGTAATGTTTGCCATCAAGATAAATCTTATTAATGATTATTGCATTAAATGTAGTGTCCATGGATTTGAAATTTTGATACATGTAAATGTCTATGTGTTGCAGAATGTAATGGTGGTCAGCTGCGTGTACCCCAGCTCAGAGTAAGTACATTAGCTCTTATACTTTCATTCCCTTGCTCTGCTGGTTGCAGTATTTCTTACATTGACAGCTCCCTTGAATTTTCTTATTCAGTTACAATTACAAAGTTACAATTAACAGTCAGTTGTTTTTGTGCCTTTCTACTTCTTTCGAAGGAAAAATGGGGCATCCAGTGTAAACAGAATGAATGGAGTGATGTTTCCTGGTAACTCTTCTCTATATTCAGACAGGTGGGAGCCACATACTTGTCAGTGATTGACTTCCACAAATCTAAAATTGCCTCATTTACTAACAAGTGGAAAGTTACATTAATTTAGAGTCAAATAACAAAAAAAAAACAAAACAACCAGGGTATAATAATGGCAGTCCACTGTCAGTTTGGGTCTTAGTACTTCTGCTGATTCTGTGATTTGGTGTGTGTAAGAAATGGTCATTTTTTTGTTTGCAGTCGAAACGTAAATGGACCAGGCATACCAAAACCACTCAACAGACCAAAGCTGTCATTGTCAACCTCACTTTCAACCAACGGGCTTTCTGACTGTACAGTTAGCAAAGAACCAGAGCCAACCACAGATGAAGAGGATGAGCACCATATCAGGTAATTAAAAGAAGTTTGGTACATATGTGACACCGTGGACGTATTCTGCAACAGCAACTTGACTGTAAGGTTTTAAATGTAGGGACACTGATAATAGCTGCCAATCCTCGACATTTCCTTCATAAGCAGATTTTCTTAAGACTCCATCTTTAATAGAAAAACACATTAAGATATTTGAATATACTTTGATCTCACATACGCTGTATAATTTGGTGAACTGATCCCCTGCGTTTCTGCCGTTACTGCAGCGATTCCTCGCTATCAGAGGGTGAGATTTCACCCAACAGCGGGATAAAGAACAAACATCCCGAGGAGGAGGAGGACTCTGACGCTGACAAACATGAAGTCAAGAGGCTCAAGTTTGATGAAAAGGAAGAGGATGAAGCGGAAAGTGAAGAGAAGGAGTCATCTTGTTGTAAAGGGGCAGAGAGTGTGTCAGAGGCACCGGAGTCCTCGAAAGACTCTTGTGGTCAAGAGTTCAAGAGTGGAACATCTTGTGACATACCCACCATTTCAGAGGATCATGGTAAGTGTTAAGTCATCCTGCTGATGTAAACTTACGTATTTAGGTGTTGTAATATCAACACTGCGGGAATATCTGTCAAAAGTGTTTATACCCATTACGAAATAGCCTCCTCCAGGCTGCAGGTTACTGCGTCCGGATTCGTTGTCTGTTGCATGTCTTGACTCCACACAGTAAATCAAACAAATGGGGATAAGGGTGCACACAGTCTCAGTTAAAGTGGCTATAGTCAATATGTTCATAATGGATCAAATGACTATCTCTAATGTGAAAGGGTGAGCTTGTCATTTAAGATTTGGCACTATATTGTGCAGTTAAAGTCAAAATTATTTCCCTCATTCTTTACAGTATATGATGGTTTCAGCTTTTTCCCCTCATTTCATAGGCATTAATTGGTTTGCCTCCAAATAAAGATTGCCTTGAATTAAAGCCTATCTGTTATTCAGAATGTAAAGTTGACATGTTGTCCACTTTGTTCCACAGAGCCCAGCAGCACACAGACAGAAACTTCTGAAAGAGAAGTAGTGTCACCAGAGAGGGAGGATGCCCACAGTCCAAAAAATGACAGCACTGTGGACCAACCTAAGGAGCCCGCTCCATCAGAGAAGAGTGCAAGCTTTGAGCAGGACAATGGGGAGAACAGCAGCAGCAGCAGCAGCAGCAGCAGTGATGGAGAGGGTCTACCCAGTGACAAGCAGGCCCCCTCTTCTTCTAGTAATTCACCTGACTTGTCAACAGAGGGCAATGCTGACAATTCAAACAGCACAGAGACTCCAATTGAGCCCGGGGAACATGACTAACTTGAAGCCCAGCCTGCCAACTGACATTTTTTTTAACACTGTATGATACCACACCAAGGGTATATCTGTAGCACTGTGGACCTCTAGACTTCAGGACCAGGAGCGATGTGGACCTTGAAGTTCCTCATAGAAGGATCTTTTTGTCCCCTTCAGTTTCTACTGCTAAAGCCCACACATTGCCTGGTCTTTAAACTGGAAGGAAATGATTTACAGAAGATTATGGAGACTCTGCTTTTTTCACTGTTGACTAAAAGTTTTTTCTAATCTTTTTTTCCCGATTTTTATATCTGAGCATTATAATTTAACCTTGAACTGATGTATTAAATAACGTCATTAGTCATTTGGCATGTATTTCCAAAAAGATACATTTGACCGCTTGAGTTGTTGTTTTGGCCTAAGCCTAGTTGTTTTAACTATCCTTCTGATGAATGTGTCCCTCTCCAGGTGAATGAGGATACCTGCCATTAAGAATGAAAAGCAACACTTCACAGACACCTGTTTGCTTTTTCTATAAAGCACATAACACAAAATGTAATTCTTATTAACATTATCTTGCACTTGTTAGCATTGACACCATGAAGGATGTGGAAAACGTCAATTTTGCTTTGTCACTGTTTGAAGCCAATATAACACACAAAGTTGCCAATGGTAACCAGTTTGGTTAGATTGAATATTGGTTTGGCTTAAGTGAAGCCATTTCTGCATCAAAATCTGTCAACAGAACACAAGGTACTTTTACACTTTCTGTATGTCATACCTTAGCTGTACAACTGTCTCTTTTGATAGCTAGGATTTTTACAGTACATATCTGTAAATCAGTTTTTGTAGACTTGTAATACATGTTCAATGCCTTCGTAAAACTGATAATCGCTGGAAAATGGATGCTTGAGCTTGTATCATAGTATTCATGGAAAGCAATAAATGCTAAAAAAAGTGCCGTATGTTCAGTCAATATGTTGTTCCTTGTTGTTTCCAAATCCAGTTATGTTTCACAACTGCAGAACAATTGGAGCCATCGAGTTAAAGGAATGCTTGAAATCTGTTGGCCCAGAGTTTCAGTCCAGAGTGAAATATGTTTTAAATTTGGTCTGTTCCAAAAAATGTCATGTCTAAGTTTATGACAGTAAACCTCTAAAACCAATAACCACATTTCTGTCTTTAACTGGGCTTTTGATGCAGTGGAAATTTAGTAAGGAGACCTCTGAGACTTGTATTTGGGCACCCTTGTTCCAAGTATTAGTTAGTATGCTTGTTGATAGTCTTGTTTTTGGAAAAAGAAAAAATGACTGAGCCAAAACAGTGGAGGAAGTGACAGTGATATAGAGATGACACACGAGTGAAAGTTACTTGGCCCAGTCCTTTCAATACAAGTCAGACATGAGTACTGAAACGTTTAGTCTTGACTAGACCCTCCCTGGGGCCTGGGTACAGACAAGTGATTTTAATCCTAAGAAAAAAAAAAATGTATGAGTTAAGTGTTTATTATGTAAGAACAGAAGGTGTGAATCATTTTAATCATATGAGGATAACATCCAGTGACTCCTCTGATGGCCTTGACATTTCTCAGCTAAGATTAACGCTAACCCTCTCGTCAGCAGATAACAAGGGCCAGGCCAAGCGTTCACTTGTAAACAATAGCTACCACTAACAGGGACACGTTATTCCACTGAAAATATGAATTTTTAAATGACCACAAACTATTGCCTAATACTTGAATAAAGCTAAATTAAAGCTTGCGAAAAAAATACTCCCAAATATAATTGCCCTCTTGACACCTAAGGTGTAATTTAATGTCCAACATCAGTGAATGTGGCAACAACACATTTATTATAGGCTTCAGTGAGATCGAGACAGGAATGTATACAGTAAACAGGTTGGGAGTAAATAAGCTGGCACCCGAAGGTCAGAGCTTATAGGGATAAATGAAGACTTGTCCTGTGTGACTCATCTGTGTGACTGGTCTGACACTACTGGGAAAGATTACTTAAAGGAGTATAGCTGTGATTTAGTAATGCACTTCCTTAAAGTTGGAGGACTTAAAAGAGAGATTTGAAAAGAACTGTCAAAATCTAAGGAGCAGTGCCTCAGACATCCCTATTTTTAGTGTCCTGTGTGGGTCTAACTCAAAAAGCTGGATCCCACATTTCCCATGATGACCCTCTCTGCCTGGCAAACACCCACATCATTCAATGTTGTTTTCTTTAAACTTTTCACACAGAAAAGTCATAAATCTGGAGTCTCCAAACCCAAGATGAGATAACCTGAATGACATCACCACAGCTGTTTCTCAGACATGAGTTTCATGCCATCCTATGCTTTCTACTGATTAAGTAGTACTCCCTCCATATGACTAGTAAACTGACCTTTATATAAAATCAGTAGAGTTCCATCATGCAGACAAGTACTGCATGTGCTTGAACTATATTGTATCAAAGGGTATGCTTACATCATCAGATAACAGTTTAATTGTGTGTTAACCTTTATCGTGTGTAATCTGGATTAAGTTTGATGATAGTGTGCTTGACCTCATGTCTGATATAATCCTTCTATCAATCCTAGTTACCTCCATCACACAGATTGTACATAAAAAACTTTGTTTTCCATTTCTGCTTTGCAATCACTTGAGTGGGGATTTCCCATTTGATATTATCATATAGTGTACACTCATACATACATAAATTTACCTTTACAGACATACTGAAAGTAGTTAAGTAATCTCGAGAAAATATTTATTTATACAGTATAATATCTGAAGCTAATATGAAGATTCAAACGTCCAAATTACTCACAATAGTAGTAGATATCTTTCAATGTTACAGTCTTAAAGTCCCTCTTTTCGTCACTATACTTCCAGTGAAGCTCAACAGGGAAACACTGGGGAAACACAAAGAGATAGATAAACCTTTAAATGCATTTTTACACTAAATGACTGTGAAGACACTGTGGATTTTGACCCCATCCTATCACCCCAAGCAAAAGGGGTGAAGGGGATATTTTAATAGCTAGTATGAACAGGAGGAGTGACTACAGCAAGGAAAACCTCTTTCAGTGTTCATTTGGGCACCTGGCTGTTGTTTTAAGACGGACTTGAAAAGTTGTGAAAGTATCCTTTAAAGCTAAAATACAATAGCTGTACAGCACTTCTCAGAGTCTGTACTCTGTTTGGGATAGGTAGAGGGAGGGGCAAGAGGCAATCCTCTCATGATCTGCCTGTGAACTAATTGATTTTGACAAGTGTCCATTTCAAATCCCTTATCTTGTGATCCGTAACAGCCTTTGTCTCATCCTCACTTTCAGAGGGGATTTGCCACAATAGAGAGCCTAATAACAATTCAGCTTGTATATGGACTTTTATGTCATTTTAATCTTTGCTGATTTGCAAAAGAATTGCTGCAGGAATTGGCTACATTACCGAGGACTAACGTTTATGGATTTTGTAGAGGGAAGCTTAAAAGTGGATAACTAGGTCAAACAGGTTTGTGTAATGTAAGTGATTCTTTCAGTCTTTAAGGTTTTGGAGAATATATTTCCACAATGGGTCAGCGCCTGAGTGAGGAGAGTGACCCAGACAAGGAAATTGATGTGGCAGAGCTGCAGGAATGGTACAAAAAATTTGTTGTGGAATGTCCAAGTGGTACGCTCTTTATGCACGAGTTCAAGGGCTTTTTTGGTGTTACCGATAACAAGGAGGCCGCAGATTACATTGAAAACATGTTTCGAGCCTTTGACAAAAACGGGGTAAGTACAAACTTCTGATGTGTGGAAATATGTGCTTTGTACATAGTCACTGGTCTCATTTTAATATTGACACTGCACTACACTACACCATAGTATCAAATAATGCCCTTAATATTTAGGACTGCTGTGTTGACTAAGTAGGCTTTTAACATTTGAATTGTTTTTTGCATGTGCACAGGACAACACCATTGATTTCCTGGAATATGTGGCAGCTTTGAACTTAGTCCTGAGGGGTAAATTGGAACATAAGCTTAAATGGACATTCAAAATGTACGATAAAGATGGAAGCGGATGCATCGATAAAACAGAGCTACTAGAAATTGTGGAGGTAATATATCATATTTTACATAAACCATATCAACTATTAATCTGCAAAGCTTTCCAAACATGTTTAAAGAACATTTCAGGATAAATCAGTGTAATGTAGTCATCAGCTGTAATGAAATATAATCAACTTGAGATTAATTGTATCCTTTCTTGTCACTCTAAGTCTATTTATCGACTGAAGAAAGCTTGCCACGGAGAGCTGGATGAAGAGTGCAATCTGCTGACCCCAGACCAAGTGGTTGACCGGATATTTGAGCTGGTTGATGAAAATGGAGATGGTGAGTGCTTTTTTAGAGTTTTTTGACAGCTTAAAATGCTTCATGGATGATTTAAAAGCTCTGTGTGAGACTGTTGTAATGGCTTTGTGGAGCGATAATGTAAAAGTGTGCTGAAAGGGAATATGGGAATCAGCTGCACAGTGGTCCTTGCTTCATCAAAACTGTAAATTCTAGAAAAGGAGAAATGTACAGGGAAACATGCTGTCTATATATAAATGATTCTGTATCAGAGAATAACCTTAGCTACTCATCGCCACTTAGGGGAGCTCTCGCTGGATGAGTTCATCGATGGAGCGCGGAGGGACAAGTGGGTGATGAAGATGCTGCAGATGGATGTCAACCCTGGGGACTGGATCAATGAGAGAAGGCGCAGTGCTGATTTTTAATGCTGGAGCATGGACTGTCAATCTGTCATATACACACAACCTTAATGTATGACCAATCCTGTTGTGATTTTGTATCTCTTGCAGTTTATATTTATGTAAAAAAACAAAAAAACAACAACAACAAAACCACAGTCATGCTGGCATTGTACTGTATGCTGCTGTATAAGATTCAGATGTAAGGTTAGTCCACAACAATACTATATTTTGCTTGTAAAGGGGCTATGTATTCATTCATTTTGGTTCAGGTTACACACTTAGTTGAGCTATTGAGCTATTAATTAAGCAACAGTAGTTTTGATCTCATCTAATGGCACCTAACATCTTTTATGTCTGTTACTGTGTCTGTTCTTTATAGATGCTGCAGGATTAAGGCTTCATTTACTGCATAACATACTGTATTTTCCTTTTCTGTTTTGTGTTATTCAATACACACACATAAAGCCCCTATACACCCACATAGGTGTTTTCACTTATTCACAGTATTTAGATCTCTTCTCATGACTATGTGGATGTACACAGACTAAAATTGACTTATTTTTTCACACTTTTCTTACACATCCTCTTGTTTGTTAGAGCAGACAACAGGTACATTTATCATTTTTATGGGTACACTGAGTTTGGTGCCCTCGTACTGTAATTCCCATCAATACACTGCGCACTTTTAACCTGAAAGGAGATCTAATAAACCAGAATAAATTAAAAACACCTGGGAATGTTTGCAGTGTCTTATTTAAACACAACAACCACAATAAATAAATACAAACTTTGCATTGCCTGCCTTGTCTTATAGAAATTTGGTGTAGGGTGCACCAATTTGAGTACTATAATAATGATCTTCACAAAAACATTTATACACATATATCATTACATTTTAAAGCTACAACTTAAAATGACAAAATTATTATAATTATTTTCCAAGGGGGTTTACCGGTGAAAACTTTAATTATCTTCAGTTATTGAAGTATCTCTCATTTAAAAAAAAAAAAAAAAAAAAAAAAAAAAAAGAATCAATTATCAGCACGGTCGCAGCCTCGCGAGAAGATAAGAGAGCTTTTGTGGGAGTTTCCTGTTTCGTAACTAACTGCCGAGCTGTCAAAGACCATCCTGCAAGTGCTCTTATTTAGCGTTAAACCTGCTGTTACCTGCTTTGTAAGTTACACGACCTACTATACTGTCTCCTGCCAAAGCTGGGTGATGAAAGTCTTCCAGTAGTGGCGGTTGAATGCTGATATTTTTGCGTTCTTTGAATGTTTATTTACGACGCTACGCAGCAAAACAACTTTCAGCACAAGTGTTCCCAATGTCTTCTGAAATTAAGAAACCAGTCACCAGCGACACAAATCAGGTAAAGTTTAGACTATATTTTTGTTTGGTTGGTTTGGTTTTACTCGCACTAAAAAGGTTGTTTCTGTTATAGTTTCTCTTTCCATACGTCAGTTTCTTATTCTTGTTCTGTTGTTGTGCTTCCTCACACGGTGCAATGCTGCCCCCTCCTGGTTAGCCTGCAAAAGGCAGCTGGAGCCTGAATTATGTCACTGGGGACTTGTTCTCCTGCCCTAAGGACGAAGCTTTGGCCCACTGCATTAGTGAGGACTGCCGCATGGGGGCAGGCATAGCAGTGATTTTCAAGAAGAAGTTCAGTGGGGTAGAAGAGTTAAAGGATCAGAGTAAGTCAACCCTTTTTATATTAAGAAATCACCAGTACTAAAAGTGTGTTACTTCTTTTGTGAGTGTCTGATGTGGATATTATCTTTTTTCTCATCCAAACAGAAAAGCTGATGGGACAGTGTGCTGTACTGAAAAGAGACGAACGTTTTGTCTATTACCTGGTAAATATGTAACAGTTAATTAAAATTCTTTGAGAATATATATGAACATCCTTATTTAGTATTAATACTGTTACTTTTCTGTTATTTTTATCGTAGATCACAAAGAAAAAGGCCAGCCAGAAACCTACATATGACAGTCTGGAACAGAGCTTGAAGGACATGAGGTCACACTGTGTCGACAATGGAGTTACCCGGATATCAATGCCTCGGTTTGTATAATTATTAGGCTATTAGGCTAAATACTTATTTTGTGAGGAACTATGGTTTTACTGGATGTGGGCACAAAACATTTTAATAATGCTTATTTTTCAAAAAACACCATAATTTTGACAATATAAACTTTACCTCAAATTATGTAACAAGCAGTTGAGCATGATATGGTCAGTGCAGGTTAATATATAGTTTGGAGGTGATTATAAATCTAAGGAGATACTGAGAGAAGGCACACTGAGAGAAAAAGGCACAATTACAATCTGTAATTTTACAAATACAAATCCGCCTGCTACTACAGTTTCACATGGATTTATCATGGATGAGTCAGGCTGACTAGACTAACATTCAACTAAACAACCCCTCTGCCCCTGCACTCTCTCTGCTACTAGGGGCAGAGGGAGGATGGCAGGTCAACGAGGGGGGAAGCATTTCGATCATTTTGTTAACAAGGGGGATGGAATTCCTCTTCAGCCCCTCCCTCAAATCGCCTACTGGTTCTGTCACCTACAATTAAACATTAAGTTTTTGTTTCTCTCTCTGACAGTATTGGTTGTGGCCTGGATCGATTGAGCTGGGAAAAAGTGTCGGAGACACTGGAACATGTCTTCAAACACACAGACATCTCCATCACGATCTACAGCATCCCAGAGAAAGCGGAGACCACGGTAAGATGCAAGGTTAGTCCACAACAATACTATATTTTGCTTGTAAAGGGGCTATGTATTCATTCATTTTGGTTCAGGTTACACACTTAGTTGAGCTATTGAGCTATTAATTAAGCAACAGTAGTTTTGACCTCATCTAATGGCACCTAACATCTTTTATGTCTGTTAATGTGTCTGTTCTTTATAGATGCTACAGGGTTAAGGCTTCATTTACTGCATAACATACTGTATTTTCCTTTTTTGTTTTGTGTTATTCAATAAACGCACATAAAGCCCCTATACACCCACATAGGTGTTTTCACTTGATTGTGATTTTTCAGCCAAATTAGTTGGGTCAGTTGTTTGTGAGTAATGCTTTGACATATTTTGTACAAAGTTTAGTTTAGACTATATTCTTGTTTGGTTGGTTTGGTTTTACTCACATTAAAAATGTTGTTTCTGTTATAGTTTCTCTTTCCATACGTCAGTTTCTTATTCTTGTTCTGTTGTTGTGCTTCCTCACACGGTACAATGCTGCCCCTCCTGGTTAGCCTGCAAAAGGCAGCTGGAAACTGAATTATGTCACTGGGGACTTGTTCTCCTGCCCTAAGGACGAAGCTTTGGCCCACTGCATCAGTGAGGACTGCCGCATGGGGGCAGGCATAGCAGTGGTTTTCAAGAGGAAGTTCGCTGGGGTAGAAGAGTTAAAGGATCAGAGTAAGTCAACCCTTTTATATTAAGAAATCACCAATACTCAAAGTGTGTTACTTCTTTTGTAAGTGTCTGATGTGGATATTATCTTTTTTCTCATCCAAACAGAAAAGCTGATGGGACAGTGTGCTGTACTGAAAAGAGATGAACGTCTTGTCTATTACCTGGTAAATATGTAACAGTTAATTAAAATTCTTTGAGAATATATATGAACATCCTTAGTTAGTATTAATACTGTTGATTTTCTGTTATTTTTATTGTAGATCACAAAGAAGAGGGCCAACCATCAACCTACATATGACAGTCTGAAACAGAGCTTGGAGGACATGAGGTCACACTGTGTCGAGAATGGAGTCACCCGGATATCAATGCCTCGGTTTGTATAATTTACTGGCTTTGTCCAGTTAGAGATTTTTAAAAATTTTTAACATGAGGGGGGGTGGGATGGGGGGATTGGCAAAGGACTGCAGGATTATCATATAGACCTAACTTAATTCTTGATATTATAATTGCGATTATAATTATTATAATTTCGATTTAATAGAACTGCTATTAGCCTAAATACTTATTTTGTGAGCAAATATGCTTTTACTTGATATGGACATAAAACATTTTAATAATGCTTATTTTTCAAAAAACACCACAGTTTTGACAATATAAACTTTACCTCAAATTATGTAACAAGCAGTTGAGCATGATATGGTCAGTGCAGGTTAATATATAGTTTAGAGATGATTATAAATCTAAGGAGAAACTGAGAGAAGGCACACTGAGAGAAAAAGGCGCAATTACAATCTGTAATTTTACAAATACAAATCTCCCTGCTACTACAGTTTCACATGGATTTATCAATACACAGCACAATTAGGCTACTGATATTTCAGAGCCATGGTCACGGATTCCAATTTGCACAAACCACAGTCAGATAAAGGATCAATGAGTCAGGCTGACTAGACTAACATTCAACTAAACAACCCCTCTGCCCCTGCACTCTCTCTGCTACTAGGGGCAGAGGGAGGATGGCAGGTCAACGAAGGGAGAAGCATTTCGATCATTTTGTTAACAAGGGGGATGGAATTCCTCTTCAAGCCCCCTTAAATCGCCTACTGGTTCTGTCACCCACAGTTAAACATTAAGTTTCTGTCTCTCTCTCTGACAGTATTGGTTGTGGCCTGGATCGATTGAGCTGGGAAAAAGTGTCGGAGACACTGGAACATGTCTTCAAACACACAGACATCTCCATCACGATCTACAGCATCCCAGAGAAAGCAGAGACCACGGTCATGAGGGAGAACATGCGCAGATGATTGATGGAAATTCTTTTTCTTTTTACTGTAATGCACTTTATCTTTTCCATGCTATGTCACTATGATAATAATCATTTTCCTTGAATGAAATGTATATTATATATTATGCTGAAATAAATGATTGTTTGTATGCACAACAAGGTCAACTGAACTTATCTGAGACATTATCTTACTGGCCATTTATTAATGGTGTCTGCTGTCAGTCTCTGGTTGTCAGCTTTTTGACAAGGTTTCAAATTTTTCAAATCCAGATTGATCACTAAATCCACATGTTACTTGAATTTGCTCACCTGCCACTTCTGGTTTAGCATCACATGTGGTATTTTAAACCAGGACACCAAGCCTAAAATATCAGGTATCTCTCTATTTGCCTATCCATCCTCCATGCAGGCAATTACATTGTTGATTGAACAAACGGTGTATTTGCATTTCTCTATGGGCATCATATAACTTGTAGCCACTGCAGATGGCTGAGGTATTGTATGATCCATTATTGATCTCCTCGGGCATTGTACTTTAATGCAGCTGGGACACAATGGAGGTACCAGATGTGAGTCAAAGAAAGAGGGAGGGGAAATCTGACACCACAAAGTCAATCCCAAAACATCAATTTTCTCCAGGATGGGAAAGCCTTTTAACACATCATGACACTGGAGTGGTCTACATTCAAATAATTTTTTATTAAATAATCTAACTAAAGGGGGCTGCTTTAGCCCCCTCTTCCCCCATTTGACATGCATTTGAAGTGTTAATAATTATCATAAACCTTAGTATCAGTGAGACTGTGAACAGGTTCAGTAGTTTGCTGCCTGTAACCCGCCTACTCTCCTTTGGGGCACCTTCAATAATTCATGAGCAAAAGGCATTAACCGCTGTGTACACTGCAGCTGCCTGCCCATTTCCCCCCTATATATCCAGGCTGGCTGGAAGACTGTATTTCGGCATCACTGCAACCAACCCCCTCTCTTCCTCCTCCTCCTTTCCTATCCCATCCCCCCTTCTTGCCTGGCAATTAGACTCCACACTGCAGCAGAGCCACCTAGCCGCGCTGCAGTGAGTGCAGGGAAATCTCCCTTCATGTGACCCACTGTCACACCTCAACATGTTACGGTTGGTGGACTGTGCATCCAAATCTGCCCTCACCCCATTTATAACCACCCCTCTTTCCCCCCCATTTTGTTCCCATGCAGCCTCTGCTTGTCCCACTGCGGTCCACTGATTTGCCTCTGATGCCTTCCCCCATTCCCCCTCCGCCTCTGTCCTCCATTCCTTTTTTTCTTTGCTCGATGCATATGAAATTGCAGAGCTCAGCATTCTTCTCCACAGGCACTTAGAGGGAAAAAAAGGAAAGAAAGACAGAGATGAGCTGGGCAGGAGGGTTTCTGGTGCACCACATAACTGGCCCCCTTCCAATTAAAAAAGAGAGCTTATGTTATTGAAGAGCAGCTTAGCCAATCAGAAAGCAGTGCAGGCAAATACAGCAAGAAAAAAAAAAAGCAGCAGAGCGAGTGGGCAAGAGGAAGAAAAAAACTGCAGTGTGTGAGTGTGTGTAGTTTTTATCCCTCCCCTGAGCAGATCTTTATCAATTTGGGTACTCCAGTCTTGGGGTACATGTGAATGGGTTTCTGTGTATGTATATGTGGGAGAGTTTACAGGAGGACAGAGTAAAGGTGTGTCTAGAGGGCTGTGTTAAGACTCCAGACTTATTCATTCTGAAAACTGGAAATAAGACAAAGTAAGAAGAGATTGATTATTTTTCTCTCTATCTCAAAGTGTCTCGGATCCTGAGGAGAAGGGGAAGAGCTCAGTGTCCAGGGGAGAGCAACCTGCACCAAAGGTAAGCAGCTACATTCTCCTCCTACTTTAGACACGGTGGGTTTTACACTTTTGAAGTTCTTTTTGTTTGCTTTGTCAGTGTATGTTTCCCTCTTTCAGTCTTTCACATGTAAATACATTTAGATATATATGTATGTGGGTTTATACTTCAATGATTTTTTTTTTTTTTACATAACAAAGTCCTGACAGAAAGGCAGAGGGAGAGACAGAGGAAGAGAGAGAGAGGGAGGGGGGGAAGGTTAGTGCGGGACTCCCTGATGCTTCTAGGCAAGTTTCTGTGCACACGGTTCTCTAGTGCTGCAGTATCCCATTACATCCCTGAGCGGAGCTGCCTCAGCATCCAGCCAGTGCCAGGCAGAGCGACTCAAGCTTTCTAAAATGACCACTACTGATATAACTTTTTCTTTTTTCAAATCCCTGCTTGGGATAAGAGTAAAGTTTTTGCCCCTTATATTGTAAATGCAGTGTGCTCTGAGAAGCTCAGAGACTGCTGCAGCCCATTTTAGTGTTGTCGTGCATGCCCTCATTGTGTATTCTGGGTATCAGTGGGGTTGCTTAGATAACAGATTGAATTGGCTCTGATAGTGTTTGAGCCTGGTGATGAGTTTTTGTTTTGTTTATCCGGTGTTCTGGGACTTCCTTTAGTCTGAGCCTGCAGCAAAAGTAGGCTCTCCGATTGGGTGAACTAGGCTTACTGACAAGAGTGTGCCAAAGAAATGGGAAAGATAATATTATCACATCTCTCTATCTTCACTGGTGTATTTATAGATCAAAGAGATGTTTCATTATCATTGTAAAATTAGCTCAAACAACAAAGGAAAGCGAAGCCTTGCTTGTGTGTAGCGAAGGACAAGCAATTTATACAAACTTTTTTCGTTGGTATGTGTTCATTATCAGCCTTCTTTAAGCACATTCCCAGTGCTGACCTTCATCATTTGTGAATGAAGATTTGATACTGTCCAGCAGTGGGCACTGTGTGTTCTCTCTGTTGAAAATGTCGGGGAACACTGGCCTGCTGCAGAATTGGAGGAAATAATGGATGGACTTAGTGTGTTTTGTGTGGGCACATTGAAAAGCATCATTAGACAAGGTGAAGAGTACAGTATGTACAGGTGTTTTTATACTAATTAGAAGTGAAGATAATACCTTTCACCCTGACACACTAGATACAAGCACAAGACCTGCATGAACATGGCCATGGAATTGCTGGTGCCAGTAACTGGTTTTAAATAATGTTTCAATTATTCAAGAGTGAGTTATATGTGGTGGAAAGGATGTGGCTGGAAAGGAAACGCAACCCATTTCAGCACCATGGACAGAGCACAGTGCAAAGACTGTTGATGGGTGCTTCCTTAAAATTGTTAGAAGCAAACCAGTGTTATTTAGTAATCAGGGTTGGAGGACAGTTTATCTATGTCTGGTGGAGATGACCTAATAAATCTGGCTGTACACATTTCCAAGTCCCTGTTTGAAATTAGGTTTGCTTTGCACATCCTGTCTTTTGTTGTTGTTTTTTTTCAGTTGAAGACATGAAGAAACCATTTTTCATTATTCATGCACCTCTCCTTTTCTAGAAAATAGAGTGTCTCAAAGAGAACTATGTTTTGAGGAGACACTGAAAACCTCCATCCTGTCCTTGTCTACCTGTATTATCCCTGTGTGCTCCAGGTGGGAGTGCTGTGGTTTTTGTACTACCTTCTTTTTCTACTGCAAAGCTGTGAGTGACACATCCAACTGTGGGATAAAAATTACTGCTGCAGCAAAATTGCTCAGGTTTTATATCAGCTTATTGTATTGAGCAATTTGTTTGATAGCTCCAAATTAAAAGGATAATCATTAAAAGAGCATAAATTATACACTATTATAGTAGCTGGTATCTAATTATATTTCCAACAAATCAATTTCAAAACAATTGTGGAGGTGTTAAAGTCTGTAGTGTTATGTGAAATCAGTGAGGAGAACATGTAAAACATGTAATGACTGCTGCCTATACAGTTTTGACACCTGCTGTGACACAAAACATTGTTTCATGTCATGGTTGAGAAAGACCAGGAAAGTGTCTCTGCAGGATGCAGCCGGCATACTGAAAAACTCATTCAGATAGCGATGATCAGAAACCTCAGCTCTCTAATGGGAAACGGAAATGAGACCCCTCACTGTTTCCTAGAATTAGTCAGTATCCCTCTTTAAGATGGAAACAGAGTGGGAGATGGGGGAGGTGTAACCACTTTTAATTAGGTAGAATGGCTTCTTTAAACAGTCAGACATGAATCCTGTGCTTTACTTTGCTTTTTAGCATCTCAACATAAACAGCTTGAGCCATGTGAAGGAACTTAAATGCTGGGAAAGAGATTACCTTCCTTCTTATAGTCTGATCCTGTGTGCGTATATAAGTTATATACTATCACTCTCTCAGAGTTGTGGGGTTTTTGGACGAAGGGAGCAGCTGCTAGGCTTGTCATTGTTCATCGTCTGTGTATGACACCCTCTGTCCCAGACTGTGTGACACGGGTGTTTAGTGTGCCCCGGTAAATGATGGTGTAGGCAACATAGCGGAGCAGCAACGGCTGTCACTGTGACATACTACAGTTAGTAACAATCCCAAAACTCTCCATGTCGGTGCAGGAAAAATGAAGCCAAACAAGAAGTAATAGTGTTACTTCTGGATAACTTTGAATTTAAATGATATCTATTTTGAGGTTATTCAGACAAAGCAGAGGACAGTGCAGATGTTGAATGTCAGCAGACCCTCTTGAGGATACTAGAATGACACCTTGATAAATACAGTGAGGTGTAGGAGGGACAGTGTGGGTGTTCTTTCTGCATAACCAAGAAGAGGACACTTTATCAAACGCTCCTGGGAAAGGTTACAGGATGTATTTATGTAATGTATGTATTTGTGTAAATATCTTTTTAACTGTGCATGTGAGTATCGGAGGGCAAGGTAGTTTAAATGAAGAATATAAGAGCCAGTGCTGGACACGTGGATTATAGTCAGCTGTAAGAGAATGAGAAAAAAACGAGGGGGAAAAAGGACAAAAGGAATGAGAAGAAAGTGAAGAGAGGAAGGCAAGACAAATCATACGAGTATGGGCAAGAGAGGGTGAGAGATCGAGCGAGAGATTGAGAGACTGTCAGAGGCAGAGCAAGAATGGAAGAGAGTGGGCGTGCATAGCAGAGCTACGAGCACTGCAGTACATTGCAGTGCCCAGCCCCCGCTGTGTTCTCTGCTCACCATCCGGTTCCATGCACTGAAAAGACCCCTGCAGCAGCGGAGCTGCACGGCACAGAGGGCTGCCTGCTGATGAACAACAACCTTACAAAGAGCTTTCGACCCTCTGTTTCCACATCCTGGACGTCTCGATGATGCACTATTTTTTGTGGGGTTATGGAAACAACAATGTTTATGACAAAACAGCCGACCTGCACCTGCCAGCGTATTGTCATGTAGAGATACAGAGAGAGGGGGAGTAGTCAATTCACGCTCCCCCTGGATTATGTAAGCGTATAACACATTCACTTTCCCCGATACCAGCTGAATGATCCCACCTTCCCTGGCCATGTTTTCCTCATTAGGAACATCTGCCTTGTTGTTTGCTTTTGCTTCAGAGGTAGCATCTTTGCAAACATAGACAGACACTTTATTGAACTTATTGAAATGGCAACAATAGGGAAGCAAACAACATGAAACCTTAAATAGATGGTGTATTCGTATGCCTGTGGTTTGACATTTTGTTGATGAGTCCTTGTGTGGCAAATGAGAAATAATGATCCCCTGGATAACTGTTAAGACTGTCATCCGATGTTGGCTCACGTGAAAGAGAAAAAAAAACACTATTTATTCAGTGTAAATTCAGGCAGTGTACGGTATGCATGAATGATTCACACAGGGTAGCCTCACACTTAAGTTCTGTCGGATTAATTATACAGCTTTTGGCTGGGAAAGAAATACTCTCTCTCCGTTACACGCAAACACACGTGCACGTAAGCACACAGACACATGCATGAAAAATGTGAAATTAATCTTAATCACGTGAAAGCTTTAGGAAACGAAGGAGAAGCTTGTTTCTGCTTCTATAAACAGTTGCTACGTTTCCATCCCACTGCCTGCCTGGGGGGTGGGACGGCTGAAGCGTGAGAGCTTCCCTCATTACATGTTCTCTGCTTTGCTTCTATTTGCTGATGTGGCTGATTCAGATTGCGTTGTGTGAAGTCTCTCTGCTTCCTATGACAGGGTCTGATTGTGTCTCTCGCTGTGTTCAGGAGTAGCTGAGTCAATTACACCTAACCAGACAGGTGTTTGAGCTGTTAAGTGTGTTTGCCACAGCACATCAGATGGTGTTTGCTTCTGATTTGCACTAAAATCAGCACTAGGCTTTGAAAATGATAAGGCAAAAAAAAAAAATATGTGCGGGTAGTGAGTCATAATGCAACTAAATATAGTAATCCGGCTTATAATCATTGCAAATGCATTCATTCATTCACATGTAATGTATCAGTTTATCAAAATATGTGGTGTTTTTGAGAAGGGGGTGTCAAATGCATTATACTGAAAGCAGCAGTGTATGAATAGATTTAATATTTTATTAAGTTATGGTTCACATGTGTTGTGGTTTTTTGCTTTAGTAAAAAAAAAAAAAAAATCTTATTAACATCAAATCTTGCAAGACCTCTTGAAAAAAGATAGAGAATTATATCTTTAGTCCTTGCAACAGCACACGATTCAGGGAGAAAAAATGCTTTCTTTGACTATGGATAGTTGAGAATGTAGTCATATAAATGGGAGATGGAGAGAGAGACTGTGGTTTGTGCGTGTGTGTGTGTGTGACAGAGACGGAGAGAGTGGGAGAAAGCGGTGGAGTATTGTAGTGTGGGTGAGCTGCAGCAGGGATTCAGAGTGCTGCATTGAGCTGCATAATTAATGTTAAGAGGGTGGAGCTAAAGGCGGAGATAACTTGCTATGAAGAACAAGCCGCTGCTATACCGCTGAAATAGAGATAGCTCATTTTTCATTTTGTTTGTGTGGAATCTCTCTTTAGGAAGGAAGGCAGGCAGGCTGAGCACAGATGAGCATGGAAGTGATATTGTGATGGAAAACCAGGGTGGCACACTCAGTCGTTTTGGTCCAGATCTGTGTCCCCGTCCCATCTGCTCCCTCGGCCCTCAAAGCCAATCACTCTCCACTGAGCTGTGTACCACAGCCAAATGCCTCAATGCTGGCGCCGTGGCTCTGTTAATCATCCAATTTGTAGCAAAGCACCTTCCTATATGACACATCTGGTGTAACTCTCATCCAGTCTGTCTGAATTGAACCGTGAAGAAGGAGGAGGCGTGGCTTTAATCTGCAGCACTGTGTTATATTTAGGCATCTTCTTTACAGATTCTAGGTTGTTGTTCAGTGTTGTCTACATGGTGGAACTGTGCTGACTGCTCTTAAGAGGATACACATCCTTACCGGAAACCTGCTGTTTTTAGTCTTTGGAGACTATCTTTGGTCTTCTCTCCTCAGTTTTATTTTTAAACCCAGTCTCCCTGCATTAGAGACATCTGCCTTTTCAGCCATTTATTCAGCTCACGCATGCAAGCCTTGTGAATACATGTTTGAGGTGTGCACATGCATACACATGTGTTTGATAAAGATACAGTCAGGGTTTGTGCTGATCACTCTCCGGTGTGAATAAATGTTTCGGGGGGGATATATAGAATGCATCCAGGCTTTTGTATGTACGAGCTTGTTAGTCTACAGTGCTGCCAGAGCTCAGGAACCTGTTTAGGGCGATATTGTCTGGTCGGTGACCACGTCTTATATTTCACTGCTCTGCTTGCACCCCTGTCACCTAACCTCATCGTCACTGTAACTGTTCTAGTACTTGATGTGTATTCTGGTGTAACATACTCAGCCTTCGTGTCTTCATTGCTTTAAGATCTACAGTAAAGCTTTGCACACGTGTGAAATAAAGCTGCTAAGTGTTTTCAGTGCCCTCCGTATGTTGTGCTGAAGGTGTTATATTTCCTTTTTAGTTTTTACTCAAAGCAGCACCACGCTTTGTTGAGATGTGTGTGCCAAATGCAACGGGGGAGGGTGTGGGGTGTTGGGGTGGGAGGGTTGGGTTCTGTCCTTGTCAAACTGGCTGAGGGATCGCACAGAGGCATTTGAAATGCACCCCGTTTGGGCTCACAAGCCTTTCTATACACAGTTAAGAAGTTGGTAGTGACAGCAATTTCATTCCGGTCCCTCAAAAGCCACAAAGTCATACTTAAATTACAACCTTGACATTATCAAACACAAGTAGAGGCTGATACAATTGAACCTTGAAGGTGGAAGCCCATAGGTGCACAACGAATCCTGCAGCTGTAATATTAAGCTTCTTTATATGCATGGATTTAATCTGCCTAAATAATAATGGTGGACTTTATGATAGTCTGTCAAAAGATGTATTAAAAATATGCCTTCAGGGTCTCAGTGTATTTAAAATGTAGTTTGAGGGTTTTGAATGTACTTTCCTCTCTATTTTTCTTCCTTGCCTACTCAGAAAGGTATCTGGCAGCACATTCTGAAGTTTTTTTTTTCTCTGCTTAGAGAAACAACATAGAGCCTCATTAAATATATTTTTCTGTCCACTGAAATCTTAGAAATCAAGAGACATTCTCTGTTTTCTTTCTCTCTCCATTCCCACGGGGTTTTGCAGTGGGAGAGCTGAATTGCCATTTCATAGTGTTGCCAAGTGAGAATCTGCCCATCTGACATTCAGAACGCTTGGAGCGGTGCAAACATCAACAGAAAATCTTGAAAAAAACATGTTTTTTTCCCTTTAAAATAAACTCAGGCTTTTGAAAATGTTTTGAGTGTGTCATACTACGAAATGTTCTGAAATTAGTTAAAACTACATTGTTCGCTCAGGCTACTGATGTGAGGAATTTTATAATTGTGTTGTTCCATACAACCTGCGAGCTTCTGTGATCTGTGCCCCCTTTTTTTTGTTTGTTTGTTTATAAATCAGAGGTATACAATGAGTAATGTTTTTCATTAAAAGAACTCTGTGCAATGTAATATCTACCAGAGAAAGAAACAAGGCAATGGTAGAGAGAAGAAGAAGGAGGATACTTTAGCTGTGTGTGTAGGTGCTCAGCATGAAGGTTTCTTCTTTTCTCTTTGAGGGTTTTGAGGCCAGTGTGCAGGCGAAGGACACAGCATACAGAATGAAAAAAAAAATCTAACAGTAGTACAGCTACATTCCCTGTGGCAGGACTGAGAGATAACAAAGAACAGAAGAATCAAAAGTAAAACATTTTCCTCATGACATGATGAATTGTGTTGTGCTGAGAGGCATGTATACATTTAAAAATGTATTTTGCTTTTTGTAGAGCGTGCTGCAGTGCTTATAACTTTGACATATTTTAAAGTCAGTCTCTATTTAACAAAGGATTTGAGCTGAAACAACAATCTGAAGACATTTTTCACATTTTTTCAGATTCACCCTTCTCAATTATGACTATTTTCTGCTTTTCTCTGTTTCATGTCATTGTAAATTGAATATCGCTGCATTTTGGACCATTGTGCAGACAAAACAAGACATTTGGAGACATCACCTTGGGTTTTTGGAAACCGCGATGGGCATATTTGACTATTTTCTGACATTTTAAAGAGCAAACAATTCATTGAGAAAGTACAGGGCAGAATAATCCATAATGAAAATAATCGCAGCTCTACAAAGGATATAAAAAAAGTTGCTTTTTTATCATGTTGTAACTGATCATGTCTGTTTGATTCTTCACAGAGATTTGACCTCCTGATTGAATGAATTACCCAAGGTGTGTGAGTGGCAGGTCACTTATGGTGCTTTGTAAAGGTGAAGGTGCTCCACTGACTGTTTAATCATGCTCTTTACTCATTCTCTACTCAGGTCAATGTGCTGCTGCCACTCCCAGAATAAAAGATTCCTGTTGTTCATTTGCACTAAACAAATCTGTTTTGACTGCATTGCAAAGAGGAGTCAGTAACAAACAGATACTACTAATCTAACTTCTTACAGATTTAAAAAGAGTCCCATGTAATGTCTGAATACTTATTAGCTTTGTGTTTTGGCTGTGTGTGCCAGCCAAGTTGGAGAAATCTTGCAGATTCGATCTCTCCCAAAGAGATTATTGACTTGACAGCAAATTGGTTGGCTTCTCCAAGAGCGTGATGGAGGGCTGCAAAATCTATTTCCTCTCATGATAAGCCCGGTAATAGTTGGGCCTTGAAAAAGGGACACGATATTCATTGTAGTATATTGATCAAAATAATTGCCCCCATCCTATTGTCCATTTCCAAAAAGCCACTCAGAGCATTGTTATCTGGAGAGCTGTCCGTAAACACATTTTTGGCAATCTGTATTTCTCATCTTGAGAGTTTTCCTGAATCATTACTCAAAGCCTGAATGTACAGACATCCGTATGACACATCGTTTTACCAACTGTATGTCCTTCAGTAAAATAAGACTGCTTTGTGATTTGTAGAATGGGTGTGTTAATCGCCAAGAGCTTGCGTGAGCGTGGTTGTATAATATCGGATAACTCAATATCAGTAAAGTAGGTAAACAAAAATGGGGAGAAACATCAAAATGCTGCTGTAGAGCCTTTATATCCTGCTGCGTGCTGGAGTGTACCATACACTAAACTGACGCATTAGTGAATCACGACATAACACAGAGTCAAATTTTTCTCTGCATATTGTTTCAGTTAGTCAACAACTTCTTTGTTTCTTTGTCTTCTTTTGCATTTTGGTCTATGCTTTGCCTTGCTTACTAGTTTCTTCCTTGCTGTCACTTGAGAGACTTCACTGACATAATGAATAATGAAATTTGGTTGCAATCTGCCCAACGGGAAACAAGCAATGTCTGCGTCACTCAAGAATCCCCTATCCGTCTTAATCTTGAAAAGGCCAAACCAGTGCTCACCCTCATTTTCTGCTGTCACTGCTCTTTGGGATTTTTCTTTCCTTTTCTCATTTTAGGCTTGACTCTCTCTCTCTCAATTTCTCAATTGTGTCGTCCAGTTACAGCAGTGGTCTGTCAACTTGACTCTGTAGCCAGCTAACAGTGGACATACACACACACACACACAGGGGATTAAACAGCTTTAGCGAACAGTCTGCACATTGCACTCTTCATGACAAGAAAACCAACGAAGACATTTCAAAAAGACACTTTTTCTACCCTGTTTTAGAAGTAGCAAATCCCCAACCTAATCCTCTCTTGAAGGCAGAACTAAGAGAGACAGTGCAATTTAGAAATTAATTGCAACATATTTGCCCTCACCAGATATTTTAAATCTACCAAAGTAAACTACACCAAACCACAACGCCTATTCTACAAAAGGGTTGCTAATGTGTGGCTGTGAGTCATCTTGAAACCTATGTTTTTGTTGAGAAAATCCTCTGTTTTTCTAAAATGATGGACAGGAAGCATTTCAGCCTTTGTTTTTTATATGGGGCTCTGGAAGTGATGTGCATCCCCATGCATTGTCTGCTGTTATGTAAACCTGACTGCTGTAGAGAGTGTTTCGATGCAGTGCAGGGTACCGTTTATCTAGGACATGGCTGGTTTGTGCCCCCTCATTGAAATGCGTCAAAGGGGCTGTGAGAGAGAGTTTCTCTCTCTCTCTCTCTTAGACTTTCTTATGAAAATGTCCTTGACACTGTCGGCAATAAATCAATTAGCTGGTCTGCCTTAAGGAACACACAGGTGGTGTAAGGGCAAAAGACTCGCTTGGTTAACATTACGATAGGTTATGTTAATCAGTGGGAAGCCAATGAGGGATCATGCCCTTGTTGATGCACTATTTGTTAGTTTGGGTGCCTGCGAGGTGGGGTTGGGGGGAGGGGGGTACCATCGACCTTTGCGTGTGTTTTGTGTACCGTGTGTCACGGAAGAGGCACATTGCTGTCTACAACCTCCTCAGCACAACAGTGGAATTAACAGAGACAAGGACCACAGTGTACTGGTATTGGCTATCCAAAACTGGGAAGAAAAAGAGCGCAATTAAAGAAAGATAAATAGAAATAGATAAATAATTGAAAGAAATAAATGTGTAAATAATACATTTTTATCTACTAATATAGACAGAAAAATGGTCATGCTCAGGGCTGCAACTAATGATTATTTTCATTATCGATTAGTCTGACGATCATTTTCTTGATTTATCAAATAATCATTTTGTCAATACAATGTCAGTAACTAGTGAAAAATGCCTGTGATAATTTCTTAGAGCCCAAGGTGACATCTTCAAATGTCCTATTTTGTCTGATCAACAGTCCAAAATCTAAAGATATTTAATTTACTGTCATGTATGACACATAAAAGCTTAAATTGATCAAATATGAGAATCTGCAACCAGCATATTCTTAGCATTTTTCCTTAAAAAATCATTAATTAATAGATAATTTATTAAAATAGTTAGGAGATTAATTTTCTTTTGATTGACAAATGGACTAATCAATTAATTTTTGCAGCTGTCAAGGTTGATAAACGTTACATTGCTGTATATTGTATACAGCAGTGTATCTTGATAGGGATGGTACTGATGGGAGTCTGTTATACACCATCAACTTCACTTGAGGTCATCATGAAAAGTGATGCACAAAAATATTCCCATCTCATATTGATATCCTTCTTACATCCACCTTAATTTTGTCTTTGATTTGGTATGCTCTTTGATCACTGTGCATGCATTAGTTCCCACAATAATTCTGCACTATGAAAAGGTTTATACCCCGGAGATGACTTGAGTTTGATGATGCAACAGAGTGCTGTGATTAGTGAACTTCGTTGTTGGATTTAACAGGATTGGATTTTGCCGCTTTCACATTTTCTAGGAAATCTAATGAGCAATTAAAATGTCATTTTTAAATATTTTTATAATATACAAGAGTTTACAGCAGCACACCAACATAACATAACATTAAATATATAAACTTGAATACCTTCTAATTCAAGTTTAATTCAAATGCTAACTTGCTTTTTAGCATAATCAATATGTCAGTCTTATATATTTGTATTATATATAAGGTATTTTCATTCTATAGTAATTTTAGTCTCTAAACAAATGTTCATCGGAAGAGGCTCTAAATGTATGCCTGCACTGGTCTGTACAGGCATTTTTTAATGGCAGAAATGTTTTTGTGAACATTTCAGATTTTCCACATCAATATTACAGATTTAAAACACACCAATAAAAGGTGGGAATAGTTGTTACAGAGAAGAAGAAAAGGAAAACCAAATGTATAAGGGGGGAAATGTATATATTGCCCTTCATGGTTGCCATGCTAATACAAATTAGGTAGAATGATTAAGTAAAAAGAAGCTTACTGTGATGCAACAAGCATCATGTACTCCTGCAGTCTTTCACATTCTTTCACATCTGGGATGAGTCCCTTTGACCATCTCTAAATAATTTATTGACGGTTTTGCACTTTTCAGGCAGAGCTCTTATTTATAAAATGAAATCAAATAGGTTGGAAAACAAGGATATGAGGAAACAGGACAACTTCTCAGCTTGGCTCTATCATAGCTGGCAGGCTTGTTGTCTGACCCCACTTTGGCCGGTTTCCCCAGTGCCACAGTTCTCTGAGAATTGAATGGACTTACGGTGACTAGCTGATTGTGCTGCTTTCTGTCTGAACACATGGTGCAACTGCATAGTGCCATTACAGAGTAATTCATACACACAGTGAAATTGACATTTTCTCCTTATCTAGTTCCCAGCATGCTGCTGGAAAGTTTCAGAATCTTTCTACAAACGTTCTTTTCATTTTTGCAGCCTCACCATTTTCATATTATGAAATGAAGAAATGAACCTAAATTGGAAAGTTAAGCTGCAATAGAGGTTAAACCGACTGTGCATTATGTATTGGTGCACATTTTAAACAGCGTGTGCTGCCAGCTAAGCTGCCTCTCTACGAGGGCTTTTTCAGACATAATAATGTTGGAGCATTTAGTAGATGCAAAACTGAACCCCTGATTGATGAAGAATTTGCATGGGGTAGAGTTTGCATAATTTCAACAAAATAATAAATTCAGAGTGCAAAGCAGGTCAATATGAATTTTTAAGGGTTTTTGTTTGTTTGTTTCTTTCTTTCTTCTTATCCCCAAAGTAGCAAAAATCACTTGTAATTGGAAATGGCTGCCTTTGTTACTTTTGGACACCCACAGATGAAGCAGGCAAGAAAGACAGAGAGTATACCAGCCAGAATAATTTCTGCTCCAACTCTAAAACTAAAATCATTCATAGAGATGTGACATGTGGTTATTTAATGACAATATTGGATGACATTAAACCCTGCCAATGCCAAGTTTGCTGAATGTAATGATGCAATGTGTTAAATTTGATGCAGCTAATAATCAAGTGGTGCAGTTTGAGTGTACACTGTTCTTTAGAAGGGGCACTTCTTTTCAAATTGCTCATACTGAATAAAACAGAAATTCTTTTCTTGGTTTAAGCAAGTGAAGAGTAAAGAATAATCTGTTAATAAGACTCAAGAAAGGCAGCATAACTGAATCAGGGTGAAATATTTTTTTAAAAAGCAGTGTTGGTTACACCTGTCACCTGTGAAGCATGTTTAATCATATAAAGTTGTATTTATAAAATGCATATTAGGACATTTTTTGGTTCAGTTAACATTTAACAGCAGGGAGACTGAAAGGAGAGGCTGAATATGAACTACTTGAAATCTCACACAGAGACATCAGGGAATGTAAACACAGCAAATAATTAGACTGGTCGTTTTTTGACTGTGTGAATGACAAGACACAATATTGAGTTTGACGTGCAGAATAACTGATAATCAACAGCATAATGAGAGCCAACAGTGACTTGGTTCTTGTGACATATCAGCAATTGAGGACAAAATGCAGTTCCCTCAGCTCTGTTGTCAATATTGTGTATTTTCTAACACACTTTTTAATCCTTCCTTGAGTTCTTGGAATGACTGAGTTAAAATTGGACCAAGCCATTAGTCCTATGACAGATACCAAATGGAAGTGATGCTA